>OU342745.1:203918684-204518684 GCA_910589775.1 Avena eriantha | reverse complement strand
TTATTGATGAAGAAGGGGATGCCTTGGGAATCCCCAAGCTTTGAAGCTTGTACTCCTTTGATATTTCTTGGGGTGACACGCGTGGCATCCCCAAGCTTGAGCTTTAGTCCATCATTTATCTCATTACTCATTCCTTCCATACACCTGAAATTTTTTCCTTCATACAAAACTTCACACAATCTTTATTAGCAACATTAGTGCACTCAAGATAAATAAGTCTTAAGGTTCAGTTCTAACACCAAATAAACTTCCATTAAAACACTAGCTACTGTAGCACTTCCCTCTAAAAGCTTAATTCTCCAAAAGAACTCAAGAAGGAACCAACAAGAAGCAAATGCAGAAAATGGCAGAAATCTGTCAAAACAGACCAGCAAGTAAAGACGAAATTTTCGAAGACTTTCTGTTGCTCAACGCAAAAAGTGTTAAACTAACGAAAGTTAGATAACAACCTGGGGCAGAAGCACAAAATATTACAGCTCAGTCCGACATATAGAGCTCTCTCACGAATTTTTACGGTGAAGCATAGAAATCTGTTTTGGGATAGCAACTTTCCCAATCATTACTTCTCTCTCATTAGAGGTTACTCTTGGCACAAAAAGTAAATAAAAAGGATAAGGAGCTGTTATTACAGAGATAATAACTTCCAAGACTCATCTAAAACTTTTGGGTTCTCCCAATAAGTACTTTCTTTAACGCCTTTAAGTTAGGCATGATAGTTTGAGAAGATGCTCACATAGGAAATATGAATTGAAGTAAAAGAGAGCATCAAGGAGCAAATTCAAAACACATTTAAGTCTAACCCACTTCCTATGCATAGAAATCTTGTAAATAAACAAGTCATGAAAGCACAAAGCAACAAGCATAGTAAAGAAAAATAAGTGCAACTTCAAAACTTTCAACATAAAGAGGGGAAACTTAATATTTTTGAGACACATAAGACCATGTTTCCCTCTCTCATAATAACTTTCAGTAGCACCATGAATAAAATTAACAATATAACTATCACATAGAACATTCTTATCATCAGCCACATGCATATAATCATTATTACTCTCCACATAAGCATAGTCATTCTTATTAATTGTAGTGGGAGCAAATTCAACAAAATAGCTATCATTATTATTCTCATCACCATAATCATCAAATATAGGAGGCATATTGTAGTCATAATTAATTGCCTCCTCAATAGTAGGTGGACCGAAAATATCATATTCATCATTGTAATCATCATATATTGGAGGCATAGTATCATCAAAGTAAATTTTCTCCTCCATGCTTGGGGGCCTAAAAAGATCATGTTCATAAAAACTAGCTTCCCCAAGCTTAGACTTTTCCATAGCATTAGCAATAATGGTGTCCAAAGAATTCATACTAACAACATTGCTATTAGCATGCAAATAAAGTTCCATAGGTTTTTTAATTTTCTCTTCAAACACTTCATGTCCTAACTCAAGATAAATACTATAAAGCTCTCTAATTTTTTTGGTGTTTTCCATTAAGCCTAACTAGTGAAAACAAGAAACAAAAAGACAAAATTGCAGAATCTAAAGGAAATAACTTCGAGCACTCACACCGGAGGATGTGAGTACCTTTTACCTTACCTCCCCGACAACGGCGCAAGAAAATAGCTTGATGTCTACGCACTTCTATTCTTGTAGACAGTTGTTGGGCCTCCAAGTGCAGAGGTTTGTAGAACAGCAGCAAGTTTTCCCTTAAGTGCATCACTCAAGGATTATCGAACTCAGGGAGGAAGTGGTCAAAGGTATTCCCTCTCAAGCACCCTGCAATCAAGATACAAGAAGTCTCTTGTGTCCCCAACACACCCAATACACTTGTCAGGTGTATAGGTGCACTAGTTCGGCGAAGGGATAGTAAAATACAAGTGGTATGGATAATTTTAAGTGGTAACGGTGATAGAAGATATCTTGATGGCGTGGAAAAGACTAAAGTAAAACTGAAATAAAGATGGAAGCAAGCAAACATGTAACAGATCTAGTAGCAAACGGTGTATCAATGCTTAGAAACAAGGCCTATGGATCATACTTTCACTAGTGAACACTCTCATATAAATATATTATCTTCATGATACTACTCTTGACTACTCTCCGGTTGGACACTCTAATCGATGGTAGGGCTATAACAGCACACCTCAAAGTCCATCTTTCCCATCTAGAAAACCCCACACTGTCACCTTGAGTACTAGATGAGTCCAACAAACACCACAATTTCATAGAAACATCCAAATACAAATATAACTCATAACAAGTATTTGTAAACTCTAGCCTAAGTGCCACCATGGTGAGCACGCTGTCACTTTCACACACATGGGGAGAGCAGAGATTCATTAAAGTACTTGAGTAGCAGAATAGATCTATAGATTACAAGCTCATGATCACAATATGATCATGCATAGAGAGAGAGAGATGAACACATAGCTACAGGTAGAACCCTTAGCCTCGAGAGAGAACTACTCCCTCCTCATCATGGGAATCAGCAATGGTGATGGAGATGGCGGTGGAGATCGATGGAGATGGCTCCGGGGGCACTTCCCCATCCCGGCAGGGTGCCAGAACAAAGACTTTCTGTTCCCTGAATCTCCCCTTCGGTGGCGGTGGCGCAGCAGAACTTTTCGTGGATTTCTGATTGATGATTTAGGATTTTGGCTTCGGGAGGCTTCTTATAGGCCAGAGGGCAAGGTCGGTGGGCGGCCAGGGGGGCCACACCATGCCCTGGCGCGGCCTAGGTGGACCCGCGCCTAGGGGTGGTGTGGACACCCTATGGCCCCTCTCCGACTCTCCTTCTGGCATGGAACATCAAAAATTATAGATACATTTGCAATGTATCATGTAGCTAAGCTCGAAGTCGGCCGGAAGCCTCGCTAATGTCGGCGCGAGTATGTCGTAGTGGGGGAACATCTAAGCCTCGTGCAAGCTGAGTTTGGGCCTCTCCCTCTCCATGGCGATGAAGGAACACGATCTGATTTTTGGCCCTGAGGTTAAGGGGATAACGGCAAGGACGTAGGCCCAGCGTAATTGCCACGGCCAATCAGTTCGTAGAACAGACTTCTCGCGGATCGCCCTTGCGAAGGACATCACTGTCGTCCATGCACCCCGATCCAACGGTGCCTAACAATCGGGGATCGGTTCTTCTAGAAGCTCAGAGCGGTTGCTGGTTAGTTCTGCGTCCCGATTGTTTGTTGCCAACGGCGGAATAATACACATTTCAATGACACTAGTGGATCCATGTGTGGTCTCTAAAGAGAACACACATCCAATGACTCTGGTTGTTGTTAGTAAAAAGAACACACATGCAATGAGACTAGTGGATCCACATGTGGTATGTGAAAAGAACACACATGCAATGACTCCAGTTGTTGTTAGTGAAAAGAACAAACATGTAATGACACTAGTGGATCCATGTGTGATCTCTAAAGAGAACACACATTTCAATTACACTGGTGGATCCATATGTGGTATGTGAAAAGAATAGTCATGAAATGACTCAGTTGTTGTTAGTAAAAAGAACACACATGCAATGACACTAGTGGATCCATAGGTGGATTATGAAAAGAGCACCCATGCAATGACACCGGTGGATCCATGTATGGTCTCTAAAGAGAGCACACATTTCAATGACTCTGGTAGTTGTTAGTAAAAAGAACACACATGCAATGACACTGGTGGGTCCATGTGTGGTCTCTGAAGAGAACACACATGCAATGACTCTGGTTGTTGTTACAAAAAAGAGCACACATGCAATGACACTGGTGGATCCGTGTGTGGATTGTGAAGAGAACACACATGCAATGACACTGGTGGATCGATGGGTGGATTGTGAAAAGAACATACATGCAATGACACTAGTGGATCCATATGTGGATTGTGAAAAGAGCACACATGCAATGACTATAGTTGTTGTTAGTGAAAAGAACACACATGCAATGACACTGGTGGATCCATAGGTGGTATGTGAAAACAACACACATTTCAATGACTCTGGTTGTTACTAAAAAGAACACACATGCAATGACACTGTTGGATCCATGTGTGGTCTCTTTAGAGAACACACATTTCAATGACATTGGTGGATCCATATGTGGTATGTGAAAAGAACACATGCAATGACTCTGGTTGTTGTTAGTGAAAAGAACACAGATGCAATGACACTAGTGGATCCATAGGTGGTATGTGAAAAGAACACACATGCAAAATGACTGGTTGTTGTTACTAACAAGAACACACATGCAATGATACTAGTGGATCCATGGGTGGATTGTGAAAAGAGCACACATGCAATGACACTGGTGGATCAATATGTGGTATGTGAAAAGAACAGCCATGAAATGACTCTGGTTGTTGTTACTAAAAATAACACACATGCAATGACACTGGTGGATCCATGTGTGGTCTTTGTAGAGAACACACATTTCAATGACTCTGGTTGTTGTTAGTAAAAAGAACACACATGCAATGACACTGGTGGATCCATGTGTGGTCTCTGAAGAGAACACACATGCAATGACATTGGCTGTTGTTACTAAAAAGAACACATAAGCAATGACACTGGTGGATCCATGTGTGGATTGTGAAGAGAACACACATGCAATGACACAGGTGGATCAATATGTGGTCTCTATAGAGAACTCACATTTCAATGACACTAGTGGATCCATATGTGGTATGTGAAATGAACACACATGCAATGACTCTGTTTGTTGTTAGTGAAAAGAACACACATGCATTGAAACTGGTGGATCAATAGGTGGTATGTGAAAACAACACACATTTCAATGACTCTGGTTGTTGTTACTAAAAAGAAAACACATGCAATGACACTGGTGGATCCATGGGTGGATTGTGAAAAGAGCACACATGCAATGACAATGGTGGATCCATATGTGGTATGTGAAAAGAACACACATGCAATGACTCTGGTTGTTGTTAGTAAAAAGAACACACATGCAATGACACTGGTGGATCCATGTGTGGTCTCTGAAGAGAGGACACATTTCAATGACTCTGGTTGTTGTTAGTAAAAAGATCACACATGCAATGACACTGGTTGATCCATGTGTGGTCTTTGAAGAGAACACACATGCAATGACACTGGTTGTTGTTACTAAAAACAACACACATGCAATGACCCTGGTGGATCCATGTGTGGATTATGAAGAGAACACACATGCAATGACACTGGTGGATCCATAGGTGGTATGTGAGAAGAACAGCCATGAAATGACTCTGGTTGTTGTTAGTAAAAAGAACACACATGCAATGACTCTAGTTGTTGTTAGTGAAAAGAGCACACATCCAATGACTCAAGTTGTTGTTAGTGAAAAGAAACATACAAGCAATGACACCGGTGGATCCATGTGTGGTCTCTATAGAGAACACACATTTCAATGACACTGGTGGATCCGTATGTGGTATGTGAAAAGAACACACAGGCAATGACACTGGTGGATCCATAGGTGTTATGTGAAAAGAACACACATTTCAATAACTCTAGTTGTTGTTACTAAAAAGAATAGACATGCAATGACACTAGTGGATCCATGGGTGGATTGTGAAATGAACACACATGCAATGACACTGGTGGATCCGTAGGTGGTATGTGAAAAGAACACACATGCAAAATGACTCTTGTTGTTACTAAAAAGAACACACATGCAATGGCACTGGTGGATCCATGTGTGGTCTCTGTAGAGAACACACATTTCAATGACACTAGTGGATCCATATGTGGTATGTGAAAAGAACACACACTTGTGGATCCATGTGTGGATTGTGAGAAGAACACACATGCAATGACACTGGTGGATCCATAGGTGGTATGTGAGAAGAACAACCATGAAATGACTCTAGTTGTTGTTAGTAAAAAGAACACACATGCAATGACTCCAGTTGTTGTTAGTGAAAAGAGCACACATGCAATGACTCCAATTGTTGTTAGCGAAAAGAACATACATGCAATGCCACCGGTGGATCCATGTGTGGTCTCTGTAGAGAACACACATTTCAATGACACTGGTGGATCCATATGTGGTATGTGAAGAGAACACACATGCAATGACTCTGGTTGTTACTAAAAAGAACACACATGCAATGACACTGGTGGATCCATAGGTGGATTATGAAATGAACACACATGCAATGACACTGGTGGATCCATAGGTGGTATGTGAGAAGAACACACATTTCAATGACTCTGGTTGTTGTTACTAAAAAGAACACACTTGCAATGACACTGGTGGATCCATGGGTGGATTGTGAAAAGAGCACACATGCAATGATACTAGTGGATCCATATGTGGTATGTGAAAAGAACAGGCATGCAATGATACCGGTGGATCCATGGGTGGATTGTGAAAAGAACATACATGCAATGACACTGGTGGATCCATATGTGGATTGTGAAAAGAGCACACATGCAATGACTATGGTTGTTGTTAGTGAAAAGAACACATAGGCAATGACACTTGTGGATCCATAGGTGGTATGTGAAAAGAACACACATGCAATGACTCTGGTTGTTGTTAGTGAAAATAACACACATGCAATGACACTGGTGGATCCATAGGTGGTATGTGAAAAGAACACACATGCAAAATGGTTGTTGTTACTAAAAATAACACATATGCAGTGACACTGGTGGATCCATAGGTGGTATGTGACAAGAACAGCCATGAAATGACTCTGGTGGATCCATATTTGGTATGTGAAAAGAACAGCCATGAAATGACTCTGGTTGTTGTTACTAAAAAGAACACACATGCAATGACACTAGTGGATGCATGTGTGGTCTCTGTAGAGAACACACATTTCAATGACTCTGGTTGTTGTTAGTAAAAAGAACACACATGCAATGACACTGGTGGATCCATGTGTGGTATCTGAAGAGAACACACATGCAATGACATTGGCTGTTGTTACTAAAAAGAACACATAAGCAATGACACTGGTGGATCCATGTGTGGATTGTGAAGAGAACACACATGCAATGACACTGGTGGATCAATATGTGGTCTCTATAGAGAACTCACATTTCAATGACACTAGTGGATCCATATGTGGTATGTGAAATGAACACACATGCAATGACTCTGGTTGTTGTTAGTGAAAAGAACACACATGCATTGAAACTGGTGGATCCATAGGTGGTATGTGAAAACAACACACATTTCAATGACTCTGGTTGTTGTTACTAAAAAAAAACACATGCAATGACACTGGTGGATCCATGGGTGGATTTTGAAAAGAGCACACATGCAATGACAATGGTGGATCCATATGTGGTATGTGAAAAGAACACACATGCAATGACTCTGGTTGTTGTTAGTGAAAAGAACACACATGCAATGACACTGGTGGATCCATGTGTGGTCTCTGAAGAGAGGACACATTTCAATGACTCTGGTTGTTGTTAGTAAAAAGAACACACATGCAATGACACTGGTGGATCCATGTGTGGTCTCTGAAGAGAGGACACATTTCAATGACTCTGGTTGTTGTTAGTAAAAAGAACACACATGCAATGACCCTGGTGGATCCATGTGTGGATTATGAAGAGAACACATATGCAATGACACTTGTGGATCCATAGGTGGTATGTGAGAAGAACAGCCATGAAATGACTCTGGTTGTTGTTAGTAAAAAGAACACACATGCAATGACTCCAGTTGTTGTTAGTGAAAAAAGCACACATCCAGTGACTCAAGTTGTTGTTAGTGAAAAGAAACATACAAGCAATGACACCGGTGGATCCATTTGTGGTCTCTGTAGAGAACACACATTTCAATGACACTGGTGGATCCGTATGTGGTATGTGAAAAGAACACACATGCAATGACTCTGGTTGCTTTTAGTGAAAAGAACACACAGGCAATGACACTGGTGGATCCATAGGTGTTATGTGAAAAGAACACACATTTCAATAACTCTAGTTGTTGTTACTAAAAAGAACAGACATGCAATGACACTGGTGGATCCATGGGTGGATTGTGAAATGAACACACATGCAATGACACTGGTGGATCCGTAGGTGGTATGTGAAAAGAACACACATGCAAAATGACTCTGGTTGTTAGTAAAAATAACATACATGCAATGCCACCGGTGGATCCATGTGTGGTCTCTGTAGAGAACACACATTTCAATGACACTGGTGGATCCATATGTGGTATGTGAAGAGAACACACATGCAATGACTCTGGTTGTTACTAAAAAGAACACACATGCAATGACACTGGTGGATCCATAGGTGGATTATGAAATGAACACACATGCAATGACACTGGTGGATCCATAGGTGGTATGTGAGAAGAACACACATTTCAATGACTCTGGTTGTTGTTACTAAAAAGAACACACATGCAATGGCACTGGTGGATCCATGGGTGGATTGTGAAAAGAGCACACATGCAATGATAGTGGTGGATCCATATGTGGTATGTGAAAAGAACACGCATGCAATGATACCGGTGGATCCATGGGTGGATTGTGAAGAGAACATACATGCAATGACACTGGTGGATCCATATGTGGATTGTGAAAAGAGCACACATGCAATGACTATGGTTGTTGTTAGTGAAAAGAGCACACAGGCAATGACACTTGTGGATCCATAGGTGGTATGTGAAAAGAACACACATTTCAATGACACTGGTGGATCCATATGTGGTATGTGAAAAGAACACACATGCAATGAATCTGGTTGTTGTTAGTGAAAATAACACACATGAAATGACACTGGTGCATCCATAGGTGGTATGTGAAAAGAACACACATGCAAAATGGTTGTTGTTACTAAAAATAACACACATGCAGTGACACTGGTGGATCCATAGGTGGTATGTGACAAGAACAGCCATGAAATGACTCTGGTGGATCCATATGTGGTATGTGAAAAGAACAGCCATGAAGTGACTCTGGTTGTTGTTACTAAAAAGAACACACATGCAATGACACTGGTGGATCCATGTGTGGTCTCTATAGAGAACACACATTTCAATGACTCTGGTTGTTTTTAGTAAAAAGAACACACCTGCAATGACACTGGTGGATCCATGTGTGGTCTCTATAGAGAACACACATTTCAATGACACTGGTGGATCCATATGTGGTACGTGAAAAGAACACACATGTAATGACTCTGGTTGTTGTTAGTGAAAAGAACACACATGCAATGACACTGGTGGATCCATAGATGGTATGTGAAAAGAACACACATGCAAAATGACTCTGGTTGTTGTTACTAAAAAGAACACATATGCAATGACACTGGTGGATCCATGTGTGGATTGTGATGAGAACACACATGCAATGACACTGGTGGATCCATCGGTGGTATGTCAGAAGAACATCCATGAAATGACTCTGGTTATTGTTAGTAAAAAGAACACACATGCAATGACTCCAGTTGTTGTTAGTGAAAAGAGCACACATGCAAGGACTCCAGTTGTTGTTAGTGAAAAGAATAAACATGCAATGACACTGGTGGATCCATGTGTGGTCTCTGTAGAGAACACACATTTCAATGACACTTGTGGATCCATATGTGGTATGTGAAAAGAACACACATGCAATGACTCTGGTTGTTGTTAGTGAAAAGAACACACATGCAATGACACTCTTGGATCCATAGGTGGTGTGTGAAAAGAACACACATTTCAATGACTCTGGTTGTTGTTACTAAAAAGAAAACACATGCAATGACACTGGTGGATCCATAGGTGGTATGTGAGAAGAACATCCATGAAATGACTCTGGTTGTTGTTAGTAAAAAGAACACACATGCAATGACACTGGTGGATCCATAGGTGGATCCATGTGTGGATTGTGAAGAGAACACACATGCAATGACACTGGTGGATCCATAGGTGGTATGTGAGAAGAACAGCCATGAAATTACTCTGGTTGTTGTTAGTAAAAAGAACACACATGCAATGACACCAGTTGATGCATAGATGGTATGTGAAAAGAGCACACATTGCAATGACTCTGGTTGTTGTTAGTGAAAAGAACACACATGCAATGACACTGGTGGATCCATAGGTGGATTGTGAAAAAAGCACACATGCAGTGACAATGGTGGATCCATATGTGGTATGTGAAAAGAACACACATGCAATGACTCTGCTTGTTGTTAGTGAAAATAACACACATGCAATGACACTGGTGGATCCATGTGTGGTCTCTGAAGACATCACACATTTCAATGACTCTGGTTGTTGTTAGTAAAAAGAACTCGCATGCAATGACACTGGTGGATCCATCTATGGTCTCTAAAGAGAACACACATGCAATGACACTGGTTGTTGTCACTAAAAAGAACACACATGCACTGATACTGGTGGATCCATGTGTGGATTGTGAAAGGAACGCACATGCAATGACACTGGTGGATCCATAGGTGGTATCTGAGAAGAACAGCCATGAAATGACTCTGGTTGTTGTTAGTAAAAAGAACGCACATGCAATGACTCCAGTTGTTGTTAGTGAAAAGAGCACACATTTCAATGACTCTGGTTGTTGTTAGTGAAAAGAACACACATGCAATGACACTGGTGGATCCATAGGTGGATTGTGAAAAGAGCACACATGCAATGACTCCAGTTGTTGTTAGTGAAAAGAACACACCTACAATGACACTGGTGGATCCATAGGTGGAATGTGAAAAGAGCACACATGCAATGACACTGGTGGATCGATATGTGGTATGTGAAAAGAATACACATGGAATGACTCTGGTTGTTGTTAGTAAAATGAACACAAATGCAATGACACTGGTGGATCCATAGGTGGATTGTGAAAAGAGCACAAATGCAATGACATTTGAATGGTACTGGTGGATCCGTAGGCGGATTGTGAAAAGAGATTTTCCCTCTCTCTCTGTCACAAATCTCACAAAAGCCCAAATGTGTGGAGATCCCAAACATGTGCTCACTCTGGGTGTTATGCCCTGATTGGCTGACACAGATGTCACTCGGATCGTCTCCACCAACCGTTGATCCCATGTGATCCAACGGGCAGGATAACCCCTCCCTTCTCCACTTTCTTATGCATGATCAATCCGTGCCACCTCTCTATCCGTGCCTGTCATGGAAATGGCCACGGCAGTCGCTACCATAGGCAGCGATTGAGAGTTTCGTGAGGAAGAGTTGGTGGCCATCTGCGGTGCGAGATGGGGGCAGGTGCACAGGGGTTTACCCAGGTTCGGCCCCCCGGAGGGTAAAGACCTACTCCTGCTAGATTGGATTATGAGAGAGCGAGTTACAAGGGCGGCGAGCTCGGCGGCTGGGCAGCGAGTCGCTTGAGGGGGTGTATGATGGAACTTAGTATCTACGATACCCTAGGGAGGTTTATATATGAAGCACCTCCTAGGGTTTACAAGTTGTCCCCGAACAAGATAAGGATCCGGGGGCTTTTGACCTAATCCGACTGGGCTTCTGCTACGCTCCTAGGATTCCAGTCGCCAGTCGATGGGCTTCTTCTTTCCTCAGGGTCTAGTCGCTGTCCTCCAGGTGTACTCGCGGGCCTTCCGGCCCACTCGAAACCTACTGCTGAGCATACCCCCTTTGGCATATCCCCATCAGTAGTCCCCGAGGCCATCGTTGATGCAGGCGCATGCGTCCTTTGGTGCTTGAAGTAGGCGAGCCCAATTTGGGCGTCCAGTCAAATCGGCGATGGATTCTATTAATACCGAGGAGAATTTCTCTACAGGCTCCACTCGTCACTTTAATGAACATCATTGCTGCCCAGTCGCCATTTCGGCGAAAAGAGAGATTGGCGGGTGGCGAGTGGACCACATGAGTTGGACCGTCAACCTTAGTCAAACTATCCGTTGGAATTTCCAACGGTAATTACGGCACAATTACCGTGGGTAACGGCTATCCCGATTTTGGCAGGTGACCTTTCCCATATAAGGGGAGTGATGGATCAGCTTCGCGATCCTGCTTCGCATTCTTCGATTTGCTCTTCCTCTCTGCCCACCCCCGACCTATTCTCCTCGCATCGCGCGATTCCACTTTTCACTCAATGGCGCCTCCCAAAGGTTCGTGGGGAAAATGCAAGCGCACCACAGCCTAGCTGAAATCCTTCGAGGACGCCTGGGTGCTTCGCAAGGGGAATTGGCGAGTTCCCCCCTCTTCCGAGACCGAGCCGAAACCGCAGCCCGGCGAATTCATCTGCTTCACCAGCCATCTCGAGAGGGGCTTAGGGTTCCCCACTTCGCTCTTCTTCCGCCGCTTCTGCGCGTACTACGCGATCAATCCCTCAGATCTTGGTCCGCATAGCATCGAGCAGCTGGCGATCTTCGTCGCCTTCTGTGAGTGCTACATCGGCTGCAGGCCATACTTCCTGCTGTGGCTGGAGCTCTTCCACGGCTGCATCGGGCGCGAGGCGTCCAGCGGCTTGATGCTGGCCGCAGGCGGGGTCACCTTCCAGTTAAAGCCGAAGGCCAACTTCGTCAAGATCCTCCTGCCGAAGAAGGCCGCCAGCGAGTGGAAGAAAAGCTGGTTCTATGTCAAGGAAGCTACTCCCTCCGGTGAGGTCTCCCTTCCTGAATTCATTGCCGAGAGGAGCGAGCCCCGCCGACTGGCGCCAAAGAAGCTCCCTGAAGATCAGCGGATGGCTGTCGCGGAAATGATGGATCAGATCCAGAAGCTGAAGGACCAGGGGTTGGTTCCGATCAACCTCTACAACTGTTGTCTCGGGCGGTGCCTGGTTCCGCTGGCGGCTCGTCCACACTGGATGTACGAGTACATCGGGAAGCTTGATCCATCTCGCACCAGCAAGGAGTCGTGGGAGGCCGAAGATTACAAGGCCGCCCTGAAGAACATCACCGACGTGGAGTTCACGGGTGCGGCAGTCGGATTCGCCCCGTATACTCCCATGAAGAACGAAGCCCCTACAGTAAGTCTTCTTTCCAATTGCTCCGTTCGTATTCCAATTTCATTCTTTTTGCTTGTTGTGTTTTTGACTCGCAGTGGTTCTCAGCTTTTTCAGGTATTGGAGGGTTGGCTCCCTCCACTCGATGAAGAAGTCCCCCAGGAGCTGGAGGAAGATTCCGAGGGGATCCTTTCAATAGCGACGGGGAAGACAAAGAGGTCGGCCCCAACGCCTGTGGCTCGCAAGACCCAGATGCAGAAACAATGAGAGGTCGAAGCGATCCGTAGCCTGGACGAGTTCGAAGAAGGCGACGAGGTCACCCAGGAGCAGACGTCTCGGCGCACGGCTACGCCTTCGAAGCCCCCACGCCGGCCCAAGTCGCCAGCAAAAATGCCCGCATCACCGGTCAGGTCGTTAGTGGTGTTCGGGTCGGATGACGACTCCGACGGCGAAGGGTCTCCTGAAGTCTCGCACAAGGTCCCGAGGGCCGCAATCCCGACGAAGGGGTTGGAGGGCAAGGATGCAGAGGTGGTGGTAGAGGCGCCCCTCGCTTCGATCGCACCGTCGACCTCGGGGGTGCCAAGCCAAGAAGCGACCAACGTAGTGTCGCCCAAGTCGCTGCTGCCGTCGAAGGCAGCGGCGTCGGAGCTGGAGATCCCGACGACTGCGGCTTCGTCGTCGAGGAAGCCCTCGGTTTCGTGGGCTTCGGACGTATTCGAGCGGGGGCTCAGTCATAAGCTGGGTTCCGAGTTGGATAAGCCTGCCCATATCAGTACCGGGCTTCGTGTTCTTCCAGTCGCCAAGTAAGTTATACTTCCTTACCCCAATTTGCTTTGCTTCTTTCGTGTTGTGGTTGTGCTGATTAGAAGGGCTCGTGCATGTCAGGGGCTAAGAAGATTGGTCGCCCTTCGGTTGCCAAGATTCCACCGGCCACTGTCGCGGGAGAGGGTGATCTACCCAAGAAGAGGAAGGCCTCCGTGGATGTCGCGTCTGCTGAAGTCGCGAAGAAACAGAAGGGGGTGCTAACAACGTCGTGACCGGGGGAAGCGCCGCGGAGCCAGCTGCTGCGCCGCTCGTCGAAGAGGGGGCGGTGACGCGATCAGAGCCAGCACCAGCTGCGTCCGCGCCGGAGGTGCCAGTCCCGACGGCCAGCGCCCCTGCCAGGGCGTCGGCGACGTTCCCTCGCTTTATGGCGAGGGGGTTTCCAGGTGGTGCGGATGCGCAATCTCCGCAATTCCCGGAGATCGTGGACGTGGAGATTGAGGCCCGCCGCGGGCGCACCTCCTTCATGGTCCCGTCGACTGACGCTGCTGAACTTCACAAGATGCTCGGCGCTGCTATTCAGGTATGTTCAGTCCCCGAATTCCTAGTCGCTGAATTTCAGCGGCTGGGAATTGTCTTTATTTTCCTGTATTCTCCAGTCCCCGAGTTCCTAGTCGCTGAATGTCAGCGGCTGGGAACTGGTCTTAATTTTCCTGTATTCTCTAGTCCCCGGGTTCCTAGTCGCTGAATTTCAGCGGCTGGGAACTGGTCTTAATTTTCCTCCCAATGCTTAGCTGGTCTCGTTGTTTTGCAGGGGTTACAGCGGGAGTCGACTGATCGGGAGGCCGCGCGAGAGCGCCTGGAGCGTGATTTGCGCTAGGCACAAGAGGTGAACCGGCGCCTTCAGGAGAGGATCAGTAAGTGTTTGACGTTGTTCTTCTTTGCTTGTTATGAGCTGGTTTTGTGCAATACTCTGACATCTCTGCTTGCAGATGGTTTCCCGGACGAAGTATCCAAGGCCCGTGAGGGGTATGTCCCACTCGCCGAACTGGACGCGGCGAATGAGCGAGTGGCCTCCCTAGTCGAGGAGTTGGAGGATGCTAAGGCGGCCTCAATTTCTTCGGAAGAACGTGCGAAGGCTGCTGTCGCCGCCGCTGAAGAGGAACGCAAGGCCACGGATTCCATTATCGTGGGGCTGCATAACGACCAAGCCGCTTTGGAGAAGCACATCAAGGAGAATTGCCGCAAGCTTCTTGGTGAGTTTCTGTCATTTGCCTTATCCTTTTGTTGGTTCTCCGCTTTTGCGGGTTCCATTGTTTCACTGGCGTCTGACTTTCCAGCTGTGGTAGGCCAAAGCGACCCGGTGGTGCAGACATATACCGCTTCGCAGTGCGTGACTGCCGTGGTGAATGCTGCCACGGCCTCGGCGTTGTGTGTCTAGGCAGCTCTCCAGGGCATGTCTCCCACCGAAGTCATCCCTAGGGGGCTCACGGAGGTGTAGCGCTATCTGGAGGAGGTGCCCGCGGTTGTGGAGTGGATGACACGCTCCGCGTTCAGGCGCGGGGCCGCCATGGCGTTGAGCTTGGGCCTCGCGCACTTCCCGGACGACTTCGATCTGGATGATGTCACGAGTGGCTATCCTTCGGCGACCGGCACGGTGGAGATGTCGGAGGTGCTGAAGCTGACTGCGAGGGCCACTCCTTATGCCGACCGTGTCGGGGATCTTCTGCCGTACCAGGAGACGGTGCTAGCGCCTGGCGAACCCGAGCCGGAGCACCGCGACATGAAGTCAGAGTAGCCCTTCCGGTCATCGTTGGCGAAGTCGCTAACCACGTACCCGGCGAACCCGTGGCGGCCCTTTGTGCGCGTCAAGGGTGGTGGCGCTTCTTCTTCGTCAGGGCCTGTGGAGTAAGCAAATGTAATAGTTGTAATAGATGCCAAGTGGCGAACATTGTATGATGTTTTTGTAATCCATGTCGCAGGGATTTGGTATACTTGTGTTATGATTAAGGGAGTGTTTTGTTCAACAATTTGAGCGAGTCCCCGAGTGCGTCCGCCCTTTGATGGGGTATAACTAGATTATGTACTTCGATGTGTTTGATTTGTTTTCGCGTTTTTTTTTCCTCACGTCTCCTGAGCGGCGAGTCCCCGAGCGTGAGTGGGGTTCGTTTGTGAACGAGTCCCCGAGGGTTGTGCTAGACTGTATTGGTCGTGATCCTGTTGCAGGTTGTGAATGCGTTGTTTGTAACGCGTCTCCTCCCCTAGCCCGGAGAGCCAGTCGCTTGGCGAGCCCTAGGCTACTCTCTTACTAGGTGTGTTCCCAAGCCGCGTGGGGTCCCCATTTTGCGAAGTCCCCGTGCATGGTACTTAACCGTTCGAGTCGCTTTGCGCGAGGGTGGGAGGGACAGATCGCTGTAAGAAGCGTGTATCAGATGTCTTGGCCCAGTGGGCCAGTCGGGCTAGGCGACTCCAATGGCGGCTCCGGGTTGGCGTTTTTCGTGGACGACCCAAGGCCCGAATATTTCCGGTACCCTTGTGCCGCACTACTTGGCCGTGTCAGTCGCTCGACCAGAGGTTGACTTCCGTAAGTAGCATATTGCTAGCATGTACGAGTGCGAGTGGCACAAGAATATGCTGAGTGGATACAATTTGTGCGATCCGAATGAATTTCATTATATATTCCGATGGAGTACAGTGTGAGGTTCTAAGTATAGAACTTTCTGAGGAGGTTTATATTCCATGGCCTCCCGACCTCCAATTGGCCATCACCCCGTATGTCGATGAGGTAGTAGGCATCGTTGCCAAGGACTCGGCCTATGGCGAATGGCCCCTCCCATGGGGGGGATAGCTTGTGCATGCCCTTCTTGTCTTGGACCAGTCGTAGGACCAGGTCGCCTTCCTGGAAGGTGCGAGTTCACACTCGGCGGCTGTGATAACGGCGAAGTACTTGCTGGTATATGGCGGTGTGGGAGCAAGCCAGGTCGCGTGCTTCGTCGAGTTGATCGACGCTGTCTTGGCGAGCGGTTTTGTTGGCCGCCTCGACGTAGTTGGCGACTCGAGGGGAGTCGTGCTCCAGGTCTGTTGGCATTACGGCCTCGACGCCATACACCATGAAGAAATGCGTGAACCCGGTTGATCGGTTGACGGAGGTGTGGATCCCCCATATCATAGAGGGGAGCTCGTCGACCCAACATCCTGGGGTGCGTTCGAGGGGCACCTGTAGTTGTGGCTTGAGACCGTGGAGGATGCTCTGGTTGGCGCGCTCTGCTTGGCCGTTTGACTCCGGGTGGGCGACTGATGTGAGGTCGAGTCGTATGCCGTGCTCCTCACAGAATTCTGCCATGGCCCCCTTGGAGAAGTTGGTGTCGTTGTCTGTGATGATGCTATGTTGGTAGCCGTACCGGTAGATGAGTTTGTGGAGGAACTTGGTAGCCGTCTTGCCGTCGCACTTCTTGATCGGCTTGGCCTCCACCCATTTGGTGAACTTGTCGACTGCTACCAGAAGGTGGGTGAAGCCCGATGGGGCCTTCTTGAACGGGCCGACCATGTACATGCCCCATACGGCGAATGGCCACGTGATGGGGATTGTCTTGAGCGCCGAACCAGGAAGGTGCGTCTGGTTGGCGTACTTCTGGCATCCGACGCATCTTTGGATGACGTTGGTGGCATCGGTGTGTGCGGTGAGCCCGTAGAATCCGTGCCGCATGGCCTTGGCGACTAGCGACTTGGCGCCGGCGTGATGGCCGCAGTCGCCGGCGTGAATGTCCTAGAGGATCTTGCGGCCTTCCTCTAGTTGTACGCAGCGCTGGAACACGCCGAACACGCTGCGCTTGTGGAGCTCACCGTTGATGATGACGAAGGATTTGCAGCAGCGCACGATCATTCGCGCCTCTGTCTCGTTGCTCAGTAGGAGTTTGTGTTCCAAGAAGGCGACGTATGGCGCTAGCCAGTCGCTAGGTTCCCAACCATGGCGACTAAGGCCGGTTCTGGTTGTAGTGGGATCCTGACGTCGATCTCCTTTGGTGGGCTGACGGAGGGCTTGTGGATGATGTCGAGGAAGACGCCTACTGGTGGCGCCTGTTGAGCCGACCCGATGCGGGAAAGGGTGTCCACCTCCACGCTTTTATGCCTGTCGATCCACTCGACGGAGTAGCCGTCGAAGTGTCCTCCCAGTTGGTCGACGGCCTGGCGGTACGCTATCATTGTTGGGGAAACAACGTCGCATGTCCTGGCCACTTGGCATGCGACTAGGTCGGAGTCGCTGTAGCATCATAGGCGATTGATGTTCATCTCCTTGGTGGCTCTCATGCCGTGGAGGAGGGCCTCGTATTCCGCCGCGTTGTTGGTGCAGGGTTTGAAGTTGAAGTGGAGCACGTAGCGGAGCTTGTCTCCTTTGGGGGAGGTCAGTATGACCCCAGCTCCCGCGCCGTCGGCGTTCTTGGAGCCGTCGAAGTGGAGCGACCAGTAGTGGAGGTATGGGAGCTTCTCTGGCTGCCGTGCCTCTTCCCAGTCGGCGAGGAAATCGGCCAGGGCTTGTGACTTCATCGCTTTTCGGGGCTCGTATTTGATGTTGTGGACGCCGATCTCGACGGCCCACTTGGCGACTCGCCCAGTCACATCGCGATTGCGTATGATGTATTGCAAGGGAGTGGAGGATACCACCGTGATTGGGTGCTCCTAGAAGTAGTGCGGGAGTCGCCGCTGTGCTCGGAATACCGCGTACACTAGTTTTTGGTATTGCGGGTAGCGCTGTCGTGAGTCTGTTAAGACTTCGCTGATGTAGTATACTGGGCGCTGTATGGGGCGCTCCTTGCCCTCTTCTGGTCGTTCGACGACCATCACGGCGCTGACGACCCGATTGGAGGCCGCGACGTAGACGAGCATTGGCTCTCTGTCGAGTGGCGCGGCGAGTAGTGGTGCCGCGAGTAGCACTTCTTTGAGTGCTTTCAGTGTGTTGTCGGCCTCTGCGTCCCATTGGAACGTTGGGTTCTTGCGCATCAAGCGGTATAGGGGCATTTCCTTCTCGCCTAGCCGGGGGATGAAGCGACTGAGAGCCGCGACTCGCCCTGCCAACTTTTGGACGTCGCGCAGGCACTCGGGTTTCCTGAGTCGCGCGATGGTGTCGATCTTGGTGGGGTTGGCCTCAATGCCTCGCTTGGAGACTACGTACCCCAGAAGTTGTCCGGTGGGTACGCCGAAGGTGCATTTTCCGAGGTTCAGCTTGATGTTGTACCTCTGCAGATTTGCGAAGCTTTCTGCTAGGTCGGCGAGTAGATCGTCCTGGCGGGTGGATTTTACCACCATGTCATCGATGTAGACGTGGATGTTGCGGCCGATTTGGCTCGATAGACACTCCTGTATGCACCTCTGATATGTGGTGCCTGCGTTCTTGAGGCCAAATGTCATGGCCGTGTAGCAGAACGCGCCGAATGGCGTGATGAACGCCATCTTCTCCTCGTCTTCGACCGCCATCTTGATCTGGTTGTAACCAGAGTAAGCGTCGAGAAAACACAGCGACTCCGATCCCACGGTCGAGTTGATGATCTGATCGATGCGCGGTAGGACGAACTCCTCCTTCGGGCAGGCGCTGTTAAGGTTGGTGTAGTCTATACACATTCTCCAGGTGTTGTTCTTTTTGAGGACCAGGACTGGGTTTGCCAGCCACTTGGAGTACTTAATTGGACGGATGAAGCCTGCGGCTAGCAGGCGCTGGACTTCCTCGGCGATTGCTCGACGGCGCTCTTCATTGAAGGGCCATAGCGACTGTTTTACTGGTCACACTTTGGGGTCGGCATTGAGTTTGTGCTCAGCGAGTTCCCTCAGGACACCTGGCATGTCAGATGGCTTCCATGCGAAGATGCCGCGGTTCTCACGGAGGAACCCGATGAGCGCGCTTTCCTATGCGGGGCTCATATGCGCCCCGATGGTGACCGTCTGGCTGGAGTCGCCTAGGACGAGCTTGACGGTGCGGGTGTGCGTGGTCGTCTCAAATGTGGAGTTCGCGGCGATTGGTTTCTTTAGGATGGTGGGATCGTCCTTGTTGATGTTGCCCACGTATTTCGCGAGCTCCTCCGCATGGTCACTCTCCGCGGTGATGACGGCGTCGGCGAGCTCGGCGCCTTTTTCCTCGCATTCCACGGCCATATCGGGGTCGCCATGGACGGTGATGATGCCGCTCGGCCCGGGGAGCTTCATCATGTTGTAGGCGTAGTGCGGGGTCGCCATGAACTTTGCGAATGCCTGGCGGCCCAGGACGCAATGGTAGGGACTGCGGAAGTTTACCAGCTCGAAGACGATCCTCTCCGTGCGGTATTTTGCCGTGGTGCCAAAGGTGACTGGCAGCGTCACCTTCCCGATCAGGTACGCCTTCCGACCGGGGACGATGCCGTGGAAAGTCGTCAGTGTTGGCTCGATGGCTGTTTCTAGGAGCTGGAGCCTTTTGAATGTGTCGAGGTACATGACGTTGATGGAGCTCCCACCGTCCATCAGTGTCTTGGGCAGCCAGTAGTCGGCCACCTTTGGCCTGACCACCAGGGCGACTCATCCTGGATACTCGATTCTTGGCGCGTGGTCCTGGCGACTCCACGTGATGCTCTGTTTGGACCAGTTTAGGAAGCGGGGGATGTCGACTTGCGTCACCGCATTGACGGCGACCGCGCGGGGGAGTACCTTCTTCTCACGCTTGGTGCCGAGCCCGGTGAAGGTATGTAGCGAGCCGATAGCGGTTCCGAAGCCGCCGCCGTTCCTGTTGTCCTGCGGTTGGTTGTTGTTGGGATCCTCCCTTGCACGTCTCGCCTTCTCGATCTCTTTGAGAGAGTGGCAGTCGGCGATGGTGTGGGTGGCTGGTTTTCCCTCCCTGCTATGGTAGATGCAGGGCTGATTGAGCAGGGCGGCGGGGTCGAATTTCAGCCTCGTCGCGTTGTTGGCGCGGTAGTTCCTGCCGTCGTGGTAGTTTCCTCCATCGCGGCGGTAGTTCTTGGAGTTGCGTTGGCCATACCCGGCGTTGGCGATGAAGTCAACTCGCCCGTCGGTCCGGCGCTTGCCGGTGATGCGGGTGTTGCTGTAGCGCATATCGCGTAGGCACCCGCTGTCGTGGATGTTAGTGCGCCGTCTTCCTCCCGACTCGTCGTCGGAGTCTTGGTTGGGGTCTTCCTCCGCGTAGCGCTTGGCGATCTCGAGGAGGTCGGGGATGTTATCGAGCGTCCGGTAGACCCTCTTGATCTTGGCGACCAGAGGTTCGTACCGGCACGCGTTCTTGAAGCAGTGTATCGCCATGTCTAGGTGGATGCTAGAGGCGTTTATCCACAGCTCTTGCCACCTTTGGATCCACCGGCGGGTCGACTCGTGTTGTCCCTGGATGCATCGCTCCAGGTCCTCGATGGTGGTGGCGCGGGTGTAGGAGCCCTCGAAGTGCCTGACGAAGGCGTCCCGCATTTCTTCCCAGGAGTCAATGCTGTTGGCGGGTAGCGTGTTGATCCATTCCCGGGTCGCACCCTCCATCATCAGGGGGAGGTAGCGAGCGGCGAGCAGGTCGGTGTGGCCTGCGATCCCCATTGCCATGAGATATGTGTCCAGCCAAACGGCAGGGTCGTACGTCGGGTCGTATTTCTCGATCTCCTTGGGGGCCTTGAAGTTGGCGGGGTATTTTTCCCCGTGGATCATGGGTCCAAAGCATTGTGGCCCGACTCGGCTGAGCGAGCCTCTTGGCTCTGGGTCGCCGCGGTTGGCGAGGGTGTGTCGCAGGTCGTAGGGCTGGCGCGACCGCCACGCCTGATTGTTGATGATGTGCGTTCGGGCGTCGAGTGGTTGCCCGTTTGCGGCGACGGTGTTGTTCACAGGTTGCGGCTCGTTGGTCGACAACGCGGGGTTGGCGGCCCGCGGTTGGTTTGCCAGGGGTTGGGGTGGTGGGCAAACTATCGCGTTGGCCACGGTGGGGTGGCCGCTTGATGCCGCCCTGCTTGCTGACGAGCGGGAGTACATCTGCCCTCGCGGATCGACTCTCGCGGCTTGTTGCTCGACGGCCCTGAGAAGTAGGGCCTTGGCGTACTGGATCTGTAGCACGCCGTCGCCTTGGACATCGAGGTTGGCGATCTCGGCGTCGGCCACGACGACGTTGTCCATCAGGGTGGAGTAAAGTGGTAGCCTGTTGGTGTCCCGGCCTTGAGGCGCGATGATGATCCGTGGTTGGTCTGGTGGGGGCGCACGGCCCATGGGTGGCGGAGGGGCCCCATTCGCCGGTGCTCCAGGTGGTGGTCTTGCGGGGTTGCCTCCTCCTGGCGGCGCGTTCTCGCCGTGTTCGCGCTCGGCGGCGCATGTGGGGTCGCCCTCTTCGTTGAAGTTCAGGACGCGGCCCTGAACATCGGGGTTCAGCGGGTCTTGATGCGGCGCTGGTGATAGAGTGACAGCTCCTTCGCCGTCTCTCGTTCAAGGCGGTATTTCTCGCGCTCGGCGAGTTCGTTGCGCTGCGCCTCCTGGAGCCACAAGCGGGCTTGTTCCACCTCCATGGCTATCATGGTCGGCGGAATCAGCATGCAAAATGGATCTGGCTAGGCGGCCATGCTATCCGCCATGTAGATCGCGTTGAAGCGATTGGATCTGGCGCGAAGATCCTCGGAGGATTCCGAGCCAGAGTCGGAGTCGAAGATCCCCAGGATGGAGGGATCCTCGAAGTCTTCGGGATTGGAGACTCGCGTGATGGAGTCCTCTCGTGACGCGGTGGTGATGGATCCGTTAGCCGATGCAGGGGTCGCGGAGTCGGCGTCGTCGTTTAAGGCGTCGTCGTTGGTGGCGACGTTGGTATCGACCGCGTCGCTAGAGGCCGAGTCGTACTCGGTGACGAGGCCCCTGATGGAGCGGACCTGCTCTTCCGAAAGCAGATCGCGGTGTGGAGGCGATCCGCCGACGATCATGGTCGCGGCTGGGTCGACCGCGCCGGTAAAGCCGACGAAGAGGTTGATGGAGCCGACCGGCATCACCGCGGTGTGTGTGACTGGGCGCGACGCCGGGATGTAGCTGTTGGCCAGGATCTGCAAGATCCGCGG
Organism: Avena eriantha; assembly: GCA_910589775.1. Classification (NCBI taxonomy): domain Eukaryota; kingdom Viridiplantae; phylum Streptophyta; class Magnoliopsida; order Poales; family Poaceae; genus Avena; species Avena eriantha. Next base: position 204,495,994 of record OU342745.1, on the reverse strand, counting down.
AAGGCGATCATGCGGCCGGTGGCGAACGGCCGCTCGATCGGCGAGTAGGGTCTCGCCGCAGAACTTAGGCCAGTCCGGCTATGCCCCACGGTGGGCGCCACTGTCGTGGAAATTGCCACGGCAGTTGCTACCATAGGCAGCGATTGATAGTTTCGTGAGGAAGAGTTGGCGGCCATCTGCGGTGCGTGATGGGGGCAGGTGCACAGGGGTTTACCTAGGTTCGGCCCCCCGGAGGGTAAAGACCTACTCCTGCTAGATTGGATTATGAGAGAGCGAGTTACAAGGGCGGCGAGGTCGGCGGCTGGGCAGCGAGTCGCTTGAGGGGGTGTATGATGGAACGTAAGTCTCTACGATACCCTAGGGAGGTTTATATATGAAGCACCTCCCAGGGTTTACAAGTTGTCCCCGAACAAGATAAGGATCCGGGGGCTTTTGACCTAATCCGACTGGGCTTCTGCTATGCTCCTGGGCTTCCAGTCGCCAGTCGATGGGCTTCTTCTTTCCTCAGGGTCCAGTCGTTGTCCTCCAGGCGTACTCGCGGGCCTTCTGGCCCACTCGAAACCTACTGCGGAGCATACCCCCTTTGGCATATCCCCATCAGTGCCACCGATACTTTACCCCCATAAACAAGTGAAAATCCATCTATCTAACTAAAAGAAATAAAATAAATGATCATATTTCGAAGAAGCCATCGTCTTCGTCTTCCGGTTCGTCCTCGTCTTCGTCAACGCCATGGTTCCCGTTATCGGTGCCCTCCTCTAAGGACTCGACACCGCCCCCTTCCTCGAATAAGCGCGCTATCTCCTCGTCGGAGTCCTTCTCCTCATCCTCTTCGTAGTCCCACGGGTCCACGTCACTCTCCTCCACTTCTGCCTCCAACTGATCGATGAACGCCTCCTCGTTGGCCAAGTCGGACTCGTCCAAATAGCTATCTCCTCTCTTCTTCCTGGTCTTCTCGTTCCTCTTCTTGTCCGTACTCGCCGGTGCAACACGTGCCCCCGTCCTGGCTGCTACTTTGTGCTCGTCCGATGCTGCAGGAACCCCACGCTCCTCCTGCGCGGCCGATACGAGCTTCAACGTCGCGGTGTCCTCGAGTGCCGATGTCGATGGATCCTGGCGCGGTCGGAAACGACGTGCTGTCTCGGCAGGCGACACGCAAGCGCAGACGATGTAGCGAAGAGCCGGGGACGCATGACGGTCAGTGGACGGCTTGGACCTGCCATTGCCACGGTGAGGGGGCATCGTGCGTGAGGTAGTTGCTTCTAATGATCGATGGCGGGTACACAGAGTGGGGTGCCGATCTGATGAAGGACGAGCAGCGGTTTCGTGCGTCGTGTCGACGCATGCATTTGTCGATTATCAAAAAAAAAGTAATATCTCGCGTACTGAACATAATTTGATCACAACAAAAGTGGCACAGCGTATTCTAGACTCGTAAATATCCCGTGCGTGCCTGTCATGTGGAGTTCGATGGAGTTGGACGTGCCGACGTGATCGTGCAGCAGTTGCGCGTGTCATTGCCCCATCAACACGTGACACACGCACGTGGGATGTGCGCGCCGATTCCCGTGACGACCACCCAGCTCACACTCCCCTTATTATATACTGGATTTTGGGCGGCGCCGAAGACCATTGAAGTGTCCATCACAATAAAGACAAGTCCCATCGATTCCCTACCCCTGCCTCCCTGGCTTCTTTGAGAAGGTAGACCGTACACGGTGGTCTTGTATAATAGTACTAGTACTACTAGACCACGGCTTGTACTCTTACTCTTCTCCAACACTAATAATCACTATCTCCTTTCTCCTGCCGCCGCCACACTCACCCTACAAGCCATGGCTCCACTGAGGAGGTGGAGAGGCCGGTCGATGATCCTCACGGAGAAAAGGGAGAGAAATCGCCGCGAGGCACTTCTTGCTACCAGCCGCTCAAGCCCACCATCTCATCGAGGCCCAATCTCCCCCGACAATGGCGCCGAACGTTCTAACAGGCAAGCGCTCCTCCCAGTACGGTCTCCTTATTCTACTTCTTCTCCATCTCCCTCTCCATCATGATCTTAATCAGCTTCTTCTTGTTTTTCTTCTTCTTCTGGCTCTTCCTCTTCTACGTATTACAGGTCGGTCGTGGAGCCCGAATCCACCACGATGGAGGCGTTGCAGGACCCGTTCGGCCCCGTTCCATGTCTCAACGAGGTAGCAAATCTCCACGCTATTATTTCTCCGAGTTATGATGTGGATTTCTTAGATGTTGTCCGCCCCACATTGGTTTTTCTTCTTCTTTTGCGAGTTGTATTTGTTTTCATGAATATGACTGGATCTCTTGGTCTTTCCTTAATACCTCTGTTCATAGATTCACTATGGATATTTTGTGATTAGGATTAGTTTATCGTGGTCATGAATAGATCTCCAGGTCCATTTTTTAACACTGTGGCCAATAGATTCAATGGGGATTTTTTTGATCTGTATTAGTATTCACCTGGGACCTGGAGTGTAATTGTAGAATTCCTATTTCAATTAACATGAACGATGCAGCGATCGAAGGCCGAGTACCGTGAGAAGGTGGCTGCGATCAGTTCCAAGATTGCCAACCAACATGAGCTTGCACGCTCCCTCACCCAAGCTAATGAGAGCCTACGCAAGCAATTATCTGTGCAGAAGGAGATCTCGCTAGATTTTGCACGTGACGTCGTTAGGCTATAGAAAGTGCTCGACCGTAACTTGATCAGGCAAGAACAGGCCATCAAGATAATCAACGAGCTCATGGAGGAGAAGAATAATCTCGTGGAAAGATGCATTCTCCTATAGGACGAAGTCAGCGAGGCACTCAGAGGACGCGTCGAGGAAACCAAGGATACCATCCGAGCCTACCATGACAGGAACCGTTGCCTAGATGCAGTCAAGGAGATGAAGGCGGACATGAGCAGAGGGATCACCGTACTCGAGGGTGTTCGGAAAGAGAACGAGGAGCTAAGGGCATGTCTGGAGGCGTATCGGAGCAATGCCCAAGTCTTATTCCCGTTAGCGGGGACACGAATACCAGTTCGTCCTCCTCTCCTATTGTAATGTTTAGGGTTCAGGGAGCAATGCCCATGTCTGCTTTCCATTATAGGGTGCAATAAGAATCCTAGGACAACTCCTTATCTATCTGGACATGTGTTGGTGTTCATGTTCATGAATGGACACCATGTTCTCTTTCCATTATGTATCTGGACATGGGTTTCTGCATTATGAGTTTTCCACTCTCCCACTACTATTTGGTGATATTGGGAAAAACCTACAGCATACTAAACTACTGATAAATCTTATTTGTCTTCGAAATTGAAATTATGACAGCGCCACTAGTCGATTCATAAAATGTTGATTAGTCCTAGATTGCTTCTTCCTTGAAATTATGACAGTGCCACTAGTCGATTCAGTCAATTATGGAAACTAACCAGCTTGTCCTGGTGAACTAAGCAAAACATACTATGTATTTTTGTTACAGGGAAAGAGGCGAAAGATCAACCAGGACCTGGAACCTACAGCTGAAGCACGACATAGTACTGAAGGAGCTGGCCAATCTTAGGGAGGAAAACAGGCAGCTCCGGGCGAGGCTCGCTTGAACACAACATATGTCTATTTAGTACTGAACTGCCTGGTTTATCATCTGCAGTGGTGATTTTGTAAGCATGAACTTAATTCTATGCACGATATGTGTGTTTGTCTGAAATTAGTTTGCTCGAGGATTGAGTTTGGCTTAGTTCGGAAAGCGCAACTGCAAGTCTTACAATTAACTAGTTTCAGGCATTGGTACAACATAAATTATTCATCTCGAATTTCCTTTATCCTCTATAGTCTGTCCTTGTTCACCCTCGTGCGCCTTCTTCAGTTCCTTCAACAGATCCGCAATGCAGTACTCTAGCTTCTTCTTGTCTTCCCTGAGCTGATCCCTCTCCTTTTCTGCATTATGAATCAAAAACCTGTGACAATCCTGAAGCTTCTTTGCAGTTCCAACAACCAAGCTCCCATCGATTCCGTCAGTTAGCTTTGACTGCAAATTCTCGATTTCTTGTTCCAGCTCCTTATTTCGTATCGACAACTTGTAATTTTTTCAGCTGCATCACTTACATCAGTAAATCTCCCCGACCTTTCCAACTCATACATCTCCCATAACTGTGCCAAACATTTCTTAAGTGCATCTGGCCACTCAAGATCCACCCACTCTACTGCTTTACACACCGGGCCAACCTAAAAACACACACACTCCAGTGTTATGAACATGCACGATACATTTTACTTCATGTCACAGTTGCACATAATGTAAACAAACCTGATTTGTACAACCCAAAAACCTTCTCCCGGTGTTATTGCCTTCGAATGCAACATATCTCCTCAATTTTAGCCTATGGTCACATGGCACTTCTCCATCGAGATCTAGGCCCTCCCATTCGGAGTCGTAGATCGCCCTTGGTACCTATAGGTAAACGCAAAGCTGAAATCGAACACGACTGCATGCACATATGGAGCTCAGATCGAGAGATTTACCATTGCCTAACCCTAGCCCGAGAAAACAGAGGAACTCACATCGTGGAAGGATTACTCAATGTCGGAGAGAAGGCTGTCGCTGCTCGACTGGTCGTCCTCTCTATTCAAGGACAGCATGGCGAATGCGACGGCGACGGCGACGACGTCGAAGTCGGCAAGAGAGAGAGAGAGAGATAGAGAGAGATAGATAGAGAGAGAGAGAGAGCAGCCCTTCTACCGCTGCAACGATGACTAAATTGGCATGTTACAATAGTTTAATCGATACAATGCCCTTTCCCTGGATTACTGTCTCCTACCTGATATGGATTCTCTTCACACATTTTCATTTCAAATATTAAGCCTGCACTCCCTCCATCCCAATTTCATTGCCTAATGAAAACATACCAGTATATTACATCATCCAAAGAAACAAAATCATGTCAACTATAAGGTACTTATGCATCACTTCTTCAGTCATGGTTTCACAAAACATTACATTATAATCTCCCAACAAAAATAACCACACCACGGTTTTACAAAACATCACATTACAATCTCTCAACAAACGTAATCACATAAACAAGTATATTACATCATCTCAAGAAACAAAATCATCTCGACTACAAGGTACTTACACATCACTTTTCCTGTCATGGTTTCGCAAAACATTACATTACAGTCTCTCAACAAATAAAATAACAGAAACAAGTACAGTATATCATCTCAAGAAACATAATCATGTCAAGTACAGTGTATTTATGCAACACTAGTCCAGTCATGGTTTCACAAAACATTACATTACAATGTCCCAACAAACATAATAACAGAAACAAGTACGGTACGTCATCTTAAGAAACATAATCATGTCAACTACAATGTACTTATGTCTTATTACAACAACGATGGTTTCAGTGACATGTCCGAAAATCTCAACAGCTCGCACAACATTATATCGCAATCTCTCAAAAAACATAATCACAGAAGCACGCTCTAAATACAACAACAGTCAATATTACAAATACAGGCAGGGGAACCCCGTGGTCCATATGACAAGCCCAGGGTAGCAGCTCTCATCAGATCTCATCAACGTCGACCACCTCATTCTGTTCGGACACTACAGGGGCATCTACATCCACTATAACATGTTCAACAACATCAGAAATGGTACCAAGGAAGAACACCTTCCTGGTTCGCTTCTTTCACCGCATAATCTGCATAAGATCTTTAGTATCCAAAACATGTATGAATTGCTGCTTCTTATGATGCCACCACCGGATTTTTGCCATCTGCTTAGGGCCAATACTGATTTCCTTACCGATCATCTCTCTCATTTCATCAAGAGTTATGTTTTTAGAATCGACACTGATCTCCACAGTACATGACGAAACTGGCTTATTAACTCCCTCATCAAGTTTTGCCATGTATGAATCCACCTCTATGCGTATACTGAACTTATCTAGATCAGCATCTATTGGTCCATATTCTCTAGGAGCAGAAGCTCTGGCAGCAAGATCTCCAGCATCTGCATACATATCATCAATCATCGCTTCAACTTTCACCTTACGATCAGCTGCACAACATTCCCAAACCATCTGAAGCTCATGGGAGTGCTCAATTTGCTGATAGGTATCATTCATGTTGCGCCACATCAATTTTGTCCTCTGTCTAGAACCCCAGGGAATTCCAGCGGCAAGCATATCTACCAGCTGCGAAACAGACACAACCTCTTTGCAATTCACAAGCAGATGCACATCTTGTCTGAACACAACCCTCTCGCAACCAAAATCAAGCTTTGCAGTGTACTGCCGAACATGAACTGTGAACTCATATAGGTCACTTGTATCAAAGTTGTGCCTAATTTGATTAAAAAGGGGAACATTTCAGTTCATTCGATTCTATTATGTCGTAACTAATCTACTTGCAAGATAAGGCATAGATAAGAAAAATTCACCTCTCGCTCTTCTCCTGGGTTTTTTTCTTCGAGATCTGAGTGCTGCATCCACCCATCGGAGCCGAAAAATCCGCCGTCGGGCTTGCTTTTCTCTTCAACCCGCTGCTCGTAGGTACCTTGGGAGCAGAATCCTTGCTGGCCTCCTCGCTAACCGGGGCTGAAGATCTCGCCGCTACTACGTGTTGAGCCCAGACTTGGGCCCCGACGGACCCTTTTCAGTCGGCGACGTAGCTACAACCTTCGCCTTGCAAGACATGCTGGGCCGCTGCCGCCGGATTCAGTGTCGGGAGAGGGAGAAAAAAGGTCCTCCGCCGCCGGCAGATTTAGGGTCAGGGAAGGGAAGAAAAGGGACCGTTGCCGCCGCCGCAGCAAGATTCAGTGTCGAGAGTTAGAAAAGTACAGTAATGGATTTGCCCTACGACACGTGCATGGTGGCTAAGAAGAGTGACCGGCGAAGGAGGGCACATCAGGAACTAGTGTAACGGAATATCCTGACTTAACGGGCGCATTTGAAAATATTGGGTTTGGCCATCATTCACTCGAAAGACCCCTCTCAGCAATTGGCGCCCAACTTTTCGAATCGCGGTGATAAAAATCAACTTAGGTACCGCGTTGCCTGGCCGCCCTAATTTCTAGATCGCAAAATGATATTCTCCAAATATCCGGTTCCATGCTGATGGCATGCAAGGGTTCATTCATCAATTTGAGGACAGCGTTACTTAACTAATTTATGCCTGCAGTGGATCGAAACTTTTGTCCGGCCTAGTGAGACGCATGTGACATCACAAGATTCGCACACAACTTCCAGTGGTCAGAAAGGATCGGAGCCTCATGTGGGTCTGATTTTCGTTTCCACCCGATCCGAAGTTATCAGTACTCAGTGGGTAGGAAATTATAGATGGCCGATCTGTACCTGTTCTCGCCCGACGTTATCGTTATTAATATGTTATATCCCGTGTCTGTTCCTAATGTTGCAAGGGCATTTGAGGACTACTCAGAAGAAACGACAAAATGCCATCTTGTCAGAAAACCAATAGCAATGAGAGAATCCAATGTCTGTTTGCATCATAACATAAGGTCCAAAGATAACATGTCCCCCTCGACCATGGCATGGACAATATGTTGAATTTTTGTCTAAACTAGCACACATGCATATACGTTGCAACGGATAAAAATATATGTGTTGAAGCCACGACATATATGAATCAGCTAGCTTCAACGCGTTCAAGTGGCACTCTGATGTCAGCCATTGTTGTCCATTGCCTCATGTACGTGCTAGCACTACGAGCGTGTGTGTCGGCGCAACTTCGTGGATATGCTGTACGGTTTTAGGACTCCCTTCACTTGAGTTCGTGCTGCCGTGCCAAGCCACTCCAGCTTTTCTTGGCGAACAGTGTGAGTGAGTATGGGGGTGTCGAAACAGATTGATAAGGGTTTGATAGATCTCGTTGGGGAGCTGGCGATATAGTTATCGTTTTTGCTCAGTGTTTAGCTTTGGTTGTTCTAGTGTGTATCATCTTTATAATGGCTTTTGCCAAACAATGTGGTTGTAATAAAAATAAAGGTTGCGTGCATCACTTGATGCAGAGGCCGGGGCTCCGCTCCTCATTTCGAAAAAAAACGTGCTAGCACCATGAGAGCCATGTGCCGGCAATTGTGAGGAAATCATAATCGTTAACTGCTTGCTCTGGGAGTAGCGATCAATCAAAATTCGAATGATTAACTGATTTAATCGGTCGACTATTAATCGGTACAACCTACACAAATTTACACCTAAAACACGTGTATATAATAATTAAATAGAATATGAGTCTTTATATGTCCGATCCTACTTATCTAGAACCCAAAAGATCATTAAAACACATACGCTTCTCCTCTCTGACATAATCATTAAGGTCGACTATAGATCCACCAGCTGGTAGCATGTGCCCTCCTTTAGTGTATCCTCTTTTGACTTCTGAAGTTGCTCGTCTCCCACCACTTATCCAGGGTACTGGTTGGTGATGGAGGCAGGAATTGAGCAGGAGCTTCACAAAACCTACTTCATTGGACGGTCTAGTGGTTGGACGGGTGGTATGCAATGAAAATTTTGTAACTTTTTTTATCAAGTGTAGTAGTTAACCGGAAATATACCTAGTAATCGGTCTTTTAGAGCTATTAGTCGGGTTAAAAGATTAACACAATCGGTTAGTGGTAATCGACACGGTTATGTTCTTAGCAGTGATTAATGGGCTATTAATCACTAATTCAGACGATTTTTTGATCAGTGTGCGCCGGTATGTCCGTCTTAGCCGACTTGTGAAGGCCTTCGCCTCGTTCGGGAATAATCTTTATTCTAGATTTAATCATGAATTGCCTAATATTCTAACAATATGATCTCTTTTTTAATATAATGAAAAATTATTTGGAGCTTACTTGCAAGCGTGCTGCATATCGCATACTTGCATATGGGTCATCCGTGTACATGTGTCATATGCTTGCTACTGTACTCGGATGTATCGGAGCTTACTTTTATTTTCGAAATTCCATGGATCTATTAATAATCATTAACAATATTTAAAAGTAATAAAAGTTACAAATAGGTCAATGGATCATCTAGCGACGACTACAAACACTGGTAGGAGCCGAAGGCACGACGCCGTCCTCACCCCTCCATCACCGGAGCTGGACAAAACTTGTCGTAATAGAGTTTGTTGGAGTAGACGGACTGGAAGTCATCGTGTTAAGGTCACAAAGGACCAGCGCACTAAAACAGCAACCGTCGCTAAAGATGACCAACGTATATCGAAAAAGACTAACCTCAAAACACACCAACAAATACAAAAAACGACCAGATCTCAAGGGATCTGTCAGACACACGACTCCACACATCCTCCGTGGATGCTAGACGCACCAGCGGAGCGAGGATAGGGCGGAGATGACCTTATTTTGACTCTAGAACGTAGTTACCGCCTCAACATCCTAAAAAAACACTGAAATAGTCTAAACAAGACACTGAGACCTCTCTCCGGCGAGAGGCCGTTGTACGCCACACCTCCAAGGCCTACTCAGATGTATCGGAGCTTACTTGCATGCGTATATACCATAGAACAAATTAAAAGTACACAAATAATTTAGAATATGTTTTAGTTTGATATACCATCATTTTAACCTTCGATTTCTATGTTTATTTGATCTACTCTTTTATACTCTCTTTTCTAATCTACTGTGTCTACTAATTACTAGCAAACTTCGGAGGTAGGTAAATAATCATGATCATATAACTTAAAAATTGACACTACTCCAGGGATTGAGCTATTGTATTTTATCATCAAAGTCTTTACACACCTCTGAGTCCCATGTCACCCTGTGATCAGAAGACGTGTGACTGTGCGTGTCTCCTGCATCTGTTACATTGACAAAACATAGACATGTCTATATTCTGAAGGCATTCAGAAAACATTCACTGCGGGTTGGCACCAACCCGACCCCTGGCTAGCCTCAGGCCAATCTGCGCCCCCGCCTACATTGAGCTTGAAGTCCCGAGCACGCCCTGACCAGATCAAGGCACGACACTGGCGCTCGTCCCCTCCAGCTATATATGCGCTACTAACTCCTTCGGCTGCCACCCCGGTCCCTGGCCAGCCCCAGCCTGCAACGAGCTCGAGGTCCCGAGCACATCCTGGCCAGATCGAGGTGCGGCCCCAGCCTCGGCACGTAGAAGATTGGGAGGGGCGAGGCAAATAGGTGAGGTCCTTCACGTCACGTGCGGGCATTCCGACGACAGCGCACCCTGGAAGCGCTGGAGACGGTGTTGCTGAACTCATGGCTCCGACGGCTGCATCTCATGCGACGTTTAGCTGTAAAATAGCCAAGGGCCACATGGGCGGTAAACAGTCATAAAGAACGTTGTTTAGGTTAGGGTGGAACTGTTTCAGTTAAGTTAAGACAGATTGGACTGCTTACAAAACTGCCGAGCCGAGTCACACGTGCACCCGTTTCTGACCTAGGGCGCGTGTCACCGCACCGTAGCTCGTTCTTCTTCCCCGGCGGTGACGGAGGTCAACCTTCCTTCTCAGCTGCAGTGGCATAGCATTCTCGGCGACGACAACGTTTTCATTCTACGGCGAACATGGTGAGTGCCACTAGAAACCCTAATTCATGTTCCATCCTTCTATTTGGATCTGAGCGTATTTTCAAACCTATATTGTGGAGGTCGGGTGTGCTGAATAAGGGGAACAAGATGGAGCCACGAGATGGAGCCACGAGAGGGAACTTCCCGCATCTCTGCACCTTATTTTTGGTTTGATTAGAGCCTAGTCCACTTCTGCTAGCTCACAGTGTGCCCACCACCATCCAAAAACAGGGAGACAATGATGTTGCACGCACTTTTGAATTATCTATTAAATTATTTCCCTCTAGAGCAATGTTAGTTGATGGTAGCATGCACCCCATTGAGAGCAACACAATTGTAAAATTAGAGGTCAATTTTGATGACATTGGTTCCCAAGACCTCCAAAGCATGGAAGAGAAGGTGGTGAGGAATGTGGTGGAAACAATTGGGGAAAGTGTTGTTTGGGGACCAGAGCAAGAAGTAAGCTTGTTATGATTCGATGATTGGAAATGAGAGTATGTTAGGATTAAGAATGGGGAAAATGGTTGATGAAATTGATCGGCAAGACGGCTGGACAAGAAAATGGGCTATGGTTTTAGCAGATCTTGTAGAACTGAAAGGTGATTCGAGGGTTGGATATGTGCTCTCTAAGTTGGCTTCTCAGATGGAAGATAATGATTGGGCTGCAAGGAGACATATTATGCCCATAGTTGCTGATTTGACAGTGTTGACAAGGGAGGCTACTGCATATGTAGAAGAGAGGGGTAGTGGTGCTAAAAATGTTGTAACCGTTGATTGGAATATAGTTGAGATAAGTGCTAGGACTGATTTGATCATTGCACCAATATCTGACATTTAAATGACAATTTTTTTAGCATTCCTGTAGATTACAGAGATAATGAGAAGGAGAGGGATGAAGCTGCAGGTGATAGTAACAACCATTCAAGAGATGTTGATGAAGATATAGATCCAGAGTTGATGGCAAATGCTACAGTTGATATAGATGATGCACATGATGATGAGCTAGTAAATGTTTAGGACAAAGAAAATCCAATTATTGAAGTAGGGAGATTGTTTTCAAGCATGGATGAGTTTAGGATATGTTTCGGGACTTATGGAGTCAAACGTGAGTTTGAAGCCAAGAATTTGTGGACAGATAAAAAGAAGTTCTATGCAAAGTGCGAAGGTTTTGATGGTGGTGCCAAGCCTTGCAAGTGGTATATATCTGCTGGACGTCAACCTGATGGAAGGACAATAAGGGTGAATCAAATTCCAAAAGCACATACTTATATTAGAAGTTCACAGAATGTTTCAACCATGACATCATAACGTTAGCTTGCAAAAAAAATCATGCCTATTTTAGCCAAGACACCAAACACCACTATAATGAGACCTAAAATAGACCCGGAAAAGCAGTACCCCATTAAGCTGAAGTATACTACAATATGGAAGGCAAAGCAAAGGGCAATGAAATAGTTATATGGTGATTGGGAAATACCTTTAGAATGCTTTATAACTTCGAAGCAGAAGTGGAGAAGAGGTCACTTGGCAGTGTTGTGGAGATAGATACCAAGGTAACACCAGATGGAAGGTCTTCTTCTCCAAAGCAGGGTGTCGTCCATATTTGAGCATAGACTCATCATTTTTTACTAGCAAGTGGTCTTGTCAATTGGCAACATGCAATGCTCTAGATGGACACAATTGTATGTTATTGGTAGCTATCGACATGTTTCAATATGAGAGAGAGGCTTCATGGACATGGTTCATGATGCAGTTAAAAAGATGCGTATGACCAGTGTCACCTATGGCAGTCCACACAGATGCATGTAAAGGGCTAGAAATTGCAGTAAAAAAAGGTTTCCCTCATGTTGAGTAGAGGGAGTGCTTCAGCCATATGTGGATGAATTTGATCAAAAAATTCCATGGAGATGAATGGGGCATATGTGTCCAGCAGCAAGATCTTACACTACACAAACACATGCATCTCATATGGCTAAGATAAAGGTAGCATGTAGTGAGGAGGATAAAATTAAATTTTCTACTTGGCTTCACACCCACCATTCTCTGTTATGGTCCATGTCAGGATTTAACACTACCATCAAGTGTGATCATATCAACAACAACTTGGCAGAAAGTTTTAAAAACAGGGTGAAGAGGTTAAAAGACTTGCATGTCCATGTCATGGTTGACCAAATAAGGATCATGGTCATGTGGTTGTGGGAATTGAGAAGAAGGCTTGGGGATGTTCTGCAAGGGGATAAGCTACCCGATGTAGTGCAACAGGAGGAGAAATCTTTCACATTTGTGTGTTGAGAAATCTTTAGTGTTGGGTGCTGAAGTTAGAGATACAAAGAATTGAAGGAGGCATGTTGTTAACACTGAATTCATGAATGCACTTAACTTGAGTGGCAACACACTAGAAAACCTTGTGAACATGCCATACTTTTCTTGGCCTCCAAACCCAAGCTAAATATGCACCCATATTTGCATGAGTATTACTCGGTAGAAAAAAACCGAGTTGCATATGCAACTCCAATTCCACCACTTACAGATCAGTCTCAGTGGCCTGAAGTGGACATTGAATTCTACTTGTGTAGCACCCTCGAATCGGCCCAATGCAAGTTTCAGCCCTTTCCGCCAAACCCGCATTGAAACGATTCAAGGACGCCCACCAGACACTTTCGTGTAGGTGGAAAGCGAAGTAATACCATTACACAACAGTCCTCGATGGGACCCACAGAACAGATATATATACAGCACGACTCCAAGAGTCAAGAATACAGATATACACTACAAAGATCCAAATCACCTTGAAAACGATACAGCGTCCGAGTACGTACAAGATGCAAATGGGGCTAAGAGCCCTGAAGAATAACCAATGGCGTCCATAACCCTGCCCAGGCCAAGCCGGAAGGGTAACCCTGCTAACGACGTCGATCTCGAACCTGCTAAAACAAAAGGGGTTCCGATGAAGGGCAAAGGAAAAAGAGGAGCATTAGTACTGAGGCTAGTACACAGCGAGGCTAGAATTCGGTGGTCCTCGCCTACATAGGTATGGTGGATTGAAGCGGCAGCGCAGCAGCACTAAACAATCTATAGAGACTCAGTAAAACTGGCGGCTATTAGAGAGGGATAAGAAAGACCTATTCGGAACCAACCTTATACTAACACCAATCATACCCACCCTGGTATTCCCCCTCGAGACCAAACGAGGAAGTCAGACCGAGGAACTCACACAATTGGCAGTTTTATTCATTCCATTATAGTTGAAGCTCTTACTAATCAGATATAGATAGCATGAGTCATCCTGAAGCATAAGTAGTGGGTAGTTTTAGTTAACATTCTGTTGTAGTTGGAACATTTCCTAGTCAGATATAATTGTCCTGAGGAATCCCAAAACCCAGCAGTTGTTGGCACTTTTATCACATTCCGTTGGAGTTGCAATACTTACTAGGCAGGTACAGCATGTCACCAAACAACCCAGATCCACCAGTTGTTGGCATTTTAATATCCATTCCGTGATAGTTTAATCTGATTACTAGTCATATATTAAGTCAAGTTTATAGCACTACTTTAGTTATGCTTGTCTATGATTGAGATAATGTGCTCCAAGTCGTCCATAACCGCGGACATGGCTTTTAGAAAGATTTACCCTGCAGGGGTGCACAAATAGCAACACACACACGATCAACCTCGGAAAAACCAAATCAAAACCCAACGAGGTTTTCACGATAAAGCAATCACAGGATTCATAAAATATTTCAGGGGGCCACCCCATTAAGCTACCCGCAACGAAGTTGGCCGGCTCCGAGACGGACCCAAGGTTTGTGTGGACGGCTGTAAACGACTGGGAACCCGAAAGTGTGACTGGGCTTGTCGATACAGCGAAAACGTGTCACGATCCAAAACAGTACAGGTGCTCCACGCACAATCGTAAATAAGACAGTAAAGCATGGCATAGGTACATGATAGTAATAAAGCCCCAAACTACTTTGTGGCCCCAAGAAATAAGAAATGAATCAAGCTCTGGCTAAGGGGGATTCATAGACTCTCCCGTATGTGGATAGTGCGTATAGTCAAGGAACGGGTATCAAGTACTCAGGGCCTATGGGACACAAGTGAGCGTGGAAGAACCAAATAACATCTATTGCCCACCGATGCCTCTACATTAGTTATATCTAACAATTTAATTTCAAGTTGTAATTAAAGCCATGATCAACTCCACCATAAACATATGCCAGCATTCCAACAACTGTGGCACTTGACAACACGAGATCGCACCTGAGCAAGCAACTACGACTCGCAAGGCCAGCTATCTACCAAACACAGGGAATAGGAGGTGTCCAAGGCAATATAGAGGTTGCATGGGATATAACTGGTGTACGGAAACTAAAGCACCGCGACACGGATAGCAATAGATCAACAGGAGGAAATAAAGACTATAAATGCAAAATAGGTAGAAGGGAAAGAGATGCTCGCCTAGGAAAACACTGCCGACGAGACATTATCTGAAGAACTTGTCGATACTTGCATCAACTCACCGGCCTAATCCGCGAAGAAGCAAACACTAGAAGAAACACCTGATGCAATATTTAATACTACGGCAGAAGATCCGGCATGATTATGATATGATGTAGATGCGGTGCAATTAGGCAATATTAAGCGGAACCGGGGTCCCGACAATTATTTAGATGGTTCAAGTTATTTAGAAACCCTGCAATTTAAATGTTGGATTAACAAGGCAAAACAGGGCAACGGTTCGCTACACAAATTTAAATGGAGCCAATATAAGACTAGAAAAGCCCTCATATAGACTCCATATTTAATTATGATGTGATTCAACTATACAACCCAGACCCGCGAAATATGTATGTAAGCATGTATAATTGATATGCAACAATTTATATAGATGTCAATTTATAAAATAGGGCTCGGAAAAGGGGTCACACATGGGGTTCGAGGATCTTGGGTTCGGATCGGAAGTGAGAGCGCCAGGGTTCGGTCTTCAGACTCCGAGATCGGTCTTCGGGCAATGGCCTTTGGATGTTGTGAAGGAGATCTTGGCATGCCGAGGGTTCGGGTTCGGGTTCGGGTTCGGCAGGAACGGTCTTCGAACTCCGGGATAGGGGTCTCGGAACCGTGTAGAAGTTCTTGTCGATGGTGCTTTGAGTGTCTTCGGTTAGATAGGATCTCTGTGTAGTACCATGTTCACCCTTTCGAGGTACGGGTCGATGAGAAGATCTTGTCGTATCTTCACCTTAGGGATACATAGCTTCAATGTAGATCTTGTCGCTTGGCCTTGGACGGCGGGGATCCTTCGCGGTACTCCAAGCGCGCTCCGATGGCTAGCAACAATACGAACACACCGGCATAAACACATGGACACACAGACGAGAAGGAGCACTAAGAGCAGGACACCGACCAACACCAACACACGGGCACGCGGCCTCTGTCTCCAACTCCACCGGCAAGAAGGGGCAGACGCGAGGGCACCAACACCGAGAGGAGGTCGAGGTCACGGACGGTGTCTGGGCCTAGAGCTAGAACAAGAGCGGTGCCATGGGTGCCAATGCGTGGCCAGAGGTGGACGACCGGGTCACAGGGAAGAGCGCCAAGGAGGCAAAGCGGAGCTGCTAGGGTCGTACGTGGCCGGTAGGAGAGCACCGGGCGGCGGAGCGCGGAGGAGGCTCGGCCTGGCCGGAACACAGGCCCGAGGGCAACCGCGGACAAGCTTGCAGGGCAGAGGAGGGTCGCGCGGCGGCGACCGCTTCTACGAGGGATCGACGGAAGGCAGCGGGGTGGCGCCAGGAACGCGAGGAAGGGCGGCCGTGGCGACGATGGCCCGCAGAGGAGAGAGGCAGCGGCGAACGGAGGTGCTCAGGGGCACCAGCACAGGGGCGGGTGAGAGCCATGGTGGCGGGGCCGCCGGGGAGACAAGCTTGGCGATGGTGCGGGCCCGTCGCGGCGGCGCGCGAAGCAGGGTCGAGGAGGAAGGGCGCCGGGGAGGGTGGCGAGCAAGAGATCTTGCAGCGGCCGGGTGCCCGGCGGTGCCCCGGTGGCGGCCGAGGAAGGAGGTGCCGCGGGCGAGGGGAGCCGAGGAGGAGGGAGACCGTGGGGTTCGCGGTAGGTGGGAAGGGATGAGGGAGAGGGACGCGTGGTGGGGGCCGGTCTTGTCGGGGAGCGGGGTGGTTGACCACGGGGCGAGGCTGCGCGCGGGGATGGGGCAAGGGAGAGCGACGCGGGAGTGCGTGGTGTGCGTGTGTTTGCGTGTGTGCCTGTGGGGGTTGGTGTGGGGATGTGGGCAGGAGTGTGTGGTGTGGGTGGGCCAGCGGGGTGATGTGGCAGGCTGGGAGTGGGCGGGGGAGGCGTGCCAGGGTGGCGATGGATGGGGTAGGCGGCTGGGTTGGTGGGGCTGGCTAGATTAGGTGGGGTTGTAGGCTGGCTGGCTGGGCCTTTGGCCTGGCCGGCTGCCTCCCCCTAAAAAATACTTTTATTTCTATTTCAGTTTTAAAATATTTTTATAAATAGTTTTTAGACAAATAAAATATCCAGGAAGACCTGGTTTTATGATTTGAAATTAAAGGAGGGCTAATTAGAAAACAAAATAGTGTTTTTGCAAAGTACTTTTATGATCAAACATGCATGATGATGTCATGGTGATGCACAAAGTAGAAACAACGAGCGATTTTCTGGTAGTGGTTTTAGCGGGATGCCACAACTTGTGTCCTCCTTTGATGAGAAGAAAGGCTGGCTGGCCTAAATAGAGTAGATTCAAGGCTTGGTTTGAGAAAGGTGGCTGTAGTAAGAAGGGGGAAAATATGAAAAGAAAGATGCCAAGCCAAAAATGGCCTAAAAAGGTAACAAAAATAGATGCAAGATCTGCGAAGAACTTGGAAACCGAGCTGGAGTTGAAACTTGCCGGCCAACGAAAAAGGCCAGAATTGGGGGCTGTAGGAAGAAGAGAAGTGTGCATAATTTGTTCAATTGTGATAAAGATGTACAAATTGAGCCACCTGAAGTTGTTTTGGAGGAAGCTGTGCAAAATGAGCAACCTGAAGTGGTTTTGGAGGAAGTTTTGCAAAATGAGCCACATGAAGTGGTTTTGGAGGAAGTTGTGCAAGATGTTAATATGCAAACTGAAATAGTATTGGATATCATGTCACCTGAATCTATTTTGGAGGAAGTTGTGCAAACTGAATCTGTTGAGATGTAGATTGAAGTAGTTTTGGATGAAATTCTAGCTCTAGGTCGTGTTGTGGGTATGCCTACTGAAAGTGATGCAAAGAAAAGAAGGAGGATGACTGATCTTCTTGGTTTAGAACCAATAAAAAGCAACCGTAAGACAAAGAAGAAGAAGTGATGTAATGTTTTTGGTACTATTATTCTTGAAAACTTGTGTGTTGTAATGTTTTTGGTACTTTGTTACTGGTACTTCGATTGGTGAAAACTTGTGATTTGTAATAATGTTATATCTACATTTGATCAAATTTGAGCCAAAATTCAAAAATGATGCTAAATTTGAGTTTGAACCAATGTTGCTATTTGTACTTATCTATGTTTGTTTGAGCTTCCAACATTTTCTCAAATATTATACACCTCATGTTATGAATCTGATCCCTTTTCGGAAGTAAAACACTGAGTCCTGACAAATGTGATCCAAGCGAGTTCCAAATCTAGGGAAAGCGGACCTATTTCTAACCAAGTTTTTATTCGATCTTGTCTAAATCTTCCCAAAAAATGTCCTTAACATCTATAGTATCTATGTAAAGTCTCACTGTTTATTGAATTAATCTTCATTTTTTTTGGAAAAACATGGTTTAATACAAAATCATGCCTAAAACAAGTATTAAATATGAAAATGAAAAAAAGTTCAGATCCTGCTTAGTCACTCCAAAAGGAAGCCATGGTGAAGATTTTAGATATTTTGCACATTCAAAACCTAAACCCTCTACTACTCATTTGAAATCTCTCCAACGTCGGCCGAAACATGAATTTCTGAAGATATTTCCAATTAAATATGTTTACATCAAGTTGATGATTTTTCTTCAAACCTATGTCACATAAGATGACTATGTGGGCTGGGTTTGTATTTTTGAATTTTTTGAATTAGGTATGCCCATTTTCAAAAAAAGCATCTTTAAATACAAAATCATTAATTAAACAAGTTTAAAACATGAAAATTAAAAACTAAGTCCAAATCCTTCCTAGTTGCACCGAATGAAGATAGTATGAGTTTTTTGATATTTTGGATTTTCAAAACCCGGAACTCTCTACTAAATCTCTTGAACTCTCTGCAACATATTTCAAGGTACCTTGATTTGTGAAGGTTTTTTCGTACAAATGTTTATTGATCAAGTTTATGATTTTATATAGTAACTATGTCACATAACATGACTATGTACGAAGGTTTCGTATTGTTTTTTTTTGAATTAGTTATGCCAATTTGAAATTCAGTCAAACCTCTCAAAACCACGTTGACTGCATCCATAACCCATCCTAATCCTAACGCTGAATGGTGACTGTTCAGGGGTCCCTTCGAGTGTGGGTGACCTCAAGGTGGAGGTCCCCAAGGGAGTTGGCCCACGCCTTCCTTAGTGCTGACTTTTGCCACCTCCCACTGGGATCTCTGGCCATGTTTCGCCTACAGGATCACTATGGCAGCGAAGGACTTGTGGTAGTGCTCACGGTTGACTTCACTAATCTCTTCGATGCATATCATCTCCTCGACAAGGTCTACTGGTGTGGGTGCGAGTCCCTCTTCTTCACAATCTTCATGAACTTAGACAACATCATAACATCCCAAAACTTTAATCCAAGTGATCAAGATCAAATCTACCCAATTTAGGGTTAACAAAAACTTTTCTATTTAAAAATCTTTAAGCATTCATATGTGTGTGCATTTAAAATAGGAGTTGTTTTGAATTGCCATGTTGGAGTGATCTATTGATTGTAAAATGATTCTAAGGTGAATTGCACATCATCTAGATCATCCCTAAGCAAATCCCAAAGAAAAAGAAATCAAAAAGAATAAATAATGGAAATGGTCACTTTTGCCATTTTAACCACCTAGCCTACTTTGGCTATTCCTATCACAAAATCCTAACAGAGACAATTGTGGATCTTTGCACCCCTTGCTAGTACAAGTAGTGATGTGCCAAGGCCCACTTTGTGATCTCCTAAAACACTCCAACTCTAATTTTAAATGACATTTGAAAATTGAATCTAGTGTATGTGTCTAGATCACACTTTTTCAAAAACCACTCAAATGGACTCCATTTCAAAAACCCAAGCAACCACAGATGTTTAAGCATGTGAAAAACCACTCCACCAAAATTCAGTTCAAAATTCCAAACTTTTATTCTTTCGGCCATTTTGTCAAACACTTGGTGGGTACAGATCAAACAAAACCAAAACACTAGTGTGAGCAGTGTTTTGGCCAAACCTGTCTCCCACATTTCCACCAAACCCACTCCACTGCATCCCCTACCCCTTTCTAGCATGGCCAAGCATTATGCCCACGACCAAATGGTCATGTACATCAATGCCGAGCCCACTCGAGCACCCCACCGGCGACAGCGCGCCACAGCAGCTGCCAGCCTCGCCAACCTTGCCCAACACGTCGCTCGTGGTCCACCTCTTCCTCCAGGCCAGCCCCAGCTCGAGGACAGAGCGAGGAGCAGCCAGGAACCGCCGCGCCCGGAGCTTGTCTGCCATGCCGACGCCGCCCGCAGAGCGCGCAGGGTCCCCCGCTCAACCAGACCCCGAATCGCTCTCACTGCCCACCTAAATGATCACCACCGCCCCTGGAAGCTAGAGGACACGCCCGTTTCCCCGTCCATGACCCGTAACCACCGGCCACCGCGAAACTCACCATCGACAGAGACATCGTGCGCGCCATGCCGCTCACATCTCCCGACCGCATTTCACTCCACACGCACCGCCATGACGACCGCCAGGGAACCGCCCACCGTCCTAGTCCACCGCCCAAGCCCCTAGCCCGTTGTACCGTCGTCACCGGCGAGCACCGCCCATGCCTCACTGCCGCTTCGCCTCGCTATAAATAGAGCGCCTCCCAGCACCAATTCTGTTGGGTTCACAGCATAGAAAAAAAATTCCTACGATGGGAACTATACGCCAAGATCTATCTTCTAGATACATGCAACGGGTGGATATACATCCATAGAGAACTTACCCTCGAAGACAACAAAGCTTTGTTAACGAGTTGGAACTCGTGGATGATGTAGTTGTACACTTGCCGATCTCAAGATCGTGATGAAGTCCAGCAGGTCCGGCTCCAGCACGTCCTTCAGATCCTGCTCCAGCAAGTCCAACACCGCAAAGCAGCGGTGCATCCGTGATCGCACACATGTCCGGTACCCCGACAACCTCCGTCCCTTGCTCCAGCAAAGCAGCGGAAGCAGCAACTCCTTTCCAGATAAAGCCACCGGGAACATGTATCTCGCTAATCCGAGACCATGGGGGAATAATACTAGAGGGGGAGAGAGATCCTTCACGAGGAGGTGTGAGGAAGAAGGAGTGAGAGGGGGCCTTTTATAGGAGGAGGGAAGGGTGTCCCTTCACCTCCCCCATTCATGTGGTGGTAACCCCCTCCACATTAAAATGCCCCTTCACATTCTCATTTAAAGTCTCCACTTTAAATGCATTAAATTTCTCCAAATTTAATGCTCTCTCATTTAATAAAACTCTTTTATTAATTTTATTCAGAATTTTGTTAATTACTTTAATTAACAAACATTCACATAAACCCCCTGCAACATTTCAATATTACATGCAGAACCAATTTCAGCAATTTCACCCGAAACAGTTTCGGTGTCTATTGAAATTATTCCAGCGCTTTCTTAAATCTTTATCTGAAACATATTTGCTCCAAATGGTGTCGGTATCCCTTAAGTGTGTCACCCTACGGTTCGCGAATAATGCAGACATGATCGAGACCCCTCTCAGATCAATAATCAAAAGTGGGACCTGGAGATCCATACTGACTCCTACACATTCAACGATGACTTCTGTGATCGTGAGAACCTTTAACGCTAGTAACTAAATCCATTTGTCTCGCAATATATTACATGTCCGAGATTCGATCATCGGTATCTCCATACCTAGTTTGATCTCGTTACCGACATGTACTCTTTTCTCGTTCCCGTGATATAACATTCTAGTGATCACATCACTTGCTTGCAAGCTATTTCAATGTGATATCACCGAGTGGGCCTAGAGTATATCTATCCGTCATCGAGATGGACAAATCCCACTCTTGATCCATGAGCCTCAATATAACACCTTCGTAGCACTGAACCCACCTTTATAGTCACCCTGTTAGTCTGTTACGGTGTGACGTTTGATGTTATCAAGATACTCTTCTAGTGTTAGCAATTAACATGATCTCATGGTCTAAGGACTAAGATTACTTCGTATGATGTTATAGCAATATAAACATAATGACTCTGATCGTAATGCTATACTTCGGATGAATGTTCATCACATCATTCAACCAATGTTGTGACCTCGTTATTAACAACATCCAATGTCCATGATCAGGAAACCTTGATCATCTTGTTAATCAATGAGCTAGTTTATATGAGAGGCATTACTAGGAACTTTGTATTTTGTTTATTAAACACACATGTATTAACGTTTCCAATTAATACAATTATAGCATGCAGAATAAACATTTATCATAAACATGGAATAAGATAATAACCACTTTATTATTGCCTCTCGGGCATATTCCCTTCAGTCTCCCACTTGCACTAGAGTCAATAATCTAGTTTGTAAACTTGTATATACAACACCTAGGTGTTGAATATACGCGTTTGCTAGTGGTTAACATAATCTTTGGATCTGGCACTTTCAGGTTCGTGTGTATTTGCATGTCTTTGCGTCTCTACGCATCACTCATTCTCAAATGAGATGGCATTGTATAAATTTGGTCCTTTGGTGAGACCTTTAGTTCGTTCGGGTTAAAATATGTTGATATTATTGTCATACAATATATCTTCATAGTATTATCCCACTTTGAACCACACCTAATTTGATAACAAACTACTTAACACAAATGCCCTCCTTTGCTGCTACTATAGCAGTTATATACTTAGCCTTTTGTTGTAGTATCTGTCACAATGTTTCAACTTTGGAACTGATCCAAATCCATCATGGAACAATCTTTCCATTACATTGTGCCACCCATACTCTAAATTGAGATAAATTTAATTTGTATCTTGTGACAAAACTAGTATCAATGTAACACTTTACAATGAACTACCTTTAACTATTTGTCACTTATACATGATATATTCTTAGTTCTTCCAAAGTTCATAAGAATATCTTTACTATTGTCCAATGATCATCTTATGAATCATTCGGGTATGTGCTCATAACATTTAGAGCATAGGACATTCTGGATATATACATATCACGGTATAATCGATCAAAATCTTCATGTGATTTTACTCACCAAGTGTTGAAACACTTGAATCTTGATACAATCCTTTCCATGCAGCAAGAACCTTTCTTGTTGTTTCTATATTGAACCCTTTCAATATCTCATATATTTATGTCTAGCACAACCATATTAGCGCCTCAATCTATCCATATAGATATTGATGCCAAATATTCCGGTTTTGCCCAAGTCTTTCATCAAAATCTTATTTTAATGAAATTCTTAACTTGTGTCAATACAAGATACATCATTTCCAATCAACAATATGTCCTCTACATAATGTATTAGAAATATGTCTCAGCGCTCCCACTTAATTTCTTGCAAATGCAAGCATCTTCATCATCTCCGATGAATTTGAACTCTTTTAACAGTTTCATCATGGTGAAGATTCCAACTCCGCTATGCTTACTTCAACTATTGAAGTTTGCATGCCCTTTTAGCACCCTTTGAATTAACAAAACCCTTCGGACCATGTCTTGTACACGTCCTAGGTAACCATTCTATAAGAAGAACATTGTTTTGTTTGTTCAACTACCATACATCAAATTATATGTAGTGGTTGCTACATTAATCCGTCAAGACTAAATATCGCTATGAAAGATCAAAGCTTGTCATAGTCAACTCCTTGAACATTGCCGTAAATTTCTTTCCGACATGTCGACTATTTCATAGATGTTAAACATCCATTTCTATTTATTTATAGATCCAAACACGACCGATAGGCTTCATGCCTTTCCGAAGGGTCTTCCAAGTTCAGAAACTTGATTTCTCGTGTATGGATACTATCACGGATTCTATGACTTCTAATCATTTTATGGAGTCAGGGCCCATCATCGCTTCTTTGCATGTAGTCGGTTCATCATTGTCAAAACAATAACGACTTGCTTATCAAATCACACTATTTGATTCTTACCGACCCACACGGTTCAATTGGAACTCTAATCTCCGAGATCACAACCCTTGTAATCACGGGAGCCATGAGCATTGTGGCCGCCACCGGGACACTTTCCGGCGCTGCTCTACTTAGCACATATAGCTAAGGTCCAATAACCTTATCAAGGTTCTATTGTCCTCCCACTTAACTTTTCGTGAAAAATTCCTTCTCAAGAAACTTGACGTTCCAAGTAACAAACTCTTTTATCCTTGGTGTTATGGAGAAATTCCCAACAAATTATTTGGGATAACCTACAAAGACATGCTTATCCGACTTTGGTTGTAAACATTTTACTTATGCATAGCATACCAAAATTTAAGAAAAGACAATTCGGGTTTTATCCCAAACCATAACTTATATGGTGTCATTTCAATGGATCACGATGATGCTCTTTTCAGTGTAAAAAGCGGTAGTCTCTAAAGCTTCAATCCTTAAAGCATAATGGCAGTTTTATAAATGACACCTTTGATCTTACCATGTCAAACATGGTTTGATTTCATCTCTCGAATATTCCATAATCCTATGGTTTACCGGGAAACACAAATCATGGAACAATTCCTCAAATATTAAGTGTTTTGCTAAACATGTAACTCAAATATCTTCCTTTATGATCGAATCATAAACTCTTTATTTTCTTGTTACAATGATTTTTCACTTCATCTTGAAAGTCTTTGAACAATTTTCAAATGTTTCATACTTCTTCCTTATTAAGTAAATATATAGATATATTCACTCAAATTTCTGGAGAAAGCATATGAAGCAAAAAGATCCATCGCATATGGCTACACATAATGGACTATGCACATCAGCATGCACAATTTCCAATAAGCTAGTCATCCGTTCCTCTTTGGCCTATGAACGGAGTTTCAATTATCTTGAGGAAAGTCTCACAAGCGTCAATTGATCAAAATCAAAGACTCCAAAAATCCATCAGCATGGTTTTTGTTCATGTTTTCTTTCCAATATATTTTAAATAGCGATGTCACTTCATATGTGATAGTTCAATCATTTGTCTTGCGACATTTTAGCAATAGTGTTTATGGATGTGATTTCTCCCACTAGACCTGTAAAAGTTCATCCATCCTTTATGGAATACGGTAATTATTTGAACAACCATTGTTCTCGTAATACCGGAACAAAATAACAATTATTAAAACAAATCTTGAAGGCTAGGTTTGACGACAACGACAAACACACTATCACTTTATTTGTTTTCGTGAACATCATCACTTATTCTCTTGCCAGTTACTTAGGCCGCTGCAGTTCATGAATTGTGTTGTTCTGTATGACACTTCATACCAACCAATTCGGTATCCAATACCGGTATCTAATACCTCAGAATCACATTGTTTAACATGCAAGGAATACAGCCATAACATGTATATCTTCTATATACCTAAGTTGGACATCTCCAACCTTTTCTTTTCTGCCAAATATTTTATAGATTCTCTTTCAACAATTCCTTTTCTTTTAAAAGAATCTATCAACATCAATAGTGGTGTCATTCACATGACACATAGTACAAAGTGTATATAGTCAAATACTAATACCTTTGAACTTGCACTTTGAAGTGGATCACCATCATCAAATGTTTGGTGTTCTTTCAAAAATCCATTCTTTAGTAATCTATTAGTGTAGTAAACACTTTACCTACATCTTCTATTCATCCTTATCATGACAACTTTCATGATCAAGCTACTATAGCCTATAAGGAAGAATCACGAGTATAATGTTAGTTCCCAGAAACCTTTTTGGGAGTTTCGGATGCCTAGCATCTCCATCCTTCACAAATTGTCATACAATATGAGAACATGTATTTTGCTAAATTATACTCTAACATAATGCAACCAAAAACATTGTTTCAGATATCACAATATCTTCCACACATGATGGTTTCTAAAACAATTTTTCAGCTCCTAGGTAATCTTGATATTAAAACAACTTTTGAATATCAATAATCATGGAGGCAAACATGATACTTTAGATACTAACATTGGAATTCTTACTCTTGATTTAATACTACTTATTAAACTTCATGGAGTAGATAGAGTTTGATGAAAGTTTGCAATAGGACTGATAAACTTTAAATTGACATTCAAAACAATACGATACCAGTTGGTAAAGTAAATATCCAGAATTATATAGTTCTATTATCTCAATTAAAACTAAGCATAAGGTAGTGAACAGATGCCAATGACTACAACAAATTATGCAAATTCACTTTGATTTAGTTTATGACAAATTGAGTTTGACTAATCCAAATTAGAAATGAACTCCCACTAAAAAATGGCATCCCTCGTGCCTTTTTGGTTATTACATGAACCAAATCCACTACACCAAGTCCGATCATCACGTGAGTCGGTGTAGCTTCAAAGGCGAGCATCAATATGGCCATCATATCAACTATATGACTCTTGCTTAACCTTTCGATCCGTGTTCCGAGGCCATGTCTGTACATGCTAGGCTCGCCAAGTAAGAACCTTAGTACTCGCGTGTGTAAAACTGTCTTACACCAGTTGTATGAAAGCGTAGAGTCGAGTACACCCGATCATCACGTGATGTCTCAAAACACGATCCATAGAATGGTGCATATTTAAGGAAGAACACATTTTTATCTTGATATCTAAATGAGGGATCATCTTAAAATGCTACTAAAACGCCAAACTAGCAATATAAGATGCAAACATCTAATGTGTAAAGTGAGATGATATGGTCCATGCATTTGATCTCTATCATATGCATCATGGTATGATCTCTATCATTCCTTTGTGTGTAAGGCCAAGGTCTATGGAACTTACACGTTAGGTGTGTTGTAAGAGTATCTATCATACATCTACTTACAACATTACCATATCATGACACTAGCCCAGCAATGATCTAAACTAGACGCCTCTAATTTATCCATTGCAAGTTTTACGTGGCTTAGGGCTTTCGGAGATAGAACCGGTCTTACCTACGAACATGAACCACAACAAGGATAACCAAGTTATTAGCAACTCGTTGTAAATCAGATATTGACTATAGTAGGAGAGACAGACACCCGCTAGCCACTTATGCAAAACAAGTTGCATGTCAGTCGTGGAACCGGTCTCATGTACGATGACATGTAAGGTTGGTCCGGGCCGCTTCATCCCACTATGCCACCAATATCCAAAATACATGAAAGAAGCAATAACATGATCATCATCGCCCACATATAAACATATGTGTACTACCCGTGCAAAGCACCTACGCATAGATCAGGCTCTGATACCACTATTGGGTTCGCAGCATAGAAAACAAAAAATTTCCTACGATGGGAACTATACGCCAAGATCTATCTTCTAGATACATGCAACGGGTGGATATACATCCATAGAGAACTTACCCTCAAAGACAACAAAGCTTTGTTAACGAGTTGGAACTCGTGGATGATGTAGTTGTACACTTGCCGATCTCAAGATCGTGATGAAGTCCAGCAGGTCCGGCTCCAGCACGTCCTTCAGATCCTGCTCCAGCAAGTCCAACACCGCAAAGCAGCGGTGCATCCGTGATCGCACACATGTCCGGTACCCCCGACAACCTCCGTCCCTTGCTCCAGCAAAGCAGCGGAAGCAGCAACTCCTTTCCAGATAAAGCCACCGGGAACATGTATCTCGCTAATCCGAGACCATGGGGGAATAATACTAGAGGGGGAGAGAGATCCTTCACGAGGAGGTGTGAGGAAGAAGGAGTGAGAGGGGGCCTTTTATAGGAGGAGGGAAGGGTGTCCCTTCACCTCCCCCATTCATGTGGTGGTAACCCCCTCCACATTAAAATGCCCCTTCACATTCTCATTTAAAGTCTCCACTTTAAATGCATTAAATTTCTCCAAATTTAATGCTCTCTCATTTAATAAAACTCTTTTATTAATTTTATTCAGAATTTTGTTAATTACTTTAATTAACAAACATTCACATAAACCCCCTGCAACATTTCAATATTACATGCAGAACCAATTTCAGCAATTTCACCCGAAACAGTTTCGGTGTCTATTGAAATTATTCCAGCGCTTTCTTAAATCTTTATCTGAAACATATTTGCTCCAAATGGTGTCGGTATCCCTTAAGTGTGTCACCCTACGGTTCGCGAATAATGCAGACATGATCGAGACCCCTCTCAGATCAATAATCAAAAGTGGGACCTGGAGATCCATACTGACTCCTACACATTCAACGATGACTTCTGTGATCGTGAGAACCTTTAACGCTAGTAACTAAATCCATTTGTCTCGCAATATATTACATGTCCGAGATTCGATCATCGGTATCTCCATACCTAGTTTGATCTCGTTACCGACATGTACTCTTTTCTCGTTCCCGTGATATAACATTCTAGTGATCACATCACTTGCTTGCAAGCTATTTCAATGTGATATCACCGAGTGGGCCTAGAGTATATCTATCCGTCATCGAGATGGACAAATCCCACTCTTGATCCATGAGCCTCAATATAACACCTTCGTAGCACTGAACCCACCTTTATAGTCACCCTGTTAGTCTGTTACGGTGTGACGTTTGATGTTATCAAGATACTCTTCTAGTGTTAGCAATTAACATGATCTCATGGTCTAAGGACTAAGATTACTTCGTATGATGTTATAGCAATATAAACATAATGACTCTGATCGTAATGCTATACTTCGGATGAATGTTCATCACATCATTCAACCAATGTTGTGACCTCGTTATTAACAACATCCAATGTCCATGATCAGGAAACCTTGATCATCTTGTTAATCAATGAGCTAGTTTATATGAGAGGCATTACTAGGAACTTTGTATTTTGTTTATTAAACACACATGTATTAACGTTTCCAATTAATACAATTATAGCATGCAGAATAAACATTTATCATAAACATGGAATAAGATAATAACCACTTTATTATTGCCTCTCGGGCATATTCCCTTCAGTCTCCCACTTGCACTAGAGTCAATAATCTAGTTTGTAAACTTGTATATACAACACCTAGGTGTTGAATATACGCGTTTGCTAGTGGTTAACATAATCTTTGGATCTGGCACTTTCAGGTTCGTGTGTATTTGCATGTCTTTGCGTCTCTACGCATCACTCATTCTCAAATGAGATGGCATTGTATAAATTTGGTCCTTTGGTGAGACCTTTAGTTCGTTCGGGTTAAAATATGTTGATATTATTGTCATACAATATATCTTCATAGTATTATCCCACTTTGAACCACACCTAATTTGATAACAAACTACTTAACACAAATGCCCTCCTTTGCTGCTACTATAGCAGTTATATACTTAGCCTTTTGTTGTAGTATCTGTCACAATGTTTCAACTTTGGAACTGATCCAAATCCATCATGGAACAATCTTTCCATTACATTGTGCCACCCATACTCTAAATTGAGATAAATTTAATTTGTATCTTGTGACAAAACTAGTATCAATGTAACACTTTACAATGAACTACCTTTAACTATTTGTCACTTATACATGATATATTCTTAGTTCTTCCAAAGTTCATAAGAATATCTTTACTATTGTCCAATGATCATCTTATGAATCATTCGGGTATGTGCTCATAACATTTAGAGCATAGGACATTCTGGATATATACATATCACGGTATAATCGATCAAAATCTTCATGTGATTTTACTCACCAAGTGTTGAAACACTTGAATCTTGATACAATCCTTTCCATGCAGCAAGAACCTTTCTTGTTGTTTCTATATTGAACCCTTTCAATATCTCATATATTTATGTCTAGCACAACCATATTAGCGCCTCAATCTATCCATATAGATATTGATGCCAAATATTCCGGTTTTGCCCAAGTCTTTCATCAAAATCTTATTTTAATGAAATTCTTAACTTGTGTCAATACAAGATACATCATTTCCAATCAACAATATGTCCTCTACATAATGTATTAGAAATATGTCTCAGCGCTCCCACTTAATTTCTTGCAAATGCAAGCATCTTCATCATCTCCGATGAATTTGAACTCTTTTAACAGTTTCATCATGGTGAAGATTCCAACTCCGCTATGCTTACTTCAACTATTGAAGTTTGCATGCCCTTTTAGCACCCTTTGAATTAACAAAACCCTTCGGACCATGTCTTGTACACGTCCTAGGTAACCATTCTATAAGAAGAACATTGTTTTGTTTGTTCAACTACCATACATCAAATTATATGTAGTGGTTGCTACATTAATCCGTCAAGACTAAATATCGCTATGAAAGATCAAAGCTTGTCATAGTCAACTCCTTGAACATTGCCGTAAATTTCTTTCCGACATGTCGACTATTTCATAGATGTTAAACATCCATTTCTATTTATTTATAGATCCAAACACGACCGATAGGCTTCATGCCTTTCCGAAGGGTCTTCCAAGTTCAGAAACTTGATTTCTCGTGTATGGATACTATCACGGATTCTATGACTTCTAATCATTTTATGGAGTCAGGGCCCATCATCGCTTCTTTGCATGTAGTCGGTTCATCATTGTCAAAACAATAACGACTTGCTTATCAAATCACACTATTTGATTCTTACCGACCCACACGGTTCAATTGGAACTCTAATCTCCGAGATCACAACCCTTGTAATCACGGGAGCCATGAGCATTGTGGCCGCCACCGGGACACTTTCCGGCGCTGCTCTACTTAGCACATATAGCTAAGGTCCAATAACCTTATCAAGGTTCTATTGTCCTCCCACTTAACTTTTCGTGAAAAATTCCTTCTCAAGAAACTTGACGTTCCAAGTAACAAACTCTTTTATCCTTGGTGTTATGGAGAAATTCCCAACAAATTCTTTGGGATAACCTACAAAGACATGCTTATCCGACTTTGGTTGTAAACATTTTACTTATGCATAGCATACCAAAATTTAAGAAAAGACAATTCGGGTTTTATCCCAAACCATAACTTATATGGTGTCATTTCAATGGATCACGATGATGCTCTTTTCAGTGTAAAAAGCGGTAGTCTCTAAAGCTTCAATCCTTAAAGCATAATGGCAGTTTTATAAATGACACCTTTGATCTTACCATGTCAAACATGGTTTGATTTCATCTCTCGAATATTCCATAATCCTATGGTTTACCGGGAAACACAAATCATGGAACAATTCCTCAAATATTAAGTGTTTTGCTAAACATGTAACTCAAATATCTTCCTTTATGATCGAATCATAAACTCTTTATTTTCTTGTTACAATGATTTTTCACTTCATCTTGAAAGTCTTTGAACAATTTTCAAATGTTTCATACTTCTTCCTTATTAAGTAAATATATAGATATATTCACTCAAATTTCTGGAGAAAGCATATGAAGCAAAAAGATCCATCGCATATGGCTACACATAATGGACTATGCACATCAGCATGCACAATTTCCAATAAGCTAGTCATCCGTTCCTCTTTGGCCTATGAACGGAGTTTCAATTATCTTGAGGAAAGTCTCACAAGCGTCAATTGATCAAAATCAAAGACTCCAAAAATCCATCAGCATGGTTTTTGTTCATGTTTTCTTTCCAATATATTTTAAATAGCGATGTCACTTCATATGTGATAGTTCAATCATTTGTCTTGCGACATTTTAGCAATAGTGTTTATGGATGTGATTTCTCCCACTAGACCTGTAAAAGTTCATCCATCCTTTATGGAATACGGTAATTATTTGAACAACCATTGTTCTCGTAATACCGGAACAAAATAACAATTATTAAAACAAATCTTGAAGGCTAGGTTTGACGACAACGACAAACACACTATCACTTTATTTGTTTTCGTGAACATCATCACTTATTCTCTTGCCAGTTACTTAGGCCGCTGCAGTTCATGAATTGTGTTGTTCTGTATGACACTTCATACCAACCAATTCGGTATCCAATACCGGTATCTAATACCTCAGAATCACATTGTTTAACATGCAAGGAATACAGCCATAACATGTATATCTTCTATATACCTAAGTTGGACATCTCCAACCTTTTCTTTTCTGCCAAATATTTTATAGATTCTCTTTCAACAATTCCTTTTCTTTTAAAAGAATCTATCAACATCAATAGTGGTGTCATTCACATGACACATAGTACAAAGTGTATATAGTCAAATACTAATACCTTTGAACTTGCACTTTGAAGTGGATCACCATCATCAAATGTTTGGTGTTCTTTCCAAAATCCATTCTTTAGTAATCTATTAGTGTAGTAAACACTTTACCTACATCTTCTATTCATCCTTATCATGACAACTTTCATGATCAAGCTACTATAGCCTATAAGGAAGAATCACGAGTATAATGTTAGTTCCCAGAAACCTTTTTGGGAGTTTCGGATGCCTAGCATCTCCATCCTTCACAAATTGTCATACAATATGAGAACATGTATTTTGCTAAATTATACTCTAACATAATGCAACCAAAAACATTGTTTCAGATATCACAATATCTTCCACACATGATGGTTTCTAAAACAATTTTTCAGCTCCTAGGTAATCTTGATATTAAAACAACTTTTGAATATCAATAATCATGGAGGCAAACATGATACTTTAGATACTAACATTGGAATTCTTACTCTTGATTTAATACTACTTATTAAACTTCATGGAGTAGATAGAGTTTGATGAAAGTTTGCAATAGGACTGATAAACTTTAAATTGACATTCAAAACAATACGATACCAGTTGGTAAAGTAAATATCCAGAATTATATAGTTCTATTATCTCAATTAAAACTAAGCATAAGGTAGTGAACAGATGCCAATGACTACAACAAATTATGCAAATTCACTTTGATTTAGTTTATGACAAATTGAGTTTGACTAATCCAAATTAGAAATGAACTCCCACTAAAAAATGGCATCCCTCGTGCCTTTTTGGTTATTACATGAACCAAATCCACTACACCAAGTCCGATCATCACGTGAGTCGGTGTAGCTTCAAAGGCGAGCATCAATATGGCCATCATATCAACTATATGACTCTTGCTTAACCTTTCGATCCGTGTTCCGAGGCCATGTCTGTACATGCTAGGCTCGCCAAGTAAGAACCTTAGTACTCGCGTGTGTAAAACTGTCTTACACCAGTTGTATGAAAGCGTAGAGTCGAGTACACCCGATCATCACGTGATGTCTCAAAACACGATCCATAGAATGGTGCATATTTAAGGAAGAACACATTTTTATCTTGATATCTAAATGAGGGATCATCTTAAAATGCTACTAAAACGCCAAACTAGCAATATAAGATGCAAACATCTAATGTGTAAAGTGAGATGATATGGTCCATGCATTTGATCTCTATCATATGCATCATGGTATGATCTCTATCATTCCTTTGTGTGTAAGGCCAAGGTCTATGGAACTTACACGTTAGGTGTGTTGTAAGAGTATCTATCATACATCTACTTACAACATTACCATATCATGACACTAGCCCAGCAATGATCTAAACTAGACGCCTCTAATTTATCCATTGCAAGTTTTACGTGGCTTAGGGCTTTCGGAGATAGAACCGGTCTTACCTACGAACATGAACCACAACAAGGATAACCAAGTTATTAGCAACTCGTTGTAAATCAGATATTGACTATAGTAGGAGAGACAGACACCCGCTAGCCACTTATGCAAAACAAGTTGCATGTCAGTCGTGGAACCGGTCTCATGTACGATGACATGTAAGGTTGGTCCGGGCCGCTTCATCCCACTATGCCACCAATATCCAAAATACATGAAAGAAGCAATAACATGATCATCATCGCCCACATATAAACATATGTGTACTACCCGTGCAAAGCACCTACGCATAGATCAGGCTCTGATACCACTATTGGGTTCGCAGCATAGAAAACAAAAAATTTCCTACGATGGGAACTATACGCCAAGATCTATCTTCTAGATACATGCAACGGGTGGATATACATCCATAGAGAACTTACCCTCAAAGACAACAAAGCTTTGTTAACGAGTTGGAACTCGTGGATGATGTAGTTGTACACTTGCCGATCTCAAGATCGTGATGAAGTCCAGCAGGTCCGGCTCCAGCACGTCCTTCAGATCCTGCTCCAGCAAGTCCAACACCGCAAAGCAGCGGTGCATCCGTGATCGCACACATGTCCGGTACCCCGACAACCTCCGTCCCTTGCTCCAGCAAAGCAGCGGAAGCAGCAACTCCTTTCCAGATAAAGCCACCGGGAACATGTATCTCGCTAATCCGAGACCATGGGGGAATAATACTAGAGGGGGAGAGAGATCCTTCACGAGGAGGTGTGAGGAAGAAGGAGTGAGAGGGGGCCCTTTTATAGGAGGAGGGAAGGGTGTCCCTTCACCTCCCCCATTCATGTGGTGGTAACCCCCTCCACATTAAAATGCCCCTTCACATTCTCATTTAAAGTCTCCACTTTAAATGCATTAAATTTCTCAAAATTTAATGCTCTCTCATTTAATAAAACTCTTTTATTAATTTTATTCAGAATTTTGTTAATTACTTTAATTAACAAACATTCACATAAACCCCCTGCAACATTTCAATATTACATGCAGAACCAATTTCAGCAATTTCACCCGAAACAGTTTCGGTGTCTATTGAAATTATTCCAGCGCTTTCTTAAATCTTTATCTGAAACATATTTGCTCCAAATGGTGTCGGTATCCCTTAAGTGTGTCACCCTACGGTTCGCGAATAATGCAGACATGATCGAGACCCCTCTCAGATCAATAATCAAAAGCGGGACCTGGAGATCCATACTGACTCCTACACATTCAACGATGACTTCTGTGATCGTGAGAACCTTTAACGCTAGTAACTAAATCCATTTGTCTCGCAATATATTACATGTCCGAGATTCGATCATCGGTATCTCCATACCTAGTTTGATCTCGTTACCGACATGTACTCTTTTCTCGTTCCCGTGATATAACATTCTAGTGATCACATCACTTGCTTGCAAGCTATTTCAATGTGATATCACCGAGTGGGCCTAGAGTATATCTATCCGTCATCGGGATGGACAAATCCCACTCTTGATCCATGAGCCTCAACATAACACCTTCGTAGCACTGAACCCACCTTTATAGTCACCCTGTTAGTCTATTACGGTGTGACGTTTGATGTTATCAAGATACTCTTCTGGTGTTAGCAATTAACATGATCTCATGGTCTAAGGACTAAGATTACTTCGTATGATGTTATAGCAATATAAACATAATGACTCTGATCGTAATGCTATACTTCGGATGAATGTTCATCACATCATTCAACTAATGTTGTGACCTCGTTATTAACAACATCCAATGTCCATGATCAGGAAACCTTGATCATCTTGTTAATCAACGAGCTAGTTTATATGAGAGGCATTACTAGGAACTTTGTATTTTGTTTATTAAACACACATGTATTAACGTTTCCAATTAATACAATTATAGCATGCAAAATAAACATTTATCATAAACATGGAATAAGATAATAACCACTTTATTATTGCCTCTCGGGCATATTCCCTTCAAATTCGTCACACCATTCTCCTCCACTCCCCCTCAGAACACTCCCAGAGCCCCACCGGAGCAAGCCGTAGCCCGCATCGCTGGAATTTCGCCGGAGTCTGCTGCGGAAGGAGGAGAAGGGAGCCGTTGATCCAGGCCATATCCAGGGATGTCGCCAGTACCAGGAGAACTGCCGTCATTGACTTGTTCGTTTGCCTGCCTCACCGCACTAGCTGGAGCCCCGGTACGTCCCCATTGCACCCCCATAGACCGCTCTAGGGTTCAGTCTCGCCGGCGACGTGTCCGTCGTCGACGACGACCGTGGGCCGTTAGATCCAGTTCTAATCCTACGACCACAGTTCGCCCATACCGCTTCAGGAACTACTATCCCACTGACAGGTGGGGCCCTCACTTAAAACCGGCCTGGGCGCTGAGTGGAGTAAACTGGGCCGGCCCATTTATTTCCCACGCGACCCACTGATTTCAAATATATGTTTTTCTATTTTAATTAAAACTTAATTATGTCTCTTAGTTTAAAAATGAATTCAGAGAGTTTTACAAATCCAAATTGAGTGATTCCAATTTTGTTGGAAAGCTACTTTAAATATCTATCCAAGCCCGTTGTATTTAAATCATTTAGAGTTAGAGATTTCTCCTAGTAAGAATAACAAGACAGAAGCTTTTGCACATTCAAACATTTTTCTAAAATTAACCAAAATAGCTTTTGAGTTGATTTCAACTCTCAATAATCACATTTAACCATACCTATCTGAATATGTAATAATATTAAGGTTTACATGCAGTGACTTTGGACTATTACCAAAATAATGCTATATAGGCATTTATAGTCACTTTAAATCATTAAATATGAAACTTAAACTTATTAAAATGTGACCCAAACTTTAAATCACATTCCCATATGTTAGAATCCGTGGTGATGACATGTGTCCAAATGACCCCATATTTTAATTGGAGAATATTAAATCTTAGTTATTTTCAATGAGTAGAAATTACTTTTCTCAAATAAAAAGAATGAAGCTAGTTAATTTAACCTTGTGGTGCTTGTGATGATAATGGATCATAAAATGTGTGCCTTAGTGTGCTAAGTAGACTAGTTAAGTATTGTTTGGTGATTGTGTATCCCGTATGTATTTATAGAAGATAGTACCGACCAAGCTTTCGAGGAGGAGGAGTTCTACCAAGAGGAGGAGGAAGAAAAATCCAGCCACTGCACCAAGCAAGGCAAGCTATTGTTAGCAAGCTAGAATTAAGCTAGATAACCTAAGCAAGATGCATTGGGCATGCTTTGGTTATACCACTTTGACTATTACCTACCCCAAGTTTTATTTCCAAGTTTACTTTCTTTACTTTATTAAAGTCCTTTACTTGTTTAAAGGTAGCATACAAAGTATAAAACTTGACCTATCTAGTTAGATTTAGATGTAATTCTATGGCATGAGATTGAGATTAGCACGCCATGTTAGTGAACACTCTTAACTTAGTAGTTTAGAGCTAAACCAAAACTTGATTCCCTTTAGATGGGAATACTTGGTGAAAATGAATTGTGAAAATTTTGGAATGATGAGTCATTCTATTGAGATGTTTTGACATGTGTGAGAAACACAAATGGTTTATGATGATGAAAATGTTGAGGCATGAGCCTTAGCCCTTTTACAAAACTGATGGTTGGGTCCGGATGCGATACCATTCCAATTTTACCGTACAACCACAATACTTGAATTGGGTAAGGCTTAGCCGGAAGTTTATATGTATTAGTATTAGTTCCCTCGCGGGAGAGGTTTGAGCTGAGGCTACCTCTCAATGTTGTCCACCTATGCAGTGCCCAAGATGACAAATGGTCATGGTTGGGAGGCCATACTCATAGGAGAGGTGCTTATACTAGGGTGTGTAATTGAAAGGTTATGTTTGATTACCCGCATACTAAGCATGATGATTCAGGGTTACCCCTAACGGATGTATCGAATCTTGTGGTGAAAGTGTACCACCTCTGCAGAGTGTCAAACTATTCGAATAGCCGCATCTGCGGTTATGGACAGTTGGAGTGGCCATACTGTTCCATTGTCAGATGTTTTCAAAACAACTTATGAAATGAATTGTGACATGACTTGACCCCAACAGAGTTGTGACTATGAAAAGTAATTTCCCACTTAGGTGATTTCAAACTTTATTTTATCTTTCTTTGTTTCTGAACTCAGC
Source organism: Avena eriantha (assembly GCA_910589775.1). Classification (NCBI taxonomy): domain Eukaryota; kingdom Viridiplantae; phylum Streptophyta; class Magnoliopsida; order Poales; family Poaceae; genus Avena; species Avena eriantha. Next base: position 204,458,357 of record OU342745.1, on the reverse strand, counting down.
TTAGGTTTCAAACTTAACTTTACAAATGAACTTAGAGTTAGCATTCCTACTAGAACTACCTTACTTGTTAGTGGTAGTTTACGAGTACTTAAAGAGTAGTCATGGCTTTTGTCCCTGGCTATTACTGTGGCCAGACTATGAAGGAGACTACCAAGATGAAGGACAGTAGGACGACTATGATAACTAGGACTATCTTCCATAGTCAGCATTGCCTGTGACCCTGAAGATGGACCCCACCGCTACGCTTATTATTTATTCCGCTGCTTGTTGTATTAGGACTAGATCATGAGATCCTTTATTCGTGTAAGACCTTATTATGGTTTGTAATGGATGATGTACTATGATATCCAATCTGTTATGTCTCGCAAAAATGATAATCCTAGGATTGCGATGTATGGCATAACAGGCATTTGGGATTAAAAATCCAGGTGTTGACAAGTTGGTATCAAAGCCATGCTGACCATAGGAGACCCTACTTAGAATGGACGTCCGAACAAAAACTTAGCTGTAAAAACCAAAGTGAGTATTTATGAAAACTATTTCCTCTCTTACCCTTGGGAATTCTTTCTCTCAAAAAAATTCATGTTCCTCCAAATTCTTACATTACTACATAAAATGTTGACACACTTGATCACTTCACTAACTTTCTCATCCTCAATTCTTATAGATGGAAACTCAGTTCAACAAGTTCTACCAGTTGGGCAACGGAGGGCAGCTGATCTTCGAGAGGGATCTTGATGCACTATCAGAGTACTTGGGACGCCCGCATCCGGAGTTTCTTGGAGCTCAACTTCCTAGACCCCTAGGAGGAGACTTAAAATGGCTAGTCACCGTTGATCTTCGAGGCAAGATAGAAGCACCAACATCCGGGAGAATCCAGTTCTCCGTGAGAGAGAACAACTGGCTAGATGGATTAGCCAGGGCAATGCATGAAGCTCTCGCATGTCTGTGTACCATGAGTGTCAACCAAATCGAAGGAACCCGCTTTGCTCACTATGCAAGGCGTGACTTTATGGGAAATGCCCATGGAGATGACAAGTCACCCGGAGTTGAAGCGTCAAGTGGAGAACCTCGACTTCCTGATGTACGTCCGACAGAAGGAGTTGGACAATGCTTGGGAGTTCGCCAACCACAATCTCGCCATTGCCGCCCAGAAGGCCTAGACTTTCTCACTGCTTGTCAAGGATCGTTAGTATCTTCACCGTCAACGCGCAAAGAAGGATCGCACCATCAACCGTCTTTGGAAGAAGGTGGCCGACCTCGAGAAGACCAAGCAAGAAGCTCATCTTGCAGCAAAAGAAGAAGAAGTGGAAGGTGAAGACATCCAGGGAGATATGGACTCTTACCTCAGCAATGATGATGACTTTCTGGAGGAGGATGCCATGGACTTCTACACCGACGATGATGACTCTGACTTCATCGATGATGAGTAGATGCACTAGAGCACTATCGTAGCATGAGGAGTATTGGTCCCATTGTATTGTAGCTTGTAGAATGGTTCTTAAAACCATCTGTTTTCCTTTGTTGTTGTGGTGTGTGTGTGTTTGTATCGTGTGCTTTGCTTGAATGAATGAGATGAAGTTAGGTGCAAGACCTGAGTCAAACTCAAAGTTTTTGCTTTGAAATCAAAACCATGAACCTTAGAACTTTCCCTCTTACCCCTTTATCTATCTCAATCTTCAGATGACTCGTGGAATCCCCAGAGGGAGCAGCTCATCGCAGGACCCAATGCTGCAGATTATGTAGATGCTAGTTGCAGACCGTCAAGCTAGCAGGGCAGAACGCCAAGCCAACCTAGCAACACTGCAGCAGATCGCCCAGATGGCCCAAAACAACCAAGGCCATGGAAATCAGGATCATCAAGGATCCAAACTGAAGAACTTCCAGAATACCAATCCCCCAATATTTAGCACTTCGGAGAACCCACTAGATGCCGATGACTTGTAGCAGACAATGGAGAACAATTTAGAAGTAGCTAGAGTTGATGACAACGAGAAAGTTCTTTTTGCCACCCAATATTTGGCAGGAGATGCAAGAGCATGGTGGAACAACACCCGCACAATGAACCATGGTTAAGTGATGACATGGGAAGCCTTCAAAATCAAGTTCAAACGCACCCACGTGCCACAGGGTCTACTCACCAGAATGAGGGATGAATTCAGAGAGCTGAAGCGAGGCAGGATAACTATAGTGGAGTATCGTGACAGATTCTTGTCCCTAGCCAGGTATGCACCTGATGAGATCAACACCGAGGCCAAGCAGAAGGAGAGATTCCTAAACGGGCTGCATGATGAGATGCAGACAGTTCTCGTCAATATCTGTTTCGAGGATCTTGAAGAGCTAGTCGACTCTGCCATTCAGATGCAAGGGAAGATCAACCAGGCAAACGACAACCGCAAGCATCGTATGATGAACCAAGCTGGATCCAACTGTCACCAGAAGGACCGTCCTAACCCTTCTGCGGGATATGCACCAAGGAACAACCGACCCCCAATGTCTCACCCAAGCTACCCCAACCATAGCAGAGGCAATGTGAAGTCCGGAGGAAACAACAATCACCCCGGCAACACCAGCAATTTCAACCGTGCACCTCCCAAGAGCAACAACAACAACACTGCACCCAGAACTGGAAGCAATGATGTGCCCATGGCAGCAAAAGACAAGTCTCAGATCACTTGTTTCGAGTGTAGAGTGAAGGGTCACTATTTCAATGAGTGCCCCAAGAAGATTGCTGCCACTGCCAATGTGAATGCCCAAGCTCAACAGCAGCGTCGTGTTCAACCAGGAAAAAGATTCGCCCAGGGGAATCCTCACAACCGCAACGGTGGTCTCTTCCACATGAACACCGAAGAAGCCCAAGAAGCGACAGATGTAGTGTTGGGTATGTTTTCTGTCAATTCAGTTTTAGCAAGAGTATTGTTTGATTTTGGAGCATCGCACTCATTTGTCACCAAAGAATTTGCATGCACTAGTAAGATTCACCCAACCAATTTGAAGCATGTCATGATAGTTCAAATCTCTGGTTCAACTTCAAAAGCTAGAAAAATTTGCAAAGTTATACCTATCAAAATACATGGAATAGATTTTTATGCCAATCTAATAGTACTTGGAACCAAAGGTTTAGAAGTAGTACTAGGTATGGATTCGATGTCAAAGTATAAAGGATTGGTTGACTGTGCCAAGAAAGCCATCACCATGACTAGTATCTCTAGAGTCTCAGTAGAGCATATATCTGAAACCTTACCCCGTCAATTCAAATGCAACAAGAGTCTAGCCCTACCCACCATAGACGAAGTCAGAGTAGTCTGTGAATACCCCGACGTATTCCCAGATGAATTGCCAGGTATGCCCCCGGATAGGGATATTGAGTTAATTATTGAACTAATCCCCGGAATCGGACCAATAGCCCAGAGACCCTATAGCATGAACCCCTTAGAATTAGTGGAATTGAAGAAGCAGTTGGACACTATGCTGGCAACAGGCTTGATTCAACCAAGCGCATCGCCACGGAGATCGCCAGTGTTATTCGTCGACAAGAAAGATGGAGGCAACCGTTTGTGCATAGATTACAGAAAGCTGAATGACGTCACCATCAAAAACAAGTACCCTTTGCCAAAGATAGAGGGTCTATTTGATCAGTTGACTAGAGCAAATGTGTTCTCTAAGATCGATCTTAGGACTAGTTATCACCAACTAAAGATTCGTGCAACGTATATTCCGAAGACCGCCTTTACTACTCGTTATGGTTTATAAGAGTATATGGTCATGTCTTTTGGATTAACCAATGCCCCTGCTTATTTCATGAATCTCATGAATAAGATCTTTATGAATTTTCTAGACAAGTTTGTCGTTGTGTTTATCGACGATATCCTTATCTACTCCAAGTCGGAAGAAGAGCATGAGCAACATCTGAGAATCATTCTTGAAACGCTGAGAGAGCATTGGTTGTATGCCATGTTCAGCAAATGTGAGTTTTGGCTGAAAGAGGTAGGATTCATAAGACATATTGTGTCTGCCGGAGGAGTCGCTATTGATCCCACCAAGATCAGAGATGTCGAAGCATGGGAAGCCCCGACCACTCAAACCCAATTCCGTGCATTTCTCGAATTAGCGGGATACTACCGCAAGTTTGTCGAAGGATTTTCGAGCATAGCAAGACCCATGAACCAATTGTTGAAGAAGGACAAGAAGTTTGAATGGGCCGACAAATGTGAAGCAAGTTTCCAGGAGCTGAAGAAGAGATTGATTTCAGCCCCAATATTGATCATGCTAGATATCAAGAAGCCATTTGATGTGTATTGTGATGCATCCAAGATTGGTCTCTGATGTGTATTGATGCAAGAAGGGAAAGTCATCGCGTATCCGTCTCGACAACTGAAGCAGCATGAGCAGAACTATCCGACCCATGATCTTGAGTTAGCATCCGTAGTTTTGGCATTAAAGACATGGCGTCATTATCTTATGGGTAATCGCTATGAGATTTACTCGGACCACAAAATCTTGAAGTATATTTTCACTCAGAAGGAGCTGAATATGAGGCAAAGGAGATGGATAGAGTTAATCAAGGATTGCAACCTTGACATTCACTATCACCCCGGCAAATCCAATGTGGTAGCGGATGCTCTTAGTAGATTGCCGTGTAGGCTAAACACCATGATCAAGGAGAAGCAACCCAGTTTCTATGAGGAGTTGGAGCAGTTTAGGACTGAGCAAGTTAGCAAAGGATTTTTAGCTAGCATTGGACTTCAACCCACTTTGATCAAGCAAATCAAGGAATCCCAGAAGAGAAATGAAAGTATCAATGGAATCAAATGTCGTATTGGTATAGGAAAGGTACCTGGATTCACCGAAGACGAAGAAGGAGTTCTATGGTACAAAGGCCGTATCTGTGTGCCAGAGATTCGGAGCTGAAGCAAGTTATCATACAAGGAGCTCATGATATTCTTAATTCTATCCACCCCAGAGGAACAAAGATGTTACAGGATCTAAAGGAGCAATTTTGGTGGCACAAGATGAAAAGAGAAATCAGAAGCTACATCGCCAAGTGTGATATCTGTCAGAGAGTCAAAGCGGAACATCAGAGACCCACAGGACTGTTGCAATCATTGCAGATTCCGGAATGGAAATGGGGTTTCATCGGAATGGACTTTATCACCGGTTTGCCTACTTCTAGTAGGGGAAATGACTCAATCTGGGTCATCGTTGATAGACTTTCCAAGGTAGCTCCCTTTATACCTGTCAAGACAACCTACCAGAGTTTGAAGCTAGCAGAGTTGTACATTGCTAGAATTGTTAGTCTGCATGGAACCCCCAAGATCATGGGTCGAAGAGGAAGCCACTTGGGAGCGAGAAGATTACATTAGGACTGAGTTCCCATATCTCTTTAGTTCCTAGTTTTCTTTCTTAAATCTCGGGACAAGATTTTGTTTAAGGGGGGAAGGTTTGTAACATCCCAAAACTTTAATCCAAGTGATCAAGATCAAATCTACCCAATTTAGGGTTAACAAAAACTTTTCCATTTAAAAATCTGTAAGCATTCATATGTGTGTGCATTTAAAATAGGAGTTGTTTTGAATTGCCATGTTCGAGTGATCTATTGATTGTAAAATGATTCTTAGGTGAATTGCACATCATCTAGATCATCCCTAAGCAAATCCCAAAGAAAAATAAATCAAAGAGAATAAATAATGGAAATGGTCACTTTTGCCATTTTAACCACCTAGCCTACTTTGGCTATTCCTACCACTCAAATCCTAACAGAGACAATTGTGGATATTTGAACCCCTTGCTAGTACAAGTAGTGATGTGCCAAGGCCCACTTTGTGATCTCCCAAAAACATTCAAACTCTAATTTTAAATAACATTTGAAAATTGAATCTAGTGTATGTATCTAGATCACACTTTTTCAAAAACCACTCAAATGGACTCCATTTCAAAAACCCAAGCAACCACAAATGTTTAAGCATGTGACAAACCACTCCACCAAAATTCAGTTCAAAATTCCAAACTTTTTATTCTTTCGGCCATTTTGTCAAACACTTGGTAGGCACAGATCAAACAAAACCAAAAACACTAGTGTGAGCAGTGTTTTGGCCAAACCTGTCTCCCACATTGCCACCAAACCCTCTCCACTGCATCCCCTACCCCTTTCTAGCCTGGCCAAGCACTGTGCCCACGACCAAATGGTCATGGACATCAATGCCGAGCCTACTCGAGCACCCCACCGGCAACAACGCGCCACAGCAGCCGCCAGCCTCGCCAACCTTGCCCAACACGTCGCTCGTGGTCCACCTTTTCCTCTAGGCCAGCCCCAGCTCGAGGACAGAGCGAGGAGCAGCCAGGAACCGCTACGCCCGGAGCTTGTCTGCCATGCCGACGCTACCCGCAGAGCGCGCACGGTCCCCCGCTCAACCAGACCCCGCCTCGCTCTCACCGCCCACCTACATGAATACCACCACCCTAGGAAGCTAGAGGACACGCCCGTTTCCCCAACCGTGACCCGTAACCGCCGGCCACCGCGAAACTCGCCGTCGACAGAGACATCGTGCGAGCCGCGCCGCTCATGTCTCCCGACCGCATTTCACTGCACGCGCACCGCCATGACGACTTCCAGGGAACCGCCCACCTTCCTAGTCCACCGCCCAAGCCCCTAGCCTGATGTACCGTCGTCACCGGCGAGCACCGCCCATGGTTCACTGCCGCTTTGCCCCGCTATAAATAGAGCGCCTCCCAGCACCAATTTGTCACACCATTCTCCTCCACTCCCCCCCCATAACACTCCCAGAGCCCCACCGGAGCAAGCCGTAGCCTGCAGCGCTCGAATTTTGCCAGAGTCTACCGCAGAAGGAGGAGAAGGGAGCCGTTGATCCAGGCCATCTCCAGGGACGCCGCTAGTACCAGGAGAACCGCCGTCGTCGACTTGTTCGTTTGCCCGCCTCGCCGCACTAGCTAGAGCCCCGGTACTTCCCTATTGCACCCCCACTAACCGTGCTAGGGTTTAGTCTCGTCGGCGACGTATCTGTCGTCGACGACGACGGTGGACCGTTAGATCCAGTTCTAATCCTATGGCCACAGTTCGCCCATACCGCTTCGGCAACCACTGTCCCACAGACAGGTGGGGCCCTCACTTAAAACCAGCCCGGGCGCTGTGTGGAGTAAACTGGGCCGGCCCATTTATTTCCCGCGTGACCCACTGAATTCAAATATATGTTTTTCTATTTTAATTAAAACTTTATTCTGTCCCTTAGTTTAAAAATCAATTCAGAGAGTTTTACAAATCAAAATTGAGTGATTCCAATTTGTTGGAAAGCTACTTTAAATCTCTATCCAAACCCGTTGGATTTAAATAATTTAGAGTTAGAGATATCTCCTAGTAAAAATAACAAGACATAAGCTTTTGCACATTCAAACATTTTTCTAAAATCAACCAAAATAGCTTTTGATTTGATTCCAACTCTCAAAAATCACATTTAGCCATACCTATCTGAATGTGTAATAATATTAAGGTTTACGTGCAGTGACTTTGGACTAGTACTAAAATAATGCTATATAGGCATTTCTAGTCAGTTTAAATCATTAAATATTAAACTTAAACTTATTAAAATGTGATCCAACCTTTAAATCACATTCCCATATGTTAAAATATGTGGTGATGACATGTGTCCTAATGATCCCATATTTTAATTGGAGAATATTAAATCTTAGTTATTTTCAATGAGTAGAAATTACTTTTCTCAAATAAAAAGAATGAAGCTACTTAATTAAACCTTGTGGTGCTTGTGATGATAAAAGATCATCAAATGTGTGCCTTAGTGTGCTAAGTAGACTAGTTAAGCATTGTTTGGTGATTGTCTATCTCATATGTATTTATAGAATTTAGTACCGACCAAGCTTTCGAGGAGGAGGAGTTCTACCAAGTGGAGGAGGAAGAAAACTTCAACCACTGAACCAACCAAGGCAAGATATTGTTAGCAAGCTAGAATTAAGCTAGATAACCTAAGCAAGATGCATCGGGCATGCTTTGGTTATACCACTTTGACTATTACCTACTCCAAGTTTTATTTCCAACCTTTACTTTCTTTACTTTATTAAAGTCCTTTATTTGTTTAAAGGTAGCATAAAAACTATAAAACTTGACTTATCTAGTTAGATTTTGATGTCATTCTATGGCATGAGATTGATATTAGCACCCCATATTAGTGAACACTCTTAACTTAGTAGTTTAGAGCTAAACCAAAACTTGATTCACTTTAGATGGGAATACTTGGTGAAAATGAATTGTGAAAACCTTGGAATGATGAGTCATTCTATTGAGATATTTTGACATGTGTGAGAAACACAAATGGTTTATGATGATGAAAATGTTGAGGCATGAGCCTTAGCCCTTTTACAAAACTGATGGTTGGGTTCGGATGCGATACCATTCCAATTTTACCGTACAACCACAATACCTGAATTGGGTAAGGCTTAGTGGGAAGTTTATAAGCATTAGTATTAGTTCCCTCGCGGGAGAGGTTTGAGCTGAGGCTACCTCTCAATGTTGTCCACCTATGTGGTGCCCAAGATGACAGATGGTCATGGTTGGGAGGCCATACTCATAGGAGAGGTGCTTATACTAGGGTGTGTAAAGGAAAGGTTATGTTTGATTATCTGCATACTAAGTATGATGATTCAGGGTTATCCCTGACAGATGTATCGAATCTTGTGGTGAAAGTGTACCACCTCTGCAGAGTGTCAAACTATTCAAATAGCCGCGTGCGCGGTTATGTATAGTTGGTTTGGCCATACTGTTCCATTGTCAGATGTTTTCAAAACAACTTATGAAATGAATTGTAACCTGACTTGACCACAACAGAGTTGTGACTATGACAATTAAGTTCCCACTTAGGTGATTTCAAACTTTATTTTATCTTTTTTTGTTTCTGAACTCAGCTTAGGTTTCAAACTTAACTTTACAAATGAACTTAGAGTTAGCATTCCTACTAGAACTACCTTACTTGTTAGTGGTAGTTTGCGAGTACTTAAAGAGTACTCATGGCTTTTGTCCCTGGCTATTCCCGTGGCCAGAGTATGAAGGAGACTACCAAGATGAAGGACAACAGGACGGCTATGATAACTAGGACTATCTTCCATCATCAGCATTGCTTGTGACCCTAAAGATGGACCCCACTGCTATGCTTATTATTTATTCCGCTGCTAGTTGTATTAAGACTGGATCATGAGATCCTTTATTCGTGTAAGACCTTATTATGGTTTGTAATGGATGATGTACTGTGATATCCAATCTGTTATGTCTCGCAAAAATGGTAATCCTGGGATTGCGATGTATGGCATAACAGGCATCTGGGATTAAAAATCCGGTGTTGACATACCCACTCCCAACGGGATGCACACTCTCACGTACAACATGGATCAAGAGTAAGGGGCGACCTAGGAGCAAGTAGAGAACCCCTGTTGTGTTAGGGTTCACTACTATTTACCATGTTTGACGGCTCATTTATTTCCATGATTGTTGCTTGGGCATATATGTACCTCTTTATCTATGTTTGCTATGTTGTAAGGGATGCCCCTATACTATATCTATGTTTGTCCGTGCTTATATAAAATATTAATGTTTGTTCGTGCCCCTTTAGATTTTTGTGCTATTAATGTTTGTTTGTTCCTCTATGAAATATTCAAAACAAGTTAAATATAGAAAAATATAGTAAGAAATGATGTAAATAGTTTCTAAAGACGCTTGGTCGAAAACAATAATTTTCTTAATGTGGACAACTACTTTGGGTCGAAACAAACAAAATGTTTAGTGTAAAACCACCACTTTTCGCGTTAAATTTTGAAAAACCACCACATCTTCGTGTTAAATTTTGAAAAACCACCACTTTATGTTTGAATTGCAAAAAACACCACTTTAAGGCAAATTTGTTGCAATCTAGTGGTTTTTGGCAAAACAAATTGTTGGAAAAACCACCACTTTATGGTGCATTGCAATAAATTTGCCGTAAAGTAGTGGTTTTTAGCAATTCAAATGTAAAGTGGTGGTTTTTCTAAATTTAACGCTAAAAGTGGTGGTTTTATGCTAAACACTCAAACAAACAACTAAAAACAACGAAAACACCATAGCACAAACCAAAAAAATTCATAGAGCGTGTGGTCAAAATAAATACATGCAAACGACGAAAAGGTATAAACCAAATAATTTCAAAGTTTTGGGTTCACAAAGACTGCATGACCTTTTTCCCCCAAAAAACATGTGTGTACCCTAGCATCATATATGATCTTTTTTCACGATAATAGATAGTTCATGGATTTTTTTTCAAATTTGTTTTCTTCACCTCCTATCCTTGAATCTCTCTAAACATGCGACACCCCCATTAGCTGGAGAACTTAAATTGAAATGGTTGCAATTGAAATATTCTTCAATTTTATTCAGTGAGCAATCCAGTTGGCATGGCGCACAAACCGCTACCTCTGCCGCTAACCTTATTGTCAATTAATTCTTACCACTAATCAATTGCAAGTAAAAGAAAAACAGAGCAATGATACAATAGTAAAATCCTCCAGCAATCAAGTTGTCTTGTTGCTTCAAATCGATCATTTTTTAGCTGCTTATTTATCTTCTTTAATTCCGCCTTCAGATCATCATCCCCAATCAGCGGCCACCCAATCGGCTCCCTTGTTGTAATGGTTGTGCCCAAATTTGGGTCTCTGGTTGCGCCTCCCCATGAATCACTCCCATCTATTATGCCCTCCTCTTCAATCCTCTTAATGTACACATCAATCCATTCAAAATGTGCACATTTCTTCAGTTTCTAAAAAATTGGCAAATTTCAACATGAACCCTAGATCCCAATTTAAAAGGGGGAAAACAAAACCGGGAAGAGTCAGACAAAACGGATGCGAGATAAAGTAGATCTAACCTTCCCCACCTGTGGTTAGCTCTCACATTTCATGAACTCGCATGTGGTAGGCTCGATTCGTGGATAGTTAGGGCAGCGGGTCATCGACACTGGACCATATTGATGCCACGATGGGCAGTGGGCCGAGGTGGAGCGGGGCATCTCTCGTCGGAGTGTTGTTGGATGGTATCGCTGGAGAAGAAGAAGAAGAAGGGTTTAGGGTCAACGAAAGAGAATCAATGGCATGGGCACGATGCGGGGCTCACTCAGGATACATCTTCAACAACGAGAAGTGGGTCCCACACTGAGGTGGATAAGTGGTGGGTCCCACGCCGAGGTGGATAAGCTGTGGGTCCCGCTTGGCTCAGGTAATTCCAATTCTTAAGTTGTCGCATGAGGTTAACAAGAAGTGTCACACACGAGCTATTTGGCCCAACAAAAATGTCGCATGCGAGCTATTGTTTCCAACGACATCACACTATGTCCAATTCAATGTAAAGATGCCGTGCGTGAGATATTCACCCGGTGCGACATGCCATCTCATGCGTGGGTACATCTCGCGGTGCGTGAATCCATCCCTAGTGGAGATCGCAGCTCTGCGATGCCATCCTAGCCGGTAGCTCATGGTCCGGTGACTTCAGCTCTATCAACATGTCGAGATGAATGACCTGGTACCCCTCAAGGCAGGCGCTATTACTCGAGCAAGTATACCCATAGGAGACGGATACCTTCGATCCGGATTACAGATGTAGTATAGCTCTTTTTCCCTAGTAGACCTAGGTTATCGAATCCTCGGGAAGCAGATGCATAGTGAAGTTACTTTAACGGACCTTGGGGAGTTTTAGAATTCCTTTTGTGTTTTTACCGGACCAAGAGTTTGCATCTTTTTGTTGTTGTCGATGATGGAGAGAGAGGGCCTAGGGCGTTCGGTTTCACATGTAGCTGTGCAAAACATCTGATGGAAATAAAAGATAAAGATAAAGTATGCATATAATTGTTAGAGCAAGATAAATTATATGTGGACAGTGCATCCATAATTGCTATTGCCTCCGCAACCGCTTATAGCAATAACCTACTAGTCTCATCCATAGAAGAAAGAGAACTAATGATATGCATAGTAATGTCAACGTTAATCCCAAGTAAATCCCATACATACAGCCGTACTACCCCTTCTGTCACTGGGGTTTCCAACCTGTAGATTAGTCATTAATCATAATCCCTATACCTGGCTCAATCCTCGGGGTCTTGGGTACCTGACAAGTCGTTAGATTCAGGCAAGATAGGAAACAATAATCATCATGGCATACAAACTAATACATGATCCCATCAATGATAAATATCATGCTCAAAAGCTGCATGGCTAGGCCGAAGCCCTTAGGCAAAGGAGAATTACTCACACATAGAGATGAGATCAACAATCACAAACATTGTAATGGAAATCATGAGATTGATATCAAATAGTCTTAAAATGTCGCTGATCGAAGATAAGATCTACTATTACAAGTGGTGGAATATGGCTATGGTGGTGAAGATGGGCTTTGGAGATTAGATCTAAGTCTATTCTTCCGGCGGCTCTTTGGTGTGGTGGATGGAGTTATGGAGGCGGCTGATGATCTGGGGCAGGGACTCACGAGGCTCTTTCTCGTCGCCCGAGGGTTCTTTATATAGGGGTCCCTTCACGAAAGTTGTTCTGTTTGACCTAGCAGTGTTGATGGCAACTATACGACCGTAACTATATGATCAGAATTTTATTTCAGTCGTATAGTTGGTCATTAGAGCTTCTGCCTCCAACTCACGACTCCTGGTTTCTTCTGGTTGTTGGAAATCTCATATATTTGACTTTAATATAGTGATTCCCTTCATCGCACGTCATTATCTGCAAGGGAAAAATAGAAAGAAAGGATTGCATACCCCTTTGATTATTAGGCATTAGTGGCAGGGTTTAGAGAGATTCATCAAAAATATGAATAATATCAAGTTTAAATGTGGACGTGGATGGCTATATTTCAGAGCCATCAACCTCCCCAAGCTTAAACTCGATTTTTCTCGAGCTAGAAAATCAAAATCAAAAAGGAACTCAGCATTTAAACTGAAATAACGAGATGATGATCTTACTCATGATTGGTAGTCTCATGTTTCCTCCACTTCATAAATCTGAAAAGCTTCAGCATAAATAGAGTAATGGCAAGCATATCCTACGGGTTTTATGCATCCTTATAGCGCAGCAAAATTATTGTTAACATGGATGATTCAAATGAGTAAACTTTATTCCATGTCATGTAATCAACTCATAGGCTTGCCTTTGAACAATAAAGTATAATCATGAAAATTGAGAGTGTGAGACTTGTCATGAAAAGCATATAAACTAGAGTATCTCAATTCTCCCACATCAATAAATCAAGACTTTTCAAGCACTACTTTTCTATTCATTGTCCTTCAAGAATTTCAGTTCTTGAGTAATTGAGAGTATGCCAAAAAAATATTAGTTTATCGGGCTGTGATGGACATTCGTGGCATCACTAAGGTTTTTGTTCCTTTTGCATAATGATTACTCATAACAGCCAGAGGAGTGATTCCATCATGAACACAGCTACCCAGGAGTGCTAAGAATCTTACCCACTATAGCATTGCTGCTACATGTGTTTAATCAACTCATAGCTGAAATCTTGGAGTTTCCTCCACGGAGATCGTTCGTAGGCCAGCGGAGTTGTTGGCATCCCATGAAGTTTGACATGCATAAAGCTATGTCATTCTTATGATTAACAAGTCAAACTTTGGCATGCTCACAAAAACCGCTAAACATTAATTCAATCGAACAAATCCTTTCAAAGAGAGATATCAAGTGAATCAACATTCTCAGTGGTGTTGAGTATCTCTAGAAATAAGCCTTCAAGACTAAACACTACAACACCCAAGCCTTCAATTGTGAGACTTTTTCTTATTACAATTGTTTAGAAAAAATTAGGCAAGACTTGGTTAACTACGAGAGCTAGAACAAAACGTACCCAACTAAATACCCATGCAAACAAAATCTTACTACAATACAAAGACTCACTCCACCAATATAGCATGTCAACATTTACTACTAACTAGCATGGGTTTCTCAAACTTCAAAAGTGGGGAGTCATAAGGCATACCTCTCATGTTTGGTTCCACTTCTCTCTTCCTTTTTTATTCATTTCTTGGAAACTCGAAGTTGATCACTCTCCTATAAATACATGAGAACCTCGAGGCGGAAAGAAAAGAAAGAGGGAAAACAAATTAAAATAGAGAAATATTTTTTTGTTTTTAAGAGAGGGAATTTAAAGAATAGAAAATTGGCGGCAAAGCTCGGCTAGAAAATCTCGAAAGCAAATATAAATAACTAAAGATAAAGTGTTGGGGAAACCAACACGAGTGCTTATAAACTCGAATTAAAAACATAACCTCGAAATAAATAAAAGCAAATGAACACCAAATAAAGATACATGAGGAATCTTCCCCAAGCTTAGGCTTTTGCAAGCCCTTCAAATCATTGTGGTGGCGGGAAAAGTCGTTATTCCAGTTTGCTAATTGATTTGATAAATTATTAGTTGTTCCTTCGAGGTTTAAAGAGAGGCTATGCATCCTCTCCATAGTCCCTCCAACTTCTTGGAAGTCTTGGTATGTAGCAAACTGGGTTGATGGCTGCTCCTCTTGATAAGGAACTCCTTGCTCCTCTTCTTGGTCCTCATCCTCATCTAGAATCTCCTCCTTGGGTTGGTGTTTGTCAACCTGCAAGTCATATAGCAAACGTCCTTCCTCGATATAGAAAAGGCCATTAGGCATAGGAGCGGGGTAGATACGCCCAGCTCCAACAATATGCAGTTAATAAACACCACCTCTTCGAGTGAGCATTCCACAAGCCTTTAAAGTAGAGAAACCAACACGTCGCTCACCTAGCAGAGGTTGCAACTCACCTAGGTCGATGCCTAGGGCATTGGCAAGCACGGTGATGACACCTCCACCTGTGATTGGTCCTTGGATTTGGGAGGATTGGTGCTCCAGGTAGCGCACAAGGATTGCGCCCAAGTTGAGTGACAAGTTGCAGTTGTTGAAAGCAGCTTTTGCGAGGACTAAGATGTCCTCCTCATTGAGTCTCGTGAACTCATTACATGCCTGCAAGGTGTTAGCAATAACATAGAACAAATAGCAAATTGCAGGATGTTCAATATTCTTCCCTTGCTCACTCTAGTAGTGAAACTCATTCTATTGTAATATTGTTCGGGGCAAGGGTCTAAGTCAGTAAAGGATGCGCGTAAGGCATTAACATCATTGTTTGGGAAATTAAATCATGCGCATCATTCATCTAGTGTTAAAGTGTAGTTGTTGTTCATAAGTCGGAAAAAAATCGTGTCCTCTCCTTGCCACAGTTTAACGGTGCTTTGCAAAGAACTTAGAAATTCAATGGTTAACCGGCGATAAGTAGGCACATCATTGTACACAAAGTTTTGCAGGCCAGCTCTATTGCAAAGTAAATTGAAGTCATCAGAAATACCGAGTTGGTTCAATATAATGGGACAAGCCCACTTTGTTGCCTTCACTTCTCGGTTCTTGATCCTATCAAAGCGATCACGTTTGAGCTTGTTCCTAAACCGTATCCCCATGCGTTCTTGAGTGACAGCCCCAGAAGCGTTAGCGGCGGCACGAGCACGAGTTTGGATCCTTGTGTTCATCATCTAAAACAATAAAGAAAGACAGATATAAAACTTTTTAATCCAACAATAATAAGTATAACGTATTCCTTATCATAGCACACTAAAGGATCCGCTCAAAATAATAATCTAGGCAAGAGAATCATGGTAATTAGTTCATAGTAGGTCTCACCCTAGATTGATAATGACAATAGATGAAAGATGAATTTACAAAAAGTAATTGGAGGATTGGAGGAGAAACATACCGTAGATCACTAGTGTGCGAGGAAATCGAATGAAATTGAGTAGAGATGAAGATCTCTTGAGGTTTTGAGAGAGTTTTGAGGTCGAAGAAAGAACAAGGATTGATATTTTGGGGTTGGAGGTACCTCCCGTGGCATTTTGTGGTCGGATGCAACTATACGGACGGAACTATACGACCAAAACATTGTGTTCCCGCTGTATAGTTGGCCTTTGATGACCCACAAGTATAGGGGGTGTATCGTAGTATTTTTGATAAGTAAGAGTGTCGAACCCAACGAGGAGTAGAAGGTGCTGGCTAGTGGTATGGATCAGGAATTCTCTGCAAATACTTAGCAAACGGATTTTTAGGGGTTTTTGATAAGGCAAGTAAACAAAGTACGAGTAAAGAAAAGACAGTAGGAATAAATGCAGCAAGTGGCCCAATCCTTTATGCATCAAAGGACAAGCCTGTTGTATTACTTAAGATGACCAAACGTTCTCGAGGACACATGGGAAGACTGTCAAGTGCTTTCGCTTCATATAGTTGATTAATCTTCTTTAGCTTGCTAAGTGTTGTGTGGGTGAACCTGTGCTAATGTACCGACCTTCCTAGGACTAATAAATACTTGTGATTAAACCCCTTGCAAACATCCGTAAGTACAAGAAAGTAATTAAGGTAAAAGCCTAACCACAGCTTTAAACTCTAAGACCCTTACGTCCCTTGTGCAATGGTTTCCTAACGGGGGTTCAGGTTTCTGTCAATCCGGCAACCCCTACGATTAGTAGACAAATACACAATGCATTCCCCTAGGCCCATATAGGTGAAGTGTCATGTAGTCAACGTTCACATGACACCAATAGAAGAAGTACACCACAACTTAAATATCAAACTATTGAATCTTTCTCAACACAACTCCACTACTAACAACATGACTTCTCCCATGTCCTCGAGACCAAAACGAACTACTCACAAGACATCATATGGATCATGATCAGAGATGGAATAGTGATGTATAACAATCTGAACATAAACAATAATTCAATGATTCACTCAATAGCATCAACTACAAAGAGTAATCAACACCGGGAAAGTTTCCCCTATGAACTATGCAAGATTCAACTCAATTGTTACAGCAATATGGAGATGATGATGAGGGTGCTGATGGTGATGATGGTGGTGATGGTGGTGATGATGATGATGATGATGATCCCGATGAGGTACAGCTTGATGGTGGTGTTGATGGCGACGATCTCCCCTCTCCAGGAAGGAATTCCCCCGGCAAAAATCTGTCTGCCGGAGAGATCTTTCTCTCTCGGTGTTTTCCGCCCCGCAGAGGCGGCAGAATCTTTCTGTGGTTGCTCCCCGAGTCTTAGGGTTTCGGGAGGATAATATACGCCAGAGGGGAGTGCCAGGGGTGGAACAGGGCGGCCACACCACCTGGTGGCGCGGCCTAGGCTGGCCCGCTCCAGGGGGTGGTGTGGGCCCCCTATGGCCCATCTCCAGCCCCCTTCTGGCTTCCTTCATCTTCTGGAAAAATAGGATTTTCCGTATATTTTCCCGGATTTTCTGATCTTCTTGAATTTTGCCTCCAAACAGCACCTTTTCCATCAGAATCCTTACTGCAGCGGTCCATGCTCCAAAAGTCATCAACCTTGCAAAAACGGATGAAATAACATAAGTATAACCTCTCAATACGAGATATATCAATGAATAACAATGAATTATGACATAGAATAGTGATGCAAAATGGACGTATCAACTCCCCCAAGCTTAGACTTCGCTTGTCCCCAAGCGAAACTAAGCTCAATAAACATGGCCTCAGGTTTATGGAGTGAAGAGTCGATAAAAGAATACGGACAAGAAGCATCACATTCATCAAATACATAGATCATAATAGAAGACAACTCACTATTATATAACTCAACTTGCAATGAGTAAAGGAAACACAATAAAGATACATAAAGTAAATCAAAATTGGTAATGGCAAACTTAGCTCTTGGTCGAAGAATAGTTGATAATTTGCTAGAGTTCACAAATAACTGGTTTTCAATGATAGCTTTCAAAGTAGTAAACATCAAGATAAGAGCAGTGTGCAAAACAAAGAACATAAGAAACATGATTGAATAAATCATCATATGAATGAATGAAACACAACAACTCAAAATACTTGCTAAGATAGAAGCGAGTAGGTTTACTGACTCAACTAAAAAGTAAAAGAAAGGCCCTTCGCAGAGGGAAGCAGGGATTGCAAGTCTCATAAAGAGCTCCCAAAAATTATGATACTTACTAGCTTTCAGCTCTCATTGCCCCTATCATAGGCATCTTTAGGTGATTAAGGTTAAAGTGTTCAAATATGAGGATATGCATTGACAAGTTGTAAGTTGAGAATCTCATGTCCCTTGAATACGAGGGTAGCTCCTCATTCTACTCAAGTTTAGTCACTGATAAGTTCTTGTCATCGTAAGCATATGTGTATCATAGAGAACCGCCAACATGGTACCCCTTGCCCGATGATACGGAAGAATCCCCATATCAAAATGACAAGGCAAGTAGACAACAAGTATCTCAACAATCTTCTTATTTACCATGGGAATATGGTGCTTTTTTTCTCCCTTTCCTCTTTTCATAGTATCTCTTTTTTTCTCTTTTTCTCTTTTTCTCTTTTTCTCAATCTCTATCTCCTTTTTTATAATAAGAATGCCTCATAGATACTCATTATGGTTACGCTGCAGGTTTCCACCATGTCAGCATGGATTAGACCAGTGGCCCAGGCGTTTATCTAACACACATGCATAACTCCATGGACTTACAAGCTCCCCTTTCATTTCACACCGACGACATCCATAGACAAAAGAACATGATATCAACTATGTACAAAGTACCAGTGCAATGTTGAAAGCGTTCCACATGACAGCATGGTTCTGCTAATTCACAACTTACAAAGCGCAAGCATATACGCAACATAGATGGGCACAATGGTTCAAGTTTATTAAATGAAAGAAAGTAAAGTGTGCCATCAAGTTCGTGAGAGCTTTAATCACTAATGTTCACATAACAAGTTTAATTTGGGAGGTAGATAAAACAAGAATTTACTTGGAATAGCAATAATGCTAATGGGTAGGTATGGTGGACACAAATGGCAAAGGTTTTGGTTTAAAGGAGTGGATGCACGAGAAGAATTCCCTCTCAGTACAGGTTTTTGGCTAGCAAGGCTGGGTAGCAAGTATAAGAGTTGAAGGAAACAAACAAACATACAAGTGATAAAAACAAACATGCAATCTTCCTTGGAAGCACAAAAGATCTTAACTAGAGAATACTAGACTTATGAGCAAGTCAAGAAAGAAAGATGATGAAATTATTTTTGTTTAGAGTACTTTTATCTTTTTCATTCAACTCTCAAAAGGTGTTTCTACTGACCGAGCCAGGTTTGCCAAAACCAACTAAATTAACTCAATGATCCCAAAGTGATACCAATACTAACAACAAGATCAATCATATAACCACGAATCGAAAACTAATATAAGCTATGCAAAAGAGTAAATGATAGAACTTCTCATTAATATTCCATAGCGGCAACTCACACCAAGGGATACATATCTAACGAGAGAGGAGAGACTTCCATAATGCAAACCATCCTACATAATAACTTCTCTATTCATGATACGACTCTACTAACAAGAAAAAACGATAGAAGATAGTGGTGTGATACCGCGGCACTCCCCCAAGCTTGGAACAAACCAAGGGGATGCCAAACCTGATGACGAATTACTCCTTCGATGGTGGTGGTATCCTCTCGATGAGCTCTCTGATAAGTTTCCCAAGTCCTCAATCTCAAAGGTGAGATTACAAATCAGCTGTGATTTTTGCTCAATGCGGCTCATGATCATGTCGGGTTAAGAATTCCAGCTCTTGCTATTCTTTCCCCACTCTTCCTCCTTGAAGTCTTCTTTCCCTGCATGGCAAGAACGAGGCAAATCCCAATTGGAGGATAATTTCCCCTTGGGCATATTCTGGTATTGATGCTCATGGATAAGAGTATGGAAAGGATTCTTGGTGCGTGGAGGAAGTGACCGTGGAGCCAAACTATGACGAGGAGCTTTCCCCCCCCCCCCAGTCTGCATCCGTGTAGTCCTTCTAACCCTGGCAGGTTTTGTCACCACTCCAATGCTTGCAATGATAGTGCCGGTGTGCGTATGTTGGCCTTGCTCCTCTTCACCTTCACTCTTGATCTCCTTCTCCTTCCCGGGGTCTTGGAGGTCTTCCTCCATAGGCTCCTTCCCTTTATCCTTGGTGGACACCATTGTGCTTCTAAAATTTCAAAGAGTATGTCCTGGCAGAAACAGATCGAAACAAAAACACGACGAAAACACGATATGCGAACCTCGGGGGATCCGGGGGGTTATATATTATGAAGTTTCATATCAAAAGGAAGGTACTGGGAGAAAACGAGTCGGAGGCGGAGTCCGGGGTGGACTCACCACCTGGTGGCGCGACCAGGGGTGGGCCCGCGCCACAGGGTGGTGTGAGCCACTCTGGCTCCGCTTCCTTCCCTTTTTTGCTTCATAACTTCCCTTATGGCCTAAAAACTGCAAAAAATATAGTTGGATAGTATTTTCGCGGAACTTTTCTTACCCGAACTGTTACCTATTTGAGAACGGACTCTGCAGGTCTCTGAATTTGGTATCTAGTAGATTCTTCTGAAGTCACCTCTTGAATAAGATCAATATCTTCATCTTCATACACTTATTACTTGAGTCATAAAACCTTTCTCTTCCTTATTACACCATTATCTCCACTTCCTGGAAATTTCTTTCACACAAAACATCACATAGTTCTCATTGGCAACATTAGTATAAGTGAAGTGATAAAACCTTTTGTGTCCAACTTCAACTAAAACCATAAAAACATAAGCTACTATAGAAACTCCTTCCGAAAACCCAAAAAGAATTCAAAAAGGAATTTGAATAAAGAAGCAAATGCAAGAGTGGCAAAATCTATCAAAACAGACCAGTAGGTAAAGATCAATTTTTTCGAAAATCTTATGTTGCTCAAATCAAAAAGTGCAAAGCTAACGAAAGTTAAATAACAACCTGGGGCAGAAGCACAAAACATTACATCTCAATCCAACATACAGAGATCTCTCACGAATATTTACGGTGAAGCACAAAAATCTGTTTCGGGACAACAACTTCCCCAAATCTTACTTCTCTCTCATTAGAGGTTGATCTTGACACAAAAACCAAACAAAACGGATAAGGAGCGGTTATTACCGAAGTAATAACTTCCAAGACTCAAAGAAGCAAAAACAAACTGAAAGCAAAAACAAATTGGGTTGTCTCCCAAAAATCTCTTTCTTTATAGCCATTAAGATGGGCATGATAATTTTGATGATGCTCACATAGGATTATGAATTGAAGTGAAAGAGAGCATTAAGAAGTAAAAACACACACACATTTAAGTCTAACCCACTTCCTATGCAAGGGAATTTTGTAAACAAACAAGTTGTTGAAACCAGAGGCTACTTGCATAAGAAGGCAAAAGAAGTGCAACATAAAAACTTTCAGCATAAAACGAGGAAACTTGATATTATTGAGATACATAAGAATACTAGGTCTCATAACACTACTTTGTGAAACAGTTTTTGAAGTGTCCTTGCAAAGGATAGTGTGTCCATCTTCTACATATTTAGTGACAAAGTCTTTCACATTTGCTATCATAGGTTCAATAGCTACTTTTTCCTCAGGTTCAACAGCTTTATTTGTACTTTCATTAACCATACTAGCTATCATAGAATGTTCCTTTACCTTGACTGGGAAAGGCATTTTCTCAATATAAGGTTTGGGTAAAACATGGTTAGTAGTATACACTTCATTATTTCTTACAGGAACACTATTAGCAATATCCTTATAAGGTTCATGATACTTATTCCACTTCTTTTTAGGCACTTCAATATAGGAAGCAAAAGCCTTAAAATAAGAAGCAATAGCTTGAGAGTCTAGACCATAAGCATTTTTAATATTCTGAAAGTCATCAGTTCCCATAAAAGATTCAATGCATTCATAATCATAATTTATACCTGACTTTCTACCTTTGTCATTCTCCCAAGCTTCAGTATTGTCTTGAATACGGTCCAGAAGATCCCATTTATCTTCTTCTTCCATGCGAGTGAATGATCCAGCACAAGAAGCATCCAATAAATCCTTGTCATGTAGAGGGAGCCTTGCATAAAAGTTGTTGATAATAATATTATTGGGGAGCTCATGAATGGGACATTTGAGCATTAGTAACTTCAATCTCCCCCCAAGCTTGAGTTGTACTCTCTCCATCAAGAGGCCAAAAGTTGTATATTTGATTCCGATCTTTATGAATCTCACTAGGAGGATAAAACTTTGAATAAAAGAGAGGCACTATTTCCTCCCATTCCATAGCTTGACCATTCTTCAGCAGCTTATCCCATTCCTCATCTCTTCCTTTCAGTGATAATGAGAATAACTTCTTCTTAACTTGATCTGTAGTAATACATGCACACTTGAACAACCCGCATAATTCGTGTATAAAGAGAAAATGATCACCGGGATGGACAGTTCCATCCCCAACATAGTAGTTATCCATAACACGATCAATAATTCTTGTAGGTATTTTCAAAACATCATTCTCAGCAGGTGGTGGCTTATCTACTACCTTAGCAGTGGTAGTAGCATTACCAAATAAGAAACTCAGCGAATTATCCATAATGAAAATAAAGCAACTAACATCAGTAAACAATACTCACAGTAGAAGTTTCCCTTACCAGTTCCACTCTCCAATAGCGCTTCACTCCCCGGCAACGGCGCCAGAAAATAGTCTTGATGACCCATAAGTATAGGGGGTGTATCGCAGTATTTTCGAGAAGTAAGAGTGTCGAACCCAACGAGGAGCAAAAGGTGCTGGCTAGTGGTATGGATTAGGAATTCTCTGCAAATACTTAGCAAACGGATTTTTAGGGGTTTTTGATAAGGCAAGTAAACAAAGTACGAGTAAATAAAACATAATAGGAATAAATGCAGCAAGTGGCTCAATCCTTTATGCAGCAAAGGACAAGCCAGTTGTATTACTTAAGATGACCAAACATTCTCGAGGACACATGGGAAGACTGTCAAGTGCTTTCGCTTCATATAGTTGATTAATCTTCTTTAGCTTGCTAAGTGTTGTGTGGGTGAACCTGTGCTAATGTACCGACCTTCCTAGGACTAATACATACTTGTGATTAAATCCCTTGCAAACATTCGTAAGTACAAGAAAGTAATTAAGGTAAAAACCTAACCACAACTTTAAACTCTAAGACCCTTACGTCCCTCGTGCAATGGTTTCCTAACGGGGGTTCAGGTTTCTGTCACTCCGACAACCCCTACGATTAGTAGCCAAATACACAATGCATTCCCCTAGGCCCATATAGGTGAAGTGTCATGTATTCGACGTTCACATGACACCACTAGAAGAAGTACACCACAACTTAGATATCAAACTATTGAATCTTTCTCAACACAACTCCACTACTAACAACATGACTTCTCCCATGTCCTCGAGAACAAAACGAACTAGTCACAAGACATCATATGGATCATGATCAGAGATGGAATAGTGATGTATAACAATCTGAACATAAACAATAATTCAATGGTTCACTCAATAGCATCAACTACAAAGAGTAATCAACACCGGGAAAGTTTCCCCTATGAACTATGCAAGATTCAACTCAATTGTTACAACAATATGGAGATGGTGATGAGGGTGCTGATGGTGATGATCGTGGTGATGATGATGATGATGATGATGATGATGATGATGATGATGATCCCGATGAAGTCTGGCTTGATGGTGGTGTTGATGGCGACGATCTCCCCTCTTCGGGAAGGAATTCCCCCAGCAGAAATCTGTCTGCCGGAGAGATCTTTCTCTCTCGGTGTTTTCAGCCTCGCAGAGGCGGTAGGATCTTTGTGTGGTCACTCCCCGAGTCTTAGGGTTTCGGGAGGATAATATACGCCAGAGGGGAGTGTCAGGGGTGGACCAGGGCGGCCACACCACCTGGTGGCGCGGCCTAGGCTGGCCCGCGCCAGGGGGTGGTGTGGGCCCCCTGTGGTCCATCTCCAGCCCTCCTTCTGGCTTCCTTCGTCTTCTGGAAAAATAGGATTTTCCGTATATTTCCCAGATTTTCTGATCTTCGCGAATTTTTCCTCCAAACAGCACCTTTTCCATCAGAATCCTGACTGCAGCGGTCCATGCTCCAAAAGTCATCAACCATTCAAAAACAGATGAAATAACATAAGTATCACCTCTCAATACGAGATATATCAATGAATAACAGTGAAATATGACATAGAATAGTGATGCAAAATGGACGTATCAGCCTTCTGTCAAAATTTTAGGGTTTACACCTGGCGGCGCAGCTATACGGCCAAAACTATATGGCCGGAACAATATGTTCCCGCCATATAGGTTATCATCAAACCATCTGTACCTGGAAAAGAATTTGTACGAAAGCATCGATATCCATACGCCCGGAGCTATACGGTCAGAATTTTATTCTCGCAGTATAGTTGGTCGTTAAACCGTCAGTACATATGAAAGAAAAATTGTTTATGGCGAAAATATCTACATGACCGGAGCTATACGACCGGAATTTTTATTCCCGCTGTATAGTTGGTCGTTAAACCTTCTGTATACATAAAAAAAATTGTTTCTTCGAAAAAATATTTCTTATCATGTAACTTAGTGAAATACCTTGTTTTTGACAGAAAAATGACAGTAAATATTGTCGACCAACAACAGCATATATAAAGTAGGATTTTTAGTACTACCGAACTTCTTCTCCTCAATTGGAGTTTTCTAGCACTCGTTATTAAACATGAACTTAAACTAAAACTTAAAAACTTAACTCAAACCTTTATTTCACATGGGTTGCCTCCCATGAAGTGCTCTTTTATGGTCAATAGCTTGACCTCAATGTTGCTCACTTAGGCCAGATGAGTGGAACACCTACTCCGAAATAATTGGCCTTCAAAGTGATGGCCTCCTTTTCATCATGCTTGGCTTTCTTATTCCTAGGGAAATGAATAACAAAAGGATCCCGTGAAGGTAATTGAAGCTTCACGTTCCCTTCATGTAAATTAATCAAAGTCTTAATAGTTCTAAAGAAAGGACGACCTAATATAATAGGAGCAGTAGCATCTTTAGGCATGTCAACAATAACAAAATCAATAAGAGCAGGATAACCTTTAATGTATACTAAAGTATTCTCCTTGATTCATATAGCTTGTTTATTGGTAGAATCTACTAGATGCAATTTTAACTCGGTGATCTCAAAAGAGCCAAGATTTAACCTATTAAAAAGACTTTTTGGAATTGTTGAGACGCTTGCACCTAGATCACAAAGTGTAGCTATCAAATTGGTCCCAATCTTAATCTTAATAGTAGGCTCAAATATATCATCAAGCTTCATAGGTAATGTTTCAGCAATTTGCTTATATTCTTCCTCAAGCTCACGTACCTTTATTGCTACCTGATTAACGAAGTGTTGGTACATAGCTTCCTCATTTCCTTCACTCACCGGAATTTTAACGCTGATCCTTTTTACAAGATCTTCAATGGTGTAACTTGGTGAAGAAGCATTACTATAATCAAGTTCTTCAGGCTCCTCTCTTCGGATTCTCATCATCTTGAGGTCTTCAACAGGATTGGGCTCAACTTTACCTACAAATTTAGCTAGAATGAGAGTTTGACTCTTGGTTATCTTACCTAGTTATGCCTCAACAATACTTGTTCTTTCTTGGAGGGCCTGCAAATCATTCCTCAAACTTACAGCTTGGTTAGATAATTTACTAAGCATAGCATCATGGTTCTCCATTATTTTTAACAAGAATATTGTTTTGTTCATTTTACGAGTCTATAAAAGACTTAAGTGTTTCTTGGAGACTACCATTACTAGTTCCCATATTATTATTAGAGTTACCTGCAGGATTAGAACAGTGTTTCTAGAAATTAGGATTATAATTCTTCTTCCATGTAGGGTTATAATCATTACAAGCTATGAAGTCTATTTCTTCAATATTTGTTTCTGGGATAGCTCTTACCTGGGTTTCCTTAACTTTTACGGCTAATATGAGCTTATCCAACTTAGCATTGAGTTCTTCATTTTCTTGTGGTGAGACGGAGTTCACCTTCTTCCTGTTTGATCTATGCACATGCCATTGGGCATGGTTGTCTTGCATATTGTCTAGCAGCTGCTTTGCTTCGGTAGTATGGTTACCCATAAATGTTCCTCCAGCTGCAGTATCAAGCATAGACTTAGACACAGGGTTAAGAGCATTATAAAATAAATGGAGAATTAACCAGTTTTCCATCCCATGACTAGGACAGTTTCTCATGCATTCTTTCATCCTCTCCCATGCAAGCGCTAGTGGCTCACGCTCTTCCTGTCTAAAACCAGTAATATTAGATCTAATTTGCATAGTCTTTGCGGGTGGAAAAAATAGTCATAAATAAAGAAGTGCATTCAACCCATGATGTAATAGTATTTCTAGGCAAAGATAGCACCCATTCTTTTGCTCTTCCTCTAAGAGAGAAAGGAAATAAATATAATTTGACCGCATCCGGGTCAACATCTTTTATGTGCATCATATCACATATTTCAGTGAAAGTATTCAAGTGCATACCTGCATCTTCAACATCAGAGCCTCCAAATTGATTCTGTTGAACCAAACTTAAATAATGGGGCTTAATTTCATAGCCATCAACAACAATTGTTGGCTAAGTAATAAGAGTACGCAAATAATCATTGTTGGGAGTAGCAAACTCTCCAAGCTTCTTTTTAGCCATAGTTCCTATGTTTTTGGGTTTTCTTAAACAGAGACTTATAATAGTAAAAGCAAGAATTTAAAGACTAACTATTTTTTTTGATTTTTCAAATAAAGACTGAAAGCAAAATAACAAAATTAAAAACAAGAATTAAAACTAGCAAGGTTCCTACTAACCTCACTAGGGTAGCTATTGCTTCCCCGACAATGGCGCCAGAAAAAGGGTTGATACCTTCGATCCGGATTACGGATGTAGTATAGCTCTTTTTCCTAGTAGACCTAGGTTATCGAATCCTCGGGAAGCAGATGCATAGTGAAGTTACTTTAACGGATCTTCGGGAGTTTTAGAATTCCTTTTGTGTTGTTTACTGGACCAAGAGTTTGCGTCTTTTTGTTGTTGACGATGATGGAGAGAGAAGGCCTAGGGCGTTTGGTTTCACCTGTAGCTATGCAAACCATCTGGCGGGAATAAAATTTAAAGATAAAGTATGCATGTAATTGTTAGAGCAAGATAAATTATATGTGGGTAGTGCATCCATAATTTATATGGCCTTCGTAACCGCTTATAGCAATAACCTGTTAGTCTCATCCATAGAAGAAAGAGAACTAATGATATGCATAGTGACGTCACCGTTAATCCCAAGTAAATCCCGCACATACAGCCGTACTACCCTTTCTGTCACAGGGGTTCCCAACCTGCAGATTAGTCATTACTCATACTCCCTACACCTGGCCCAATCCTCGGGGTCTTGGGTACCTGACAAGTCCTTAGAATGAGGAAAGAGAGGATACAATAATCATCATGTCATATAAACTAATACATGATCCCATCTATGATAAATAACATGCACAAAAGCTACATGACTAGGCCGAATCCCTTAGCCCAAGGAGAATTACTCACACATAGGGATGAGATCAACAATCACAAACATTGTAATGGAAATCATGAGATTGATAGCAAATAGTCTTACAATGTCGCCA
The DNA here is from genome assembly GCA_910589775.1 of Avena eriantha. NCBI lineage: Eukaryota > Viridiplantae > Streptophyta > Magnoliopsida > Poales > Poaceae > Avena > Avena eriantha. Next base: position 204,430,753 of record OU342745.1, on the reverse strand, counting down.
ATTGAAGAAGAGATCTACTATTATAAGTGGTGGAATATGGCTATGGTTGTGAAGAAGGGCTTTGGAGATTAGATCTAAGTCTATTCTTCCGGCGGCTCTTCGGTGTGGTGGATTGAGATATGGAGGCGACTGATGATCTGGGGCAGGGACTAGCGAGGCTATTTTCTCGTCGCCCGAGGCTTCTTTATATAGGGGTCCCTTCACAAAAATTGTTCTGTTTGACCTAGCGGCGTCGATGGCAACTATACGATCGGAACTATACGGCCAGAATTTTATTCTGGTCGTATAGTTGGTCGTTAAAGTTCTGCCTCTGACTCACGACTCATGGTTTCTTCTGGTTGTTTGAAATCTCGTATCTTTGAATTTAATGTAGTGATTCCCATCATCAAACATCATTATCTGTGCAGGAAAAAATAGAAAGAAAGGATTGCATATCCCTTTGATTATTAGGCATTAGTGGCAGGGTTTAGAGAGATATTTCATCACAAATATGAATAATATCCAGTTTAAATGTGGACATGGATGGCTATATTTTGGAGCCATCAGAGACACGCACAAAGCAGGGACTATTTCCTATATCTCCCACGACACCTCCTCGAGCTCCATCCCCGCCGCCAAAGGACCGCTCCATGCATCGCCAACTCTCACCTGGTGTAGATTGGGGATTATTTTTTCTTGCACTCTGGACTGACAAGGGCACAAGCGGTGTTTAGGGGCATCGATTTGGGAAGCTGGAGGTTGGGAAGTTTTGATGGTGGGAAGTCAAGGAGCAGATGGGCAGGTTGAATCTCCCTACAGCCTCTAGACCGGTGCCTTCGTCAGGGAGGCGGAGCTTGCAAAATAGTCATATTTAGGGACTCCGGTGGGATGGAGGAGGATCGGTGGGGCATAGAGGATACATCGGGAGGAATAGAATCACGCGGCCTCCTTCAGCGCGGCTGCCATGTCATTACCGAGGCGGAGCTCGCCGCCGCTGTGAACGAGGCGCCATAGCCACCAGGATCTAGATTGTTGTAGTGCCTCGACGGTCCCTAGCTCGACCTGGATATCTCCTCACGCTCTGGTGCTCTTCTGCCAGCGCGACTAGGCCCTGGCGCTCCTCTAGCTTGCTAGTCGCCACCCATGCGCACGGCCAACCCTTACATCTCTAACGTGGGTTGCCGTGTGTGCATGCGTGTGTGGCTGGTAGGGTGGGTCTTTCCTTTTTTTCACACTTGAAGAGGGACAAGAGGCGTGTAACTAATAGATGGCAGTGGTGGGTAATTTCCAATAACGTATAGGGGTAAAATGGTCAATTTCATATGAACGAAGGACATAAACACTCTTTACTTTATTATTAGGTATATAGACATAGATATAGATATGGCCCGACCCATCTACTATATAGCAAAAGTTCATAAAATCCTAGAGACCCAACTAGTCCATTCATGCATAGCAATAGGTGGGACAAAAGTTTACTCTCATATTGCTAGTTGAGAGAGAGTTTGATCTTTTTATAGGGGGCTGCTCTATAACTTGTAAAAAGATGAGAAGGAGAGAGATCTACACATGTGCTCCTCCTCTGCCATCTACCTCGCCTCATCACGACACGCGTGCCGTGGGTTCCCGAGTTTCTTTAGCCACACATGACTGCAATATGGATATCTTGCACGAGTGGGTTTTAATACGAACTAAGTGGAAAATGAATACGAACTTAGTGGATGTTGCTCGGCTTTGGCTACCACATGTTAGATTCAGCTCCCGCCTCTTCGCTTCATTTCATGCGCAACCTATTTGCCTCTCCCTATGTGTCTATATAGTAGAGGTCGCTCCTCTCGGCACAATACACACCAACATAATCAGCGTGTCCAGCTCTAGAGCTTTGTGCGGTCATCAAGTCTTCCCCATACGACCTTGTGGCATGCACGGCGAGTTGGGACAGTAGGCCTTCATAACCCCTCTACTTCAAAACATGTACAAGAGAATGGAGATAAAGTTTTTTGTGAGTGCTCTGCATGACTACTAGCTTCATCATGGACTCCTTTATGAATGACGACAACTTCTCTCCGGACAAGGACTTCTTCACTGGCATCGACCACCTCTTCGACGACGTGGCTGACAACACCGCCAACTCTAATACCTATGTCAATGCAAGCGGTTCCTCTTATATATCGTATGCGTTCTTCAATCGTCTTGTTCATATCATATTCCTACTATTGCAAATTATGCTTCTATATTATGCATATCAATTTGTTTAAAATTACTTGTTACAATATATCTATTAGATTGCATGATTACTTTTATTTCTATTTTATTAGCCATGTTTTTCTACTGTGTTTATGGATTAATTCATATGATAAATTGCTCACATTTTCAACAATCCAAAAACCTTATTATAGGCAATTTATTTCAAGTGCTTTTGATGCGACTATGAGGCCACTGATCTTTAAGGCTATGCAATGTAAGAATTCGTGTGTGAGAGCAGTCCTCTAGTTTGAAACCATGAGTTGCTATAGCGATACTCTTGGCAAACCCGAAGGAGAGCTCACTCCTATTCAGGAGGCAGAATTTTAGAAAAATGATACTCTCTTTAAGCGGCTATGTTAAGTATTGTTGGGGTCAAAATTGTTGAACCCTATATATCATTTCATAGTGGAAAGGACATGTGGGCTGCACTCAAGGCCAACTGGAGTCTCGAACTCTTGCAGTGAATTGTATGTCATGGAACAATTCTATGACTATAAGATGGTTGATGGCCACTCCATAGTTGAGCGGGATTACTAGATACAATAACTTGCTAAGGAACTTTAGCACTTCACTTTTGTGTTGCCAGACAATTTTCTGGATAGAGGCATCATTTCCAAGATTCCGCCCTCATGGAGTAATTTTCTACTTCTCTAAAAAATAAGAGACAAGAGTTTTCCATTACATATCTCATTGGGACTCTTGATGTGGAAGGGAAGGCGAGAGAAAAAGGCACACGTTCTCAATGTGTTGAGAGAGGTTCTAGTGCCAACATGGTACAGAAGAAGAACTCTTAGCCCCACAAGTTCAACAACAAGAACAAGTTTGATGGCAAAGGAAAGGTTGATGGGAAGTACAAGGCATCACAGTCTACCAACTTTAAAAAGAGTATTGATAAGAAGAAGGGTTCTTGTCATGTGTGCGGTGATCCTAACCACTAGGCTCCTAGTTGCCCTAATTTAATCCCTGATTTAACTAGTGTCAAGGGTTCTAAGTTCCAAATTTCTGTGCAAGCAAAGCAACCTCGCAAGTCACATATGGCTACGGTGGTGAGAAATGTTGTGCCATTAGAACTCATACATTTAGATCTTTGTGAGATGAATGGTTTGTTTAGAAAAGGTGGAAAGAATTTTTTCATGACTTTGATCGATGACTCCACTAAATACTGTTACGTGTATCTTCTGAAATCAAAAGATGGGGCTTTGGGTTTCTTCAAAATCTATAAATCTGAAGTAGAAAACCAACTTGATCGAAAGATCAAGAGGCTTAGGTCTGATCGTGGTGGAGAGAATTTTTCCAATGAGTTTGATTATTTTTGTGCAGAACATGGTATAATCCATGAGAGGGCACCTCCAAACTCACCCTAGTCAAATGGGGTAGCCAAAAGAAAGAACCATACTCTAACAGGTTTGGTTAATGCCATGTTAGATACATAGGGTCTCTCTAAGGAATGGCGGGGGAGGCAATATTAATCGCATGTCATGTCCTAAACTGAGTTCCTACAAAGAACAAATAAATTACTCAATTTTAAGAATGGGAGAAGAAAAGGTTAAAACTCTCTTTCTTATGGACTTTGCGATGTTTGGCAAAGGCTCATGTGTTAATCCCTAACAAGCGCAAGCTTGGACCAAAATTTGTTGATTGCGTTCTTTTGTGCTATACTTTTCATAACATTGGTGTCTACTTTTCATAGCATTGGTTATAGATTCTTGATAGTAACATCTGAGGTACCTGGCATGCATGTTGGTACAGTCATGGAGTCAACTGATGCAACTTTCTCCGAGGATATCTTTCTTATGAAGGATATGCCTAGTTCATCGAATCAGGAGATGCCTAGTTCATATAGTCAGGAATTTACTACAATTTCTGAACCTACCATTATAACTGAACACTTCGAAAATCCTGAGGAGGATAATGAAATTCCTAAAAGGAGCAAGAGATAGAGGACTACAAAGTCCTTTGGTGATGATTTCATTGTGTACCTTGTGTATGACACTCCAACTTCTATTTCAGAATCCTATGCATCTCCTGATGCTGGCTACTAGAAGGAATCCGTCCGTAGTGAGATGGATTTCATCTTATGTAATGGAACATTGGAGTTCACTAACCATCCTTCTGGGTGCAAACCTGTAGGATGTAAGTGGGTGTTTAAGAAGAAGCTTAAGCCTGATGGCACTATTGAGAAGTACAAGGCATGACTTGTGGCCAAGGGTTACACTCAAAAGTAAGGTGAATACTTCTTTGATTCTTACTCACTCGTTGCTAGATTGATCATTCTAGTACTACTTTCATTGGCTACATCACACAATTTTCTCGGTCATCAAATGGACATCATGATAGCTTTTTTAAATGATAGTTGGATGAAGAAATTTACATAGATCATAGTAAGTGGTTAAGAAGGAAAGGTGTGCAAGTTGCTGAAGTCTTTATATGACCTAAAACAAGTGGAAAATAGATAGGGTGGACGAGATCAGTGGATCTCTTTTAAAAAAATGAAAATAATATTTTTAGGTTTCCAAAAAATATTTAAAAAATATGTACGTGTAGGTAATTACGTATACTTGAAGAGTGCATACCTTGATCTTAAATACGTAGTATTATGAGATACACAAAAATACAAAATCTAACAAGATTTGAAAGTTACTGTTCACCCGCCATGATCAGTATTTTTTTCTTTCTTGTGTAGCCTAAATATAAATACATATGGTTGACAACACCGCCAATGCCAACATCATTGCAAGGGGTTCCTCGTATTCATATCATATTTCTACTATTACAAATTATGCCTCGTATATTATGCGTAGCAATTTGTTTAAAATTGCTTGTTACAATCTACCTGTTAGATTGCATGATTACTTTTATTTCTGCTTTATTAGTCATGTTTTATCTACTGTATTTATAAATTAATTTATATGATAAATTGCTCATATTTCCAATAGAACATATATCTCTCAAGAGGTAGAGCTGATAGAAAAATTCGTTTGCAGCCATTCCATGCCAAGAATCCCTAGCTAGCTTAAAGTTTATTTTACTAGCAATACTTTCTCACACCCTATATATTCACTGGGAAGTAATAACTCACTCTCCTTATTAATAAAATCGCATATCACAAAAACTTTAAGTATCCTCATCGTAAAAGGAGACACTTGAATTCCTTCAATAACTAGAAAAATATTAGTGTCAAAGTGATACCAAGTAAATGTGGTCTCTGCAACAATGCAATAGATATCACGAGCTAACCAATAAAACAAAGATGCAAATTTACAATAGTTACTCTAGAAAACATAAGAATAAATGGATTTTATTGATATTAGTCAGCTAGAATTGTCATTCCCATTAGTTGAATTTTTCTTGTGATTTTTGTCAATTTCTTACCTCCTCTGTATTGTTGAATTACTTTTCTCAAAATTAGTTTTTATTTATTTTCACTACGGTTCCACTTTTAATGTACACCAATTGCACATTAAAAAAAGTGCAACCATTGTACTTGTAATTTGCAACCATATTTTTTTGTACTTTTACTTTTACTCTCTTTTTTCCTACCGATTGCACTTTAAACATACACTAGTTCCACGTTTAAAAGAGTGCAACTAGTGTTTTCTGATGTGAGAATGTTTTTTGTTTAGTGAATATGTTTTATATTCTTTCATTACTTTTTTCACTTCTTATTTTGGTGGACTCATACCGTACGTTTTTAATGTACTTGTGCTTTTTGTGTGTTTTCGGTTGGAATATAAAACATTTTATAGTAGACCAAAAAACTACAATTGACCCGGGAGTAGTAGTCTGACCAAGAACAAATAACATGGTACATGAACACAACTTCCAAGTTGTCAACAACAAATAATAGCAATTTTAAACATCACTAGCACTAGTTGCAAGACTCTTACTCTGAGATAGGTTTCCCAATAACATCGCATGTTGAAGAGGAATGAAACACATGGTTTGTAATTTACAAATCTAGTTATGAGAGAAAGCTCCATGCAGCGGGTTTCCTTGTCACCGCCCTCCCCCCTCAACACCACACACACACCTGTTGATCACCCTTTCCGATATCCTTTGTAATTGTTGACCTAGTTATTTCCTCCGTCTAATGGAAAAAGTTTAAAACCCGATTGACAAAAATTGAGTAAATTGCATGAACACACCTATTGGAGCCGTGATATAAAAACCGCAACTATCAGGCATTTTACAACAAAACGCTCGCTATTGTGTACCATAGTAACAAATACTACAATTCAAAAAATAATAGGCCATTTTACAAGAATTAAGACATGCAGAGCCAACTTGGCAGGTCCACTTTGGATCCAGCATAGAAAACTTAATCGGGTTGGTTGGTGCTATCAATGACAAATATCAATATCCACGTATATGAGTCCTGATATAATGGCTAAGTTTTGTATAATTGTATTTTTTGTGCGAGTATGTACAATTGTATTAGTATTTGTGAGCCGGTGCTTTTTTATGAGGGTTTTCTATTTGTGCCCCTTGTTTCTAAGTTCTTCTTAGTTTTTTCCATGTTCCGAAACTTTGCTCACTTTCCCCCTCGCTCGTGTGTGAAACTCTCAATATGCTTAAATCCGATGTTGTTGCCATAGAGTCGATGGTTGTACCGTTAACATCTAACGAGTGGGGCCGCGAAGGGGCTAGGTGCTCTTTGGTCGTTGTGTGCTGACAAGTGGGGCCGAAATGTCAGTAGCACCTTCTCTCTCGCTTTCCCAATCCCAATCCTAAAACAAACCGGCTCGAGCAGCTCCTACACCGTCCCGCCCTCTCCGCCCCGCATCTTCTCTCTTTCTCACCTTATTCCATTCGCCGGTGGTGAGACATACGCGCGAATGCACCGCCGCACGCCACATCTACCCCTATTTGGAGACATGAAGCGATGCTGAGGAGGACAACATCCGTCCCATCAGTCGTGGAGAAGATTGGGTCGAATCGGAGGTAGATACCTCATGGATTCCAGCTAGGTAAGCTTAGTTTCCACTTGATTTTTCTTATTTGGAAAATAAGAAGTATTTTCCGATTCGTCGCGTGAATCGTCGCCCAGTTATTCTCTGCCTAACTGCACCATTTGTTTGAATTTCAATCGAATAGGATTCCTCCAGCAACTACTTTTCGGATGGCAGTTAGGCAAGAAACTAGCAAAACTGTGTGGTAATAAGCCCCATATAGTGTCTAGATTTTTGTTGGGTTTGTAGCATAGAAAACAAAATTTTCCTACAATGTGAACATCTAAGAACCAAGACCTATCTACCTAGATACAATCAACGAGTGGGTATACATCCATAGAGAACATACTCTTGAATAGCGAAAAAGCATTGTTAACTAAACTGATTTTGTGGTTGATGTAGTCGTACACTTGCCGATCTCAAGATCTTGATGAAGCCTAGCGAGTCCATTAGGTCCAGCCCCAGCAAGTCCAGCAGGTCCAGCAGGTCCAGCATCACCAAGTCCAGCACCGCAAAGCAACGGTGCATCCGTGATTGTACACACATCCGGTAACCTGACAACCTCCGCGTCCTCGCTCCAGCAATGCAGCGGAAGCAGCAAATCCTTTCCAGATAAAGCCACCCAGAACATGCATCTCGCTAATCCGAGACCATGGGAAATAATTTCTAGAGGGGGAGAGAGATCCTTCATTAGGAGGTGCAAGATGAGAGGAGGGACTGGGGGGCTTTTATAGGGAACGGGGGGCATCCCCATCCCATGGCCGGCGGCCATGGAAGTGCCCCCACCTCTTCCACATTCATGTGGGTGGAGCTCCCACACACATAATTAGCCTCCCACTCAAAAATCCACTCACCTCCATTAAATTTCTACCAAATTTAATACAAGCTCTCATTTAATAAAACTCTTTTATTTATTTTATTTAGAATTTTTTTAATTACTTTAATTAACAAAAATTCACATAAAACTCCTTGCAATATTTTAATATTACACGCATAACCAGTTTCTGCAATTTCACCCGAAACAATTCCAAATTCCATTGAAATGATTCCAGCGCTTTCCTAAATCTTTATCTGAAACATATTTGCTCCAAATGGTATCGGTATCTCTTAAGTGTGTCACCCTACGGTTTTCGAATAATGCAGACATGATAGAGACCCCTCTCCGATCAATAATCAGTAGCAGGACCTGGAGATCCATACTGACTCCCACACATTCAATGATGACTTCTGTGATCGTGAGATCCTTTTACTCATGTAACTCAATCCCTATGTCTCGCGATATATTACATGTATGAGATTCGATCATCAGTATGTCCATACCTAGTTTGATCTCGTTACTGACATGCACTCTTTTCTCGTTCTCGTGATATAACATTCTAGTGATCACATCACTTGCTTGCAAGCTAACTAATGTGATATTACCGAGAGGGCCCAGAGTATATATATCTATCATCGGGATGGAAAACTTCCACTCTTGATCCATGAGCCTATTCATAACACCTTCGGAGTATCTGAACCCACCTTTATAGTCATCATGTTATGGTGTGCGTTTGATGTTTTCAAGTTACTCTTCTAGTGTTAGTGATTGACATGATCTCATGGTCTAAGGACTAGAATTACTTCATAAGATATTATAGCAATTTAAACACAATGACTTTGATCATATTGCTATACTTCGAATGAATGTTCATCATTTCACAAATGTTGTGACCCCGTTATTAACAACATCCAATGTCCATGATCAGGAAACCTTGATCATCTTGTTAATCAACGAGCTAGTTTATAAGAGAGGCATAACTAGGAACCCTTTATTTGTTTATTGAACACACATGTATTAACGTTTCCAATTAATACAATTATAGCATGCAAAATAAACATTTATCATAAACATGGAATAAGATAATAACCACTTTATTATTTCCTCTCGGGCATATTACCTTCAGTCTCCCATTTGTACTAGAGTCAATAATCTAGTTTCTAAAACTTGTGCATTCAACACCTATGGCTTTCTGATGTTGTATATATGCGTTTGCTAGTGGTTAACATAATCTCCGGATTTGACATTTTCAGGTCTGTGTGTATTTGCATGTCTTTGTGTCTCTACGCATCACCCATTCTCTAATGAGATGGCATTGTATAAATTTAGTCCTTTGGTGAGACCTTTAGTTCCTTTGGGTTAAAACATGTTGATAGTATTGTCGTACAATATATCTTCATAGTATTAGCCCATTTCGAACCACACCTAGTTTGATAACAAACTACTTAACCAAATTCCCTCCTTTGCCGCTACTATAGCAGTCATATACTTAGCCTTTTGTTGTAGTATCCATCACAATGTATCAACTTTAGAACTCATCCAAATCCATCATGGAACCTACTTTCCATTACTTTGTGCCACCCATAGTTTAAATTGAGATAAATTTAATTTGAATCTTGTGACAAACTAGTACCAATGTAACACTTTACAATGAACTATTTGTAACTATTTGTCACTTATACATGATATATTCTTAGTTCTTCCAAATCTCATAAGAATATATTTACTATCGTCTAATGATCATCTTATGAATCATTCTGGTATGTGCCCATAACATTTAGAGCATAGGACATTCTGGATATATACATATCATGGTATAATCAATCAAAATCTTCATGTGATTTTACTCACCAAGTGTTGAAACACTCGAATCTTGATACAATCCTTTCCATGCAGCAAGAACCTTTCTTGTTGTTTCCATATTGAATCCTTTCAATATCTCATATATGTATGTCTAGCACAACCATATTAGCGTCTCAATCTATCCATACAGACATTGATGCCAAATATTCTGGTTTTGCCCAAGTCTTTCATCGAAATCCAATTTTAATGAAATTCTTAACTTGTGTCAATAAAAGATACATCATTTCCAATCAACACCATGTCTTCTACATAATGTATTAGAAATATGTCTCAGCGCTCCCACTTAATTTCTTGCAAATGCAAGCATCTTCATCGTCTCCGATGAAGTTAAACTCTTTTAACATTTTCATCACGGTGAAGATTCCAACTCCCTTATGCTTACTTCAACCATTGAAGTTTGCATGCCCTTTTCAGCATCATTTGAATGAACAAAACCCTTCGGACCATGTCATGTACACGTCCTAGGTAACCATTCTACTAGAAGAACTTTGTTTTGTTTATTCAACTACCATATACCAAATTATATGTAGTGGTTGCTACATTAATCCGTCAAGACTAAATATCGCTGTGAAAGATCAAACCTTGTCATAGTCAACTCCTTGAACATTGTCGTAAACTCCTTTCTAACATGTCGATTATTTCATAGATGTCAAACATCCATGTCTATTTCTTTATAGATCCAATTACGCCCGATAGACTTCATGCCTTTTCGGAGGGTCTTGCAAGTTCAGAAACTTGATTTCTCAAGTATGGATACTACGACGGATTTTATGACTTCTAATCATTTTATGGAGTCAGGGCCCATCATCACTTCTTTGCATGCAGTCGGTTCATCATTGTCAAAACAATACTGATTTGTTTATCAAATCTTGCTATTTGATTGTTACCCGACGCATACAGTTCAAATAGAACTCTAATCTCCAAGATCACAACCTTTGTATCATGGGAGCCATGAGCATTATGGCCACCACCAAGACACTTTCCGGTGCTGCGGTACTTAGCACATATAGCTAAGGTTCAATAACCTTATCAAAGTTCTATTGTCCTCTCACTTAACTTTTCACGAAAAAATTCCTTCTCAGGAAACTTCATGTTCCAAGCGACAAAATCTTTTGTCATTGGTGTTATGGAGGAATACCCAACAAATTATTTGGGATAACCTACAAAGACATGCTTATCCGACTTTAGTTATAAACATTTTACCTATGCATAGCATACCAAAATTTAAGAAAAGACAACTTGGGTTTGATCCCAAACCATAAATCATATGGTGTCATTTCAATAGATTATGATGGTGCTCTTTTTCGGTGTAAAAGCGGTAGTATCTAAAGCTTTAATCCTTAAAATATAATGGCAGTTTTACAAATGACACCTTTGATCTTACCATGTCAAACAAGGTTCGATTTGTTCTCTCGAACATACCATACTCCTATGGTTTATCGGGAAATACAAATCCATGGAACAATTCCTCAAATATTAGGTGTTTTTCTAAACATGTAACTCAAATATATTCCTTTATGATCGAATCATAAACTCTTTATTTTCATGTTACAATTATTTTCAACTTCATCTTGAATGTATCTGAACAATTTTCAAATTTTCATACTTCTTGCTTATTAAGTAAATATATAGATATATGCACTCAAACATTCGGAGAAATTATATGAAGTCAAAAGATCCATCGCACATGGATACATATAATGGACTATATACATCAACATGCACAATTGCCAATAAGTTAGTCATCTTTTCCTCTTTGGCCTATGAATGGGGTTTCAATTATCTCGAGGAAAGTCTCACAAGCATCATTTGATCAAAATCAAAGACTCCAAAAATCCATCAACATGGAGTTTCTTCATGTTTTCTTTCCAATATAATTTAAATGGCAATGTCACTTCGTAAGTGATCTTTCAATCATTTGTCTTGTGACATATTAGCATTAGTTTTATGGATGTGATTTCAAAGTCAAGCCATAGGCCTTACTGAATTTATAAGTAATAAGATCTTTTAAGCATAAAAGCGTCATAGTTGTGCAATGTTCCATGGATTGGAATACTGGAGTCCCGTCTTCTTGTCTTGTAAATGATACACTCCTCCAAGAATGACTTATGTAATGATGTAGGGTCCTTCCCAAGGTGATTCTAGTTATTGGTGGCCATCTTGCTTGAGTCGAAGAACTAGGTCCCCTAGTGCGAAGGACCTAGGTCGTAATCGTTGACTGTGATAGTTGTGCAAGTTTTGCTAATATATGGTGGCTCTCTGTAGGGCTTCATCTCGAGATTCATCGAGTGCATCGATGTCATCTTCAAGTGCTTCTCTTGATTTTTCTTCATCATATGCAACTACTCTTGGAGATTCATGTGAAACTTCGACTAGAAGGACAGGTTCAGCACCGTGGACCAGAAAGAAGGGTGTTTCTTGTGTCGAATTATTTGGGGTAGTTCGTAAACTCCACAAAACAGATGGTAACTCATCAACCCACACTCCTTTTGCTCTGTCGAGTGGTGCTAGCAGCCGTTTATTGAGGCCAGCAGTTACTAGACCATTGCCTTTTTCTACTTGTCCATTGGTTTGCGGGTGAGCTACTGGGGAGTATCTTACCTAGATGCCCATCTCTTAGAAATATTCTTTAAACTCATTGGAGGTAAAATTGGTTCCATTGTCCGTGATGATGCTGTTTGGCACGCTGAACCAAAATACTTTGGATTTTATGAAATTCATAGCCGAAATTCCATCTTGAGTGGTGACTAGCATTACTTCAATCCATTTAGTAAATTTGTCGACTACTACTAGCAGAAAGACATGTCCTCCTAGAGATGACTTGACAAGTTTACCCACCATATCAATCCCCCACTGAGCGAAGGGCCAAGCTAGAGGTATAGGGTTTAATTTGGTGGTTGGTGCTCCTGGTTTTGTTTTGAATCGTTGACATGCTTCACATGTTCTAACTATATCCTTTTGCATCTTGAACTAATGTCACCCAATAAAATCCTACCCTGAATGCTTTGGCGGCAATTGCTCAGTTGCTAGCAAGATGACCGCAAACTCCTTCATGTATTTCCTTGAGTATGGATTTTCCTTTTATGGGTGTGACACATCGCTGTAACACACCCGCAATACTTCTTTTATATAATTCTCCTTTGATTATCCTGAAGGCTTTCGATCATTGAGTGATTCACGGGGCTTCCATTAAATCCTCGGGTAATTCTCCCCGAATCATATAAGCTATGTATGGCTGCATCCATGTAGACTCTATTATCATAACTTCATCAGTTTCTAGTTCTTCTCCGATGGCCTCTTCTGCACTTGTACTGGTTGATGGATCCCCCGAGTCTTTTTGTGGCTTACTCTTTTCCCTTTGTTGGGTGCTATAACCTAAGAAACTCTTTTTTGCCAAAAAAAACCCTGGGTGGCACTGATAAGCAAAGGGACCTGATGTTTGCCAAATTGTCGGCTTCTTCGTTGCTTCCTCTTCCTATGTGTGATACTTCGCATCGGTCAAATTGAGCTTCTATGATGTTGTATAAATCGCGGTAAGCAATCATGTTGTTGCTGACAGCATCACACTTGTTCATCGTTTGTTGTGCTACGAGGTTGGAGTCACCGATGATTTTTAGACGAGTTGCACCGCAAGCCTTAGCCATCCGCATGCCGTGCAACAAGGCCTCGTACTCATCTTCATTGTTGGATGCATTCGCAAAGCTCATCCGAAGTATGTATCGCATCGTGTCACCTTGCGGTGATATTAATATGACCCCCGCTCCTGCTCCTTCTATTCTTTTTTATCCATCGAAGTACATTGTCCAGGCGCTTGAAAGATCAGGTGGACCCGCACATTGTAACTCGGTCCATTCCGTGATGAAATCAGGTAGAACTTGTGATTTGATTGCTTTTTTCTTCTCATACATGATGTCCCGATGGGACAATTCGATGCCCCATAGGGAGACACACCCAGTTTCTTCTAGATTATTAAGGATGTTCGACAGAGGTGCCTCATTGACCACTATGATCGGATGTTTCAAAAAATAATGGTGTAGTTTTCACGCTGTCATGAATACTCCATATGCTAATTTTTGGTAATGTGGGTACCTTTGTTTGGATGGCGAGAGGACCTCGCTTAAAAAATAAACTGACCTCTGAACACCATGGGTTTTTCCTTCTTCGGCTCGCTCCACAACTATGACCGTGCTGACCACCTGATTTGTGGCGGCTATGCAAAGAAGTAGTGGCTCTTTTTCTCATGGAGACATGACAACGGGGGGTGTTAAAAGCGTCTCCTTGAGGCCTTCAAAGGAGTACTGAGCTTCTTCGGTCCATTCAAACTTATCTGATTTTCTCATAAGGGCGTAGAACTGTAGTGCTTTTTCTCCTAATCAAGCAATGAAATGGCTAAGCGCTGCCACTTGCCCAGCCAACTGATGTACTCATCATAAATTTGTTAGTCCTTTCATTGTTAAAATTGCCTGTATTTTCTCGGGATTAGCTTCGATTCCTCTTGCTGATACCAGGTATCAGAGGAGTTGCCTTGCTGGGACTCCAAAGGAACACTTCGTCGGGTTTAATTTGATGCAGAACTTGTCGAGGTTGTTGAATGTTTCCTCGAGATCCTTGATAAGTGATGAGCTTTGCTTTGATGTAACTATGAAATTGTCAATATATACTTGTACATGTGTACCAATTTGGCTTCCCACGCATAGTTTTAAAAACCGGACCGGTTCGGTGGTTTAACCGAAAAAACCTGAACTGATGACCTCACCGGTTTTTTAAGAGGCACCGGTCCAAATAGCAAAAAACTAGGAAAAAAGAAGAAGTTGCAAGAGGAATTGAACTCAAGACCTTATCCTAGATAGAAATAGCACCACATAAGGCCCAATACCACTAGAACACACCATGTTTTGTGATTACATATTGAAATATACGCTTAATATACATTTTATTGTCATTTTGTTCCGATTTTTGTTTAAATTTTAATTAAAAGGAACGGTTTTTTGTCGCCATCGAACCGAATGAACCATTGGTCCGACCAGTAAAAACTTGAACCAATAGCCTCACTGGTTCGATCACCGGTGTGGTTTTTTAAACTATGTCCACGCAACTCCGCATCATCTGTTGATATGTTGCCCCAGCGTTTTTTAGGCTAAAAGGCATTGTTGTGTAGCAAAATAGACCATAAGGTGTGATGAATGCTGTTTTCTCCTAATCCTCATCCTTCATTCAGATCTGGTGGTATCCTGAGTACGCATCCAAAAAGGAAATATGTTCACATCCTGCAATTGCATCGATTATTTGATCGATTCGCGGCAGTGGAAAGTGATCCTTTGGACAATGTTATTCAATGCAGTGAAGTCGATGCACATCCATAGCTCTTTGGTGTTCTTCTTTGGGATGCATACTGGGTTTGTGACCCACTCTACTTTCTTCAGTTCATTTATGAAGTTAGCATCGGTAATGCGATGTAGCTCTCTAACAATAGCTTTGCACTTTGGTTATGCGGAATGATGAAGTGATTGCTTAACTGGTTTTTCTTTTGGATCCAAATTTAGTGCGTTGTCAGTGAGTTCCCTGGGAATTCCTGGCATGTCAGAAGGTAGCCATGCAAAGATTTCCTAGTGCTCATGGAGGAACTCGATGAGCATTCTTTCCTATGCGAGACCAAGGTTGGAGGCCACAAATGTTGTCTTCTTCGGGTCGGTGGGATGGATCTATACTTCTTTGGTGTCTTTTCTAGTGTCGAAGGCCTGGTCAGGGTTGACGCATGTTACTGCGAGAGGTTCTGCGGTTGTTGTCGTTTTGAGCTGCTCAAACTCGGTTGTCATCCTGAAAGATTCAGAAATTTTGTTGAACTCCCAATCGCAATTATCGGAATGTGTGAAGCTTCCTTTTATTGACATGATCCCCTTTGGTCTGGCATTTTCATGACTAGGTATCCATAGTGAGGAACTGCTATGAATCATGCAAAAGCCAGGCGTCCCATGATCACGTGATATTGTGATGGCCAGTCCATGACTTCAAACTCGAGCTTTCCCCGCCTAAAATTTTCTTTGGATCCAAACACAACTTCAAGGAAAATTTTACCTAAAGGAATTTTGGCTTTACCTCATACTATGTCGTGGAAGGATGTTTCTATTGGTGCCAAATTTGCCAAAGGGTAGTTTATTGCACTAAGCGTTTTGGCATAGATCAGGTTTATGCTGCTTCCTACATCCATGAAGACCTTACTCATGTCGAATCCACCAATTTGTGCTTCAACTATCAAGGCCGAATGACCCAGTCTTGGTACTCGATGAGGGTGATCAGCTCTACTGAATGTGGTTTCCTATTTTGACTAGTGGAGATACTCGGGTGTGGCTGGTGGAGCCATTTCCGCCATGTTGTTGACTTGTCTGGTGATTAGCTTCTGAATTTTGTTGGATGGACGCCCTTTTTGAATCATCGACATTGCCTCCTTTGACCTAGGGTATTAGTTATTTGATTGGTTGTGTTTTGTGGTTGTCTTGGTGGCGGAGGTGGCGCACCGATGGCCAACGTGCCAGGCATGGATGTGTATCCTCTTCTTATTGCTTCAGTCGCTTTTGCATTGCATAGCTCATGCATCTTTAAGAACATTCAACAGTCTTTCATGAGGTGGTCGGATTGTCCTTTTCCTGCTGAGTTGATGTAAAAGTGCATATTACAGGGCCCTTCAAGAATTTGCATTGGGTATATGGGTGGGTCATGAGTTCTTGGCTGATATCGCTTCACTGATTGACCTCCTCTGCCTTCGTCCCTGTTGCGGCGGTACCCGATGTTCTAGTCATCATTCCTGTTGTTGCCTTCACCCGAAAAACTCGCCGCAGCGTATCTTGGTCCCGTGTTTCCATCATTGTTTCGTCACCTCCTGTCATTGCCACGTTTATCCCTGTCTTCTCCGGGTGACCGTTTTCGTTTGTTATGTAGCGCGTCTTCTCCATTAGCCCAGCGATTTGCGATGTCCATTAACTGTCAGATTGTCTTGGGTTTGACTCATCCCAGTTCTTCTATGAATTCTCGGTGACGAAGGCCGTCATTGAAGGCACCAATTGCTCTTTCATCAGATATGGATTCAGGTGTATTTTTTATGATGTTCCATTGCTGGATGAATGCTCTTATTGACTCTCCGAGCTTCCTTTTGCATGCCCGCAGTTGCTCCAAATACGCGGGTCGCATGAATGTGGACTGAAAGTGTCGAATGAACTTGTCTTCGAGGTCATTCCAGCTGCGAATAGAATCTTCGGGTAGTTGTATGAGCCATGGCCTTGCAATGCCGGTAAGGTGGAATTGTAAGATTTGCATTGTGGTGGCTGTAGAGCCGCCCTGTAACTTGACAGTGGCCAGGTAGTCCGCTAGCCAAGCTTCGGGTTCTTGGAGTCCATCGTATTTTTGATGGTCATGTGGAAGTTTAAAATCCTTGGGTACTAAGGCTTTGCGAATCCGCTGAGTGAAGCAGCTGGATCCACATAACTCGTAGTCATCTTCATTGTCACCGCCGTGCTCTCTTCGGCTAAGGTTTTCGTCTCTTGTGTTGCTTCGTGGCTCTAGTCCTGAAATATGCTCCCGATGTGGTGACTGCGATCGCCGGGTGTGGCTAGCGTGTCGAGGGTTGCTGCGACAACGTGGGGATCTATCGGGTTGATGCGTAAGTCCTTGTTCTTCTTGCGCAAGAGTTCCTTCTACCATGTCGAGGTTTTGTCGTGGTATTGCCGACGAGTACGACATGGAGGGGTCCTCACAGTGCATGTTTAGAGACATGGGGTAAGGCAGAGAGTTGGCGGGTACAAGGTAACACAGCTTACCCAGGTTCAAGTCCCACAACGGTGGCAGAACTCTACTCCTGCTATAAATCACTATAATGGAAATACGCCAAGTTACAGAGATAGGTTCGTTGTGTGAGGTGTTGTGTGTTGTATGCAACAATCTATTTTGTTCTCTATGAATCGTTGTCCTAAAGGCTCCCGCAGGCTGGCTTATAAATGTGCCAAGACCTAGGGTTTACAGGGAAAGGTCCTTGCCGGACAAGGTAAAGATTCCTACACCAACACGAACTAGTCTTTCGTGTCTTGTACTCCAAGGCTCCGAGTATGTCGGTGACTCCTCCGTAGCCTTCCTTTATCTGGCATGGGCCTCCCTTTAGGATCCGTCTGACTGGGCCGCCTAGCAGGCCATAGGCCTTGCTACCAACTATGGGTCACCCGGGTTAGGAGGATTGGTGACATGTTGTGAGGATACCCACATAGCATATCCCCAATAGTAGCCCCCGGAGGACTTTGAAATCTTGCGCCGTCTTGCTTGTTAATCTCCAAATATCTCGTCTAAGTGATGCCGAAAATCCATCAAGCAATATCACAAAGGTCTCCCAAAGAACCCTGCAATCCTCTCCGGCTTCGCAAGGTATCCAGAGATTCCTTGAGTCTTTGTTTCTAGAGTCGGATGATCTCCGTCTTCGATGGAATCTACAGACGTGACCCTTCACTGCAACTGTCAGGAGGATGACGTAGGGTACAGCCTATGTTACCTCGAAACTCATAGAAACAGAGGATTAATCATTAGCTATTTTCACGCACGCAAAATCCGAAACGGTGGAGCGGCAAAAGACGGAGGACGTGGCGAAATTACCTTGCACGTTTACTTCCACGTTGGCAACGTTCCAACCATCAGATCCTTTTGCACGAATCTTGACGCGAGGCTTATATATTTCTACCACGGTCAATTTATTTCTTTTTGCCCGCATTCGCTTCCTAGTCTTCGTCTTCCTCCAGCTGCACGACCGTTCGAGCTCTCCCACGAAAACCCTAACCAGAGCTCTTTCTTTCTCCACACACTCCTCGTCGTAATGGCTTCCAGCAGCTCTGCTCCTTCCACGACAGTGATTCCCGAGGCTACGACAGAGCCATCCTAGGGAGTGATCGTTCCGCCAGAGGGAGTGGTCGTTCCCATCTCCGCCATGATGGAATCCGCGGCGATGACCAAGAACGGGCGGCGCCCGAAGCTGCTAAAGAAGAAAGTAACTCCCACAAGGGGGTGTGGAGGGGTTCTGATCTCTCCGCCGAGGATATCCAAGAACTAGTCGACGAGGGGTATCTCCCTGCGGCAGAGAAGTTTGTCTGGCGGGCGGCACCGGCCGGCGAGGTGGTCCCTTCTCCCCAACCCGGAGAGAAGGTGTACCTCAAATCTTAGCTGGTACGCGGTGTTAGCCTGCCAGTCTCCGACTTCTTTTTGGATGTCCTCCGGCACTTCCGGGTACTCCCCCACAATCTCTCTCCCAACAGTATACTAGACCTTAGCAACTTTGTAGCTCTGTGCAAAGGATATCTAGGGATCAAACCTATATTAGATCTATTTGTATATTTTTTCACCGTCAAGAGAGAGTCCGTAGAGTCCAATGATGAATTGCGAACCTGTGGAACCATTAGATTTAAGATGTGACCTAGCCGGCGCTTCCCCGACATCGTAGGGCATGAGTCTTGTAAGAACTGGCAGCACACGTATTTCTACAGGCTAGATGTCCCTCTACCAGACCGTCTTGAGACCTACCCCGACTTCGTTGATGGAGCTGCCACTGAAATGCCTGCATGGCGGACCCTAGCCTCTCTTCCCTTAGACGATGAAGCCAATCGTGCCGTAAGGCAGATCGAATGGCTCGTACATGGAGGTCTAACGGGCTTGGACCTTGCCATGTGCTGGTACGTTAGGCGGATCCAGCCCCTGTAGCACCGTGCCCAGCTGATGTGCAAATATAGACAAGACATGAGGGATCCCATGCAAATTTCGTGGGATAACTTCTCTACTGACACCATCAAGCTCCGGCTAAATGACATCGTCAAGGTGAAGGACAAGAAGCGTGGCTTCAAGATCACCTTCTACATGTTCGACTGCGGTACATTCCCTGAGGTAGCTTATGTTTCCTTTGCTGCTCGTTATATACTCTAAGGTTTTTCTGTCTTGTAGTAGTCCATCTAACAAACCTCTGTATCCTAGCTGCTGACTTTGGCGGCGGATCAAATGGCCTCCTAGGTCCATGATCCAGAGCTGAAGGATATCCAGGTGGTGTTCAACAATGACACCTCCAAGGATCAGCCAGCTCTCGCAGCGCAAAAGCGGAAGAGCTCCACCTCTTACGCTGTTTCCGAGGCCAAGAAGAAGAAGAAAACGGAAAGTGGAGTCTCCAAACGTTCCATTGCCGCCTTAGAGGCGGAGAAGAATAAGAAGTCCACCGGCATTCCCCTTGCCAAGGAGTAAGTACTTTCATTCTCCGTCGTGTATTTTTTAGCTCACACCTTTCTTTAACTCTTGTACTTATACTTTGTATGTTGGAGGGTCAAAAAACATTCGTGACATGTTGACCAAGGGTCCATCCGCCAAGCCCTCTCCTGCCACCGCTCCCCCTACTCTTGCCGCCAAACCTTCTTCTGGTCCCGTTGGACCGTCATCTCCCGTCATCCCTGAGACCTCCACCATGGAGATAGATATCAATCCAAACCTTGATGTCTCAGGCTCTGTCGAGGCTAATGTTGCTCCCAGCGGCCAGGCGATGCAGGAGAGCACCTCCTCTAAAGTGGCTGAAGCTCCGGCTAAGGATACCACCGAGAAGGGGAAGGAAGTGGAAGAGGTGGACGTGGAAGCTGCGATTGAGACAGGAGCCTCAGAGCCATCAACTTCTTTGAAGCTGCAAGAGGCAGCTAGGGCTTCATCCATGCCTCCAGCTTCAAGCTCTCCATTGGCCGTGACTCCTCCGACGTTGAGCATAGATGATCTCATCAAGCAGGCCGATGCAATCTATAAGAATGCCCGGACCTTCCATGATTCCTACGCTCATTTGGCCAACAATCTCAGGATCATTGCCATCATAAGTTTTTTGAACTTTACGTGCTTTACTCTGTGTAGTATATTCCACTGTAGCCCCCGAGATCTTAGGTGGATAATCGAATAGTTATTGGCCTGAGTGCTCCAAAGAACTAAGCGTAGAATTTGTCTGTGTAGCCCCCGAGCATTTAGTTGAAACTGTAAAGTTCCAACGAGATGCTCTAGAGAGACTAGTTTACTTCAAAATCATGTACTATAGCCCCCGAGCATTTAGTTGAAATTGAATAGTTCCGACTAGATGCTCTAGAGAAACTAAGCATGCTTATATTATGTGCAGAATGAGAATAAACGGAGCATAGTCGCCAATGAGAGGTTTGCTGCTCTTCGGAAGGAGATGGACCTTGAATAGGGTAAAATCAAATTCCTGAAGGAACAGATCAAAAATAGCCAGAGTCTGTTTCCTACGATAGCTCCTTCCTTTCTCATTGAGTCATTTCTTCCGTGTTCTGATAGCACTTTATGATTTCCGTATTACAGAAGCCATTGCCAAGGACAAGATCATCGTCGAGAAATCCAAGCATATCCAGGAGCTCGATGATGAAAACAAGATTCTGAAGAAGGACCTGGCCGATGCCATCAAGGGTCATGAGGCGATGATGAAATCTATGCAAGAGTCTGCTCACGCCGAGATGCGGCGCCTGAAGGACGAGATTGCACAGCTCAAAAACCAGAACCAAGCTGCCAAAGAGCAAAATGCTAGGAGTCTTTAGATGTTCAAGTCAGTCCAAGAGGAGCGCGATGACTTGGCGGAGACATGCATGCAAGCCGAAACGAGCATCTTCGGTAACCTTTCTCCGTCTTGGTCTTTTTATGTAAGTTGGATAACCATTTGATTTTTTTATACTCATGGTCCTTGCATGCTTGTGCAAACCACAACTCCCATTAGCTTAGCCAACTTGGGTGAGGGTGCTCTGAGTACCAAGGAATACATTATTCTTGTCGGCAACTTCATCAGCACCGCCATCGCCCACGCTAAGGAGATAGCTCAGCCTCTGGGCATCAATATCAAGGCGGTAGACTCAGCAGCCAAGTTTTCGGAAATCCTGCACCGAGCCCTCGAGAAAGTCAAGGACTGGAAAGCCTCTTGTATCCGGGCTGGTGCTAGGATGACCCTATCCTTTGTCAAGGCTCACTATGACAACGCCGACATCGATTTGGTAACCTCCGGCATGCCCAAGCTAGACGAGGAAGGATAAGAGATCGATAGCGATGCTATTTGGAACTCTCTTGCCGGCTTCGATACCAGAGTTGCCAAGATGGTTAAGGCTAATGTCTTCGTGTCTGCCGAGATCTTGGATGATGACATGGCCTCTTCTGAGTCTAGCCCCTCTCCTTTAGAGTTTGACGAGCTCTCCCGGCCTGGCTCTCCTGATGATGCCACCACGAAGCCCCCTACAACAGAGCCATAAAAACAATGTTTGTATTAAATGTATCTCTACAGAATGTATGCGGAAAAAACTAATGTTTGTCTAAGGCGGAAAAACTTGTACTCAAGCTTCGTACAACTTATTTGTTTCCAGCATGTGTATATATTTTTTAAGCAAGTGTCGTATTATCCATTATTCTGGTTCGTATGCTTGACCTTTCGTGAGACGGAAGACTCACAACACAGAACTATGCTCTCAGGTGATGATGCTTAATAGCACCATCCAGAACCTAAGAACAAAATCATCGGCTTTGAGTGCCGAAAAGTCACTACTCCGGAATCCACATAAAAACTTCAGAAAACGTGTAGACCAGAAAACTTAAGCTAACACCCGTAGGAGGAATTTTCACAAGGGAAAATGCAACCTTGCGCATAAAGGGTTTATATGATCCAAAAATGAACAACTAAAGGAGGTAAAAGACTCAGAGAATATGATTGAACCAAATGCTTTGTTTCATTGATCATATAAGAAACTTATTACATAATATAAATGTGCTAAGTGTAAAAGGGACGTAGCTGTGCTATGCTCCATGGCCGATCTGTCTCCGGGTAATCATCATCAGAGTCACGTTGCTTGCGCTTGCAATTTTTTGGCCTATCTTTCAACTCGCGAATATCAACGAGGTAATAGGAACCACTGAGCAATGCTTTGCTTATGATGAACGGTCCTTCCCAAGGCGGGGATAGTTTCTGTGATTTCTCCTGCTTGAGTCTAAGCACCAGATCCCCTTCTTTAAACGAGCGATGCTTTAAACGGCGACTATGGTAGCCACGCAGTTCTGCTAGTAGACGGCAGATCTCTGGCATGCCAGCACGTTCTCTTCTTCAACTAGGTCCCCAGATAGTCGTCTGGATTCTTCAGCGTCATCTTCCTTCTAGGCAGAAACTCTTGGTGCATCATGGAGGATGTCGGATGGGAGAACTGCTTCTGCTCCATAAACCCTGAAGAAATGAGTCTAGCCGGTGGATCTATTGGGTGTTGTTCGTAAACTCCACAAGACAGATGGTAGTTCCTCCGCCCAGGCTCCAGCTGCTCTACGTAGCGGTGCCTCCAAGCGTGGCTTGATTCCGTGCAGAGTTAGTCCATTGGCCCTTTCAATTTGCCCATTTGACTGCGGATGTGCCACAGATGCTAGGTCAAGGCAGATGCCTTTCTCATGACAGTACTCCTCAACTTCTCTGAGAGATAATTTTATGCCATTGTTGGTGATGATGCTATGTGGGAGACCAAATCTCACCAATAGATCCCGGACAAACTTTAGGGTTGTTGCCCCATCAAGCTTTCTAATGGGTTTAGTTTCAATCCATTTCATGAATTTGTCCACTTCTACTAGCAAGTGTGTGAATCCACAGGGTTCTGTCTGCAAAGGTCCCACCATGTCCAACCCCCAGACTGCGAATGGCCAAGTTATTGGTATTGTATGCAATTCTTCAGCTAGAACATTTGGTTGCCTTGCATAAAACTGACACCCAAGGCATGTTTGTACCAACTTGCTGGTGTCCGCATTGGTAGTTATCTAGTAGAATCCTTGTCGGAAGGCCTTAGCCACCAACGATCGGGGAGCGGCGTGATGCCCGCAATCTCCGAGATGTATTTCTCTAAGGATTTCAATACCTTGCTACTAGGAGGCGCGTCGTAAGAAAACTCATGTGGTACTTCTCTTGTATAGCTGGCCGTCAATGATGACGTAGCCTTTTGCTCTGCATACTATTTTCTGGCTTTTGACTTCGTTGGCAGGCAAAGTTCCGTCTTGTAGATAATCCATGAACAGCTTCATCCTAGCCGGAGAGGTCATTGTTATTGCGTTAACAAATGAGTCCACTCTATCCGGGTTGTCGAGGTCCGCTCCCTTCATGGATGGAGTCCGTAAATGCTCCAGGAAAACGCCTGGCGGAATTGATCGATGAGCTGATCCAAGCTTTGACAGCAGATCTGCTGCCTCATTATCCTCCCTTTTGACGTACTTGACTTCATAGCCATCAAAGCACTTGGCTATTTCGTCTACTTCGTCTTGATATGCCGCTATCATAGGGTTCCGCGCGTTCCAGGTGCCAGCTACTTGCTGGGCAACCAAGTCGGAATCTTCACAGCAAACTATGCGCTTGATGCCAATATCCTTGGCTACGCGAAGTCCGTGAATGAGGGCCTCATTCTCCGCCATGTTATTTGTAGCGTTGAAGTGGATCTGCAGGACGTATTGCAACTTCTCTCCTATTGGTGATTGCAATAATACACCAGCCCCCGAGCCAGTGAGTAGCTTCGATCTATCAAAGTGCATGACCCAATACTCTGGCTCTAGCATAGGAGTGTCTTCTGGCAGTTCTATCCAATCTGCAAGAAAATCCGCCAATGCTTGTGACTTGATAGCACCGCGTCGCTTGTAGGTAATGTCGAAGGCGGCAAGTTCAATGCCCCACTTTGCTACTCTCCCTGTAGCGTCGCTATTGTTGATGATGTCGGACAATGGAGCTTTGCTCACTACTGTGATGGGCTGCTCCTGGGAATAATGCCTTAGCTTACGTGAAGCAAGGAAAACTCCATAAGCTATCTTCTGGTAGTGCGGGTAACGCTGCTTGGATTCCGTCCAGACCTCACTTACATAGTAAACGGGTCGCTGAACTCCGTATTCGTGCGTTGGCTCCTGGCACTCCACCACTGTGACGATGTTGATTACTCGGTTGGTTGCCGCCATGTAGACTAACATAGGCTCCCTTGGTACCGGTGCTGCAAGTATAGGTGGGGAGGAGAGTATTTTCTTCAACTCCTGAAGTGTTGCGTCAGCTTCGTCTGTCCATGTCAATTTGTCCGCCTTCTTGCCAAGTCGGTTGATGAACCAGCTTACTGCTGCGACGCAGCCTGTGATCCTTTGTATGTCCTTCAGGCATGTCGAACGTTTGATCTCGATGATGGCCTTGATTTTCCCCGGGTTCACCTCGATTCCGCAATGCAAAATGATGAAGCCCAACAGTTTGCCGGATGGTACCCCGAAGACGGACTTCTTTGGGTTCAACATCATGTTGTATTTCCAGAGATTGTCGAAGGTTTCCTGCAAGTCAGCGATAAGATCATTTCATTTCTTTGACATTACCGCGATGTCATCCACGTAAGCGTGTACGTTGCGACCTATTTGGTCGTGCAGGCAATGTTGCATCGTCCGCTGGTACGTAGCACCAGCGTTTTTCAACCCAAAGGGCATCGGGACGTAGCAATATGTGTCGTAAGGTGTGGTGAACGAAGTGGACAATTGGTCCGACTTTCACATCTGGATTTGGTGGTATCCTGAATAGGCATCGAGAAAAGACAGAAGTTACGAGTCAGCCGTCGAGTCAATGACTTGGTCAATGCGAGACAAAGCAAATGGATCCTTCGGACACGCTTTGTTCAAGCCGGTGTAATCAACACACATTCTTAATTCATTGGTTCCCTTTTTGGGGACAAGTACAGGATTTTCCATCCATCAGGTGTGAATAACTTCTCCGATAAAGCCAGCCTTAAGCAACCTAGCTATTTCTTTGCCTATATCCCTTCGTCTTTCATCACCAAAGCGTCGTAGAGGTTGTTTCACCGGTTTGGCATTAGGATCAATATTCAAGCTGTGCTCGGCAAATTCCCTAGGTACACCTTTCATGTCGGCAGGTTTCCAGGCAAAGATCTCCCTATTCTCACAGAGGAACTCGACGAGCGCGCTTTCCTATTTGGGATCTAGATCCGTGCCAATGGTGGTGGTTTTAGAGGAATCACCTTCGACAAGCTCCAACTGCTTGGTCTTGATGGCGGCCTTGAAGGAGGGTTTGAAAGCAGTGATCTTCTTCTTCGAAGCCGACATCTCCGAGGCATCGACCTGGTTCTGGATCTCCTTGAACTCCTCACCGTAGAGGACGACTTCGGCGAAGGCGGCTTCGCTGAGCTCGCACTCCCGTGCCTTGGTGAACTTTCCGTCAACGGTGATGACGCCATTTGGTCCGGGAATCTTAAGTTTGTTGTAGACAAAACATGGCCTTGCGAGGAAGGAGTGGAAGATGTCGCGTCCGAAGATGAAGTGGTACACGCTCTTGAAAGGCAAAGGTCATGCGTTCTTTGCGGTAATTGTTTGCATCACCAAAAGCGACCAGAAGATTGATGCAGCCTAGGGAATTTGCTTGTCGGCCAGGGACAACCCCATAGAACACGGTGTTGCTCTTCCTTAGCTGGGTCTCTATCATGTTCATCTTGTACAGTGTATCCAGGTACATGATGTTGATGCTGCTTCCACTGTCCACGAGGAACTTGGTGAACTACCTGCTGTCAATTAAAGGGTTGATGACCATGGCATATTTGTTCTCTGTTGGGATAAGTTCTGGGTGATCCTTCCTATCCCAAGTAATTGGAACTTCCGACCACCTGGCGTACTGGGGAACTAGAGGGAGGGTAGCCATCAGTATCCTTAGAGAGGTTTTCTGGGCCCGGACGGTTGGAGTGCCAAGGAAGGTGTGGTAACATGGAGCCTTCTTTTTGAAGGGGATTTTCCCTTTATCCTCTCCCTTGTCGGAAGATTTTGGGTCCATGTCCTCATCCATGTCACTTGATTCCTTGGGCTCTTCCTCCTTCTTCCCTTTGCCCTTTCCACATGGTTTGTTCTTCTGACTTCGCTTGTAGCCGCACTCAGGGTCCTCCTTGAGATCATTGACAAACGTGCACTGGCGATTGGTGTGGTTGGATTTGCCATTGGCGTCGAGATGAATGAAGCACGACATATCTCGGTACTCTTCATACGTCTGGGGAACGCGGGGTGCTGAGGGTGTAGTGTCACTCCTCTGCTGTCCACCGCTAGCCCCCGACCATGTCCATGCTATCCGCCATTGTCTCTGCCAGTGAATGTTGCGGCGACCATGTCGGCTACTTGCTTCTCTTTGGGCGGATTCTTCCACTTGCTATTGTTGTTTTCCTGGCCTGGGTAGGGATTTCTATTGCCGGCAAAGATCCACGCGTGTCGTCATTAGCAATAGCAAATTCGCTAGCCATTTTGATCATTGCGTTGAGGTCGAGGTCATTGTTGTCCTGCCTGCGTTTCAACATATGCCGGAGAAAAGTCCCCTTTTCTAGACCATCAATGAAGGCGGCCATAGCGGTCTGTTCGTGTACCCCTACGCAAGAATTATTCATATCTAGCCAGCAAGAGAGGTAGGCACGAGAGGTTTTATCCTTCTCTTGCAAACACCGATGTAGGTCTCCAATAGTACAGGGACGTTTGTATGTACCCTCGAAGTTCTTGGTGAACGCTTCATGCATGTCCAACCAATTGCATATTGATTTCTCCGGTAAGTCGCCGATCCATTGCTGGGCGGTGCTGGTCAACATGAGTGGGAGGTACTTGACGGTGACATTGGGGTTTCCCCCTGCGATATGGATCGCTTCGCTATAGTCCTGTAACCACGTTGTCGGCATGGCTGTGCCGTTGTATGGCTTGATGGTCTTGTCTATCCGAAGGCCCTTGGGGTAGGTTGTGGCCCGTATGACTAGTCCAAAACAACATGGCCCAAGGTATGGGAGCTCCCGAGCTTCTTGGATCTTGTCCAGCCGTGTACGTGCATCGTATGGCTCTGGCGGCTTCCCTTTGCCATCATGGGGAGGGGAGTTGTGGCGCGATCTATGAGATCCTCCGTGTCCTCCGCCATGATGGCTGCTAGGTGGCGATGGCGGTGGTGGAGGCGGTGGGTTAGCTTTCTTGCTGTGGCCGTCCTGCGATTTCTCACGCCCGTCGCGGTTGCTTGTTGGACGTGGCGGTTCCTTGTAGGACCTGCTCCTATGTTCGTCATGGCCACTGCGCTCTTTGACATGCCTAGGTTGTTCGCCCTGATCGCGTATAATGATGTCAGGCTGGGACCGCCTTGGAGGTGGCATGCTTGTGCATTGGCGCGGCTCTAGTTCCTCATGACGCCGAGATGGTGGTGGAGGTGGCGAGCGGTGGGAATGAGCCTTCTCTCCGTGGTGGGAGGATATGGGGATAGCGTCAGTCCTATTGCGTGCCTCCCTCCGCCTTCACTCTATGGAGCCTATATGCGATCCATCGTCATAGGGAGATTTTGGCCTTCTGCGGTTGTTCAGGGTTGACTGGCACAGCTCCAGGTTGGACTCAAGCCTCTGCGAGGCGGCCTTTTCCTGTTGCTTGCATGCCTTAGCGACGAGGTCGTACACCTGAGCAACTGCTTTTGGCGACCTGTCCTTCTCCAGGAGGGTCTTGGCGACGACAATGTTGAGAGCAGGGGTTGGCATGACCTGCCTCCCCTCTGAATCTATGTAAGGGGTGGCTTTTGTCGGCTTTGATCCGTCAAATCCCAAACCTCGTCGAACGCCGGGATCTTGGACGACGTGAGCTAGTACCTTCTTTGCCTTATGCTGTAACAACAGTTGCTTGTATTTGGCCTCCAAAGCTCTTGCCGCCTTGATGGATTGCGCCTTAGCCATGTCTTCGTCCAGCTTAGCGCCTTGCTCCGCGATGCACCTGGCCTCCGCCATGATTTCCGCACGCTTCTCATCAAGCTCCGTAATGCTCAAGATATGGAAGACGGTGATTGGCTCCACGAGGAGTGCGTCATAGATTGCTTTGTCGGTGGGAGTGGCTAGCGGGTTGCCAACTATAGACGTTGACGATGGCATTGGTGGCTGATTTGATTGTTGGGCCGTATTATGGGCCGTGGTAAGTTCCTCCGCCGGTGGCTGGCGGGTAGCCGGAGGAGGCAGAGCCGAAGGCTCGACAGCTTTCTTAGCTACTGCTGCTCTGGTGACTGCTGGTGTGGGCGGAGCTCTCTCACGTTCACGTTCCTGTCCGTCTTCTTCCATCACACTCCCTTGGTGGGAAGTGTTGGTCTTCTCGGCGCGCTCCTCCTTATCGATCTCCTGCTCGATCTCCCTCATAACAGCGTCGTATTCCTCCGAGTTAGCGTCCGAGCCACTAGCATCCATACTGTCGGCGTAAAGTGCATCGAGGATGGAGTCGGAGTTAGCTTCGGTGTTGGCGATGGCAGATGTGGAGGGTGATGAAGGCGGGCTGTTATTGTTGTTGTTGTTGTTGTTGTTGTTATCACCTCCGGCTACAACGGCGATTTCCGTCATGGCCTCTTCATTGGCATCCGCGTATTCGTTGACGATGGCAACCATCTCACCAAGGGTAAGAGGGCCCGCGGCCTGCCTCCTTTGGAGGGTATGCCAGAGGAGTGTTCCAGGCGTGAGCCCTTCCACGAAGTGGTAAAGGAGCTCATCGGCACGGTCGCCCTCTAGGGTTTCCCTCACCCTGATCCATCTGGCAAGGTATTCGCGGGGAGGTTCCCCATCCCTTCGAATGCATCTGGCCAGATCAAAGATGGTGACGATGCTGACAAAGTGTGACCTGCGCATCTCTAACGCTCGGAGAAGCCAAGCAGATTTGTGGGGTCCTTCCACCTTTATATCCTGCACATGGGCGGTTTGGGTGGGCCTTGAATTTTCCTGATCTAAGCCGCCATACTCCAAAGAGAGGTATGGCCTAGATCCTTCCATGAACGTGTCCTGCTCATAGGCGGTCTGTGCGGGGCTTGACGAGTTTCCGACTTCCTGGGAGCTAGGACCCAAGTCAGTTTCGCTGATGAAGATGTGGATGTCTCCGAAGGGGATGATGGAGCAGCGCGTGGGGTTCGTCTTCGCCGGCACCCAAAACGCATCTGGGGGGACGATCGAGACATTGTCGGAGAAGAGAACACGACCGATGGCTATGGTATCCTCGATTCTCGCGAAGAGATTGGACCTCGCCCGGTGTAGATCTCGAAGCGCCTCTTGCCCCACGGTGGGCGCCAACTATCGTGGTATTGCCGACGAGTACGCCATGGAGGGGTCCTCACAGTGCGTGTTTAGAGACGTGGGGTAAGGCGGAGAGTTGGCAGGTACGAGGTAACACAGCTTACCCAGGTTCAAGTCCCACAACGGTGGCTAAACTCTACTCCTGCTATAAATCACTATATTGGCAATACGCCGAGTTACAGAGATAGGTTCGCTGTGCGAGGTGTTCCGTGTTGTATGCAGGAATCTATTGTGTTCTCTATGAATCGTTGCCCTAAAGGCTCCCGCAGGCCAGCTTATAAAGGCGCCAAGACCTAGGGTTTACAGGGAAAGGTCCTTGCTGGACAAGGTAAAGAGTCCTCCACCTACACGAACTAGTATTCCGTGTCTTGTACTCCAATGCTCCGAGTATGTCGATGACTCCTCCATAGCCTTCATTTATCCGGCATGGGCCTCCCTTTAGGATCTGTCTAACTGGGCCGCCCATCAAGCCATAGGCCTTGCTACCAACTATGGGCCACCCGGTTTAGGGGGATTGGTGACATGCTATGAGGATACCCATATAGCATATCCCCAACAAGGTTCATTAGGGCGGAGTGGTGGAGAGATGCACAAGGATCGTCGGGTGCAGGTTAGGCTGTGATCCGGTATGTTTGTGTGGCCAAAATTGCTAGTTGGGCCATTTTTGCTTTGATGTTTCCTGCTTGATCTACTGACATGAATGACAGCTCGAGGTCTTGGATTAGTTCGCTTCTTTCTGCTTTAGGGATGTTCTATAATCGAGATGTTCCCCTTCTTGGCGGTGCTCCTCCTATTACGTTCCCAGACTTTCGGGTCGAGCTGAGTTATGCCCGTCGTAGGCTGGATTCCTCGGCTAACCTTTTTATTTCGTCGAGTTGCCTCTGCATCCTTAGTAGGTCTCTCTTCTTATGGTGAAGCAGGTATTGATATGCTAATAAATGTTCGTGTGAAGCGTCAACTGTCATTGGAACCGCACCCGAAATTGCTTCCCTGGCCTTTTGCCATGCCGTCGCTGGTAGCCGAAGAGTCCGTCTCTCTTCTCCATTTTGTTCTGCTCTTCCTCCTGGGACTATGCGGTTATCCGTTCTTCCTCCTCCGTTTCCGTGGTCTCCTTCGTTGTTGTGGTTTCCTGCATTATCATCCAATAAAATATCATTGGGGTCGAGGATAGGGTTACCGTTAGAATCACGCGGTGTCGAGGTATTTCCGTTGACCATGCACACTTGATGTCGTGTCATGTAGGGGCATGTGTCGTCGTCATCTGAACTGAAGGGGACACTGTCGGGTGGATCGGTGAAATATGTTGATTTCTGTTCTGGGTAGATTTCTCCATCCTTATCCCGAAGTCTATGATTTTGCTTCTTTCTTCGGGTTCAGAGTTTACTGGGCTTTTTCCACATGGTGGAGTTAGTGGGGGATCTGATCCGAAGGAGAGATTGTCGTAAAGACCATCAAGGTCCCCTAGATCCGTCTTATCGTGCTTGTCGGCTGTTTTGATTTTTGTCGTGGCCTCCATGGAGGACCCGACATATGATGCTGGTATCACCGTAAGCGAAGTCTTTTCCACCGACAGTTCTGATGTAATCAGGGCCGAAGGGTGTGATTCTTGGGGTTCTTCTACTTGGAAGTGGAAGCTTCCGATTATTAGATCGGATCCACTATTGAATCCGGTGGGTACTACCACAGGGGTGGGCGGACATGGATCTGCTTTTGTGGGATAACTTCTTGGCGAAAAGAATTCCGCTAAATCCATGGTTCCAGCATTCAAGTTTCCCAAAAATAGTGCCAATTGATGAGGGGTAACCTCGGCGATGTCCATGAACAAGGACTTAGGGTTTGGCGGAAAAGAGAACGCTGGGGATTTCGTCGGATTTCAGGAAAACAATGGAGTCAAAGTCGCCTGAATATTGAGAGAATTGCTTTGTTACAAATCGCTTGGGGATTGTTCGGTGCTTTTCCTCGGCTTCTCCCGTCCTATATATAATAGGTCGGGTCTCAAAGTGGTATGCAGACAGGTTACATATACATGATTACAACACCAACACAATGTCGGTCTTTGTTTCTCTTTCCTAATACAACTTATAACCTTTGTCGGTTGCTCTATTGGACCTTCGTCTTGATTCTTCATGGGCCGTAAGCCTTTCTGCAGGCCCTAGGTAGCACATCATAGGGATCCGAGTAATCATACCTATGTCACCAAAAATCCATCAACATGGAGTTTCTTCATGTTTTCTTTCCAATATAATTTAAATGGCGATGTCACTTCGTAAGTGATCTTTCAATCATTTGTCTTGCGACATATTAGCATTAGTTTTATGGACATGATTTCTCCAACCAGACTTGTAAAAGTTTATCCATCTTCTCATAATATTTGACAACCATTGTTCTCATAATATCGGAACAAAACAACAATTGTTAAAACAAATCTTGAAGGCAAGATTTAATGTCAACGATAAACACAATAACACTTTATTTGTTTTCGATGAACATCATCACATATTATTTTGCTAGTTACTTCGGACATTGTAGTTCGTGAATTGCGTTGTTCTATATGACATTTCACACCAACCAATTCGGTATCCAATACCCAAGAGCCACATTGTTTAACAAGCAAAGAATACAACCATAACATGTATATCATCTATATACCTTAGCTGGACATTTCCAGTCTTCTCTTTTCTGCCAAATATTTTATAGATTCTCTTTCAGCATTTCCTTTTCCTTTTAAAAAAATCTATCAACATCAACAGTGGTGCCATACATATGACACATAATCCAAAGCGTGTATATTCAAATACTAATATCTTTAGACTTGCACTTTGAAGTGGATCACCATCATCAAATGTTTGGTGTTCTTTCAAAATCCATTATTTAGTAATCTATTAGTGTAGTAAACATTTTACCTATATCTTCTATTCATCCTTGTCATGACAAATTTCATGATCAAGCTACTATAGTCTATAAGGATGAATCGTGAGTATAATATCAGTTGCCAAAACCTTTTGAGAGATTAGGAGGTCTAGTGTCTTCAACCTTCGCAAATTCTCATACAATATGAGAACATGTATTTTGCCAGATTATACTCTATCATATTGCAACTAAACATTGTTTCAGATATCACAATATCTTTCACACATGATGGTTTCTGAAACAATTATTTCAGCTACTAGATAATCTTGATATTAAAACAACTTTTCAATATCAAGAATCATGGAGGCAAACATGAAACTTTAGATACTAACACTGGAATTGTTACTCTTGGTTTAATACTACTTATTAAACTTCATGGAGTAGATGGAGTTTGTTGAAAGTTTGCAATAGGACTTTTAAACTTTAAATTGACACTTAAAACAATACGATACCGGTTCGTAAAGTAAATATCTACAATTATATAGTTCTATTATCTCAATTAAAACTAAGCGCAAGGTAGTAAACGGATGCTAATGACTACAACAAAATATGCAAATTCACTTCGATTTAAGTTATAACAAATTGAGTTCAACTTTAATCATATTACTACATGAACTCCACTCAAAAACGACATCCCTCGTGTCTTTTTGGTGATTACATGAACCAAATCCACTACACCAAGTCCGATCATCAGGTGAGTCGGTGTAGCTTCAAAGGCAAGCATCTATATGGGCATCATATAAACTATATGACTCATACTTAACCTTTCGGTCCATGTTCCGAGGCCATGTCTGTACGTTCTAATTCTCCAGAGTTGGATCTCTTGCTTGGTAACACACTTTACCACTTCATACACAATATAAAGGCTAATACAGAGATGAAAACTGTGACAACCGGCACCATGTATCCAGTTTTCTCCCTCGCTTTGCTCTAGCATGCTCCTAATCCAGCTGTGAATTCTTCTTTTCTTCCTCAACAACACGCTTTAGATCGAAAACCAACTGGTTTTTATGCACTAATTCCACACCCAAATTATCCACCATCTCCTGTAGAGTGATCTTCTGGCTAAGACACTAGGTTGATTCATCTTGTATGCAATATACCAAGGATCATCATATTCTCTTGCGAGCTGTAATAATCAAAAAAAGCATAAACAACTCGTATCACACCCAAATAATTAAGAGGTCATTGTTCATTGAGAGTAATGAATACTTGAACTACCTGCACTTCCTCCGATGTAGGAGAGGGTGAATGCGCCAGGATATGATCGAATCCCCTCCCTTGTTGGTGTACCAGCTAGGACCAGACATCGAAGACGAAGCACACCTGAAATTTAGGGTTTTACATAACAACGCAAGAACCGCATCGATTTAATTAGGAGGTCGGACCAGCAACGTCGAGTTTACCAACCAATGCGAGCGATTCGCATGGTCGTGCGTCCCTGACTACAAGCAGAACAGATTTGGGGAGTCAGGGTGGCGGATCAGCTACGGCATGTACGGCTTACAAGTTCAATGCGGGAAGAGGATACACTGTGGTGCAAGCCGTGGTTGAGGAGCAGTGTTGCCGTCCGTATGTCACCGCCGGAGGACGGAGTAGGCGATTTGGGTAGGTGCCGTCAACGGCTGCTCTGTCAGTGGGTGGTGGATGGGATTCTCTGTCCGTGGGTGGTGGACGGGCTGCTCTAGGCCTGCCTTTGGCTGTTGCCAACAAACGAATGCTCGTGTCATATACGACCGCGGCCCCACCTATCAATAGCTTTTATGGCCCCACTATTCGAGTATGTGGACCCATCCTTCATTCAAAGAACGTGCCCCACCACTGGCCAATAGTCAGCGTGTAATGCCAACGCGCTAAGGGTGAGAGAGAGATTGTCTAGTCCGATGTGTCAGTGCTCAACCCCTCCCTATGTGGGCTCACTCGTCAGAAGCTAACGGTAAAGCCCTCCACTCAACAACAGCCTATCGTTTAAAGCATTCTTGAGAGTTTCAGTAAGACAAAACCGAGCAAAGTTTCGAAGCATAGACAAAACTGAGCGGAACTAAAAGAGGGACGAAAGAAATAGAAAACGAAAACTGTTTTGTTAAAAAATCCAAATATTTGGTGTCCCGGTTACCACGACAAATTATGTGTTTGTGCATTTTATACTACCAAGCTAGCTAGCACGCCAAATAAAAAAACTTGCACGCCAATGCACACGCCGTGAACAGTTGTTCGATCCTCAGCTCGTGAACCATTTAGCGTGCGTTTGGTTTCAAACCAAACCAGGGATGGGATGGGATGGTCCTATTTTTAGATGCGTTTGGTTCAAAATTGAGGTCGATGGTTCCATCCCTGTGAGGGAATATTCTCTCCGTATGGTGTATCGGTTGATCCCTCCAAAACGGTCGGACCATCGGTCCAGTTTTTTGCTAAAACATGTATCGCTGCTAATTTTCTTTCTTGTCGCTAACTGTTTCTTCCCCGCCGCCGGCCACATCTTCTCTGCCTCAGGCCGCCTCAATCCTGACGCAGCAGATTCCCTGCTCACTGGACGCATCAAGCTTCCCATCTTCAGCTCGCCGTCGGCCCATACTAGGGGAACGACAAGCTTGCCTCCTGCCCAGATGGGGAGCAGCTGCCGACCCAGACTAGGGGAACTGCCGCTAGCCTATACTGGTGGAACCACCGCCGACCGAGACACGAGAAGTCGCTCGCCTCAAGCTCGCTGGTCGCTCGCCCGGACATGACGAAGATGATGGCGCTACGATGATTGCCCGTCGATGCACAAGCCGGCCGCCGTGCCGTCGCGGCTCGACCGCTCGAATCGTTCTAAGGCGACGGTTACCGGTGCCCGAGACTAGGGAGCCGCCTCCTCATCGCGGAACATAGCGAGCTCGGTTACATCTGGCAAAATTTCCACGGCGGAGAAAGAAGATCGATTTGTTTTGTCTAGTGGGCCCCACATTTCCACTAATTAAGCTAATTGCTGCTAAACAATTGCTATTACCAAGTATAAGCTAATAACATTTCATCCCATTCCCCCGAATGCTTTGAACCAAGCAAAATATGGGATCATCACAATAGGAACTATCCCATTCTCAAAAATGAGAGCCATCCCATCCCATCCCTATGGATCCCTATGGATCCATTAACCAAACGCACACTTACGCTCGGAACCCCGCCACGGTGCACCGGCCAATCCTCGTTTGCATGAAGACTATGAATGCTCCCGTTTGTTAGACTAGCGTAATGGGAGTATAATAGGTAGTATTATATATGTCATGTTGGCAAAATTCTGACATGACATTTTAATTAATGATGAAAGAAGTTGTGTTGGTATCATAGATAGATACGGTATCATAGCACGTAGAACTAGAAAAATTATTTTTAAATTAATCTTGTAAACAATTTTACATTAAGATTCTACAAAATAATAAATATATCATATGATACTACTATATGATACTATGCATTGTAAAAATGATATCGTATACTAATATCATATACATGATACTACTATATGATACTCCCTATTGTGAGTGTATAATATTCTACATAGTGCATGGTACCATATGGTAGAATCATATTAGTACTATATTTAATGATTTGTAGAATCTCAATTCAAATTATGTATAAAGCTGCTTGATTAAGTTAGTCGATTAAGTTAGGCTCACGCTCCCCCACCCCCGCATCGTCCCCCGGGGGCGGCTCGGGCGGGAACCCTAGCCGCCGCCCACCCCTCCTCCACCGGTCCCTCCCCCGCGTTCGCCGCCGCCGGCATACGTCTCTGGGCGAAGCCCTTAGGCGGCTGGCGGCGGCAGGACTCGTTGCTCCTCGCGCTGGGAGCCTCTTCCACAACAACACCCGTCAGATCCAAAGCTCGCCGCGCCACCGCTCCTCCATCCTCGGAGGTTGCGCTCCACCCCCGGGTTCGCCGGTGTGTTGTCCTCGGCGGTACCCCTGCTTCGGCTCGATGTGGCTCCACCGTGATGGGCTTCGGCCCTGCGGTTCCTGCCCCGCACCTGGCTCCTTGGCGCCGCTGTGAGGTTCGAGGTCCATCCATGCTTGAGCTCGTCTCCGTGCGCTTGCGCTCGCCTCTGTCCTCGCCGGACCTTGTGCGCGCGCTGTGATGTGGCCTCGGGATCCTCCGCGCAAGTCCATCGCCATGGTCGCCTGCCAATTATGGTCCGCTCCGGGTAGCCGGCCTCTTCGCCGGTGTGTTCTCGAGTTGACCATGGGGTTCCGGCGAAAGCTTAGCGCTGGTGTCGCCCATTGGCGTCGCTTTTCTCCCTAGAGGCAGCGTGTAGGAACTCTTGGATGGCTTCCCTTGGTGGTTGTCTGGCGGTGTTTGGGTAACGAGCGAAAGCTCTGCGCGGACTGCATCCGTCCGGTGACGACGACGCCCATGGGCGCCGTTCTCTTTATTGGAAGCGTCACCATGGTTACCCATCCCTGCCAGTTTTGCCTATGGCGTCATGATGTGGCGCTTGGCGAGCTCCAGTTGTCTGCTCTGCTCTTCGACTACATGTCAAGCCAAGTATGCGGTTCTCCCACCTCGATGGATGGCCTTCTCCAGGAATGTTCGTGTTGGCGGTGAGGTCTCGGCTTTCTGAAGTCCTTCGACGGCGCTCAGTGTTCACATCGCCTTGCATAGTGCTCAAGTTCGCTCAATTGTTGGTGGCTGTCAAGTTTGAGGCCAAGAGGAGGTGTGGGAGAAGTCTCGGTGGAATATTGCCCTTCGGTGGCGGCGGCGGCGCTCGGTGTCGCGTCGTGACCTCGGCTGTGTGATGCCCTTCGATGAATCCTGTCGATCTCCTAGCTCTTGAAGGTTTAGAGTGATCGTTGGGCAAGCATGCGATGTTCGTTGGCGTGGTCTCGACATCAGCTTCCCCTTCGACTGATCCAACAATGCTCGTTCCTACTCCTCTCGGTTTGTTCCTGTGGTGGTGGGTGCCAAGTTCTTGGCTCGGAGTGTGTCTCTGAGATAGCTGTTTTCTGGTTTCTTTTTCTTTTACCTTGTTTCTCTCTTTTTTAGTGTCTTGTGCTTCGGCCCAATTCACTATCTGTTCCTCTAGAGGTCTCTCTCATTGTTCTCCTTTCAAATATGTAATTTTGGACACTCTGTAGTTGAGACTTGGCTGAATTTAGTTTAGGCTGGCTTTGGCCCGTCGTAGTTCCAGTCAAAAAAAAAATTACGTATAAAATCCTTGCACGAAGATTTTTTAGTTTTTATGTGCTATGATACTCTAATCATCTCTTTGTTCATTAATCGTTGTGCCACATTAAATTTTTACTATTATAATATACATAATACTAACTTAGCTATGATACTAACGCTAGGACCGGCCTTAAAAAAACTGCTGGATCAGGCCGCTGCCCGTCCGTACATACGTGTGACGGTGCGATAGGTGATCCGGTCGCATAAATAGCCGCCATGGCGTGTCACGAGAAGGAGGGTCCGGCGGGTCAGGCACACCGCACGCGTGCGCATCTGCGTGACCGCTTCCTCCTCCTGGGCGGCGTACCCTTTCAGAACCGTGATGTAGCTGCGCGACTGACAGCACGCACATGTACGAAGAAACAGGTATTGCCCCAGCTTTATAAATAAAACTACAACGGCCAAAATGATACAGTACAAAGTAATGAGACGCCCTTCTTACAAATCAGATCAAACAAATATGAAAAGAAAAGGTTCAAGGAAAGCCGAAACTTGCAACCGAAGACACAGCGAGACTGCGGTACCGAGGCTCCGTGACGACGTCCCAAAGAGGGCAACGACACAATGCGCCGCCGTCGTCGAGACTGAGGTTATGGGTTTTCAGCTGGAGCAATAGCGCGGACAAGATATCCTCATTGGCTCCCGCTAATTGCTTCTACTCCCTCAGTTTCAAAATATAAAACGTCTTAGCTTTATGAAATGAGGGTATCTAGATCCCTTTTAGTATGTATGTTCACTTTAAACATAGATAAATCTACACACTAAAAGATTTTAGATACGCTCTATTCACAAATCTAAAATACTTATATTTTGAAACGGAGGAAATATATATTAGTAATTCTATACGAACCAGTGCGTTGGAATTAGAAGCAGCTAGAAGAAGACCGTCCAATTAAGCTGTCAAGAAAAATACGGTGACAAGATTCTTGTAGAATAAAATCACGAGTGGGTCGATAATAAATACAGAAGTTGCGGTCAATAAAGCAGGATCACCAAAACACTGAACCATCCAATATAAAGATGATTTTTAGTGCTAGTTATCTAGTTGGAGAAGCGACCCCACAACCTTGTACTTTCGCGTCTCTCTAAAATTGCAGTCATGACAAGATCTTAGTTTATTCAAACTGCAAGGACTCTCAAGTGGATCCTAAAGACATACCACTTTCCCATGAATTTATCTTGAGTCGTGATCTTTTTAGCTTAACTTTATCCTAGTTTTACTCAAGGAGCAACCCCTTTTCACCTTAAATTGGTCCAAATATGCAGAATTTCTGACTTTTCGCGGAGGACTTGATCCAGTAACCGGTGATCTATGGCTGGCCGATATTGCGCACCATCACCCACTTGTCGGACTGTTGCTAAGTAGTTTTGGAATACTAAACGGACCATCTCAGATGGTATTTATTCCTTTAGAAATATGCATGGGTATGCACTTCTAAAAGATCTTTGATATTATGCCCAATTTTGAAGTTAGTTCGATATATGTGACCGACAATGAGAAAAATAAATGCAATAGCTAAATGGTGGTGAGAAATATCGATTAGGCACAAACTTTGTGTTTGTGGATGGAATCTAATTTGTATTTGGGATGCAATATCAACTAGTCTTTGGATACAAATCACGAGAATTTATATTCTTCCTCAATATGCTATTGAGAGGAAAAGGATTAAATCCTTTATAACAACTAAAATTTTCATCAGAATATAAATCCTGCAAAATGATAGATTATCCCAAGGGTGCCATATTCTAGGAGACCAAGTTATGCTATTGAAAATTCGTTCCTCCCAGTTCCGGTTTGAGCATTCCATTCTCTTTTTCAATCCCCACTTCTTTTCATATAACGATCCCTGATCAAAGAGAGAACAATATCTATTTCAAAACATTTCTAACGGGTTCCTCAATTTGGACCGACAAAGTAATGACACTCGATTAGAATCCTAGAATTCCTATTCAACAAATTTTATCAACCTGAATGCAATCTTTTTCTGTCGGTACATACAAGAAAAAGGATAGTGGTAGCCCTCCCATTAACTACTTCATTTTCATTTATGAATTTCATAGTAATAGAAATCTATGTCCTACTTAGACAGAATTTAGAACTTCCTATCCTATTTTCTAATAGGCAAAGATTTACCTCGGTTGAGTCAACATTCGTCACGGTCATTTATTCTATTCAAAAAATCTCCGTTCCAAAACCGTACATGAGGTTTTCATCTCACACAGATCCTCCCTTCTATACATAGTACTAAGACCTTGGTAATGGATGTAAAGCCAAGCAAAATTGCTTTCCCGCTGAGAACTGAAGATTGTGTGAGTTGTAAAAGAAACAAATTCGCCTGCCCGATAGATTTTTTGAGTGTTCACGTTTATTTAGTACCTTAAACAACCTGTAGCATGGCTCTATCTTATTGCTACGTTAAAAAAAACTTCATTTGAATCGTCTGTTTCCTCTTTACTGATGAAGCTTATTCTTGAAATAATCGTCTAAGAGAGTAGTATAGTCGGATCTTAGGTAAAAGAATTTGACCTTTGATTTTGATTGAATATACTATGATTATGTATTTTCTTCCTTTACCATGCATTGTTGTATGCTCTTCTAGAGGAGTATGTATGCAGAAAATAAACTCTAATCGCTTTCTTTTGAAATGAATTTTAAATTCGATTAGAAGATAGAAAGGCCACGAGGATGGGGGAAAATCAAATCATTTTAACTAGTTCTCCTTTTTGCAGTTTGGTTATTTTATCATCCATTCCTTTTTTACAAAATATTTCTTTTTCAATCTCAAAAATACAATAGTCTTTTAGTTATATTGGTAAGAATATTATATATATATATACATCCATCTCAGCAAATTATTTTATTTTCCACAGGGGATTGTGATGTCTTTCTACAGAATTGTGGTGTAGTATTTTGTGGAATGTAGGTAGTTGTTATGACCGATTCGATAGAAAGGAGGGAATGGTGCACATTTTTTGTTGGGATTCCCTAGAATAAAACGACGTGTCTTCCTTCAACTCCTTATGCGCGATATCCAATAAATTAGAATTCACGTTATAAAGGGTCTTTACCCTCGTCTTATCCTTTATATGGAAATCTGGGGCCAAGGGATCAATCCCATTCCAATTACATAAAAATGAGAGATATTCTCTTGCTAGTATTCTAGACATGCAGGTAATATAGAATCAAAAAATGCATTGATCATTACATGGAATTATAGAATACATAAAGTGGAACATAATAAAATGAGAAATTGAAAGATTTCGTTGAAATTGTTCGTTTAGAAATTTCTTGAAAAGCTAGTTATAGGTTCTTCTCTCCACAAGAACAATAGAGGCGTTAAACTATGCCAGCCCAAATCATGATCTTCACCACTCGGATTTGGTTCTCTCATGAAAATCACGAGTTGCTGAGATGAGAACCATGAAAAGCAAGATCCC
The DNA here is from genome assembly GCA_910589775.1 of Avena eriantha. Lineage (NCBI taxonomy): Eukaryota > Viridiplantae > Streptophyta > Magnoliopsida > Poales > Poaceae > Avena > Avena eriantha. The sequence continues at coordinate 204,389,233 of OU342745.1, read as the reverse complement.
GAATAAGAAAACTAAAGGATATATTTGATCTTCATATATTTGGTAAAAGAACAAATTATCCTTTAATATCATAAAGGGAAAGTGTTCAATTAGAACATGGAAGCGTGGTCAGTTGGTCTTAGTTAGTCTTCGGGATGGACTGGAAGAAGGGCGGAGACTCTCGAACAAGGAAAATCCTTCCCTTCGAAAGAAATCTACCTTATGGATGGATCGATAAATATTTGGATTTCTATGATTATTTTTGACGCGGAGTTTTTGAATATCAACAACTCGCTTATGGCATGGTACGTGGCGTCGTCTTCAGCATTTCAACACTAAAAATGGTTCCGCTCAACACACGGCAAGCTGGAGGACCACCAGGAGTTGAGTGTGTCGTATGGAAGACACATTTGCCACCGGTTTCCCTAGAATGGCGAACAAGTGTCTATAGGTATGATTGGGAAGACCCAACGCCGCATCATCTGTTGAAAGAGAAAGCACGATCGAATTATGATGTTCTTTGGCAATGGATGCAAAAGAACAGACACGTTATATAATCGGTTCTAGTGGAAGTAAGAATAACAAACTAGAAAACCCAGAACAACGTCGTGCAACGCACAATGAGGAACCCGCTACCCGTGTTTTTTGCAAACAACCAAAAACGCCAATGGTGCATACATGGAGGTGAAAGAACATAAGCAAGTGTGCATAGGCCAATGGAAATACTAACTTCCATGATGGTCCAAACACAAATAGGATCAGCGCGTGATCTGAAGAGAGTGAGCCGCGACGCAAGATTGGTCTCTCGTGTGGTCCTTCAGTGCATTGAAGAAGCAAACGAGTAGAGGAGAATGAAATCCTTGGTATTAGTGAAAGGAATGGAGGCACTACTGTTGACGGGGATACGCTGAATGGGGTATGCCCAACAGGACGTTTTGACTGGGCCAAGGGCCTTGCGAGTGGGCCTACAGGATGTCGACTGGAATGCGACTGAGAATGAGCCTGGCGACTGGAAGCTGGAGGCCTAGAAGTATAGCTGAAGCCTAGTAGGATTAGGTTAAATCCTCCAAATCCTTCTTTGGTTTGGTTGTATATCTGTAAACCCTAGCGAGGTACCCCCTATATAAACTTCCCTAGAGTTCCCTTTGTACTCACGATCCATCATACACCCCTACAAGCAACTCACTGCCTAGCCGCCGAGCTCGCCACCGCTGTAACTTGCTCGCTACCAATACAATCTAGCAGGAGTAGGTCTTTACCCTCTGGGGGCCGAACCTGGGTAAACTCATGTGTCTCCGCCCCATCTCGCTCCGTAGATGGCCACTAGCTCTTGCCCTCAATCCTATCAATCGCTACCCCTGGTAGCGGCTGCCGTGGTTATTCCCACGATAGTGGCGCCTGGCCGGTCCGGCCTGAGTTCTGCGGCTAGACCCTACACACCAATCGATCGGCCGATCACCACCGGCCGCATGATCGCCAACGGCGGGATCCTGCAGATCCTGAGCAGCTACATCCCGGCTTCGCGCCCGATCACGCACAATGCGGTGATGCCGATCGGCACCATCAACCTGTTCATTGGCTTCACCACCAATCTACCCGGCGGGAATGGTGATTGTTGGCGGATCGCCACCACACCGTGATCTGCTCTCCGAGGACCAGATCCGCTCTATCATCCGCCTCGCCACCGAGTACGACTCGGCTGCCAGCAGCGTGGCCGGGACTGATGCCTATGCGGACGATGCAGCCCTCTGCGACGACGCTAACTCGGCGACCCCTACCTCGGTCGCCGTATCTATCACCACTGCGTCACGGGAGGACTCCATCACGCGGGTCTCCAACCCTGAGGACTTCGAGGACCCCTCCATCCTCGGGATCTTCGACTCTGATTCTAGATCGGAGTCTCCTAAGTACTTCCGCGCCAGATCCAATTGCTTCAACGCGATCTACAAGGAAGGCATCATGAGCGCCCTGCCAGATCCATTCTCCATGCTGATTCTACCGACCGCAACGACGACGAAGGTGGAGGAAGCCTGCCTATAACTGGAGGAGGCATCACGTAGGGAGCTGGCCGAGCGCGAGAAATTCTGCCTCAAGCAGGAAACGGCGCAGGAGCTATCGCTCTACCATAAATGCCAAATTAGGACCCGTCTGAACCCTAACATCTAGGGCCGTGTCCTGAACTTCAACGACGAGGGCGACCCCGCGCGCACGGTTACGCGTGAGTACTGCGAGAACGCACCGCCCGACGGCAGCAGCCGCCATCACATGGCGCACCAGCGACTGGAGCCCCACCGCCACCCATTGGTCGCGCGCCCCTGCCGGACCAGCCGTAAATCATCATCTCGCTGTAGGCCCGCGATGCCAACAGGCTCCCGGTGTACACCACTCCAATGGACAAAATCATCACGGCAGATGCCGCAGTCGCCAACCTCGACATCCTAGGAGAGGGCATGCTGCAGATCCAGTATGCCAAGTCCCTACTCGCCAAGGCTGTCGAGCAGCAAGCAGAGGGAGTTGACTCGCGGGGGGCGGATGTACTCCCGCTCATCGGGAAGCAGGGCGGCCTCAAGCGGCCGTCCAACCGTCGCCAACACCCTCAACTTCCCACCACCTGAGCCCCTGCCGCACTAACCACGGGCCGCCAACCCCGTGCTCTCCACCAACGAGCCGTGGCTTGCAAACAACACAGTCTCCGCCAATGGCCAATCCATCGACGCAAGGACACCCATCGTCAACAACCATGCCTAGCGGGCGTGCTATCCCAATGACTTGAGGCATACCCTCACCAACCGCGGCGACCCCGAACCAAGGGGATCGCTTAGCCAAGTCGGGCCCCAGTGCTTCGGACTAATGATCCGAGGCGAGAAGTACCCTGCCAACTTCAAGGCGCCCAAGGAGATCGAAAAATACGATCCAACGTATGACCCAATAGTGTGGCTAGACACGTACCTGATGGCCATGGGAATCGCCCGCCACATCGACCTGCTCGCCGCTCACTACCTCCCCTTGATGATGGAGGGGGCGACCAGGCAATGGATCAACACACTCCCCACGGACAACATCAACTCGTGGGAGGATATGCATGACGCCTTCCTCAGGCACTTCGAGGGCTCCTACACCCACGCCACCACCATCGAGGACCTGGAGCGATGCATCCAGGGGAATTGCGAGTTGGCCCGCCACTGGATCTAGAGGTGGCAGGAACTGTGGATCAACGCCTTCGGCATCCACCCGGACACGGTGATCCACTGCTTCAAGAACGCGTGCCAGTATGAGCCTCTGGTCACTAAAATAAAGAGGGTCTACTAGGCACTCGACAACATCCCCGACCTCCTCGAGATTGCCAAGCGGTACGCGGAGGAGGACCCCAACTAGGACTCCGACGACGAGTCGCGGGGGGGGGGGGGGGGGGGGAAGACACCGCACCAGTGGCCACGACAACGGGCAAGAACGCGACATGCGCTACGACAACACTCACCTCACCGGCAAACGGCGCGGTGACGGGCGATTCGACTTCGTCGCCAACACCGGCTATAGGCAACGCGACCCAAAAACTTCTGTCGCGAAGGAGGAAACTACTGTGACAGCGAAAATTACCACGCGAGCAACGCGGCGAAGCCGAAATTCGACCCCACCACCTTACTCAACCAGCCATGTGTCTACCACAGCAGGGAGGGAAACCTGCCACCCACACCACCGCGGACTGCCATTCTCTGAAGGAGATCGAAAAGTCAAGGCGAGCAAGGGAGGACCCCAACGAAACCCACCAAGGGACAACGGCAATGCCGGCGGGTTCGGCACCAAACGCGAGAAGAAGGTGCTCGCCCGCGTGGTCGCCATCAATGCGGTGACCCAAGTCGACATCCCCCGCTTCCTCAACTGGTCTGAGAAAAGGATCACCTAGAGTCGCCAAGATCACGTGCCCAGGATCAAATATCCGGGGCGAGTCGCCCTGGTGGTCAGGCCCAAAGTGGCTGATTACTGGCTTCCCAAGACGCTGATGGACGGTGAAATCTCCATCAATATCATGTACTTGGACACATTCAAAAGGCTACATCTCCCAGAGTAGGCAATTGAGTCAACGACCACCACCTTCCACGGCATTGTCCCCGGTCGGAAGGCGTACCAGATCGGCAAGGTGATGCTGCCAGTCACCTTCAGCACACCAGCAAACTACCACACCGAGCGGATCCTCTTTGAGCTGGTGATCTTCCACAGCCTCTACCACTGTGTCCTAGGGCGCCAGGCGTTCGCCAAATTCATGGCGACCCCACACTACGCCTACAACATGATGAAGCTCCCGGGGCCAAGCGGCATCATCACCATCCACAGCGACCCTGACATGGCCGTGGAGTGCGAGGACAGAGGCGCGGAGCTCATCGACACCGTGAACACCGTGGAGACAAACCACGCGGACGAGCTCGCAAAATACGCGAGCAACATCGACAAGAACGACCCAACCATCCTGAAGAAGCCAACCACCGCAAGCTCCACCTTTGAGGCAACCACGCACACCCGCACCGTTGAGCTCATCCCAGGCGACTCCAGCTAGACGGTCACCATCGGGACGAACATGAGTCCCGCATAAGAAAGCGCACTCATCGGGTTCCTACGTGAGAACCGTGACATCTTCGCATGGAAACCATCCGACATGCATGGTGTCCTGAGGGAACTCGCTGAGCACAAACTTAACGCCGACCCTAAAGTGTAACCAGTGAAGCAGTCGCTACGGCCCTTCAATGAAGAGTGCCGCCGAGCAATCGCCAAAGAAGTACATCGCCTACTAGACACAGGCTTCATTCGGCCCATCAAGTACTCCAAGTGGCTGGCAAACCGAGTCCTAGTTCTCAAAAAGAATAACACCTGGAGAATATGTATCGACTACACCAGTCTCAACAGCGCCTGCCCGAAGGAGAAATTCGTCCTACCGCACATCAATCAGATCATCGACTTGACCGCGGGATTGGAGTCACTGTGCTTCCTCGACGCATACTCTGGTTATAACCAGATCAAAATGGCAGTCGAGGATGAGGAGAAGACGGTGTTCATCATGCCATTCTGCGCATTATGCTACACCGCCATGACGTTCGGCCTCAAGAACGCTGGCGCGACCTATCAACGGTGCATGCAGGAGTGCCTTGCGAGTCAAATTGGCTGCAACATCCACGTCTACATCGACGACGTAGTGGTAAATTCCACCCGCCAGAGCGACCTTCTCGCCGACTTGGCCGAAACCTTCACAAATCTGCAGAGGTACAAGATCAAGCTTAATCCAGGGAAGTGCACCTTTGGCGTGCCCACTGGATAGCTCCTGAGGCACGTAGTCTCCAAACGAGGCATCGAAGCTAACCCCACTAAGATCGACACCATCGCGAGACTCAGGAAACCTGAGTGCCTACGCGATGTCTAGAAGTTGGCCGGGCGAGTCGCGGCCCTCAGCCGCTTCATCCCCTGGCTCGGTGAGAAGGCAATGCCTCTCTACCACCTAATGCACAAGAACCTCACGTTCCAATGGGACTAAGAAGAGGACAACATGCTCAAGGAAGTGCTGCTGGCGGCACCACTGCTCGCCGGCCCAACTGACAAAGAGCCGATGCTCGTCTACGTCGCGGCCTCCACTCGAGTCGTTAGTGTCGTGATGGTCGTCGAGCGACCGGAAGAGGGCAAGGAACACCCCATACAATGCCCCGTCTACTACATCAGCAAGGTCCTAATGGACTCAAGACAGCGTTACCCGCAGTACCAAAAATTGGTGTATGCGGTCTTCAGAGCCCAGCGGTGACTCCCGGATTACTTCCAGGAGCACCCCATCAGGGTCGTCTCCTCCGCGCCGTTGCAGGACATCATCCGCAACCCCGAGGCAAATGGGCGAGTCGCTAAGTGGGCCGTCGAAATCGGCGTCGACAACATCAAGTATGAACCACGCAAAGCGATCAAATCGTAGGCCCTAGCCGATTTTCTCGCTGATTGGGAAGAGGCACAGCAGCCGGAGAAGCTATCCTACCTCCATTACTGGTCACTCCACTTCGACGGCTCCAAGAACGCAGATGGTGCAGGAGCCAGGGTCGCCCTCACCTCCCCCAAAGGAGACAAGCTCTGCTACGTGCTCCATCTCGACTTCACGCCCTGCACCAACAACATTGCTGAATACGAGGCCCTCCTCCATGGCATGCGTGACACAAAGGAGATGAACATCAATTGCCTATGCTGCTACAGCGACTCCGACCTAGTCGTCGACCAAGTCGTTGGGATCTATGATGCCGTCTCCCCCACAATGATAGCATACCGCCAAGCGGTGAACCAGCTGGGAGGCCACTTCACCGGCTACTCTGTCGAGTGGATCGACAGGCGCAAGAAGGAGGAGGCCGACGCCCTCTCCTAGATCGGGTCTGTCCGCCAAACTCCACGGCAGGCGTCTTCCTCGACATCATCCACAAGCCCTCGGTCTCCCCGCCGAAGGAGATCAACATCGGGATACCCCTGCAGCCCGAGCCCGCTCTAGTCGCGATGGTCATGGAACCCAGCGACAGGGGCACGAATGTTAGTACACCGATGTTAATCCTTCGTCATCGTCAATGGTGAGCTCAACAAATGCAGCGTGACTGGCATATTTCAGCGCTGCATACAGCCAGAAGAAGGACGCCAGATCCTCCAAGACATTCATCTGGCGATTGCGGCCATCACACCGGCGCTAGATCGCTAGTGGCCAAGGCCATGCGACATGGATTCTACTGGCTCACCATGCATGCCGACGCCATCGACATCGTCCAACGATCCGTCGGGTTCTAGAAATACGCCAACCAGACGCACGTCCCTAGTTCGCCATAAGAGGCATAGACATGGTCGGCCCGTTCAAGAAGGCCCCATATGGCTTCACCCACCTCCTGGTCGCAGTCGATAAGTTCACCAAGTGGGTCGAGGCCAAGCCGATCAAGAAGTGTGATGGCAAGACCGCCACCAAGTTCCTCCACGAGCTCATCTATCGATACAGCTACCCGCACAACATCATAACGGACAACGGCATCAACTTTGCCAATGGTGCCATGGCAGAATTCTATGAGGAGCACAGCATACATCTCGACCTCGCCTCAGTCGCCCACCCAGAGTCAAATGGCCAAGCATAGTGCGTCAATCAAAGCGTCCTCCATGGCCTCAAGCCGTGACTTAAGGTGCCCCTCGAGCGCACCCCTGGATGCTAGGTCGAAGAGCTCCCCTCCGTGATATGGGGCATCCAAACCTCCATCAATCGGTCCACGAGGTTCACTCCCTTCTTCATGGCGTATGGCGCTGAGGCCATAATGCCAACCGACCTAGAGAACGACTCACCTCGGGTCGTCAATTATGTGGAGGCGACAAATGAGATTGCCCGCTAAGATGGGGTCGACCAGCTCGACGAGGCACACGACCTAGCCCGCTCCCGCACCGCCATCTATCAGCAAGGACTCCGCCGCTACCACAGACACCGAGTCCAGACTCGCACCTTCCAGGAAGGCGACCTGGTCCTACGACTGGTCCAGGACAAGAATGGCATGCATAAGCTTTCCCCCCATGGGAGGGGCCATTCGCCATAGGGCGAGGCCTAGGCAACAATGCCTACTACCTGATCGATGTACGAGGAGATAGCCGGCTCGAAGTTGGGAGGGCATGGAATGTAAACCTCCTCCACAAGTTCTACACATAGAACTAAAACTTGTACTCTGCTGCTACATAATGAAAATTCGGATCACACAAATTGTGCCTACTCGCCAGATTCTTGTGCCAATTGCACTCGTACGCTTCGCAATATGCTACCCATGGAAGTCAACCTTTGGTAGAGCGACTGACACGTCTAAGTAGTGCGGCCCAAGGGCACCAAACAGATTTGGGCCTTGGGTCGTCCACGAACACGCCACCCTGGAGCCTCCCAATCCTTGCGCACAACGACTGGAAAGATTAAGTACCACACACGAGGACTTGTCTACAATAAGTCCTACGCGGCTCGGGAACATACCAAGTAAGAGAGCCCGCTCTGGACTCACCATGCGACTGACTCTCCGAGCCAGGGGGAGAGACGCGTTACGAACAACGCACTAGATCCTCACGCTTGGGACTCGCCTATACCGACCTTCCTCACACTCGGGGTCGCCAAGCGACTGGGCCGACGAGTCGATTCCAACCAACATAAAAATTCAATATAATCAAACTTACACACAAACGAGGTAAACCCAATAAAGGAAGAACACGCTCGGGGACTCCCTGACCTAAAAATCAACAAAAACACACTTTACCATGCATTGCGAGTTGAGTGACACCTCTTACTTCCATACATATGTATTGTTTACATTACAAAAGTGGCCAATCGCCATAACTTACAAAAGCCCCTTAGGGCAGCAACTCATTTTGCAGGCTCCGACGAAGAAGCGCCACCATCACACTTGACACGGATGAACGGCTCCCACGGGTTCCTTGGGTATGTCGTCAACAACTTCGACAACGCCGACCGAAAGGGCTGCTCCGACTTCTGGTCACGGTGCTCCGGATCGGGGTTGCCCGGCTCCACCACCGTCTCCTGGTACAGCAACAAATCTCCCATCACCAATACTCGATCCACGAACCTCCGAGATCTCCACCGATGTAACATCCCAAAACTTCTAATCAATTTTATCAAGTCCTAATCACCCAATTTAGGGTTAACAAAAACTTTTATTAAGAAAAGGAATATGAATGCATGTGTGTTTGCATTGGTATAGAATTGAGTGTATATGCCATGCTTGATTGTTGTAAAGGATGTGAAATGGTTTAAAGGTGAAGGCTACATCATCTAGACCATTTCCAAAAAAATCGAAAGAGAAAGAAATCAAATATGAATAAATAAAGTAAATGGTCATTTTGACAAAAATAAACCACTAGGCCACTTGGTGTGTTCCTAGAAGGGAGATCTTAACCGAAACATTTCTACTTCTTTTCCCCCTTGCTAGACCAAGTAAAAGTGTATCAAGGCCCACTTTACAAACTTACAAAAACATCTTTCAAATATATTTAAAAGACATTTGAAAATTGAATCAAGTGTAGGTGTTAAGATCACAATTTTTCGAAAACCCATCAAATGAATTCACCTTGACCTCTTCAAGCAAACATGGACTCTCAAGCTTATTTTAAGATCACTCAAAAATTCCAAAGTTTACTTCATGCAGCCATTAACACAAACACCTTGCTGACACAGATTAATACTCTACCTAACTTCACTATTGTGCACAGTAATGATCGACCAATTGGTCCCCTGTCCACTCCCCTGTCTCCCTAGCATCTAACCAAGCCCCAGACCAGCACCCCCCTTAACCGCTAGCATAGTGGAGCGCCGCCCATTTGTGGTCATCACCGGCCGACCACGGCCAGCTCGCAGCAGACCTCCCCATGCCCATCCAGGATGTCCAGGAGCTACGCCGCACTCTACCGCCACCCCCTGTCCACCCCACGGTCGAAGCCAGGCCCTAGACCACCCTAGTCGCACCGCCCACCGCCTCTCTTCGCCATATCTAGAGCGCGCCAGTGCGCCGCGCCCGACCAGCTCGCCCAGGTTGCGCCTTGCCCTCACCGCGCACGCGTAGCCTCGCCATGATCACGCCACTCTGGCAGACACCCCCGTTCGCCGCCGCACGATCCGCAGCTGCCGCACACCGCTGCAAACACTTCTGTCGCCGCTCAGAACACCGCACGCGCCCGACCGAACCGCACTGCCCCACATCATGCCCTTATGCCCGTAAGAACTGCCAGGGAGCACCGCACCGTCCTACACCCTCGCCCATGCCATTAGCCGCCTATAGCGATGCCACCGTCGAGCTCACCACCGCACCGCTCGGTCCCCTCTCCGCGCTATAAAAGGAGGCCACCCCCGCCTCCATTCTCCACACCAATCCACTCCCCACCTCTCAGTGACCTTCCCCACTTCTCCCCAGAGCAAGGGGAGCACCACCGTGCCGGAATTTCACCGGGGTCCGCCGCTGCTGGAGGAGAAGGGCTCCATTGATTCCGACCACCCCAAGCCCTGCCGTGATCGCGCCTCGCCTCGCCGTCATCTACCACGTCGGTCGCCCCCATCGCCGACTGTAGCTGGATCCCAGGTGAGCCCCGAGAGACCCCCACCGCCCTGTTAGGGTTGATTCCTCGCTGAAGCTGTTCGTCGTTGACGATGACGCACAGCCGTTGGATTAGAGTTTGATCGCACGACTCAGATTCGCTCATACCTTTTTGCTGAGTTAGTCTCGCTGACTAGTGGATCCCGCCTGTCAGTAGCCCACTGCGCCACGTAGTGCAGCTGGGTCGGCCCGTTTAGCTTCCCACGCTAGCCTGGAAATTCAAATATTGAATTTTCCTTTTTAGTTAAAACCCTATTCTGTGCCTAGATTCAAAAATCAGTGCAGAGAGTTTCACTGAACCAAATTGCATGATTAAAATTTTTCTAGAAAGGTAATTAAGTTATCTATCCAAGCCCGTTGGATTTAAATCATTTGGAGTTAGAGATAATCTATAGCAAAAATAATGAGAAAGAGACTTTCGCAACATCAAACATTTGTCAAAAATCAACCATAATAGCTTTTGAGTTGATTCCAACTCTCAAAAAGCACATTTGATAATATCTATCTGAATACGTAAAAATATTTAGGTTTTCATGTAGTGACATTGGACTAGTGCGAAATAATGCTATTAGGGCATTTCTAGCCACTTTAAATCTATTAAAGATTAATCTTAAACTTTATAAAATGTGACCAACCCTTTAAATCACATTCCCATGTATTTGAATATGTGGTGATGGCATGTGTCCACATGATCCCATATTCTAATTGGATAATATTAAATCTTAATTAATTTCAATGAGTAGAAATTACTTTTCTAAAATAAAATGAATAAAACTAGTTCTTTAAATCATGTGATGTTTGTGATGATGCTAGATCATCAAGTGTGAGCCTTAGTGTGCTAAATAGAATTAGTTAAGTATTTTTTGGTGATTGTGTACCCTGTATTCATTTATATACGATAGTATAGACCAAGGATACGAGGAGGAGGAGTTCTACCCCGAAGAAGACGAAGAGAACTTCAATCACTGCACCAATCAAGGCAAGCTATTATTGGCAAGCTAACACTTGCAAGTTTTATCCCAAGCAAGATGCATTAGGCATGCTTTGGTTATATACCTTTGATTATACCAATCCCAAGTTTTTACTCGCAAGCTTTATTCCTTTACTTTACCAAAGTTCTTTACTTTTAGTATAGATAGCATAAAGAGTATAAAACTTGGCCTATCTAGTTATACTTAGATGTCATTCTATGGCATGAGATTGAAGATTAGCACCCCTCATTAGTGAACACTCTTAACTTAGTGGCTAGTGCTAAAACATAAAACTTGATCACTTTAGATGGGGATACTTGGTGAAAATGATTATGAAATCGTTGGAATGATGAGTCATTCTATTGATATGTCTTGACATGTGTTGAGAAACACAATGGTTTGATGATGAAAATGTTGAGGCATGAGCCTTACCCCTTTACAAAAACTGATGGTTGGGTTCGGATGCGATACCATTCCAATTTTACCGTACAACCACAATACCTGAATTGGGTAGGGCTTAGCCAGAAGTTTATGTGCCTTAGTATGGGTTCCTTCACGGGAGAGGTTTGAGCTGAGGCTACCTCTTGATGTGTGTCCACCTATGCAGTGCCTAGGATGGCAGATGGCCATGGCTAGGAGGCCAAGCTCATAAGGGAGGTGCCTATACTACGGTGTGTCATTGAAAGGTTATGATTGATTATCCGTATACTAAGTATGATTGATTTAGGGTTATCCTTGATAGATGTATCAAATTTTTTGGTGAAAGTGTACCACCTCTCCAGAGTGTCAAACTATTCGAATAGCCATGTCCGCGGTCATGGACCGTTGGAGTGGCCATACTGTTTCGTCGTCAGATGTTTTCAAAATGACTTGTGAAATGAAATGTGACTTTGGCTTGACCACAATAGGGTTTTTGAACATGAAAACTATTTTTCCTACTTAAGTGATTTAGAACATTAAATTAGTTTTCTTTACTTCTAAACTCAGTTTAGATAAATCTGGCTTTTTGCAAATAAACTTAGAGCTTAAGATTCCTACTAGGACTACCTTACTTGTTAGTGATAGTTTGTGAGTACTTAAAGAGTACTCATGGCTTTGTCCCTGGCTATTCCCGTGGCCAGACTATGAGGAGGACTATCAGGAAGATCGACAGCAGGATGGCTATGACAACTAGGATCATCTCCCATCGTCAGCATTGCCTATGACCCTGAAGATGGAGCCCACTACTACGCTTATTATTCCGCTTCTTGATTGTATTAACACTGGATCGTGAGATCCGTTATTTGTAAGACCTTATTATGGTTTGTAATGGATGATGTGCTGTGATATCCAATCTGTTATGTCTCGTAAAAATGGTAATCCTCGGATTGCGACGTATGGCATAACAGGCATCTGGAATTAAAATTCCGGGTGTTGACAACCGAGCCAGTCGCCGAAGGGTAACCGCTGGTGACATCGTCGAGGTCGAAGTCGTCAGGGAAATGAGCAAGTCCAAGGCTCAACGCCATGGTGGCCCCATGCCTGAAGGCCGACTGTTCCATCCACTCGACGATGGTGGACGCCTCCTCCAGATAGCGCCAAAGCTCAGTCAACCCCCCAGGAATAACCTTGGTGGGGGACATCCCTTGAAGCACGGTTTGGACACACAATGCCGAGGCGGTGGCCACGTTCACCACTACAGTCATGCATTGTGAGGCGTTGAAGGTTTGCACCACCGGGTCGCTTTGTCCTATCAGGGATGCAACGTTAGAAACCCAACGTCACTAAGGACTGACCCGCTCGAGGACTCGCCGCATACCGAAAAGAAAAGAGAAGACACTCACCAAGAAGTTTATGGCATCTCTCCGTCACATGTTTCTCAAGGGTACCAAGGTCACCTTGCAATCTGAGGATGACCGAGTCGGAAGCCTTCCATTCCTCCTCCGCCGTGGCGACTGCGGCCTTGGCCCTCTCCTTAGAAGAGATCATCGACGCCTTCGCCTCCTCTAGTTCCTTCACCAGCGAGTCGATCCGCTCCTTCGCTGTATCTAGTTCAGTAGCCAGAACATACCCCTCGTGGGCCTTTGAAATCATAGCAGGAAATCCATCTATGAGGCAAAAGGCACCACAAGTCAGTTTCGCATGACCGGTAATGGCTCAAGCTCGCCAAAGGAAGCAACAACTCACCAGCAGTTTCTTGGAGTCGCCGGTTGGCCTCCTGCGCCGCACGCAGGTCGTGCTCTAGGCGCTCATTCGCAGCTTGCTGATCAGATGATTCCCTTTGCAGACCCTGCCAATAGAACAACACTAAGTGACTGGACGACTAAAATCCTAAGTGCCTAGCCGCTGAAATTCAGTGCCTAGACCCTCGGGGACTGGATGAATAAAATCCTAAGTGCCTAGTCGCTGAGATTCAGTGACTACACCCTCGGGAACTGGATGACTAGAAAATTTAAGTGCCCAACCGCTGAAATTCAGCGTTCAGACACTCGAGGACTGGACATACCTAAATGGAGGCACCAAGCATGCTATGAAGTTCGCTGGCGTTCGTCGAAGGGACCACAAAAGATGTGTGCCCGCGACGCTGCCCAACGTCTTCATCGATGATCTCTGGAATTTGCGGCGACTGATTCTTCACCGCGGTCGAAAACACCTTTGCCATAAAGCGTGGAAACGAAGCGGCCGTCCTCGTTGGGGCGCTAGTCATCGGGACCAGTGGTTGCGATGAGGGAGCCCCCTTGGCTGGTTCTGATTGGGCCGCTGTCATTTATTTGACACGGGTTGTAGACTCACCCTCCTCCGTGTTTCCCCCTGTTGATGCATCAATGATGTCCCCTTTCTTCTTCTTCTTTGCGCCTTCGGCTGGCTGAAGGAAATATGCCCTGAGAGGCAATAATAAAGTTGTTATTATGTATTCCTTATATATGATAGATGTTTATTTTGCATGCTATAATTGTATTGATAGGAAACATCAATACATGTGTGTTTAATAAACAAAAAGGGTTCCTAGTTATGCCTCTCTTATAGACTAGCTTGTTGACTAACAAGATGATCAAAGTTTCCTGATCAAGGACATTGGATGTTGTTAATAACAAGGTCACAGCATTTGTGAAATGATGTGATGAACATTCATCCGAAGTATAGCATTACGATCAAGTCATTATGTTTATATTGCTATAACATCATACAAAGTAGTCTTAGTCCTTAGACCATGAGATCATGTTAATTGCTAACACCAGAAGAGTATCTTGATAACATCAAACGTCACACCGTAACAGGGTGACCATAAAGGTGGGTTCAGTGCTATGAAGGTGTTATGTTGAGGCACATGGATCAAGAGTGGAATTTTTCAATCCCGATGACGGATAGATATACTTTGGGCCCTCTCGGTGATATCACATTAAGATAGCTTGCAAGCAAGTGATGTGATCACTAGAATGTTATATCACGGGAACGAGAAAAGAGTGCATGTCGGTAACGAGATCAAACTAGGTATTCGGACATGTATTATATCATGAGACAAAGGGATTAAATTGCTAACGTTAAAGGTTCTCACGATCACAGAAGTCATTGTTGAATATGTAGGAGTCAGTATGGATCTCTAGGTCCCGCTTCTGATTATTGATCTAAGAGGAGTCTCAATCATGTCTGCATTATTCGCGAACCGTAGGGTGACACACTTAAGGGTTGCCGGACACCATTTAGGAGCACATATGTTCCAGACAAAAGGTTTGCAAAGCACAAGAAATGTTTCGATAGAAACAGGAATTGTTTCGATAGAAATCGGAATTGTTTCGGGTGAAATTGCAGAAAGTGGTTCTGCATGTGATATTGAAATGTTGCAAAGGGTTTTATGTGAATGTTTGTTAATTAAAGTAATTAACAAAATTCTGAATAAAATAAATAAAAGAGTTTTATTAATTGAGAGTTGCGTTTAATTTGGTGGAAATTAAATACATGTGAGTGGGATTTTGGGTGGAGGCCATGTTTATGTGAGTGGAGGTTCACCACATGAATGAAGGAGGGGAGGAGTCCCCCCCTCATGCGCCGGCTATGGGAGGGGAGGGGTCTCCCTCCCTCCTATATAAAGCCCCCCTCTCCCCTCTCACAAAACACACCTCCTCGTGAAGGATCTCTCTCCCCCTCTAGATATTCCCCCATGGTCTCGGATTAGCGAGATACATGTTCCCGGTGGCCTTGCGTCTGGAAGGAGTTGCTGCTTCCGCTGATTCGCTGGAGCGAGGAGGTGGAGGTTGTCCGGTGGCTTGAACGTGTGTCGAGGACGGATGCGCTGCTGATTTGCGGCGCTCGGACTTCCACACGATCTTGAGATCGGCAAGCGTACGACTACATCAACCATGAGTTCCTACTCGTTAACAAAACTCGTTGTCTTCGAGGGTAAGTTCTCCATGGATGTATGTCTACCCGCTGCTCTGTATCTAGTATATAGATCTTGGCGTATAGTTCTCATCGTAGGAATTTTTTTATTTTCTATGCTGCGGACCCAACAGTGGTATCAGAGCCTGATCTATGCGTAGGTGCTTTGCACAGGTAGTACACATATGTTTATATGTGGGCGATGATGATCATGTTATTGCATCTTCTATGTACTTTGGATATTGGTGGCATAGTGGGATGAAGCGGCCCGGACCAACCTTACATGTCATCGTACATGAGACATGTTCCACGACTGACATACAACTAGTTTTGCATAAGTGGCTGGCGGGTGTCTGTCTCTCCTACTATAGTCAATATCTGATTTACAACGAGTTTATAATAACTTGGTTATCCTCGTTGTGGTTCATGTTCGTAGGTAAGATCGGTTCTATCTCCAAAAGCCCTAAGCCACGTAAAACTTGCAATTGATAAATTAGAGGCGTCTAGTTTAGATCGTTGCTGGGCTAGTGTCTTCATATGGTATTGTTGTAAGTAGATGTATGATAGATACTCTTACAACTCACTTAACGTGTAAGTTCCATAGACCTTGGCCTTACACACAAAGTAATGATAGAGATCATACCACGATGCAAATGATAGAGATCAAATGCATGGACCATATATTGCTAGTTTGGAGCTTTTGGTAGCATTATAAGGTTGATCCCTCATTTAGATATCAAGATAAAATGTGTTCTTCCTTAAGTATGCACCGTTTTGTGGATCGTGTTTTGAGGCATCACGTGATGATCGGGTGTTCTCGACTCTACGCTTTCATACAACGGGTGTAAGATAGTTTTACACACGCGAATACTAAGGTTCTTACTTGACGAGCCTAGCATGTACAGACATGGCCTCAGAACACGGACCGAAAGGTTAAGCATGAGTCATATAGTTGATATGATGCCCATATAGATGCTCGCCTATGAAGCTACACCGACTCACGTGATGATCGGACTTGGTGTAGTGGATTTGGTTCATGTAATCACCAAAAGGACACGAGGGATGTCGTTTTTGAGTGGGAGTTCATTAGTAATTTGGATTAGTTGAACTCAATCTATCATAAACTTAGTCTAAATATGTTTTACAAATTCTGTTGAGGATGGCACCACCTGCTTTTAATTTCAATGTGTTCATGGAGAAAGAGAAGCTTCCTGCGAATGGTAGCAACTTCACCAACTGGGCTATGAATTTGAGGATTCTCCTCACTGCTGCACAAAAGCAATATGTGCTAGAGGCGCCGCTAGGCCCCCCACCAGCTCCTGATGCCCCTGACGAGGAAAAGAACGTCTATATAACTCGTCAGGAGGACCACAACTTAGTTCATTGTGGCATATTGTATGGGCTAGAGCCAGAACTTCGAAAACGTTTCGAAAATGGCAATGCCTTTGATACCATGGGAGAATTGAAAATGATTTTCGATACCCATGCTGCCATAGAGAGTTATAATGCTTCTGAAAAGTTCTTTAGCTGCATGATGGAAGAGAACAGCTCCGTTAGTGAGCACGTACTCAAAATGTCTAGGTACGCCGATAAGCTTGTGTCCTTGGGAATAACGATTCCCATTGACTTAGGCATACATTGTATTCTCCAATCTCTGCACCTAGCTACAAGAGCTTCGTGATGAACTATAATATGCAGGGCATGAGGAAGTCTCTTCCCGAGCTTCTTTCAATGCTTAAGACTGCAGAAGTGGAGATTAGGAAAGAACATCAAGTGTTGATGATCAATAAGACCACCGGTTTGAAGAAGGACAAGAAAGGCAAGCAGAAGGGAAAGAAGGGCGGAAAATCTGTTGCCGCGCCTGAAAAGAAACCCCGAGATGGCCCTAAGTCTGACACCGAGTGCTACTATTGCAAGGGGACTGGCCATTGGAAGCACAACTGCCCCAAGTATTTGGCGGACAAGAAGGCCGGCAAGGCAAACAAAGGTATATGTGATATACATGTTATTGATGTGTACTTGAATAGTACTCGCAGTAGCACCTGGGTATTTGATACGGGATCGGTTGCTAATATATGTAACTCGGTTGAGGGGCTGCGGAACAAGCGACAACTAGCAAGGGATGAGGTCACGATGCGGGTCGGCAATGGATCAAGAGTTGATGTGATCGCCGTCGGAACGCTGCCTCTCCATATGCCGTCGGGATTAGTTATAAACCTGAATAATTGTTATTTGGTGCCTGCACTGAGCATGAACATTGTATCCGGATCATGTTTGATGCAAAGTGGTTATTCGTTTAAGTCTGAAAACAATGGTTGTTCGATTTATATGAATAATATCTTTTATGGTCATGCACCTGTGTTGAATGGTTTATTTCTATTGGATCTCAATAGTAGTATTACGCATATTCATAATGTTGATGCTAAAAGGATTAAACTTGATAATGATATATCTGCATATATGTGGCACTGCCGTCTAGGTCATATTGGCATTAAACGCATGAAGAAACTCCATTCTGATGGACTTTTGGAATCACTTGACTTTGAATCATTTGATACATGTGAGCCATGCCTTATGGGCAAGATGACTAGAACGCCGTTTTCCGGTTCAATGGAACGGGCGACAGATTTATTGGAAATCATACATATTGATGTGTGTGGACCAATGAGTGTGTCGGCGCGAGGTGGATATCGTTATTTTGTTACTTTCACGGATGATTTGAGTAGATACGGGTATATCTATTTGATGAAACATAAGTTTGAAACCTTTGAAAATTTCAAAGAATTTCAGAATGAAGTGGAAAATCATCGTAATAGAAAGATTAAATTTCTGTAGTCCGACCGTGGAGGAGATTATCTTAGTTATGAGTTTAGCACACATATGAAAGGCTGTGGAATAGTTTCACAACTCACGCCTGCCGGAACACCACAATGTAATGGTGTGTCAGAACGTCGTAATCATACTTTATTGGATATGGTTCGATCTATGATGTCTCTAACTGACTTGCCACTGTCATTTTGGGGTTATGCACTGGAAACCGCTACATTCACTTTAAATAGGGCACCATCTAAATCCGTTGAAAAGACACCGTATGAATTATGGTTTGGAAACAAACCTAAGCTGTCATTTCTTAAAGTTTGGGGATGCGATGTTTATGTGAAGAAACTTCAACCGGATAAACTCGAACCCAAAGCGGAAAAATGCGTCTTCATAGGATACCCTAAGGAAATGATTGGGTATACCTTCTATCACAGATCCGAGGGCAAGGTCTTTGTTGCCAAGAATGGATCCTTTCTTGAGAAGGAGTTTCTCGCGAAAGGTGTGAGTAGTCGGAAGGTAGAACTCGAAGAGGTTATTGAACCTTCTCTTCATGAAATGGCGAGTAGCGTAGCACCGGAAGTTGTTTCAGAGTTGACTTCACCTAATGAAGAGAGAGCTAATGATATTGATCATGAAACTCCGAAAGAGGACACTACCGAACCTCGCAAGTCAAGCAGGACACGTGCATCTCCTGAACTGTACGGCAATCCTGTTATGAATTTCATGATTGATGAAATAGATGACCTTGCGACGTATGAAGAAGCGATGATGAGCCCTGATTCCAACAAATGGCTAGAAGCCATGAAATCCGAGATGGAATCCATGTACGAAAACCAGGTTTGGACCTTGGTGGACTTACCTCACGATCGAAAGGCCATTGAGAATAAATGGATTTTCAAAAGAAAAACTGATGCTGATGGTAATGTAACCATCTATAAGGCTCGACTTGTCGCAAAGGGGTTTCGACAAATTCAAGGAGTTGACTACGATGAGACATTCTCTCCTGTAGCGATGCTTAAGTCGGTTAGAATTATGTTAGCAATTGCTGCATATTTTGATTATGAAATATGGCAGATGGATGTCAAAACTGCGTTCCTCAATGGTAATATTGAAGAAGAGTTGTATATGATACAACCTAAGTGTTTTGTCGATCCTAAGGATGCTGATAAGGTGTGCAAACTTTAGCGATCCATCTATGGACTGAAGCAAGCATCCCGGAGTTGGAATCTCCGCTTTGATGAGGTGATCAAAGAGTTTGGATTTGTCCAAACTTATGGAGAGGCTTGTATTTACAAGAAAGTGAGTGGGGGCAATGTGGCATTTTTGATATTATATGTGGATGACATATTATTGATTGGAAATGATATAGATCTTTTAAACAGTGTTAAAAGTTATCTAAACAACAAATTTTCGATGAAGGACCTTGGTGAAGCTTCATATATATTAGGCATTAAAATCTATAGAGATAGATCAAGACGCCTAATTGGGCTATCGCAGAGTACATACCTTGATAAGATATTAAAGAAGTTTAATATGGACAGAAGTAAGAAGGGGTACTTACCTATGTTGCAAGGCAAGACATTGAGTAAGACTCAAAGTCCGGCTACGGCGGAAGAAAGAGAGATAATGGATAAGATCCCCTATGCCTCAGCCATAGGCTCTATAATGTATGCCATGCTATGTACAAGACCCGATGTGGCACATGCTATTAGTTTGACTAGTAGGTACCAATCTGATCCAGGTTCGGAACACTGGATAGCGGTCAAGAATATCCTTAAGTACTTGAGAAGAACTAAGGATATGTTTCTTGTATACGGAGGTGAAGAAGAGCTAGTCGCTAAGTGTTATGTCGATGCTAGCTTTGACACTGATTCGGATGACTCTATGTCTCAATCCGGATACATATTTCTCTTGAACGGAGCAGCAGTTAGTTGGAGGAGCTCCAAACAACCTGTGGTGGCTGGATCAACGACGGAGGCGGAATATGTTGCTGCTTCGGAAGCGGCGCAGGAAGCGGTTTGGATGAAGGAGTTCATAACAGAACTAAGTGTGGTTCCTAGTGTGTTGGACCCAATGGTGATCTATTGTGAAAACAATGGAGCCATAGCCAACGCCAAGGAACCAAGGTCTCACAAGAATTCCAAGCATATTAAGCGCTGGTTTCACTCCATCCGCAAGCATGTCAAGGATGGAGATATAAAGATTTGTAAAGTGCACACAGACCCGAATGTAGCAGATCCGTTGACTAAAGTACTCCCTAGGGAAAAACATGATCAACACCAGAACTCCATGGGTGTTAGATTTATCACTATGTAAACTAGATTATTGTCTCTAGTGCAAGTGGGAGGCTGAAGGAAATATGCCCTGAGAGGCAATAATAAAGTTATTATTATGTATTCCTTGTATATGATAGATGTTTATTTTGCATGCTATAATTGTATTGATAGGAAACATCAATACATGTGTGTTTAATAAACAAAAAGGGTTCCTAGTTATGCCTCTCTTATAGACTAGCTTGTTGATTAACAAGATGATCAAAGTTTCCTGATCATGGACATTTGATGTTGTTAATAACAAGGTCGCAACATTTGTGAAATGATGTGATGAACATTCATCCGAAGTATAGCATTACGATCAAGTCATTATGTTTATATTGCTATAACATCATACAAAGTAGTCTTAGTCCTTAGACCATGAGATCATGTTAATTGCTAACACCGGAAGAGTATCTTGATAACATCAAACGTCACACCGTAACAGGGTGACCATAAAGGTGGGTTCAGTGCTATGAAGGTGTTATGTTGAGGCACATGGATCAAGAGTGGAATTTGTCAATCCCGATGACGGATAGATATACTTTGGGCCCTCTCGGTGATATCACATTAAGATAGCTTGCAAGCAAGTGATGTGATCACTAGAATGTTATATCACAGGAACGAGAAAAGAGTGCATGTCGGTAACGAGATCAAACTAGGTATTTGGATACCAATGATCGAATCTCGGACATGTATTATATCATGAGACAAAGGGATTAAATTGCTGACGTTAAAGGTTCTCACGATCACAGAAGTCATTGTTGAATATGTAGGAGTCAGTATGGATCTCCAGGTCCCGCTTCTGATTATTGATCTGAGAGGAGTCTCAATCATGTCTGCATTATTCGCAAACCATAGGGTGACACACTTAAGGGTTGCCAGACACCATTTAGGAGCACATATGTTCCAGACAAAAGGTTTGCAAAGCGCAAGAAATGTTTCGATAGAAACAGGAATTGTTTCGATAGAAATCGGAATTGTTTCGGGTGAAATTGCAGAAAGTGGTTCTGCATGTGATATTGAAATGTTGCAAGGGGTTTTATGTGAATGTTTGTTAATTAAAGTAATTAACAAAATTCTGAATAAAATAAATAAAAGAGTTTTATTAATTGAGAGTTGCATTTAATTTGGTGGAAATTAAATACATGTGAGTGGGATTTTGGGTGGAGGCCATGTTTATGTGAGTGGAGGTTCACCACATGAATGAAGGAGGGGAGGAGTCCCCCCCTCATGCGCCGGCTATGGGAGGGGAGGGGTCTCCCTCCCTCCTATATAAAGCCCCCCTCTCCCCTCTCACAAAACACACCTCCTCGTGAAGGATCTCTCTCCCCCTCTAGATATTCCCCCATGGTCTCGGATTAGCGAGATACATGTTCCCGGTGGCCTTGCGTCTGGAAGGAGTTGCTGCTTCCGCTGATTCGCTGGAGCGAGGAGGTGGAGGTTGTCCGGTGGCTTGAACGTGTGTCGAGGACGGATGCGCTGCTGATTTGCGGCGCTCGGACTTCCACACGATCTTGAGATCGGCAAGCGTACGACTACATCAACCACGAGTTCCTACTCGTTAACAAAACTCGTTGTCTTCGAGGGTAAGTTCTCCATGGATGTATGTCTACCCGTTGCTCTGTATCTAGTAGATAGATCTTGGCGTATAGTTCTCATCGTAGGAAATGTTTTGTTTTCTATGCTGCGGACCCAACAGTGGTATCAGAGCCTGATCTATGCGTAGGTGCTTTGCACGGGTAGTACACATATGTTTATATGTGGGCGATGATGATCATGTTATTGCATCTTCTATGTACTTTGGATATTGGTGGCATAGTGGGATGAAGCGGCCCGGACCAACCTTACGTGTCATCGTACATGAGACCGGTTCCACGACTGACATGCAACTAGTTTTGCATAAGTGGCTGGCGGGTGTCTGTCTCTCCTACTATAGTCAATATCTGATTTACAACGAGTTTATAATAACTTGGTTATCCTCATTGTGGTTCATGTTCGTAGGTAAGATCGGTTCTATCTCCGAAAGCCCTAAGCCACGTAAAATTTGCAATTGATAAATTAGAGGCGTCTAGTTTAGATCGTTGCTGGGCTAGTGTCTTGATATGGTATTGTTGTAAGTAGATGTATGATAGATACTCTTACAACTCACTTAACGTGTAAGTTCCATAGACCTTGGCCTTACACACAAAGTAACGATAGAGATCATACCACGATGCAAATGATAGAGATCAAATGCATGGACCATATCACCTCACTTCACACATTAGATGTTAGCATCTTATATTGCTAGTTTGGCGCTTTTGGTAACATTATAAGATGATCCCTCATTTAGATATCAAGATAAAATGTGTTCTTCCTTAAGTATGCACCGTTTTGTGGATCGTGTTTTGAGGCATCACGTGATGATCGGGTGTTCTCGACTCTACGCTTTCATACAACGGGTGTAAGACAGTTTTACACACGCGAATACTAAGGTTCTTACTTGACGAGCCTAGCATGTACAGACATGGCCTCAGAACACGGACCGAAAGGTTAAGCATGAGTCATATAGTTGATATGATGCCCATATAGATGCTCGCCTATGAAGCTACACCGACTCACGTGATGATCAGACTTGGTGTAGTGGATTTGGTTCATGTAATCACCAAAAGGACACGAGGGATGTCATTTTTGAGTGGGAGTTCATTAGTAATTTGGATTAGTTGAACTCAATCTATCATAAACTTAGTCTAAATATATTTTACAAATTCTGTTGAGGATGGCACCACCTGCTTTTAATTTCAATGTGTTCATGGAGAAAGAGAAGCTTGTTGTGAATGGTAGCAACTTCACCAACTGGGCTATGAATTTGAGGATTCTCCTCACTGCTGCACAAAAGCAATATGTGCTAGAGGCGCCGCTAGGCCCCCCACCAGCTCCTGATGCCCCTGACAAGGAAAAGAACGTCTATATAACTTGTCAGGAGGACCACAACTTAGTTCATTGCGGCATACTATATGGGCTAGAGCCAGAACTTCGAGAACGTTTCGAAAATGGCAATGCCTTTGATACCATGGGAGAATTGAAAATGATTTTCGATACCCATGCTGCCATAGAGAGTTATAATGCTTCTGAAAAGTTCTTTAGCTGCATGATGGAAGAGAACATCTCCATTAGTAAGCATGTACTCAAAATGTCTGGGTACGCCGATAAGCTTGTGTCCTTGGGAATAACGATTCCCATTGACTTAGGCATACATTGTGTTCTCCAATCTCTGCCACCTAGCTACAAGAGCTTCGTGATGAACTATAATATGCAGGGCATGAAGAAGTCTCTTCCCGAGCTTCTGTCAATGCTTAAGACTGCAGAAGTGGAGATTAGGAAAGAACATCAAGTGTTGATGATCAATAAGACCACCGGTTTCAAGAAGGACAAGAAAGGCAAGCAGAAGGGAAAGAAGGGCGGCAAATCTGTTGCCGCGCCTGAAAAGAAACCCCGAGCTGGCCCTAAGTCTGACACCGAGTGCTACTATTGCAAGGGGACTGGCCATTGGAAGCGCAACTGCCCCAAGTATTTGGCGGACAAGAAGGCCGGCAAGGCAAACAAAGGTATATGTGAGATACATGTTATTGATAAACTTAACTCCAACCTCAGAGACTCACAGTATATGATTCGGTAGCATTACAGAACACAGGGATTCGACAACATAAGTTTAAAGTCTTAATAGAGTACGATATCAAATTATTACAAACTAGGGGTCACAGACCCATCATTACACAAAATAGCGAAAGCAAATTATGTTGTTGTACACAACAAACTTGACAAAGGTCCTAAGAGGCCATAAACATAAGCAACATCCAATCCATAGTCCTCAGGCTACTACCTGGGAACCCCAACTACTCGTCGATGTCAATGTAGAATCCACCTTCAGTTACGACTAGATTTGAAGAAAAACAACAATAGCACAAGGATGAGTACGAGAATGTACTCCGCAAGACTTAGATAACCTAGTATCTACATTGTTTGGCTAGAAAAGCTTTCTCTAGATTTTCTTTGCATAAAGCCAAAGCAAGAGAGAGAGAGTAGAGGATCGTCTACACATAATACTTTTAAAACAGGTTAAGAGAGCGACGGCTCCATCTTGAAGATCTGAACTTGTTAACCAAGTACATCTGAACTCCTCATCTAGGATCACCCCCTCGAAACCCCGAGGAAGCATCCTTAAGCACAAGTGGAACAACAAGTTTTACTTTTAGTTAACGTTATCTATGAACTTATAATTTTTTCACCAAGCATTCATAACCGTGAACACGGCTTTTTAAAAAGATTTAACCCTGTAGGGGTGTACAACTTTACCCACACATACCAACCGATTCTTAATGCCAAATATTATTAGCCCTATTCCTTGGAGGACCGGTAGAGGGTGGTTGACCACGACCTTTACCTTTCTATCGCCGAGACCACGAGTCACGCCCTAAGGAGTGTTCTGCCTTAACGGGTCAATTCCTGAAGCCGGTGCCTAGAGATGTGAGGAGATGTTGGTTTACTAGGGGCTCCATCCACCCCAAGCAACCCCGGCCATGCTTACCTATCTGTAATGATGCACCTCCTTCAACTCCTCTTTCAAAAACATTTTCAATGCGTATGCCAAATGGAAAGCCCAAACTATGTGACTCATGGAATCTACTAGGCAAGTTAGTTAGTTGAGGGGTTTTCCAGGCCCCGTGTGGTTGTACGCTCGTCTCGATTCCAAAGGGAAGAACTTGGTTCCTGGTGGTGGCGAGCATGGGACTACAAAAACCACACCCAACATGGCCTCCCATACAAGCCTTAGCATGTTTATCCATCACCTTCGATCATGTCTCCATCTCCTACCTTTCTAGAATCTTTGGCATCTCCGATTCATCATCATCAGGATGGATGATGCGTAACTACTAAGCATGGCTAAGATTGACCGTCTAAGAAGCTCTAGCAATGCTCACATGCCAGACCTAGGTATGCTAGGAGCTGTGGATCAGGTGTATAAGGCTACAACATGGAAACTATGCAGCAGATAGGTAACTCTAGCTACAGATAAAACACCACATTGGAATCGTGTGCAATATAGCAAAAGTAGATAATTTATAAAACATAGGTTCAGAATGAGAGACTACTCTTGCCTTGTACTTCAGTAGACTGATATGGATCTTTGGTATTGTTGACTTCGGTCTCGTGCTCAGATCCTATCGCGAAGAAGCAATACCGGAAAGAAAAGTAATAATCAACATCTCGAACCATGCAATGCGTAAACACATAAGTGATATGTGATATTAAAGTTATCATGGCAACCCTAGGATTAGCATCGATTTAAATGGGTTCGGAGTGCTGAGGGTTTGGCATTCCATCGATCCCATATGCAATTAGGCGGGGTTCGATGTTCCTCTAAACAATCTAGGGTTTAATTTTATCAACCATGCATGATTATATTTTGAATGTGTAGATCTTGTTTTTCTGAACATTTTGGTATATTATTCATATTTTTCTGATTAAATATGAATTAATTATGAATTTTATAAGATTATAACAATTTCTGCCTTATTTAAAACATTTCTTAAAATAATAAAGCCTTTATGACGTCAGCCTGACGTCAGCTAACCCTAACCCTAAACTTTTTACACTGCGGGCTTGTCTAGCCACAGAGGCTGACTAGTGGGGCCAGGGCAAGGTCAGCTGCCTCGCTGGTGGTCAGCAGTCAGCGGGTACAAGGCCCACGTCACCGTGACGTCAGGGTGATGTCACCACGACGGCCACCGTCCGGTGGTCACCGGCGGCGATGGAGGAGTGCGCACGGGGCTACGCGAAAATGTGCATTTGAACCGGGGCTTTGTGGCGAACCTAACCAGGTTGGCGCCGCCCTGGATTGGTCACCGGAGGCGTGGCTACGACGGTGGTCTACGGCGGCGAACGGTGACGCGAGAGCAGCACAAGCGACACCAGGAAGGACTGAAGGGTCAGGGACACACAAGAGCTCACCGTGGAGCAAACGTTGTGGTTGGGGAGACGAGAGGGAGGCTGGAGCAATGACGAGATGGACGACGGGGGTCGTTGTTGTTGGAGAAGATGACGTCGATGCGGGCGACTGGGAGTGTCCCGGCCCGATTTAGCCGGTGAGGAGGAAGAAGGTGTCGAGCAGAGCGGTTGGTGTGGTAAGCGGGGCTCGGGGAGGTTAGGAGCGGCACCTAGCCCGCAGCCATGGCAGCTAGGGTTTCGACGACGCAGTGAGAGCGAGAGAGAGAGGAAGAGAGGGCGATCTGGGGAGAGTGTGGATGAGGAGAAGATGTCCACGGCTCGGGGGCGGCCTTATCCCCTCAACAACTTGGTGGATGAGCGGGAATCGCGGCGCACAACGCCAATGGTGGCAGTGGCTCCAGCGAGCTGCGTCCAACTGGGAGAAGACAAAGAACATTTTGCAAAAACCCCCTTGGGAAAGCGAAGATTCAACCCGCTGTCTAGAACTGGCGATCCAGGGGGCTGGGTTTTTAAGAAAACCCATAGGTTTTATTAAAACCTGTATTTTCATTATAAAAATCCCTTTTTAAATGATTTTTAAGCCTTTTTAAAATAAGGAAAAGGTAGGGACCTTTTGGTAAAATACTAGAGCAACCCAAAATTTGGATTTGGGCACATTGAAACCATTTGTAAAGAAAGTAAGGTTTTTCACTTGCAGTTGTTCATGTATATAGCTCACATGCATAGATTTTATTGATTTTAAAACATGCATGCAATGCTTAAGTACTAATTACAAATATTACAAACTTGGGTTGTTACAACAGCTCTGGGCGGCGACACTGGCTTTGGAACTGGCATCTTCACGGGCGACTTCAGGTTTCGCGCAGGCTTCGTCGGCATGGCCGTTCGCTGTGAACTATACTCCTGCAGGATTTCATCGTCATCATCGCGTTCTTCAAGACTGCAACTCACCTTGATCTCTCTCTGCTTCTACATGCGAGTCTTGCAGGCCGCGGGCGCTGGCGAGGGAACCTCCTTTGCCTCTTCTTTGCCCTTGGAGGAATCTCCTCCGGTCCCCTCTTCGAGCTCTTTGGGAATCTCCTCGTCCAGAGGAAGAAGCCAGCCTTGGAGGACCTGAAACAATTGAGAGTGGACAAGGAGAATTGACCCAGTCAGAATATACGATTGAATATTACGAGTCACGGATGCAAATTATGCCCGCGCGAGCTACAACTAAAGACAAAGTAATGGGCTGAACTCACTGTGGGGTCTTCGTTCTTCACGGCCACGTACGGAGCGAGCCCGGCCGTACCGTCAGTAGACTCCACGTCCGTGATCTTCTTCAGGGCGACCTTGTAGTCCGCGGCCTCCCAAGACTCCCTGCTCATCCTGGAAGGGTCGTTCTTCCCGGTGTTTTGATACATCCAATGGGGCCGGGTTGCCAGTGGGGCCAGGCGCCTCCCGAGCCAGTAGTTGTAGAGATTGATTGTTTCAATCCCCTTGTTCTTCAAGACCTTGATATGCTCCATCATCTCCGTGACGGCCATCTTCTGGTCTTCGGGGAGCTTTGATGCTATGAGCCGACGTGGCGCGCTCCTCTCTGCAACATACATAGGGAGCACCACTTCGCTAGAGGGAGTGGATTCCTTCACATAGAACCAACTATTCTTCCACTCGCTCGCGGCCTTCTTCGGCAGCAGGAGCTTGAAGAAATTTGCATTCGGCTTCAGTTGGAAGGTGACGCCACCCACCTCCGAGATAGGGCCGCCAGATCCTTCGCGACCAATGCGGCCGTGGAACAGCTCCAGCCACAACGAGAAGTAGGGCCAGCATCCAAGGTAGCATTCGCAGAAGGCGACAAAGATCGCCAACTGCTCGATGCTATGTGGACCAAGATCCGACGGCTTGATCATGTAATACACGCAGAACCGCTGGAAGAAGATCGAGGTAGGGAATCCCAAGCCCCTCTCCAGATGGCTTGGGAAAAAGATGAATTCACCGAAGCGAGGCTTCGGCTCGGTTCGGAGGGCGCGGGATTCGCCAATTCCCCTTGGAGAGAACCCCCGCATCCTCGAACGACTCGAGTTACACAGCGGTGAACTTGGACTTCCCCCACAGATCCTTCAGAGGCGCCATCAAGGAGAAGACGAGGTCGCTCTGTCCGAAGATTCTGGATCGCGGAGAGACAGAGAGACTGGGAGTGCGCGGGAGTGAGGATTGTGGAAGAAGGTCTATAGGGTTTCCTCGCCACTCTCCTTATAAAGACGCGCTACCCGCCAATCTCGGGATAGACGTTACCCACGGTAAATACGCCGAAGTTATCGTTGGGTAACCCAACAGCTAGTTTGACCTAGATGGTGGTCCAACTTCTTCCACTTGACTCGCCTACTGGTGCGCCTTGTCCAATCGACAGGGTGCAGCGACTCGAGCATGAGTCCATTCCCAATGTGCGACTGAGGACCAAGTGGGAAAATTTCCTCCCTTGTCGATAGAGTCCATACCGATTTGACTGGGCGTCCAAATTGGACTCACCTACTCCGACTGCCAAAAGAACACCTGCACTGAATCAATGCTGGCCTCGGGGACTACTTATGGGGATACGCCGAATGGGGTATGCCCAGCAGGATGTTTCGACTGGGCCAAGGGCCTTACGAGTGGGCCTGCAGGATGGCGACTGAGAATGAGCCTGGCGACTAGAAGCTGGAGGCCAAGAAGTCTAGCTGAAGCCCAGTCGGATTAGGTTAAATCCTCCAAATCCTTGTTTGGTTTGGTTGTATATCTGTAAACCCTAGTGAGGTCCCCCCTATGTAAACCTCCCTAGGGTTCCCTTTGTACTCACGATCCATCATACACCCCTACAAAGCGACTCACTGCCTAGCCACCGAGCTCGCCACCCCTATAACTCGCTCACTACCAATACAATCTAGCAGGAGTAGGTCTTTACCCTCTAGGGGCCGAACCTGGGTAAACTCATGTGTCTCCACTGCCATCTCGCTCCGCAGATGGCCATCAGCTCTTGCCCTCAATCCTATCAATCGCTACCCTGGGTAGCGACTGCCGTGGTCATTCCCACGACAGCTGTAAACCGCAGAGTTAATTTCTTCAATTCGCTGGGAGGAGAGAGGGATAGCCAGCAAGGAAAGAACAGTCACGTGGTGGCAAGGCTTTGTAGATAAGAAGATAGAGAAAGTGCAAGAGAAAAGGACAAATAGATTGTGGCGTGGTCACAAGTCTTGAAAGTTAATAAACACGAAAAATCAGGTCTCGTTAGGCCCCATGACCTGAGGCCCCGCAGATGGCGACAATTCACGCTGTCAAGTCGGGTTTCGGCTGCAAGAACCTGTGGCCACTATGAGAGAACAAAATGATGCTCTCCTTTGCGAGAACCCACGTCCACCGATGCTTTCGTCCGTGAGAACACGCGTGCATCGTGAGGCCAGTGAAAGAATGATGGCAACAATTCAAGGAAAAAACACCCATGAAATGGATGAAACCAAGAAGTGTACGCCACATGCATTGCTAAGCCAGTAGAATAGTAGTGGCACAAAAAAAGGCAACGAACAAATGTTGGTAAGGAAGATCAAGCATACATCATCAGACTACTGCATAATTATATGCGCTGCCATCGAAAGAAGAATTAAGCATGCAAACATATCGAGTCATGTAACCAAACACTTGCATTTATATATATTATAACATTGTTTACAGCACAATACACATACACATATTAATCTACGGCTAAAGCGAAACAACATTTACAATAGCATTAGCTCTGCTTGGAAGACCGAGACGAAGGACTACCATCACGAAGCACGCCATCGCGAACAGAGTCCTGGTCGTTGCCTCATGAAAAGCACAACTGACGAAAGGTCAACCGTCGAGAAAGTCCTGAAAATTCTGTCTATCAAAAATGCTCATTCGTCGAGAAGCTTCCTTCACGTCCACTCAAAGTCATCTGCGACGCTCTGCCAATCATGCCGGAAAGGCGCAAGGAAGAAGATCGAATCCTGCACAACTAAGGAAAAAAACGAATTAAGAATAGCAGTCAAAGAACGAAGAAGAAATCAGATGAAATGAAAAATGTACCTAAGACCTTATAGCGATGCTAATATGGAGAGAAACCTTGTCCCGTCATTGTCCTACGTTGGCCATATGATCTTGATGAAAACATCAAAATACTTCCAACCAAGGTAAAAATGAAGAAAGTGAAGAGAGGAAAAATGTACCATCACCTAAAAAATGCGTGTGTCCGATGATGAATAGTCATCCTCTCCTACCATGCATCCGGTCCCGATGAAACCCAAAAAAGCCAAAAAGGAAGACATGAAGAGAAAAAGTGAGAGTCCAAAAAGCGAAAAAAGAGGAAAAAAAACAAAGAGTACCTACCGCTCACACCCAGAAATACCATGTTTCTCTCCTCAACGCGTACAACCGATGATTAACCTACAAGGTAAAAAAAGGAAAGAAATGGTCGCAGAGAAGACATGACACGGAAACGGAAAGAAACACTGAAGAAGAGGAGACGACAACAACACAGCGAACAAACCTTGTAAATCCACCGCCGTCGGCGGAGTTCAGGAGGCAAGGCAATCGTCGTGATCTCGAGCCTCACTAAGCGAGGCCCGGGTTCTATTTTCTTGTTCCGAGACATATGATGATAGCATTGAGAATGGGGCATTTTCTGGTTTTACTTTAAAATGAAGCGAGTAAGAAAACGACTTATAGTCCCCGACTCCAACTTCAACTTCGATTTTATTAATAACTACTTATGAGACCCTTTTTGGCACATATCCGTAATCAAACGAATCCTTCCAAGCGTTCATCAACGCTGTCGTGGAAATGGCCACGGCAGTCGCTGCCACTGTCAGCGATTGAGTGTTTCATGGGGAAAAGTTTGCGGCCATCTGCGATGCGAGATGGGGGCGGATGCACATGGGTTTATCCAGGTTCGCCCCCCCCGAGGGTAAAGACCTACTCCTGCTAGATTAGATTACGAGAGAGCGAGTTACAGGGGTGGTGAGCTCGGCGGCTAGGCAGCGAGTCGCTCGAGGGGGTGTATGATGGAACGTAAGGTCCCAGGGTACCCTAGGGAGGTTTATATATGAGGCACCTCGCTAGGGTTTACAAGCTATCCCCGAACAAGATAAGGATCCGGAGACATTTGACCTAATCCGACAGGGCTTCTGCTACGCTTCTGGGCTTCCAGTTGCCAGTCGATGGACCTTTCCTTTCTTCATAGTTCTATCGCTGTCTTTCAGACGCACTCGCAGGCCTTTTCGGCCCACTCGGAATGTTCTGCTAGGTATACCCGCTTTGGCATATCCCCATCAGTAGTCCCCGAGGCCATCGTTGATGCAGGCGAGGGCGTCCTTTTGGCGTTCGGAGTAGGCGAGCCCAATTTGGGCGTCCAGTCGAGTCGCCGATGGACTCTATTGGAACCGAGGAAGATTTCCCCAGGTTTCCACTCGTCATTTCAATAAACATCACCGCCGCCCAGTTGTCACTTTGGCGAGAGGAAAGACTGGCGGTGGTGGGTAGACCAAGGGAGTTTGACCGTCAAATCCGGTCAAACTATCCGTTGGAATTGCCAACAGTAACTACGACGCAATTACCGTGAGTAACGGCTATCCCGATTTTGGCAGGTGACGTTTCCAATATAAGGGGAGTGATGGCTTCAGCTCCGCAATCCTTCTTCGCATTCTTCATCCTTCCTCATTTGCGCTTTCTTCCTGCGTCCTCCCGATTTGTTCTCCCCGCTTCGCGTGATTCCACATCTTACTCGATGGCGCCTCCAAAGGGCTCATGGGGGAAATCCAAGTGCACCACGGCCCAACTTAGATCCTTCGAGGACGCCAGGGTGCTCCACAAAGGGAATTGGCGGGTTCCCCCTCCTCTTCTTCCGCCGAGGCCACAACCCAGCGAATTCATCTGCTTCACCCGTCATCTCGAGAGGGGTTTGGGGTTCCCCACCTCACTCTTCTTCCGCCGCTTCTGCGCGTATTACGCGATCAAGCCCTCAGATCTTGGTCCACACAGCATCGAGCAGCTGGCGATCTTCGTCGCCTTCTGTGAATGCTATCTTGGCTGCAGGCCATATTTCCCGTTGTGGCTGGAGCTTTTTCACGGCCGCATCGGGCGCGAGGCGTCCAGTGGCTTGATGCTGGCCGCAGGCGGGGTCACCTTTCAATTGAAGACGAAGGCCAACTTCGTCAAGCTCCTCCTGCCAAAGAAGGCCGCCAGCGAGTGGAAGAAGAGCTGGTTCTACGTCAAGGAAGCCATTCCCTCCGGCGAGGTGTCTCTTCCCGAGTTCGTCACCGAGAGGAGCGAGCCCCGTCGGTTGGCGCCGAAGAAGCTTCCCAAAGATCAGCGGATGGCCGTCGCAGAAATGATGGATCAGATCCAGAAGCTGAAAGACCAAGGGTTGATTCCGATCAACCTCTACAACTGCTGGTTCGGGCGGCGCCTGGTTCCGCTGGCGGCTCGACCGCACTGGATGTACGAATACAGCAGGAAGCATCATCCATCTCGAACCAGAAAAGTGTCATGGGAGGCCGAGGTCTACAAGGCCGCCCTGTAGAAGATCACCGATGCGGAGTTCACCGACGTGGCGGTCGGGGTCGCCCCGTACACTCGTGTGAAGAATGAAGCCCCCACAGTAAGCTCTCTTTCCAATCGCTGCGTCCGTATCTCAATTCCAGTCTTCTTGCTCGGTGTTTTTTGACTCGTGGCGGTTTTCAGCTTTTTCAGGTATTGGAGGGTTGGCTCCCTCCGCTTGATGAAGAGGTTCCCCAGGAACTGGAGGAAGACTCCGAGGGGGATCCTTCCGACAGTGACGGGGAGGAAGAAGAGGTCCCTCCCCCAGCACCAGTGGCTCGCAAGACCCCGATGCAGAGACAACGAGAAGCCGAAGCAAGCCGTAGCCTGGACGAGCTCGAAGAAGGCGACGAGGTCGCCCAGGAGCAAACGTCCAGGCGCACCGCTACGCCGTCGAAGCCCCCGCGCCGGCCCAAGTCGCCAGCGAAAAGGCCCGCGTCATCGGCCAGGTCATCGGTGGTGTTCGAGTCGGACGATGATTCTGACAACGAAGGATCTCCCGAAGTCTCGCACAAGGCCCCAAGGGACACAGTCCCGGCGAAGGGGCTGGAGGGCGAGGACACGAAGGTGGTGGTAGGGGTTCCCCTGGCGGCGATTGCACCGACGACCTCGAGGGTTCCAAGCCGAGAAGCAGCTGAGGCGATGGCGTCCAAGTCGCCACAGTCGTCAAAGGTGGCCGCATCGGAGCCGGAGATCCCGGCGACTGCAGCTTCGTCGTCAAGGAAGCCCTCGGTCTCGTGGGCTTCGGACGTCTTCAAGAGGGGGCTCAGCCGCAAGCTGGGTCCTGAGTTGGACAAGCCCTCCCATATTAGCACCGGGCTTCGCGTCCTTCCGGTCCCTAAGTAAGTAGCACTTCCTCGTCCTAGTTCGCCTTGCTCCTTTTGTGTTGTTGTTGTGTTGATTGAAGGGGCTCGTGCAGGTCGGGGGCTAAAAATATTGGTCGCCCTTCGGTGGCTAAAATTCCACCGGCCGCCGACATGGGAGAGGGTGATATACACAAGAAGAGGAAGGCCTCCGACGATGTGGCGACTATCGAGGTCGTGAAGAAGAAGAAGGGGGGCGTCGATGACACTGTGACCAGGGGGAGCGATGTGGAGCCAGCTGCTCTGCCAGTCGCCAAAGAGAACGCGGCGACGCGATCGGAGCCAACCTTGGCTGCGTCCGAGCCGGAGGCGCCGGTCCTGGCAACCAGCGCCCCCGCCAGGGCGTTGGCGACGTTCCCTCGTTTTATGGCAAAGGGGTTTCCAGGTGTGGCGGACACGCAGTCTCCGCAGAGTCCGGAAATCGTGGATGCGGACATTGGGTCCCGCCGCGGGTGCACCTCCTTCACGATCCCGTCAACTGACGCCGGGGAACTTCGCAAGATGCTCAGCGCTGCTATTCAGGTATGTCCAGTCCCTGAATTCCTAGTCGCTGAATTTCAGCAGCTAAGAATTGGTTTAATTTTCTTCCTTCTCCAGTCCCCGAGTTTCTAGTTGCTGAATTTCAGCGGCTGGGAACTGGGTTTTGCTCCTTTCCAGTCCCTGAATTCCTAGTCGCTGAATTTCAGCAGCTAGGAATTGGTTTTCTTTTTCTTCCTTCTCTAGTCCCCGAGTTCCTAGTCGCTGAATTTCAGCGGCTGGGAACTGGGTTTTGTCTTGTCAAATGCTTAGGTGGGTTCTTTGTTTGCAGGGATTGCAAAGGGAGTCGACTGATCGGCAGGTTGCAAGAGAGCGCTTGGAGCGTGACTTGCGCAAAGCCCAGGAGATGAACCGGCGGCTTCGGGAAACTATTGGTGAGTGTCTGCATCATCTTTTTTCTCCTCTTTCAGGTTTGAGCTGGTCGTGTATAGCATTCTAATGTATTCTCGTGCAGATGCTTTTCTGGCTGAGATCTCCAAGGCCCGTGAGGGGTATGTTCCGGTCGCCGAGCTGGACGTGGCGAATGAGCGAGTAGCCTCTTGGGTCAAGGATTTGGAGGAGGCGAGAGCGGCCTCTATTTCTTCGGAGGAGCGAGCGAAGGCTGCCGTTGCCGCGGCTGAGGAAGAACACAAAGCCACGGATTCCATCATCGTGGGGTTGCATAATGAGCAGACTGCCTTGGAGAAGCACGTCAAGGAGAACTGCCGCAAACTCCTTGGCGAGTGTTTGTCTTTACTTGACCCTTTCATATAGTCCCTGCTTTGGGGATTTCATAGTTTCACTAACGCCTGACTTTGCAGCTATGGTAGGCCAAAGTGACCCGGTTGTGCAGACTTACAACGCCTCGCAGTGCGTGACTGCCATGGTGAATGCAGCCACGGCCTCGGCATTGTGCGTCCAAGCGGCTCTCCAGGGCATGTCTCCCACCGAGGTTTTCCCTGGGGGGCTGATGGAGGTATGGCGCTATCTAGACGCCGTTGTGGAGTGGATGACGCGCTCGGCGTTCAGACGCGGGGCTGCCACGGTGTTGAGCTTGGGTCTCGCCCATTTCTCCGATGACTTCGATCTTGACGATGTGACGAGTGGCTACCCGTCAGCGACCGGCACGGTGGAGATGTCCGAGGTGCTGAAGTTGACCGCGAAGGACACTCCTTACGCCAATCGTGTCTTGGCGATGGGGGATCTGCTGCCATATCAGGAGACGGTGTTGGCGCCTGGCGACCCCGAGCCGAAGTACCACGACATGAAGTCGGAGCAGCCCTTCCGGTCGTCGTTGTTGAAGTCGCTGACAACGTACCCGACGAACCCGTGGCGGCCTTTTGTGCGCGTTAAGGGGGTGGTGCTACTTCGTCATCAGGGCCTATAGAGTAGACAATGTAATTTGCCAAGTTGTGATAAATGCCAAGTGGCAAATGCTGTAAGATATTTTTGTGATATATGCCACGGGGGGTCGATCGACTCGTGTTTTGATGAGTATGTTGTGTTTTGCTTATGCATTGTTTTGATTGAGCGAGTCCCTAGTCCGCCTTTTAAAGGGGTATAACTCGATTGTATACTTTTGTGTGTTTGTTATGTTTATGTGCTCTTTTTATCCCTCGCTTCTTCTGAGTGGCGAGTCCCCGAGCACGAGTAGGACTGACTTAAGAGCGAGTCCCCGAGCGTGGTGCCCGACCGTATTGGTCATGATCCTTTTGCAGGTTGTGAGTGCGTTGTTTGTAACGCGTCTCCTCCCCTGGCTCGGGGAGCCAGTCGCTTGGCGAACCCTAGGCATCTCTCTTACTTGGTGTGTTCTCGAGCCGTGTGGGGTTTCCCGTTTTGTGGAGTCCCCGTGCGTGGTATTTAACTGTTCGAGTCGCTTTGCGCGAGGGTGGGAGGGACAGTTCGCTGTGAGGAGCGTGTGTCGGATGTCTTGGCCCGGTGGGCCAGTCGTGCTAGGCGACTCCAATGGCGGCTCCGGGTTGGCATTTTTCGTGGACGACCCAAAGGCCCGGGTATTTCCGGTGCCCTTGTGCCGCACTACTTGGCCGTGTCGGTCGCTCGACCAGAGTTTGACTTCCGTAAGTAGCGTATTGCTGGCATGTACGAGTGCGAGTGGCACAAGAATATGGCGAGTGGACAAAATTTGTGCGATCCGAATAAATTTCATTATATATTCCGATGGAGTACAGTGTGAGGTTCCAAGTATAGAACTTTCTGAGGAGGTTTACATTCCATGGCCTCCCGACCTCCAATTGGCCATCACCCCATATGTCGATGAGGTAATAGGCGTCGTTGCCAAGGACTCGACCTATGGCGAATGGCCTCTCCCATGGGGGAGAGCTTTTGCATGCCCTTTCTGTCTTGGACCAGTCGTAGGACCAGGTCACCTTCCTGGAAGGTGCGAGTTCGGACTCGGCAACTGTGATAGCAGCGGAGTCCTTGCTGGTATATGGTGGTGCTGGAGCGAGCCAGGTCGCGTACCTCGTCAAGTTGATCGATGCTGTCTTGGCGGGCGATCTTGTTGGCCGCCGCGACGTAGTTGGCGACTCGAGGTGAGTCATGCTCCAGGTCGGTTGGCATTATGGCCTCGGTGCCATACACCATGAAGAAGGGCGTGAACCCGGTTGATCGGTTGACGGAGGTGCGAATCCCCCATATCACAGAAGGGAGCTCGTCAACCCAGCATCCTAGGGTGCGCTGGAGGGGCACCTGCAGTCGCGTCTTGAGCCCATGGAGGACGCTCTGGTTGGCGCGCTCTGCTTGGCCGTTTGATTCCGGGTGGGCGACTAATGCGAGGTCGAGTCGGATGCCGTGCTCCTCACAGAATTCCGCCATGGTCCCCTTGGCGAAGTTGGTGCCGTTGTCAGTTATGATGCTGTGCGGGTAGCCGTACCGGTAGATGAGTTCGCGTAGGAACTTGGTGGCCGTCTTGCCGTCGCACTTTTTGATTGGCTTGGCCTCGACCCATTTGGTGAACTTGTCGACTGCGACCAGGAGGTGAGTTAACCCAGACGGGGCCTTCTTGAACGGGCCTACCATGTCCATGCCCCATAAGGCGAATGGCCACGTTATGGGATTGTCTTGAGTGCCGAGCCAGGGAGGTGCGTCTGGTTCGCGTACTTCTGGCACCCGACGCATCGTTGGACGATGTTGGTGGCATCGGCGTGTGCGGTGAGCCAGTAGAAACCGTGCCGCATGGCCTTGACGACTAGCGACTTGGTGCCGGCGTGATGGCCGCAGTCGCCGGCGTGAATGTCCTGGAGGATCTTGTGGCCTTCTTCTGGCTATACACAGTGCTGGAACACGCCGGTCACGCTGTGCTTGTGGAGCTCGCCATTGATGATGACGAAGGATTTGCAGTGGCGCATGATCATTCGTGCCTCCGTATCGTTGCTCGGTAGGAGTTTCTGTT
Source organism: Avena eriantha (assembly GCA_910589775.1). Classification (NCBI taxonomy): domain Eukaryota; kingdom Viridiplantae; phylum Streptophyta; class Magnoliopsida; order Poales; family Poaceae; genus Avena; species Avena eriantha. Next base: position 204,351,325 of record OU342745.1, on the reverse strand, counting down.
CCAGGAAGGCGACGTATGGTGCTGTCTAGTCGCTAGGTTCCACAATCATGGCGACTAGGGCTGGTTCTGGTTGCAGTGGGATCCCGACGTCGATCTCTTTTGGTGGGCTGACTAAGGGTTTGTGGATAATGTCGAGGAAGACGCCTACTGGTGGCGCCTGTCGGGTCGATCTGATGTGGGAAAGGGCGTCTGCCTCCTCGTTTTTACGCCTGTCGATCCACTCGACGGAATAGCCGTCAAAGTGTCCTCCCAACTGGTCGACGGCTTGGCGGTATGCGATCATTGTTGGGGAGACGGCGTCGCACGTCCTGGTGACTTGGCCGGCGACTAGGTCGGAGTCGCCATAGCATCGTAGGCGGTTGATGTTCATCTCCTTGGAAGCTCTCATGCCGTGAAGGAGGGCCTCATACTCTGCCATGTTGTTGGTGCAGGGCTTGCAGTTGAGGTGGAGCACGTAACGCAGCTTGTCTCCTTTGGGGGAGGTTAGGATGACCCCAGCTCCCGCGCCGTCGGCGTTCTTGGAGCCGTCGAAGTGGAGCGACTAGTAGTGGAGATACGGGAGCTTCTCTGGCTGCTGTGCTTCTTCCCAGTCTACAAGAAAATCAGCCAGGGCTTGTGACTTGATCACTTTTCGGGGCTCGTACTTGATGTTGTGGATGCCGATCTCGACGGCCCACTTGGCGACTCGCTCGGTTCCTCGCGATTGCGTATGATGTCCTGCAGGGGCGCGGACGAGACCATCGTGATGGCATATCCCCATCAAACGCGAAGCATGGCTGCAACCCCTACTATTCTTTGATTTATTGATCTTCTTATCATTAGGCCCTTTTTATTGTCTGCCAACTCTTCCGCAATAGGGGGTGACTTTCTTCTTCCCAAAAATGATAGTTCCACCTTCAGGGCCAAGTATGCAGCAGAATTCTGTGGAGAGGCTGTGTTTTACACTAAATGATGCAAAGCGCCTCGTAAGCTGCTCTATCCTCCATGAAAGCAGTAGCCTCTACAGACTTACTTCCTTGAGGAGGTAGCATCACATAATGGGGATCTATACCATAAAGAACTTTGAACGGAGTAGTGCCCAATGTGGTATGGGAAGAGGAATTATACCAGAATTCGTCCAAAGATAGTCCCTTAGTTTTAAACGAACCCGTACTTAGTTTTAAACGGTAGAAGGTATGAATTGATAGCCTCAGAAAACTTAGTTTTAAACGAACCCGTACTTGAAAGTAGTAGACCTAAGGATCAGTACGTACACCGAACGAACATGCCCTATAACCTTTATTGAACGACTAAACCCAGCCGTAGATAATAGATGGGATCTTATCTCGTTTAGCGACATACGCTCAAAAGAATATTGTCTTGTCACTTCATTCTACATTTTCTAATTCAATGGTAGATTAATTATTTAATAAGCAATTTCTTATTTCAAATATAGGTACGCCCTTCCTACCTTCTTAATATAGGTACCACGCCCTTCCTACCTGCTACAGTTGATGTGAATGATCGTGTCTTCGACATCAATTGAAGTCTGATTAGATATGTCATTGAAACAAATCTGTTTTGTCTCTATTTTCTTTTCAGATGATGAGGATGAGCCGACTGAGCCTAACAAAATTTTGGAGAAGCCGGACGATGAAGCCTTAGTCAAAAGCAAGCAATAGTCGTACCCGTGAAATCTAATGCATTAGGGAAAGAGGACGTTGGCGCTTAAGGAAGCCCGTCCTAGCAATAGTGGCTGAAGCTGGTCTCGATCTCGAACACAAACTGATGCCTAGCTGCCTCCATCTCTGCCCAACTCAATGCACACAGAACTCATGCATTACTACTCTGACTTGGTCTCACCCTCTGCCTTTGAAGGTTTGGATCGACGTCGGAAATGGAAGTCTTGAGGAAGAATGTGTTGAATACAAATGGAACTTCCCAACCTTCGATAAAAGGACCCATCCTCAGGAAATTCCTTTTGCAATCCTTAGAAAAAGGTGGCTTAACTAACGAAATAAAGATAGAACCTGATGCCCGCCCTACTTCATTCCTATCTCCTTCGGTGTCAGGAGCATGTGGTGGTCACATTAATGGACATGCGCTAGCTAAGAGAACTTCTTAAGCACCCACTGTCTCAAGTATCCTCTCGTTTGCCATCTGAGACTGATAATCCCTCTGCGCTTTAGCAAGGGATGAGCGTGAAATCTGTTGCTTGTTCTTTCGGTAGTCATCCTTCGGGAATCCATAGTAGGGATTACGTTAGTACATTCTTAGGCGAGCATGATCACGCACCGAAGTCCTGCCCTTTGGCTTTAATATGGAACCTCTCAGCTGCTCCCTCAGGATAGGTAGGCGACCTTAGCAGCCTTGATTTAAGTCAGAGACTTATTAGCAGGTACCTTTCCATGCACTTTGATGGCAAAAGAGGCGAAAAAGGCAATCCATAGAAGGATTTGGCGCCGCTCGGAACTACAGACGTCTACTACTATGGAAGGAGCCTACAACTATTTCATTGGTTTATTTCTTTCATTCGTGGGGCATTGGATAAAAGCATTGGGATAAAATCATATAATGTCACGCATAGCAAAGTTGGCTCATAACCTCCTAATTGTAGGGGTAACGGTGGAGTTCTATGGTGGTGAACTTAATGGAGTACGTTATTCTGATCCTGCTATTGTAAAAACATATGCGAGGAATTCTCAATTAGGGGAAAATTTTGAATTAGATCGATCTACTTTGAAATCAGATGGTGTTTTTTGCTCTTTAAGGGAGGGCATCTCCTAAAATGTGGAAGTTTGGTGCCTTAGAGATATGGCCGGCACGCTTTGCTGGAAAGCAATAAGTCAATAAAATAGGGTAGGTCTACCCCCTAATAAAGGTTTCGCTCGACGACCCTGTATCCATTCTCGATTAAAGAACGAAGAGTTAGGTTTATTATCAGTCTACTAAAAAATTTCCAGGCCAAAGACCAAGAGATGGAGATAAGAACGAAAGAGGAGGAGGATTGGATTGATCGATTGGAATAATTGGTCCTCGTGACCTTGAATCAAAGAAAAGCAGTTGAGAAGAAAGACATATCTATTTCAGGGTCAACTGATTTCCAATTCTTCTTTGCTAGTGCTTGACTCCTATGGAATTCTGTTAACAAGGATTTACCGATTGTCTCGAGGCACGGCAGTAAACTTGCAACACATCCTTTACCTCCTGAGCACTATCCCTATTCGCCTTCTTCATTTGTTTTTAGTTTATGTTGTGATGGAACGCTAAATTGTAGAAAAGTTTTGATTGTAAAAGTATACAAACAATTTACTATACGAGAAAATATGTCACTCGATAAGAATGTATGAGACGAACTTAAAAGAGTGAGGCGAGACCAGTGAAAGACCGCTATTGCAAAACAGTACATGAAACTTTAGCTTCATATGGCTCCTCTATGATCAGAAAAAAGGACTGTTTCGGTATTGTCCCCCATATTCTAAAGGGATACCCTAAGCATGGATGATCCAAGTTTATGAAGTATAATATTTGCACATATTCTAGATTGCATCTATTACTTGATCAATTAGGTCTTGTCTAGATAATGTTTCCTACCCTAATTTTTTTGTCTTTCCCAAATACTAAGGAGAAGGAGAGGATTGAGTCAAAATAAAAAGCTATTTTTGGAGTTTTACCAACAATTTTATATATGTGAATGAAAAATCTCTCATCTGCTGACAAAACGGAATAATATCTTTTAGGATTCAGAATCCTATTTGGAGCCTGCCTATTGATCAGACTTGCCGGGGCCATTCACTTCTATAGAAAAATAGGTGTACTACGCGAAAGCTTTTCTTTATGAAAATCCCGGTGAGTCGTCCTCTATTTTTTATGCCAACAATTAAGAAACTTTTTCCCTGACTTGATGTATCACAACCTTTTGATAAAAAATGAGCCGTTCTAGCGAGCATATCGATCCGTAAATGGATTTGTATGTATAGCCACTTAAGTCGTGCTCCTCGTTTCTCGAATGTAAAAAAAGTAGAACTGACCGTGATCTCTTGCTAGGGGAAGGTATGTATTGGGACAAGATGGTTCGTGAGTGGGCACAAACCCTCATCATTCCTATATGTTGGCGATATACTTTCCAAGTATCGTCACTGTGCCTCACTGACCAAGGTGACCCATTTCGGGTTAGAGCTTTGCTTCACGGGCGGCCTAGTCAAGGAGATGAAACGGAGTCCAGTCCGACTACTGGAAGGCCCAGAAGACTTACCTACATAGGCATGTTATGGTACTTGTATTTCAAGATGTACTCTGTAACCGACACTTAGTTGTAGCCGGATAGGTCTCTCCTGTAAACCCTAGGCTGATATCTATATAAGCCGTCCGAGGGTTAGCCTTTAGGGAACCCCACGATAGTCTACAATCTCAACTCGCAAAGGCGAAACCCTTTTAACCCATATTCCGGCTCTTCCATATTACTGGATTGCTAGCAGGAGTAAGATCCGTCCAAAGCTGGCGGATTCTAACTTGGGTAAACTTGTGTGCTCATCGTCCTGAAACACCGTACGTCTCACACCCTCTCTTTTGCACCCCTCGAGGACCCCCTCATGGCGTACTTGTCATCAATCCGACGACAGTTGGTGCCCACCGTGGGGCAAGTGAGTTTCGGATCTGTGTTCCGAGCGGAATTTGCAAGAATCGGAATCGGTGAAACCATCGCCATTGGTCGTGTCCTCTATGCCAGCGATGTCCCTCTTATCGTTCTCGACAAAACCTGGATTCTGGCTAGGGAGGCCGTGACTGCCTACACCATCATGTCTTTTGGTGATATCGATGTTTACATCGGTTTTGCTGAACCTGCCCCACCTGCCCAAGTGGTGATGATAGGGGCAACAGAAGTTTCTGGGTCCAATTTGTCCACGGAGGCGGCAGAGTTCCGTATCTTGAAAAACCCTAATCCCACCCAGCCTGCACCTATTGCAGAGATAGTGTAGAAAGCTGAACCTGAAGCAGACCTTGTAGTGCAAGTCGAATCTGGAGCGGGTATCCCTAGCGAGGCCGAATCCCAGATCGATCTGCCCGTCGAGGTCGAAATCCAGGGGGAGCAAGGCCACAATGCTAGTTCCGGCTCAGCCAACGCCATAACAGATCAACCTTTGCTAAGGCATACATTGAGCGCATAATTCTGCAAGGCGCATGCATGGATGAGGTTCTCGACACCATCAGGTGTTTCCAGGAAGCCCACGGGGAAAGCCACAACTACCTCAGGACACACACATCGCACTATGTTGGATATGTTGGATCCGGATCCAGCTCTGCCGATGCTAGAGACAACAAGGACTCAGTGTTGGAGGCAATTGGAACAAACACCGACTTACCGACATCTTCGGATGATTCCATGATGTCGTCAGAGTTCTAAAAGTTCTCCGCAGAATATGAAGAGGAATTCAATTCCAAAGCTGTACAAGAGAGAGAAGCCATGGACGAAGGATTCGGAGAAAACTCTCCCAAAGCGCGGGATGACATGGATCTAGGAGACAATCCCGACCTCCAGATGTCCGAAAGTACCAATTAGAGATTGACTCCAGGAAACAGACCCAAGGTCTTCTTTGCTACCAGCGCTGCCAAGAAGGCAAAGAGGAGGAACAAGAAGAACAAGACTCCGACAAAAGATCCTCCAGCAGAGGAAGTGGTTGCTGAAGAATACAAAGAAGACTCGGATGGAGCCTTAATCCTAGACGAGCCTAAGTAAACTCTGGTGGATGGATACGTGGTTACTGCTGGTGCCCGTAAACTCATCAATGTTGCGTTAACTACACCAATCCCTACTACTGCAGAGCTTACACTTGCAGAATTGGAAGAAAGGTCCCAAGCCCTAGAAGCGCGTCATCAAGTACTCATGGATGAGACTAATAACCTTATGGAAGATAAGAAGCGCATTGCATATGCGAGGCAGTTCAACTCCCTACACCATCAGAAGACCCGGAAAGGCCCCGTGCGGGATAACAAAAATCCAGAAGTCCACAAGACCCTCTTTGAGGGAGATGACACCGTCAAAGGAGAACCTCAGCCGGATAGCAAGGGATGTCTGGTGTATGGCACGCAAGTGGAAAACATCGCTGCAGCTCGAGATATCCTTGCAAACAACCCAAACCCAGATCAAGTTTGGTTGGGCGTAAAGCTACTTACCAAGGGTCTGGAGCAACAAAGGGCCGCGAAATCCGGAAGCTTAAAACTAGTCTCCAAGTCCGACCAATGTCACACAGATCCGGCTTGGGATGATATCAGGCCCCGACGGGATCCAGCACAGCATCACCGTCCTGACCGTCGGGAAGACAACTATTCGAGAACCGGATCTTCAGGGCAACAACACAGAACCGTGCGTGACTAGAGCAATGTTGCCCCAGCCATGGAGCATGACGCACTTGCGGCACTGGTTCCGAGATACCCTCCCCGACGAGAGTCAAACAATCGCAGGGAAGACGACAAAGAGCAACGTCGGGAGGAGGACCAACAAAGGATGCCACCTCCTAGATATACAAGCAGTACGGCTGAACTTCACTGCAATGGGGGGAACGACAAACGAAGGAAAGACGGACATCATGCCGAGTCAAGCCGATAGGGGGCTCATCGCAATGAAGACCCTCCCCGGAACCAGAATAATGACGCTCTAGATGGAGGCCGACACTCAGCCAGAAATAATCCACCTGCACCACCCTCTCCACCAAGTAGCCTTCATACCGGCTCTCAAGGAGGCCAAGGAGGGCGTTGTAGTGGATGAGGTGGTGGCAGAAGAAGAAGTCCGGCTCCAAGGCACTGCAACCATAGTTTAACACCCCTGGGATCAGGGTTCAAAAAATCCCGGACCTTAGCCTGACATAAGCTTAACCAAGAACTCGAGGATATTCAGTGAGAAATCGGTAACACAACAATAACCCAGCGACACAAAAATTATTACAGCAAGCTCATAATTGTGCGAAAAAACAAAATATTACAACCAGAGCTCGCTAACCACAAATCAGACAACGGAAGGAAAATTATGCTATTAAGTATAGCAAACTTAACAAATGGCCTAAGAAGCCTGAAGCACAACGATGATGTCCCAGCCCATAGATTCCAGGCTGCCGACCGGGAATCCCAAGCTACTCGTCAGTGTCGATGCCATACCAAACTTTTCTTCTGAGGAACACTTACTCTGCTACAAAAGTATCAAGAAAGCAAGGGTGAGTACAGCGTGTACTCCGCAAGACTTATGGCTGGTGGGGTTATTTTGCATAAAGCCATCTTTGTTTATAAAACAAGAGGAAGAAGAAGCTCGTTTCATAAGAATATTTTAAAAGGGGATAAGAGAGCGACATCTCCGAAGCATTGATCATCATCTTTTGATATCCACCAAATTAATCCTCATCTCACAACTAGGATCACCCCCTCGTACCTATGGGGAAGTATCCTTAAGCACACGTTGATCTACCAAGTTTTACGATTAGGTTATAGTTCTCTATGATCTTAGAATTCGGTCACCAAGCGTTCATAACCGTGAACACGGATTTTCAAAAATATTTAACCCTGTAGGGGTGCACAACTTTACCCACACGTACCAACCGACTCTTAGCGCCACTTGACACACTTCCTTGATGTTGTGGCAGAGGGTGATTAGACACGACCATTTTACCTTGCTTTTGCCGAGACCATGAGTCACACCCTAAGGATGGTTCCGTCGTAACGGGTCAAATACCAAAGCCGGTCCCTAGAGATGTGGGCAAGGTTGGTTTACTAGGGGCTCCATCGACCCCAAGCAACCCCGGCCACGCTTACCTACCTGTTATGATGCACCTCCTTCTCCTCTGCTTTCAAAAACATTTTCAATGCGTATGCCAAATGGAAAGCCCAAACTAGGTGACTCATGGAATCTACTAGGTAAGTTAGTTAATCGCGAGGTCCCCATAGGCTGTATGCTCATCTTGGTCCATAGGAAAGAACTCGGTTCCTAGTGGTGGTGAGCATGGGACTACAAAAACCAGATCCCACCGTGGCCTCCCTTAGAAGCCTTAGCATGTTTAACCTTTACCAATGATCTCATCTCATCACGTCCTCCTGTCATCCTAGATTCTCTACATTTAGTACATCATATGGATGAACCAACACTGACAGCTAAGCATGGCTAAGAAAGACGCAGGTAATAGCTCTAGTACATCATATGGATGAACCAACGCAAGCCAAGCCTAGTTATGTTAGGAGCAGTGTATCAGGTAATATAACATCAAGGGAGTAATGCAACAGATAGGATACTCTATCTATTGATAAAAGACCACAGTAGAATCATATGCATCATGTCAGAATTGAAATACTTTGAAAGCATAGGATTCTTTTATGTGTGGGGCTATGCTTTCCTTTGCCTGTTGATAACCAAAAAGCAGATCTTCGGAAGCCTTAGCTTGACTTGATTATAGTTGATCAAGTATTGTTCATCGATCTTCGATGGTGTTGATCTTGGTCTTCGATCTCGATCCTAATATTGTATTCTACCGGGAATAAGCAAACACCAGAAAGAAAGGAAACAATCAACACATGGCATCGATGCATTGCTCAAGCAAGGATGATGATATGACAAGTTAAACAAAGTTGAATTGTAATCCTAACGCATGCTTAGTAGTTTCGAGGGGTGCAAACCCTGATACATGAGAGACCCCGGAATCACCTACGGGGTTCATTTGTTCTTCTAATTAATCCTGCGATTAGAGTTATTAAACAATGCATGATTTTGATGCAAAAGTGTAGATCTTATTTTTCTAAATATTTTGATATATTATACACATTTTTCTAACTTATAAATAATAAATTATTGAATTTATAAGATTATAACAATTTCTGGACTTACTAAAAACAATTAAAAACGTTTACTGCGTCATTATGACGTCGCCACAGGGCTGGGGGACAATTTTCACTGGGCAGTGCTTAACTAGAGTGGCTGACAGAGGGGCCATGGGCCACCTCAGCTGCCACGCCAGTGGACAGGACCCACCTATGTTTGACCGGGGCCGACCTGCGTGCCGATGACGCACGGGTGACGTCAGCATGGCGTCATGTCGGCGGGAGCTCTCAGGTGGACGACGGAGATAGCAGTGGGGCACGAGTGAGCTGGCGGAGTGTTACGTTCAAATGAGCGTGACGCGGGGTAGCTAACGGTGGTCGTGCCGCCGTTTATTGGTCATCAAAGCATCGTGTGTGACGGCGTCCGACGGTGGCGGGCGGTGGCATGCGAGGGGAGGACGAACCAGGGAGAGAGGGAGGAAGGGGATTGGTCCATATGGACCAGTAGCTCACCCTGAGCGTGATGGACATGACGGTGATGCTGGGTGTGGACAGGGTCGACGGTGAGGGCCGCGGTGGCGGTTGTCGGAGGTGGGGAAGACGGCGATGTTGGCAAAGATTTAGAGCATCCCTTATCGATTCCTTCGGCTAGGTGGACTAGCACGTCAAGGTGGAGCTCAAGGTGATCTCAAATGGGACGGGGCGGCCAGAGACGGCAGCTATTCGAAATGGCAGCGGGCTAGGGTTTCTGCCTAGAGGAGCACGTCTTGGTGGGGTTCTTATCCGACTCCAGGTGGGGGCGAGACGAGCATCGCGGCGCAAGGCGGTCGATGGCGGACGCAATGCCAGGCAGCAGCTTCTCCACCGGACGCGAGGAAGAAGAAAAAGGAAAGACACGAAGGGGTATGGGCCTTGGGCCGGGATGGGCTCTGTCTAGCACACGCGAGCGATGGATAGTAGAGGCAGGGAGCTGGCTCGGGCTAGAATAGGGTTCTGGTTGCATTTTTTATTGCTAAAACCCTTGTCTAATTTCTGTTTTCGCCTTTTGAGCTTGTATTTAAATTTCAAACCTGTTTTGGATTATTTCAAAAATACCAGAAGGTTTGTAAAACATGTGAAATAGTTGGGGGCCCCTTTAGTCAATTTGGGCTCCACAAGTTTTTGTGTTTTCAAAAATATTCAACACCTTTTGAATTCATTTTCAAAGAGGGAGGGAAAACTATGGTTTTAGGGTTTGCATATTTATCTTAGCAAAGATAGATGATGCTTATGAATGCAGAAACAAACCCTAATTAAGATTAACTAAAACTAGGGTGTTACAAATCTATCCCCCTTATGAGAATCTTAACCCGAGATTCCGCAGGTAGGAAGAAGGAAGAGAAACAGGGTCACTTCTAAGGATAAGAGGGAACCACACTAATAACACAGAGAGTATCTCATGGTCAACTAATGAAGGGGTGTTTAGAAGCAACTCTGAGGCGATGAACATGAAACATGTCAAGGTAATAGAGAAAACAAAAGGAGATGGTTTCAAGTTGTTAGATAACCGGTCTTCATAAGGATTGAGATCATTGAGCTTCATAAGAGTTCAAACTTCTGAAGAGGAAAGCTTCCAACAGAAAGAAAATTACCACATACTTGAAGAAATGAAACTCTACTAGACGGCTTAAGTAGAGCTTTTGGGGATATAGAGATGCAGATAACCAAGCTATTGAACTACTTCTGATATAGAAGAGTCACCCCTTTCGTTCAATAGAAGGCTAAGACATAAAGGTGTTTTGTGGCGAGGACTCATAAGAGTCACAAAGAACATGTATCAAGAGGAACTTCTGATTACCAAAATCATAGTCACTCTATGAACATGACTGAGATACAAAGGAAACTCTTTATTCATCCAGGGTTACCAAAATCTTTGCCAAAGATCATAATATCACTTTACACCACTAGGATGATTAAATAAGAAGATTCCTAATGACACGAGGAAAAAGAAACTTCATTCTTAGACTTCAATTACTTGGCACAACAAAATGCTTGCCAACATAAAAGTGTCTGGAGGATCGACCGAGAGACATTTAGCAACACTACTTTAAATGTTCTCTTTGATGTTCGAGGAAGCAAACATTAAACAAAGGTCGGACTTCGGATACAAAGGAAACCATAAGCACAACTTCCTGTAATAAATCATAGAAGGAGCCTTATGAAGAGTGGTTGTTATTGTTGATTCAAGAGAATATGCCAGTAGGATTTCCTACTAATTGTGTCAACCAGTACATAAATCATGCCGGAGATACAAAGAGACCTATGTCAAAACCCTGAAGAACACCAACCATCATATCTGCTTGAGATTCAGATTTGGCTAGGTGGAATGATACTTCAGACTCAACATGTACAAACAGAAAGTGTGCAACATTTACCACAAAGGTGAAGTTAGTAGATTCTCAAGAAATGGACTATAGTGTTAAGCTCCAAAAGACTGAGCTATGTTACTAGATCCCTGTATTAGCATCTTGTCAAAGGACGACTGCTCATCCATCGAATATTTGCAATGCACATGTATCTGTAGAGGGAACAATGATAACTCTACTTGAATCCACGGTGACATCTTTCAACATTTGCACGTGAATCAGAGAAGGCTACTTCTAACATCCAGAACACATACTTCGAGATGACCTGAAGACGGTTGTCGAAAATTTTCGAACATTACCACCAAATGTTCCATATGAATCTATTCTAGCATGGAGAAGATAAGGTGATGGGGATATGCCGAATGGGGTATGCCCAGTAGGACGTTCCTACTGGCCCAAGGCCCTTGCGAGTGGGCTTGTAGGACGGCAACTGGAATGCGACTAAGGAGCAAGCCTGGAGACTGGAAGCTAGAGGCCTAGAAGCATAGCCGAAGCCCAGCCGGATAAGGTCAAATCCTCCAAATCCTTGACTAGTTCGGTTGTAAATACTGTAATCCCTAGTGAGTTGCCCCCTATATAAACACCCCTACAAGTGACTTGCTGCCTAACCGCCGAGCTTGCCCCCCTGTAACTCGCTAGCTACCAATACAATCTAGCAGGAGTACGTATTTTACCCTCCTTGGTGCCGAACCTGGGTAAACTCATGTGTCTCTGCCCCCATCTCGCTCCGCTGACGACCACCAGCTCTTGCCCTCAATTCTATCAATCGCTACCCGTGGTAGCGACTACTGTGGTCATTCCCACGACAGTGGCACCCACCATGGGGCATAGCCAGTCCGACCTGAGTTCTACGGTGAGACCCTACACGCCAATCGATCGGCCGATCGCCACCGGCCGCATGATCGCCAGTGGCGGGATCTTGCAGATCCTGCCCAGCAGCTACATCCCGGCGTCGTGGCTGATCATGCATAGCGTGGTAATGCCGGTCGGCACCATCAACCTGTTTGTCGGCTTCACCGACTCAGTCGACCCGGCGGGGATGGTGATCGTTGGCGGATCGCCACCATGCCGCGATTTGCTTTTGGAGGACCAGATTCGCTCCATCAGCCGCCTCTCCACCGAGTACGACTTGGCTGCTAGCAACGCGGCCATGACTGATGCCGCCATGGACAACGTGGCTCTCCACGACGACACCAACTCGGCGACTCTTGCCTCGGTCGCTGGATCCATCACCCCCGCATCAGGGGAGGACTCCATCACACGGGTCTCCAACCCTGAGGACTTCGAGGACCCCTCCATCCTCAGGATCTTCGACTCCGACTCTAGGTCGGAGTCCCCTAAGGACTTTCGCGCCAGATCCAATCGATTCAACACGGTCTACATGGCGGGAAACACGAGTGCCCCGCTAGATCCATTCTCCACGCTGATCCCGCCGACCACAATGGTGACAGAGGTGGAAGAAGCCCGCCTGCGACTGGAGAAGGCAGCACATAGGGAGCTAGCCGAGCACGAGAAATTCTTCCTCGAGCGGGAAACACCACAGGAGCTATCGCTCTACCATCAACACCGCATCAGGACCCGCCTAAACTCCAACATCTTGGGCCGTCCTGAACTTCAACGATGAGGGTTACCCCGTGCGCGCAACTGAGCGCGAATACTACGAGAACGCGCCACCCGGTGGTAGCAACAGCCCACCACCCAGCGCACCGGCGACCGGAGCCCCACCGCCACCCATTGGTCGCGCGCCCCCGCCGGACTAGCCGCGAATCATCATCTTGCCGCTGGCCTGCAACGCCAACGGGATCCCACTGTACTCCACTCCAATGGACAATGTCATTGTGGGAAACGTCGCGGTCGCCCACCTTGACATCCAAGGAGAGGGTGCACTACAGATCCAGTACGCCAAGTCCTACTCGCCAGGGCTGTCGAGCAGGAAGCCGCGGGAGTTGACCCGCGGGGGCAGATGTATTCCCGCTCATCGGCAAGCAGGACAGTCTCAAGAGTCCCCCCCAACCGTCGCCAACACCGTCACCTACCCACCGCCCAGCCCCTACCGCATCAGCCATGGGCCACCAACCCTGCACTCTCCCCCAACGAGCCACGGCCGGCGAACAACACACTCGCCACCAACGGCCAACCCATCGGCACACGAACGCACATCGTCAACAACCAGGCATGGCGGGCGCGCCAGCCCAATGACTTGAGACACACCCTCACCAACCGCAGCGACCCCGAACCAAGGGGCTCGCTCAGCCGAGTAGGCCCCCAATGCTTCGGACCAATGATCTGAGGCGAGAAGTACCCCGCCAACTTCAAGGTGCCCAAGGAGATCGAAAATACGATCCAACGTACGACCCAGCTGTGTGGCTGGATACGTACCTGATGGCCATGGGAATCGCCGGTCACACCGACCTACTCGCCCCTCGCTACCTCCCCCTAATGATGGAGGGAGCGACCAGGTAATGGATCAACACCCTCCTCACCGACAACATCGACTCGTGGGAGGAGAGGCGTGACGCCTTCGTTAGGCACTTCGAGGGCTCCTACACCCGCGCCACCACCATCGAGGACCTGGAGTAATGCATCCAGGGGCAACACGAGTCGACCCGCCACTGGATCCAAAGGTGGCAGGAACTGTGGATCAACGCCTCCGTCATCCACCCGGAAACGGTGATCCACTGCTTCAAGAATGTGTGCTGGTACGAGCCCTTGGTCACTAAGATTAATAGGGTCTATCAGACGCTCGACAACATCCCTGTCCTCCTCGAGATTGCCAAGCGATACGCGGAGGAGGACCCCAACCAGGACTCTGATGACGAACCGGGAGGTAGACGCCGCACCAGCAGCCACGACAACGGGTAACAACGCGACATGCGCTACAGCAACACTCGCCTCATTGGCAAGTCCTCGGTGATGTCCGAGTCGACTTTGTCGCTAACGCCAGCTACAGCCAACATGACCCGAAGAACTTCCACCACGGCAGGGACAACGAGACGGGAGGAAACTACCATGACAGCGGAAACTACCGCGCCAATAATGCGATGAGGTCAAAATTCGACTCCGCCCGCCTACTCAACCAGCCCTTCGTCTACCACAATAGGGAGGGGATACCCGCCACCCACACCACCTCAGACTGCCATTCCCTAAACAAGATAGAAAAGGGAAGGCGAGCAAGGGACGACCCCAACAACAACCCACCAAGGAACAACGACAACGCTGGCGGGTTCGGCAACATCGTCAGCTTGCGCCACACCTTCACTGGGCTCGGCTCCAAGCGCGAGAAGAAGGTGCTTGCCCGTGCAGTCGCCGTCAATGTGGTGACCCAAGTCGACATCCCCCACTTCCCCCTCTGAGCAAAGCATCACCTGGAGCCGCCAAGATCACGCGCCTAGGATCGAGTACCTAGGGCAAGTCGCCCTGGTGCTCAGGCCCAAAGTGGCCGACTACTGGCTGCCCAAGACGCTGATGGATGGCGGAAGCTCCATCAACATCATGTACCTGGACACGTTCAAGCGCCTCCACCTCCTAGAGTCACCGATCGAGCCGACACTCACCACTTTCCACGAAATCATCCTCGGTCGGAAGGCGTACCCGATCGGCAAGGTGACGCTGCCAGTCACCTTCGGCACACCAGCGAACTTCGACACCGAGCGGATCGTCTTTGAGCTGGTGAACTTCCACATCCCCAACCACTACGTCCTGGGGCGCCAGGCATTCGCCAAGTTCATGGCGACCCTGCACTACGCCTACAACATGATGAAGCTCCCGGGGCCAAGCGGCATGATCACCGTCCACGGCAACCCCGAAATGGCCGTGGAGTGCAAAGAAAAAGGCGCTGAGCTCGCCGACACCGTCATCGCCACGGAAACAAATCAGACGGACGAGCTCGTGAAATACGCGAGCAACATCGACAAGGACGACCCCACCATCCGAAAGAAGCAAACGGACACAAGCTCCACCTTCGAGGTGACCACACACACCCGCACCATCGAGCTCGTCACATGCGACTCTAGCCAGACGGTTATGATCGGGACGAACATGAGTTCCGCATAGGAAAGTGCGCTCATCGGGTTCCTGCATGAGAATCGCGACAACTTCACATGGAAGCCATCCGACATGCAGGTGTCCCGAGGGAACTCGCTGAGCACAAACTTAACGCCGACCCTAAAGTGCGACCAGTGAAGCAGTCGCTGCGACCTTTCAATGAAGAGTGCCGCCGAGCAATCGCCGAAGAAGTTCAGCGTCTACTCGCCGCATGTTTCATTTTGCCCATCATGTACTCCTAGTGGCTAGCAAACCCAGTCCTCATTCTCAAAAAGAACAACACCTGGAGAATGTGTATCGACTAAACCAACCTCAACAGTGCTTGTCCGAAGGAAGAGTTCATCCTACTGCGCATCGATCAGATCATCGACTCAACCACGGGATCAGAATCGCTATGCTTCCTCGACACATACTCTGGTTATAACCAGATCAAAATGGCGGTCAAGGACGAAGAGAAGACGACGTTCATCACGCCATTCGGCGCCTTCTGCTACACCGCCATGATGTTCGTCCTAAAGAAAGCTGGCGCGACCTATCAAGGATGCATGCAGGAGTGCCTTGCGAGTCAAATTGGCTGCAACATCCACGTCTACATCAACGACATGGTTGTAAAATCCACCCGCCAGAGCGACCTGCTTGCCGACCTGGCCGAAACCTTCGCAAATCTGCAGAGGTACAAGATCAAGCTCAATCCAGGGAAGTGCACCTTTGGTAGGCCCACCGGACATCTCCTAGGATACGTGGTCTCTAAACGAGGCATCGAAGGTAACGCCACCAAGATCAACACCATCGGGAGACTCGGGAAACCCGAGTGCTTGCGCGACGCCCAGAAGCTGGCCGTGCACGTCGCGGCCTTCATCCCCCGGCTCGGTGAGAAGGCAATGCCTCTCTACCGCCTAATGTGCAAGAACCCCATGTTCCAATGGGACGAAGAAGCGGACAATGTGCTCAAAGCACTCAAGGAAGTGCTGCTGGCGGCACCACTGCTCGCCGCCCCAACTGACAAAGAGCCGATGCTCGTCTACGTCGCGGCTTCTACTCGAGTCGTCAGCGCCGTGATGGTCGTGGAGTGACCGGAAGAGGGCAAGGAATGCCCCGTACAACGCCCCGTATGCTACATCAGCGAGGTCCGAACGGACTCAAGATAGCGCTACCCACTGTACTAAAAATTGGTGTATGCGGTCTTCAGATCCCAGCGGTGACTCCCGCATTACTTCCAGGAGCACCCCATCACGGTCGTCTCCTCCACGCCGCTGCATGACATCATACGCAACCGCGAGGCGACTGGGCGAGTTGCTAAGTGGGCCGTCGAAATCGGCGTCCACAACATCAAGTACGAGCCACGCAAAGCGATCAAATCACAGGCCCTGGCCGATTTCCTTGCCGATTGGGAAGAGGCGCAGCAGCCGTAGAAACTACCTTACCTCCATTACTGGCCACTCCACTTCGACGGCTCCAAGAACACGGACGACGCAGGGGCCAGGGTCGTCCTCACCTCCCCCAAAGGAGACAAGCTCCGCTATGTGCTCCACCTCGACTTCACGCCCTGCACCAACAACATGGCTGAATAGGAGGCCCTCCTCCATGGCATGCGGGTCGCAAAGGAGATGAACATCAATCGCCTACGGTGCTACGGCGACTCCGACCTAGTCGCCAGCCAAGTCGCTGGGATCTGCGACGCCATCTCCCCCACCATGATAGCGTACCGCCAAGCGATGGACCAGCTGGGGGCCACTTCACCGGCTACTCCATCGAGTGGATCGACAGGTGCAAAAACAAGGAGGTCGATGGCCTCTCCCGCCAAACTCCACCCGCAGGCATTTTCCTCGACATCATACACAAGCCCTTGGTCTCCCCACCAAAGGAGATTGACATCGAGATACCCCTGCAGCCCGAGCCTGGTCTAGTCGCCATGGTCATGGAAACCAGCGATTGGACCGCACCATATGTCGCCTTCCTCAGGCACAAGGTCCTACCCGCGGACGTGACCGAGGTGCGGATGATAGTACGCAACTGCAAATCTTTCGTCATCATCAACGACGAGCTCCACAAACGCAGTGTGACGGGCGTATTCCAGCACTGCGTACAGCTAGAAGAAGGACGCCAGATCCTCCAAGACATTCACGCCGGCTACTGTGGCCATCACACCGGCGCCAGATCACTAGTCGTCAAGGCCATACGACATGGCTTCTAGTGGCTCACCACGCATGTCGACGCCATCGACATCGTCCAACGGTGCGTCAGGTGCCAAAAATACACCAACCAAACGCACGTCCTTGGTACGGCACTCAAGACCATCCCCATCACCTGGCCGTTCGCCATACGGGGCATGGACATGGTCGACCCATTCAAGAAGGGCCCATCTGGCTTCACCCACCTCCTGGTTGCAGTCGACAGGCTCACCAAGTGAGTCAAAGCCAAGATGATCAAGAAGTGCGACGGCAAGACCACCACCAAGTTCCTCCGTGATATCATCTAACGGTATGGCTACCCGCATAGCATCATAACGGACAACGACACCAACTTCGCCAAAGGTGCCATGGTGGAATTCTGCAAGGAGCACAACATACGACTCGACCTCGCCTTAGTCGCCCACCCAGACTTGAATGTCCAAGCAGAGGGCGCCAACTAGCGCGTTCTACATGGCCTCAAGCCATGACTTCAGGTGCCCCTCGAGCGCACCCTTGGATGCTGGGTCGAAGAGCTCCCCTCCGTGATATGGGGCATTCGCACCTCCATCAACCGGTCCATGGGGTTCACACCCTTCTTCATGGTGTACGGTGCTGAGGCCATAATGCCAACCGACCTAGAGCACGACTCGCCTCGGGTCGTCAATTATGTGGAGGCGGCGAATGAGATCTCCCGTCAAGACGAAGTCAACCATCTCAACGAAGCACATGACTTAGCTCGCTCTCGGACCGCCATCTATCAGCAAGGACTCCGCAGCTACCACAGCCACCGAATCCGGATTCGCACCTTCCAGGAAGGCGACCTAGTCCTACGACTAGTCTAGGACAAGAAGGGCATGAACAAGCTTTCTCCCCCATGGGAGGGGCCATTCGCCATAGGGCGAATCCTTCGCAACAATGCCTACTACCTGATCGATGTACGAGGTGATGGCCAGCTCGAAGTTGGGAGGCCATGGAATGTAAACCTCCTCCTCAAGTTCTACACATAGAACTAAAACTTGTACTCTCCTGCTACATAATAAAATTCGGATCGCACAAATTGTGCCTACTCGCCATATTCTTGTGCTAATCGTATTCGTACGCTTCGCAATACGCTACCTACGGAAGTCAACCTTTGGTAGAGCGACCTACACGGCTAAGTAGTGCGGCCCAAGGGCACTGAACACATTTGGGCCTTGCGTCGTCCACGAACACGCCACCCCGGAGCCCCCATTGGAGTCGCCTCGCTCAACTGGCCCGCCGGGCCAAGACAACCGATAAACGCTTCTCACAGCAACCTGTCCTTCCCGTCCTCGAGCACAGCGACTCGAACGGCTAAGTAGCACGCACGGGGACTTGTCTACAATAACCCCTACTTGGCTCGAGAACACAACAAGTAAGAGATCCTCCCCTGGACTCGCTACGCGATTGACTCTCTGAGCCAGGGGAGAGACGCGTTACAAACAACGCACCAGATCCTCACGCTCGGTGACTCACCTATACCGACATTACCGGTGAGGCGATTCCAACGACATAATAATTTAACACAATCAAATTTACATACAAACGAGGTAAACCCCAATAAAGGGCGGACGCGCTCGGGGACTCGCTCACCTAAAAATAAACAACAAACAAAATTTAAACATGCATTGCGAGTCGACTGACTCCTCTTACTTCCATACATACGCATTATTTACATTACAAAAGTGGCCAATCGCCATAACTTACAAAAGCCCCTTAGGGAAGTGACTCATTTTGCAGGCTCTAACGAAGAAGTGCCACCATCACCCTTGACCCGGACAAACGGCTCCCACAGGTTCATTGGGTATGTCGTCAGCGACTTTGACAACGCCGACTGAAAGGGCTGCTCCGACTTCAGGTCATGGTGCTCCGGCTCGGGTCGCCCGGCGCCACCATAGTCTCCTGGTACGGCAACAAATCTCCCATCGCCAGTACTTTCTCCGCGAACGGAGCAACCTTGGCGGTCAACCTCATAGCCTCCAACATCTCCACCGAGCCAGTCACCGAAAGGTAGCCGCTGGTGACGTCGTCTAGGTCGAAGTTATCGGGAAAATGGGCAAGCCCAAGGCTCAACACCATGGTGGCCCCGCGCCTGAAGGCCGATCGTGCCATCCACTTGACGGCGGCGGGTGCCTCCTCCAGATAGCGCCAAACCTCAGTCAATCCCCAGGAATAAATTCGGTGGGTGACATCCCTTGAAGCACGGATTTGACGCACAGCGCTGAGGCGGTGGCTGCATTCACTACCGTAGTCACGCATTGTGAGGCGTTGAAGGTTTACACCACCGGGTCGCTTTGTCCTATCAGGGCTACAATGTCAGAAACCCAACGTCACTAAGGACTAACCCGCTTGGGGACTCGCCGCATACCAAAAGGAAAAACTAGACACTCACCAAGAAGCTTACGACAGTTCTCCGTCACATGTTTCTCAAGGGCGCCAAGGTCACCTTGCAATACGAGGATGACCGAGTCAGAGGCCTTCCGTTCCTCCTCCACCATAGCGACCGCAGCCTTTCCCTCTCCTCAGAATATATCATCGATGCCTTTGCCTCCGCCAGCTCCTTCACCAGCGAGTCGATCCGCTCCTTCGCTGTATCTAGTTCAGCAGCCGGAACATACCCCTCACAGGCATTGGCAATCGTAGCCGGAAATCCATCTATTAAGCAAAAGGAAACACAAGTCAGTCTCGCGTAAGCGGCAATAGCTCGAGCTTGCCAAAGGAAGCAATAACTCACTAGTAGTTTCTTGGAGTCACAGGTTGGCCTCCTACGGCGCGCTAAGGTCATGCTCTAGGCGCTCCTTCACGACGCTGATCAGACGATTCCCTCTCCAGGCCCTGCCAACAGAACAACACTAAGTGACTTAACGCCTAAAATCCTAAGTGCCTAGCCACTGAAATTAAGCGACTAGACACTGGGGGACTAGACGACTGAAATCTTAAGTGCCTAGCCATTGAAATTCAGTGACTAGACACTCGGGGATTGGGCGACTAGAAGTTTTAAGTGCCCAATCGCTGAAATCAATGATCATTCACTTGGGGACTGGACATACCTAAATGGCAGCTCCAAGCATCCTACGAAGTTCGCTGTCGTCCGTCGAAGGAACCACGAAAGATGTGCGCCTGTGACGTGGCCCAACGTCTTCATCAACGATCTCTGGAATTTGCGGAGACTGGTTCTCCGCCGCGGTCGAGAACACCTTCACCATAAAACACAGAAACGACATGGCTGTCCTTGTTGGGGCACTAGTTGTCGGAGCCAGTGGTTCTAATGGTGGAGCCCCTTGGCTTGTTTCGATTAGGCGTCCGTCACTTCTTCAACACGGGTAGCGGAGTCACCCTCCTCTGTGTTTTCCCCTGTCACGATCTCAATGATGTCCCCTTTCTTGTTCTTCTTTGCGCCTTCAACTGGCGTGTCTTTTCGCCACTCTCCTTATAAAGACGCGCTGCCCGCCAATCTCGGGATAGCCGTTTCCCGCGGTAATTACGCTGAAGTTACCATTGGATTACCCAACGGCTAGTTTGACTGAGCTGGTGGTCCAACTTCTTCCACTCGACTCGCCTGCTGGTACGCTTGTAAAATCGGCAGGGTGCAGCGATTCCAGCCTGAGTACATTCGCCAATGCTGCGACTAGAAACCAAACGGGAAAATTTCCTCCATTAACGACAGAGTCCATCACCGATTCAACTAGGCGTCCAAATTGGACTTGCCTACTCTAACTGGCAAATGAACACCTGCGCTGAATCGACGATGGCCTCGGGGACTACTGATGGGGATATGACGAACGGGGTATGCCCAGCAGGACGTTCCGACTGGCCCAAGGCCCTTGCGAGTGGGCCTGCAGGATAGCGACTGGAATGCGTCTAAGGACCTGGTGACTGGAAGCTGGAGGCCCAGAAGCATAGCCGAAGCCCAGTCGGATTAGGTAAAATCCTCTGAATCCTTGACTAATTCAGTTGTAAATACTGTAAACCCTAGCGAGGTGCCCCCTATATAAACCTCCCAAGGGTTCCCTTTGTACACACGTTCCATCATACACCCCTACAAGCGACTCCCCGCCTAACCACCGAGCTTGCCACCCCTGTAACTCGCTCTCTACCAATACAATCTAGCAGGAGTAGGTCTTTACCCTCCCGGGGGCCGAACCTGGGTAAACCCATGTGTCTCCGCCCCCATCTCGCTCCGCAGACGGCCACCAGCTCTTGCCCTCAATTCTATCAATCGCTACCCCTGGTAGCGACTGCCATGGTCATTCCCACGACATAAGGATATTGTCGATGGGCTCAACAACAAACTTATCGAAATACTCCAGGAAGATGGACTCATATGTTGTATGAAAAAGGCAAAGTATTGGCCAGACCAAAGGATATGAAGATGTACTCAAGTGAAACATCACGAGTAGCAACATCATCAAGATAGTCCTTGGAACTGAGTTTGATTTGACGATAACCCAAATAAAATCATCTACGAGGGAAGATAACATGTCCACGAAGGAAACACTATCTTTCTTCAACACAAACGAAACTAGACATCCCTTTACAAAGGAACTGGGTTGGGTAGAACTTTTGTCTTACAACTCTCCAAGTTGTCGTTTAAGCTCAACCAACTAGTTCAAGGGTATCTAGCACAAATCCTTGGAGAAAGAAGAAGTTCAGAGAACTTGCTTGCTCAATAACTTGACAACATAGTCATGTGGCAACATGGCGATACTTCTAGAGAGACATCTTGAATATCACGAACTACCGATATGTTACTTAGTTCGAGAGTAAACTTGCTTGGTAAGGGAAGAAGACATACTCTCAGATCTTCGGCACAAGCCTAACTCTTTGACCGAAGAGATGGGACCAGAATAACGGACGTGGTAGTACATTCAATATTTGCTTAGTGATAGGTTAACCATCACGCTAAAAATGACACAAATATCCTTGGAGTTAAAATCAATAAAAGTTGCTAAGAATCTTAGATGGCCACATTATTATGCACACGCATCATTCACGAGCGTGAAAGCTCAGAGGAAGGGTGAGTAATTATGTGTAAGAGCATCACTTTATTAAGGGGTCATGAAACTCAACAAAACCTCTTAGTGTGAAAGGGTGTGATACTCGAAGGTGGAACAATCAATAACTAATCAATGCTTCGTGATCTGTGGATTACAACACTTTGACCTGGTCCTAGATATGTCAAGGTACTAGAGTTTGTCTCTCCTAACATCCTGAAATGGTTTGTCATGATGGACCACAAGAGTATCTTGCATCAGATTACACCAATGCATATTTACTACTTGGCTACCAACTGGTAGACAAAGGTCGGAAAAAACAACGGGAAAAGAACATGCTCAGATAGAATCCCGAGATGTGGATGCATAGATTATCAATCATCCAAAAACCAATGCATAGAAGGGAGGGTGTGGCAGAGTCACGAATATAGATGTGAGACTCTCGAGGAGTACTCTTGTCGTGATCCATTTGGTTCCATTGAAGAACATCTGCCATAACATGTGGTAAGGGAAGTCCTTAATTGTCACAATTCAATCGGGACGATAACCACAAGTTGCAAGGCTATACTAGAGGGTACTAGACATCCCAAGGTAATGTTTAGACATTAACAACAGGGATCAACAAAATTGACATTGGGTTAAAGGTCAGCTTCATGTACGAGATTCTCAACACCAGAATCCAGAACACTCAGGGATCTTTGGTTCAAGTCCAAGGGTTAAAACCCGAAGAAAGGAGTAACTACTATATTTGTATCATAGAGGTACTCAAGTTAGTAACCACAAGGTAGCTCCAAAAGAAGAAACAACTTCTGAAGTACCCAAGCAAATGAAAAGGAGGCTTACGAGGTGAAAGGAAACCTCGAGGCCTAGAACAAATCACTATGGAACCATCAACGTAATGTTGTGGACCCATAAGATAGAGAGATCATGATTGAAAGGAATCTCTTAGTTGAAGAACAACAAAGGGAAACAAGGAACACTCACACAACTGACTCTAGAGGAACTCAACACTAGATCAATTGGTTGGAAACTACATGCCTAAAAGGCACCTAAGCTTTGAAATACGAGACGAGGTAGAAAAACATTTCAAAGTCAACACAAGATAAGATGACCCAGAGTTAGAGCGAAACTAGATAAGGAGAAAAAGAATCATGCCCGAGTTTTCACAAATACTTTTCAGCTTTAATATAGTTTTCACAAGCACTAGGCTCAACATCGACCAGTAGAAAGGTTTTCCTACAGTCGGTACTACTTTGATACCAAATATTATAACACCCCCGAGATCAGGGTTAAACAAATCCCAGACCTTAGCCTAACATAAGCTTAACCTAGAGCTCGAGGATATTCAGTGAGAAATCGGTAACACAACAGTAACCCTACGACATAAAAATTATTACAGCAAGCTCATAACTAAGCGAATAACCAAAATATTACAATCAGAGGTCATTGACCACAAACATCAGACAACAGAAGGAAAATTATGCAATTAAGTATAGCAAACTTAACAAATTGCCTAAGAGGCCTGAAGCACAATGATGACATCCCAACCCGTAGATTCTAGGCTGCCGACCGGGAACCCCAAGCTACTCATTGGTGTCGATGCTGTACCAAACTTGTCTTATGAGGAACACTTACTCTGCTGCAAATGTACAACAAAGCAAGGGTCAGTACAGGGTGTACTCCGCAAGACTAATGGCTGGTGGGGTTATTTTTCATAAAGCCATCTTTGTTTATAAAACAAGAGGAAGACGAAGCTCGTCTCATCAGAATATTTTGAAAGGGGATAAGAGAGCAACATGTCTGAAGCATTGATCATCATATTTTGATATCCACCAAATTAATCCTCATCTCACAACTAGGATCACCCGCTCGTACCCATGCCATGAGGAAGCATCCTTAATCACACGTTGATCTACCAAGTTTTATGATTAGGTTATAGTTCTCTATGATCTTAGAATTCGGTCACCAAGCATTCATAACCGTGAACATGTCTTTTCGAAAACATTTAAGCCTGCAGGGGTGCACAACTTTACCCACACGTACCAACCGACTCTTAGTGCCACTTGACACACTTCCTTGGTGTGCTAGCAGAGGGTGATTGGACACGACCATTTTACCTTGCGTTCGCCGAGACCATGAGTCACACCCTAAGGATGGTTCCACCGTAACGGGTCAAATCCCGAAGCTGGTCCCTAGAGATGTGTGCGAGGTTGGCTTTCTTCATTACTTGTGAATTTGTACCTATAATCTTCACTTCCTAGGGTAGATAGACATACTTCCTGCTAAGATGGATGGCTTTCTTTGTTGCACCTCCACTTGAAAGACGACTATCAAATTCAACTCTTTAAGGGATTAGCTTAGAAAAGAGCAAGTTCCCACATGCGAAGAGCCTTATCTTTATCCTTGTTCCCGAACTACTCTCGGTCAAAAAGAAGGTTGAGCCCCATTGAAATAGAAAAGGTGGAATGAAGTGACACGACAATATTGTTTTGAGCGTAGGTTTTGTCTGATCCCAGTAGCAATGATTATAAATTTCTTCTCTTGATGTGCATACACAAACTCCTCTAGCATCTGACACCACTCACATACCCTAGAAATTCTTATTGTGGGGCAAGTGAAAGTACTTTGATATGCCTAGAGGTCTGTGTTAGGTTTCCTAAATGTTATCAGTAATAGTGGGGGATCTCTAGGAGGGTCGCCAGTCTATTATGATGCAGAAACAGATCATTGCTAGCAAGCGCCAGCCCCACATAAATAGAAATGAGAAATTACAAGGCAAGGAGATACAGATCTGGGTTTGATTCAGAACTTGTACATATGTCAGCTCACGAGGGACAGTTGAACGAGCTACTCATGAATGCTGCTGCGTCGGACGAGCCAATAACTCGAATGGGTCAGTTTTTTACCTTTGGAAATCCTAGGAAATATCATATTCAAACTATTGAAGGATTTGAGCGAGGATTACTGGTTGGTAGCTACACGTCTGACTTCTTTGCTATAGGAATAGGGGCTGTGAAAGACTAATGTTCCTTCTAAGGTTGTTAAAGGTAAACAGTGTCCCAAGAACCCACTACATCTAAGCCCAAGTCCTGAACTTCGCCTTCACCAAGCGTGGCTTTTCACTAGTCCTAACTAACAGTTGGCAAGCGACCCCCACGACACTATAGATCTAGCTTGCAAGCATAAGGGAACAAGGGCTCCACTCTTTTAATCGCTCTCATTGAGTGCTTATCTAAATACTTTTCATCTAGCTTGCTCAGGGCCGACGACCCATACTAGAACTCCAAGATAAGTTCTTTCAGTCGATCAGACGGCCGAGGCCTTCTAAACCTTTGGTACAGGTTCAAATCATATTGGACGCAATCTTATTTCTATCTATTCTTTAAATAGCTATACTAAAAACTAAGAAAACTTGATGTTGACATACTTATGCGTGCTCTGCTGCTCATAACCTTTTTTTCTCCCATCTAACGAGGCCTTTAAATTTGAGTGAAACGAGCCTTTGATGTAGTCACCAATCTTTCACTATCATTATTATTGCGAGTAATATCGGAAGGAGTGCGATTGGAAACCGCCGAGGTATTTGTGCAAATATATATAATAATTGCGATGACATCCATCTGGGAAAAGGAGTCTATCCTCCCGAGGGCGTTTTGACGGCAGATAAGGGGAGTGTTAAGATAGATAAAGCGTTACCACTATACGAAATGAAGCAGCGGCTCGAGGCATACCAACGATATGCCAACAAGAGTAACCACCCGGACTTAAAACAGCCAACCTACCCCTTGCCACAACTGAATTAGGTTTTTTGGTGTTCTTGTCGAAACATTCAGGCATACTCCTTGCTTCTAGGACATTGATCCAAACGTTTTGATATCGGAAAGTTCATATAAATCCTAAGGGTTAAGACGAAGGTAGGTATTGTTCTTGCGTCAAATCAACTAGACAAAATAAAAAACATCTTAGATAACGCAAAGGAAAACTTTAGCAGTAGAAGCTCGTGTTGATGACATTTCTTTGATTGTTTTCAGCCATGGAGAAAAGAGAAAGGGCGGTCATCTGGTTCTGGTTGGTGCACTTCCCCTTCCAAAGAATATTTCTAGATAGAAATCTCGAGCCACAGAAATTTACCATTCCAATTCATTTGGTTTGAAATAGTATTTCTTCCTGAAGTGATACCTTGGGTTTGCCCTGTTCAGATTCTTTGCCAAGAGAGTCCCTCGGGCTTTCAAGCCCTACTCGTGGGGGTTTCTTTATCCACGAACATACTCAAAAATGAGCTCTCCAAAGCAAGGAAAAATGGAAAAACCAGAAAAGTTCTCCAGGAAATCACACTAACTGTTTTTCTGCATCATGATCTTACCTCGCCTTGGTCACATCACCTCAACTCCCTATTCTTGGCATGCTATAGTTTGAACCCCCAAGATTGGGGGCAGGGGGTTGATGAAACCAGCGGAGTGAGAAGACATTCTTCCCTTGGGGGAGGGAAGATCAGTTAAGGCGAACAGATATCTGTTTTGATTTAGATACATATAAGGTGTCCTACAGGTAATGCAAATCGAAGCTATTTATGTATGACTCAGGCCTATATGACCGAGGAAAGGAATAACAATTTAGGGCATGGTTTGACTAGAACAATACGTTCCCCATGAGAGGTAGGCAAAACCCACTTGATTCAGTATCTCACTATCTTAAAAGAAGGACCGCAACCTCCCATAAAGATTCGAAGAGTATCGAAGACTCGAAAGATATCAAAGATTTGAAAGATTGCATTTCACTTGCCTGTCTATGGTTCCCTTATGTGTGCTAGGCGTAGGTGTTTTGTATAAATGTTTCGCCGTATTATTAAGTATTCTCCTTTAGTTTTTCTATATCTAGAAGTGGAATAGAATAACCCACTCAAAATCTGTGCCATTAGTCTCAGCTAGAACAGAGGTTTAACATCTACTAAATTTCGTACTTCGTACGTTAGGAAGGTTATCTGCACTTCCATCATAGACTTGGTCAATAGGACCTACTTCTCTGGTAAAATAACCTTCAAGACGGGTTTGGAAACTTAGGCATACATCATCAAAAAGTTCAGAAACCTCTGAAACTTAAAGGAAGGGCGGTTAGAACAAAGCAAGGGATGGCACTTTCAATATGCAAAATCTGTTTCGAGTTAGAGTGCAAAACTTCTTGCTGCTGAGCGAGGCCCAGGCTACGACAGCATTGAAGAGCAGGAGCCCAGGCATTTTTCACATGTCCCACTACTTCGAAAGAGCTAGCGTTCTCTTTTGCCTCGCGACCGTCGGCAGCCGTGTCGCCGGAACCAGGCATGTTCATCAGCTCCACGCACGCGATGATGAAGGTAGCGAGCTAATAAAGATGAAGATGGAGAGAGAAGAGGTCCTATCTAATGCATTTCTTAAAGAAACTACAGGAAGAAGGGGCTTGTACTCTTTCATCCTACCACGAGAACTCACATACGTCAAAAATCTTTGATGCCAGCTATTCTATCACCGACGAGAAAGATCAAGTTGCTATACATGCTCCCCACGCATGATAACACTGCCAGCTCGGCTCTATGCCCACGAGAACACGCGTAGCCTACAATATATGCTAAAATACCCCAAGAGTTTATGTCGCCAAGTCAGCTTTGTACATCCCTACATTTGGGAAAAGCTGCTACCGACATGGACTTATCGCGCCACGTCAGCTAGGGGCGGGCCCTAGATCCGCGAGGAACCACTCCCAGCTAGAGCCTACATCATCCCATGGGCCCTGAATGGCCCCACGTTCGCGGGAATCTGTGGTCATCATGGGCTTACGGCGCCACGTCCTCTCTGCGAGGGCCCCATGACCGCGAGAAGACTTGGCCGACATGGACTGACCTTGCCAAGTCGTCTCTCGGCGGGCCCCGCCACCCGGCGGGTGTGGAGCGTTATCACCCTAGAACGCCTCTCATAGAGTGCATTCTTTCCCGTGTATGCCGATATCGGGACCATGTTGCACACGCGGCCAACTGTCATCCGACGTTTGGTACAACGACGCGCACGACACCAACCCGCGGTATGGAGTCTTCCACCCTGGCCTGCAGCGGGTCACACCTCACAGGACAATAGGGCTCTAATGTGACATTATCGTGTGTCCTTTTCTGCCTCCATTCCATGGCCTAAAATAATTGGGACGACGTGGATAGCAGTGTGAGCCGAAACAATCTAGCCCTATTATTGAATCCTTATGATTGTGTTTGATCTTAATGTGTATTTTGGCCATGGGCTTCTATGGAATTAGCAGATTGAACTTCGAGGGGCAAACTTACCATGCACCAAGATTTTTAGAGTTGAAACAACTGATTCTCTTTGAATAATTTTTATACATGAATATATGTTAAAATAACTATCACTTCTTTTTCCTCCCTTGGTGAGGTCTTTTTTTCAAATGCAGCCAAGCCAAACCACTATGCAATTTTTACTAACGAGTAGATGAAAGCTAGCCCATTCGGCTCCTCGTTATCCCAAAATCTTCTAATTTAGCATTTTCGGGGCCAGGGGACTGTTGACCATGGCCTAGCGAAATTCAAGAAAGGAGCCCATGAGAAGAGACCATGGAGAAGACCCCGTGGAGAAGAGCCCATGGAGTATAGCTCAAAATCTTTTTAATTAGGCCTTTCGATCATTCCCTCCCACCTCTAAAAAAATCTCTGCCTACCCATGTTTTTAAGGAATTACTCTATTATGTAGTATTTTATAAATTGTGAAGCTAGAAGCGCCGCCTTTTTATTTTAAGAGATATTAATCTAGACACACAAATAAAAAGGCTAATACACAAGTTACAATTACTATAAAGGTTTTAATGATATAATTTCATAAATTCTCTTTGGTGTAGTGGCAATGCACTTAGTTAACATGTAATGAAGTCTCGATTTTGAATCCTCTAGTATACATATTTTTAATTTATTTTTCACCTTTTTCTTGTCGCAATACTCCTTTATTGGGACCCACCATCTTGACCAAACATGGTTGCATCGAGATATTTTAAGAAGGTCAAAGAAACGAACGCAAAAAAAAGTCCAACATAGACACGTTCTTGTATAAAGAGGTTGACATCGGGGACATCGAGCAATGTTGGTCAAACCGGCTTTCATAATGTGGAAAAAGAAGACCAAGATAAACATGTTTGTTGTCCAGATAGGCTTACATTTAGGGACCTAGTAGAAAGATCATCTATAGTTGTCGCACTGAGCAACGTTACCAAGGTCAAAACGTCAAATGAGAACGGATTTTTTCCAACATACACGTTTCCTGTATAGAGGAGGCTGACATGGGGAACCGAGCTACCAGACCAAAGAGTTTATGCATCATGCGATGTTGCCAAGGTCAAAACAGGAGGCACGGGCGAAGAAAAATTTCTATCATACACATGATTCTTCTAATGAGTGTTTAACATGTGGGACCGAGTAGCCTGACTAAAGGGCAGATGCATCGAGCAACCTTATCAAGTTCAAGTAAGGGAAGCGCTAGTGAAGAAAAAATTTCGTCATACATAGGAGTCTTCTACTGAGAGGCTGACATGAGGGAGCCAACAGCCTGACTAAACGACAGATGCATCGACCAATTTTGTCGATTTCAAATCTAGGAGGTCCGATCGAGGAAAAAATCCACCATACACATGTTTCTTCTATTGAGAGGCTAACATATGGGGCCTAGTAGCCTGACTAAATGACAGATACATCGAGCAACACTATCAATTCCGGACCAGGGTAGCGCGAGCGAAGGAAAAAAATCCATCATACATACGATTCGTCTAATTAGACGCTGACATGGGGGACTCCACATCCTCACTAAACAACAGATGCATCGAGCAACATTATCGAGTTCAAATTATGGAGGCGCGACGAAAAAGTTTGGTCCGCTAGATACACTGATATTCGGGATCCACATGCCTCAAAAGATTTCGGCGATTCAACATCGCGCGAGGAACCAAAAATCTTACTTCTTCCATGCGTTGGTCGAGCTTATTCCATATTTTTTGCGATTTCTTCATAGTAGAGGGCCGTGAAAATAGTAAAAAAAATTCCATTGGCCATGGCCAAGAGAACAAAATCATCACAGAAGAGGCATCTTCTATGATACTCGACGTACCAAATTATTTTGGATGGAGACATTTCTTGTAGTGGATCAGGAAACCTTTG
This sequence comes from Avena eriantha, assembly GCA_910589775.1. Taxonomy (NCBI): domain Eukaryota; kingdom Viridiplantae; phylum Streptophyta; class Magnoliopsida; order Poales; family Poaceae; genus Avena; species Avena eriantha. The sequence goes on along the minus strand of OU342745.1, from coordinate 204,320,742 downwards.
ATCATCACTTGCCCAACGAACTAGTTCAACAGAGTCTACTAGGGATTTAGTTTGTTTAAATACCACACATGTGCCAACGTTCCCAAATTGGTACATCTATAGCACGGTATAAAACTATTACGAACTAATTGAGATATGATAATAAACACCATTTATTATTTACCTCTAGGGCATATATTCTATAGTCTCCCACTTATACTAGAGTACAAATAATCTAGTTGCATTTGTTACTAATCATAAACATAGTATTACATAGTGTGCCTATCATCATGCATGCTCATGGAAAACGTTCTGTCATCGATCTATATCTACCAGATCTGTATGTTGTTTGCAAATTGTATATGTCACCTAATTTGACATTTATTCTATTATCTTATAATATGTCCAAGTATTTTGTTTGGCGATGAAGTGAGACTTTGTTTCGCTATGTATACAATGATGATAGTTTAGCCAAGTGTACTTTCACATAGTCATGTACTACAAAACCACTTAGGTTTGAAAGTCGGATTTTCTAAGCCAAAACTTAACATACTTGCCACTTCTGAAGTAATCACATACTTCAATATCAATGTAGATCAGTAGTTTTATTTAGACTCTAGAGGATTATTTACTTCTGGTTCACTGACTTACTTATGTATCACTTTAGAACCTATTATTTAACTAAGAACATGGATCACATTTTATTGAGTATCCAACATGGTTGTATGGAAGAACCTATGACAGAGACATAGGACTGAAGATCATATCTACACTTATCTTAACAACCATTGCTATAATATTAAGATTAACTCAATGCTTCTCCTAGTTTTACAAGTAAGAACTTATTTTATTTGCTTGTTTAGAATCTTATCTAGGACATTCTGAACTTTCTTCAGAATCTAAACTAGGAAATTTTAAACTCTAGTTTTCATTTAATGAATTGATTTATCTCGATAGACTTCAATGTTTAATACTTTTTTCAACTTCATTTCTAGAATATTTACTAGATTAAATGTCACTAATACCCATTACACCATTCACCATATGTCATCCACATATATAGGAATGTTGTCACGCTCCCACTCAAAATATGTTAACCACATATGATACTAGGATACTCACTTTCCTCTCACTCAAATATGTCATCCACACATTTTACTAAGAAACTATTTAGCTCCCACTCAAATTCTTCACAAGTGGAGGTCTTCTCGATAATCTTGGTAACACAAAAATTCTTTGATCATATATCAAATCAAGAATTTCCCACTACGAGACACTAGCATCCATGTGGTTCGACAAATCCTGCTTGTTGTACCAATTACAACCCTTTCTCCAATCTTGTCATTGACGAACACACAATTTTTGATAGTCATATATCAATTATCAAAAAATGTAGTAATTGCTTAGTGTAAATCCAACAGACTCAAGCATCACTTATCTTTGTAGTCAACCTTTGTATTTGTCAAAATGTACTTTGGGACAAATCAAGCTTCATGTCTTTTCTTTAAAGATACATTTCTTCCAAACCATGTGGTTATTGGAAAGATCAAGTAACTTATTTTACTTTGTAATATTAAACGTAACTTACTTGAGGATTTCATGACTCTTAGTCATTTCTCGTATTTAGGTCCATCATCGTTTCTTCATAGTTCATAGGTATGTCTTGTTCCATAAACATGATAGGTGAATCAATAATATAATTCTGCAAGTAGGCGTAAAATGTATTATTGAATCTTACTTTCCTTAGTAAAAGTACTTAGTTGAACCTCTGTGATCATTATCATTATTTGCTCCTCTACTTGTAAAGTTTCGTTCCGGAACTTCATTCTGCTCCGCTACATGAGTTTTGGAGGTAAGGTCAATTAACTTGTCTTGAACTTCTACTTTCTTCCACCAACACATTCATCGAGCAATTCCTTCTCAAGAAAACAATGTGTTAGGAAACAACAAGTTTTCCCTTTTGGTCTTGGTTGTGGAAGATGTATTCATAGTTGCCTAAGAAGATACTACAAAGATTTTCCTGTTTGTGACAATTTAGAATTATCGAAATCTCCAAAACTCGAACATACCATCACTCATATGGTGTTGTTTCCATGAACTTGATTATTCCCAATTTTATAGTGAGTGTTTGCTACTCTTGACGTATAATCTAAATTACTATGTTATCCTGGAAAGGATAATTTTAGACCATATGTATCAGAAATAAATAATAGTGCTAGATTGTTTTGGCTCAAACTTCTATCCACGTCGTCACGGTTCTTTTCTATCATGGGATGGATGCCAGAAAGGATACATGGAGGCATTGCAACGAAGCCCTGCTATCCCGTGAGGCGGGTCTTGCTATGGGCCAGGGCAAAAGATTTCATACCGTGGATGGGTGTACCGCACGTCGTCGTACTCTGCATTGCTGGATGGTGGGCCGTGCATGTGACATGGTCCCACGGCCAGCGTACCTGCGCTGGAACACACGCGGTGAGAGGCGTTCCCTACACGACACGCCTCTGCACTCCCTGGGTGGCGGGGCCCACCGAAAGCCGACGTGGCGTTGTGATCCCATGTCGGATGTGGACTCTCGTAGACATGGGCTCGCTCAACACTGACGTGGCGATGTGAAACCATTCCGTTTGTGGTTTCTAGTGGCGATAGGGCCCGCCTAGCCTCGAAGTGACATCATAGCCTCTACTAGTAAGCCGGTTCTCGTGTTTGGAGATCCCGTATGGTAGCGTAAATGGTAGACATCCGTGGGTTCGTGCGTACGTCTATGGTCTACCTGACATTGCCATCCCTCGCCGTCTAACCATTTTCGTAGGCACGGACGAGCCGGCAGGATTATCTTTCAGGGCATGCGATGGTGGGGCCCAGGTACGCACAAAGTCAGCACCACAACCATTGTTTAGCCTATAAAAGACTCCTCCATCTTCGTGCTTTCTCGCATATATTTAGCTACTTCGTCTTACCTTCACTACATGTCATGCTAGAAGAGACGCCTCCTGTTACCCCAAATGATGGCTTTGCCATATCCGATGCGTTTGGGGTGGCGGAATGCTGCTATATAGAATGAAGGATAGAGGAAGAGTAGGTTTTCTCCACTTTAGGTACACCATAGAGACATCCAACCAAGCACGTATATGGACTCGAGTTAGTGGCATGTACTCTCGCTGGATGTACGCGTGAACCCCATCAATAGGTAGAAGCAAGAGTTGCGATGATCGATGGCATGATGTTAATGTGGAGCATGAAGATGGGAGATGGCTTCAGGGTGGAGCTATATTCTCCACCGTTGTCATGCACGGGAATCGCGTTCTAGGGGAGAAGAAGCCATCACGATGATAGGGAGAAGGCCTGTCGTCAGCGGCATGCTCTTTCTCTGTGATGTCCGCAAGTACGACATCAATGTCCGACGGGAGTCACGAAGACCGGGGGCAAGTCGTGAACAACTAGATCGTACATGGGATCCACATACAAGTAGCGACTGTGTAACATCCCAAAACATAATCCAAGGTTATTAAGATCCAAATCATCGAATTTAGAGATAACAAAAACTTTTCCAGTTAAAAATATTAAAGTATTCATATGTGTGTGCATTTAAATTAGGAGTTGTTTTGAATTGCCATGTTTGAGTGATCCATTGGTTGTAAAATGATTCTAAGGTGAATTAAACATCATCTAGATCATCCCCAAGCAAATCCCAAAGAAAAACAAATCAAAAAGAATAAAATAAGCAAATAGTCACTTTTGCCATTTTAATCACCTAGCCTACTTTGGCTATTCCTAGAACTCAAATCTTAACAAGAACAATTGTGGTTATTTGCACCCCTTGCTAGTACAAGTAGTGATGTATCAAGGCCCACTTTGTTTCATCCCAAAAACCTTCAATCACTAAATTTAAATGACATTTGAAAATTGAATCTAGTGTAGGTATCAAGATCACACTTATTCAAAAACCACTCAAATGAACTCCATTTTTAATTCCCAAGCAAACCTATATGCTTAAGCATAAGTGACATCACTCCACCAAAAATCAGCTCAAAATTCAAATATTTTGTTCATGCAGCCATTGTGTCGAACACCTTGTTAGAAGAATCATTATGGCCTAACTATTACTGCTTTGGAGCTAATATTGTCGAGCCATTTGGGTTGCATTGATCATCCTTGTCTTCCCCAGGCCCAACCAGACCAAACCCACCTCTATCCTTAGCCTCTGGCACCAGTGCCATGCCGCCCCGACGCCATGCTCATCGGTCAAGTGTGCACAAGGCGCAGGAGACCGCCAGTGTTGCGACCTCAGACCGTTAAGGATCCTAAGTCCCTGTGATTAACATGCTAGTCCCTGGATCAATAGCTAGCACTTCACAGTCGATGAATATCATGTTAAACACAAGTCATTATTACACGAATAATCTAGAGTATAATTATTACAACTTGCATAGCTTATAGCTAGCTCAAATAAAACAGCGGAAACTAAGTAAAACTTGAGTCCATTAACGCCTCAGGCTAGCTGCATGAAGAGCCGTGAGTCCCTACGCACCTTTCAATCTTCGGATTCTGCACATAAGACGTGCAGCCAACAAGTTGGGTCAATACTTTGAATGTATTGGCAAATTACAACAAGGAAAGAGTAAGACTATCTCTACATGCAAGGCTAAGAGTAGGCTCTGGGGTTCATTTGCGTAAAGCCAATTTTATCAATGTAATAAGAAAAGAGGAGGAAAGTTTTCCCTACTTTGTAAACATTGATAGATAGTATAGGGTCGAATGGAACACGTGGATATTACTCACCAAGTGCCCAATCAACCTAGCACTTGGATATTACGCACCAAGTTCCCAAAATCCCGCCCAACGGCGATATTACTCATGCCTTTGGGGTTTATAAAACGTTAGGTTTGGAAAAGAGAGAGGAAGATCCTTCAGAGGCTCCATCCTTCAGATGCTCAAAGTTGTTCTATTTCCGTGAACACGGCTGATCGATCAGATTGCAATACTCTCGAGAGGTTGTGCACTTTCCCTACAATCCACGATCAAGTCCTATTACAGACAAGACCATGGCAAAGCCTTCCCTTAGTAGCCCCTCTACCAGCTGGATCCAACCGTGCCAAGAACCTCCAAATGTTGGTACCCCGGTGAGGTTTCCCACTAAGTACTAAGCCAAGATAGAGCCCATATGTATTGTGGTTGCACGGGAAGCTTCTGAATTCTGAAACATGGCAGACTTCTTTGATTCCTGGGCGGCCGTCCTCCACCAAAAACCCACTCGTTGTCCCGACAACCATTCTGCCCAGAAGAAAACTTAGTTTTATTTTGAAGGGGGTTTTGGAGAAGAAAAGTTCGCTCGAGAGATCTCTCGTACTTAGAAAATGTTTGAGTCTTTCAAACCCTCCCAATGGTACTTGATATATTAAAGTATATAGCATAGGAAGCATAACTTAGAAAAACAAGATAACCTATTGGGATGGAAAATTGCTAAGCATAGAGATACTCATGGCATACTACAAAACCTCACTTGCGAAAATAGTTCTAAGAAAATCTACCAAAATCCTACACATGCATACTACAGAATTTGAAGAGTAAAACATGCATAGTCAAAACTGGGACATAAACATGAACAAGTGGTATAACTTGCCTTGATCCGATCAGCAATCTACACAACAGTACTCCTCAACGCACTCCGAGCAATCTAACGAAACAAACATGGATCCAATCACAATTTGCACAAAACAAAGTCACGAAGTCAAATATGCATGCATGCAACATGGTAATATGCAAGGATGGATTCGATTTCGACCAAGGGTTTTAACCAGGGGTGTTGTTGAGTTGGGGAGGTTATTAGAATCGATTCCCCACAGATTTTAAGTATTTTGGATTAAACCCTAAATAACCAAGCTCAAAACTTGATCTACAACTCTAATCTACCTCGAGACAGATCTGAGCACCCTAAACATGATAAGACAATTTTCTACATAAGGTCTCGTCGATACAAAGCCAACGCAACAAGAATCAACTAAAACGGAGCTACGGATAATTTTCTAGAATTAAAATACTCTAATTAAAACTTTAAATCCTACTGCAAGATTTCTGTGGCAAAACAGTAATATTATTGTAGATCTGTGTTCTGCTCAAAATTATGAATCCAACGGTATATTATACGCAAATTTTGGATCTAAACTCGAATTACTATAGATTTTACAAGTTTAAAATATTTTCTGCCTATTTAAAAGAAAACAAGACGGTGGCCAGCTGTGCAGCGCCAAGTGGCGTCTAGAGATTGGTCCAGCAGGCCGACGCGGGCTAACTCAGCGTGCTAACGCGGGCTGCCACGTGGCGCGATGGGATTGGCCGGTACCCCTTCGACCTGGCCATCTAATCTTAGGCGTTGGATTGGAAACAGACGCCTGGGGGGTGTGGCCGGCGGCTTACCGAGGCGGGCGGCGGCGAGGTCGACGGCGGACGGCGGCGGCGCGTCGGTGATGGTCGGCGGTGGTGCGGGGCTTCCCCGGCGTGACGGAGTGGTGGATGGCGTGCGGCTCCTCCTCACGGATCCGTTCCCGAGATCGGCGTGGACCACCTCCTACCCGATAGACGGCTAACGGCGATCGGCACAAGCTTCTGTTCAAGGGGAAAACGGCACAGCCGATGTGGTCGTTAGAGAGGGAAGCAAGGAACAGAAAGAGGGAAGAAAAGGGCCTCGGTTTCAACGGGAGGCTCACCCTCCGACGTCGCCGGTGGCGGAGCTCCGGCGATCTCAAAATCGGCAGGCCAGGGGCGGTTCTCGAGAAAACATTTAGGGGTTAGAGGCGGTGGGTCTGGGGCTTTTATTTGCCAGAGACGTGGGGGAGGGGGCAGCGGAAATCGTTTCCGATTTTGCCGAGGAGTTCGAACCAGACGCAGCGGCGGCGTTGGGAGTTCGCTCTGATCTCGTCGGGGTGACGCCGTGGTGGGGGCCCGCCTGTCGGTAGCTTCGGCCGTGCGGTGCGGGCTGCTGGTGGCGTCTGGGCCGGCCCACGTGCTACGTGCCGCCGGCTCGGCCAGGCATGCGGTAGATAGATGCGGGCTGGCTTCGGCTGGCCCGCTTAGGTTAGACTTCTCTTATTTTTTTATTCTTTTTAATTTCTGTTTCACTATTTGTTTAATAACTTTTGAAAACAGACTCCGAATTAGACGAAATTTGTTTCTAAAATTTTGTAAAAAGAAGGGGGTTAGAGTATGACTATAAAATAATACTTTTGCAAAGATTTAGGAGGATTGATATTGTTTTATCCTTTTAGTCTTTATATGACTATGGGATTTAGAAAGATACCTGTTGCAGTTTTTATTATGTGATGCCATGATGCAATGATATGACGCATTCTTCTAGTAACATCGGTAATTGTAAAATTTGGGATGTTATAAACCTACCCCCCTTAAGAAGAATCTTGTCCCCGAGATTCAGGTTGGTTAGCAAATAGGTGTGGGTGTTCTTTCTTCAGGTCTTCTTCACGCTCCCATGTGGCCTCTTGCTCGGAATGGTGATTCCATTGAACTTTGCAAAACCTGATAGTCTTGGTACGAGTGACTCTCTCGGCTGTCTTCAGAATCCTGGTGGGTTTTTCCTCATAGGTGAGATCGTTCTCCAATTGAACCTCATCCAACAGAACCGTGTCCTTTAGTGGTGTTTCAGCCATTTCCGGGCGACACTTCTTTAGTTGCGACACATGAAAAACATCATGAATAGTTAACACTTCGGCTAATTCCAACTGATAGGCAACTTCCCCTCTACGACCCAAGATCTTGTCGGGCCCTATGAATCAGGGTGCTAACTTACCCTTGATTCCAAATCTCTTAACTCCTCGTAGTGGCGAAACTCGAAGATATGCACGGTCTCCCACTTCATAGGTCACATCCCTGCGCTTGGAATCAGCATAACTCTTTTGTCTGGATCGGCTATTTTTAACCTGTCTTGGATCTGTCTCACTTTTTCTTCGGCATCCTTGATCAGTTCAGGTCCAAACTAACTCCATTCTCCAACTCCACTCCATAGCAGCGGAGTTCTACACTTCCTGCCATATAGAACTTCAAATGGAGCCATCTTGATACTAGTTTGGTAGTTGTTATTGTAAGAAAATTCCGCATATGGCAAGTTATCATCCCAACTAGACCCATAGTCTAGCGCACAGGCTCTTAACATGTCCTCCAAGATCTGATTAACTCTTTCCGTCTGTCCATCTGTTTGTGGGTGAAAGGCAGTACTAAACTCCAGTCACGTCCCTAGAGACTCGTGTAGCTGTCGCCAAAACTTCAAGGTGAATTGGGTACCTCTATCCGAGACAATCCCCTTGGATACACCATGAAGACTTACGATCCTTGACATATAAATCTTAGGAAGTTTAGCACTCGTATAGGTTGTCTTTACGGGAATAAAGTGGGCCACCTTTGTGAAGTGGTCGACCACTACCCAGATGGAGGCATACCCAGAACGAGTCCGCGGTAGTCCTGTGATAAAATCCATGACTACCTTGTCCCACTTCCAATCGGGCACACGTAATGGCTGCAGCAGTCCTGCTGGCTTTTGATGTTCGGCCTTGACCCTGTTGCACACGTCACACAAGGAGATGTATTCATCAATTTCTCTTTTCATGTTGTTCCACCAGAATCTATCTTTTACATCCATGTACATCTTTGTATTATCGGGATGAATTGAGTAAGGCGAATCGTGTGCTTCCCGAAGGATTAACTTCCTGATTTCAGGGTCATCAGGAACGCACATACGCTTCTCATACCACAGTGTTCCTTGTTCATCCATGTGAAACCCTTTTGCTTTACCCTTGCTTATATTAGCTCTTATTTATTCCAACTCTTTGTCCCCCTTCTGGGCCTCTTTGATTTGGTCTAGAAGCGTTGGCACTATCTCCATAGTTGCTAAGTATCCCTCCGGAACTATTTCCAACATTAGGTCCTTGAATTGTTCACACAAATCATTTGGAAGTTCTCCCACGGTAAGTCCATTTACATAAACTTTCCGGCTTAAGGCATCAGCCACAATGTTGGCCTTTCCAGGATGGTACTGCAGGTCCAAGTCATAGTCCTTGATGAGCTCAAGCCATCTCCTTTGCCTCATGTTTAATTCCTTTTGAGTGAAGATGTATTTAAGGCTTTTGTGATCCGTAAACACATCACAATGTTTGCCCATTAGGTAATGTCTCCATACCTTGAGCGCATGCACAACTGATGCTAGGTCCAAATCGTGCGTGGGGTAGTTATTCTCAGGGTGCTTAAGTTGCCGAGAGGCGTAAGACACTACTTCTTCATCTTGCATCAGTACACTACCGAGTCCCTGTCGGGAAGCGTCGCAATAGACTTGGAAATCCTTTTGGATATCAGGGAGACATAGAACCGGTGTTGTTACTAGGCGCTTCTTTAACTCCTGAAAACTTGCTTCACATGCCTCGGTCCATTGGAACTTCTTCTCTTTCTTCAGCAACTCTGTCATAGGCTTTGCTATCTTAGAAAAGTTTTTGATGAATCTTCGGTAATATCCCGCAAGGCCCAGGAAACTCCTAATATCACCCACATTCTTAGGAGACTCCCATTCTGTCACGGAAGCTACCTTACTTGGGTCCACGGCAACACCTTTAGCTGATACAATATGATCAAGGAATCCCACTTCTTTCAACCATAACTCACATTTGCTAAATTTGGCATCCAACTTGTGTTCTCTTAACTTTTCCATGATTAGGCATAGGTGTCTCTCATGTTCCTTCTCGTCCTTGGAGTATATGAGTATGTCATCAATGAATACCACAATAAACTTATCCAAGTACTCCATGAACACCTTGTTCATCATAGTCATGAAGTATGCTGGGGCATTGGTTAAGCCAAACGACATCACGATGTATTCATACAATCCGTAGCTCGTGGTGAAAGCTGTCTTGGGTACATCCTGTTCTCGGATCTTTAGCTGGAAATATCCTAATCGGAGATCAATGATAGAGAATACACTAGCTCCCTTTAATTGGTCAAACAGGTCATTAATATTGGGTAGAGGGTACTTGTTTTTGATTGTCACTTCATTCAACGACAGGTAGTCCACGACTAGCCTCTTGGTTTTATCCTTCTTCTCCACGAATAAGACAGGTGCTCCCCAAGATGACGCACTTGGTTGAATGAATCCTTTGTCCAATTGCTCCCTAAGCTGTTTCTTAAGTTCCTTCAACTCATCCACATCCATCTTGTACGGTCTCTTTGCTATTGGTCCAGTACCTGGCATCAAGTCAATGAGAAACTCGATGTCTCGGTCGGGAGGCATCCCTGGCAATTCTTCCGGAAACACATCTGGGTACTCCTTCACAATTGGCACATCCTCCAAGCTAACCCCCTTAAGAGAGTTCACCATACTTCCTTTGAGTGCTAAAGATGACTTAAAGCGGATCCTTTTCTTATCCGGAGTCGTGAGTGCGATAGTCCTTCTTGCACAATCTATGACTCCCTCATATTCGGTCATCCAATTCATGCCCAGAATTATGTCTAAGCCTTGTGATTCCAGAACGACTAGGATGGTGGGAAAGGTGTGTGCCCCAATTCTTAGTTCTAACCCACGGCATCCAGAGTTTGCGACTATTTCTCCTCCAGGAGAACTTACCCTTAGGGGAGTACTAATAGTCTCCGTAGGTATCTTGCCTCTATCCACAAATACCCTTGATATGAAAGAATGCGATGCACCAGTATCAAAAAGAACAACTGCAGGGGTGGAGTTAAGCTTGAACTTACCAATCACGGAGTCAGGTGCCTCACGAGCATCCTCCATGGAGACATGATTCACCATGGCTTTGACGAACGGATTCGGCTTCTTCCCATTTCCATTACCATTGCCATGGTTTTGTCTGTTGCCGTTTCCATTACTATTCCCATTCTTCATCTTTTCGGGGCAAGTAGTTGCATAATGCCCTGTCTTGTTACACTTGAAGCATGTCACTTCACTCAGATCCTTCCCATTGCCATTGCGGAGTTTATGGCCATTGTGGTTATGTCCTCCATGGCGATGACCATTGTGGTTGTGACCATTGTGGTTGTGGGGTGGTGGTGACGAAGTGCGTTGCTTCTGATATGGGGCAGAGTTGTGCTTGTGCGAGGTGGATTTTCTCTTTCGGTTCTCTATACTCCTTTGCTTTGCTTCAACCACCACTGCCCTATCCAGGAGTTCCTGGTAGTTATCAAACTTGAGAGCCACAAGCTGAATAGATATTTCATCATTAAGTCCCCTCAAGAACTCCTCCTGCCTCTTGGCATCAGTGGATACATCATCCGGTGCATAACGTGCCAGCTTGTTGAAAAGGTCCCCATACTCGGAGACAGAGCGGTGCAGTTGTTTCAAGTCACGGAACTCACGTCTCTTAAGTGACATAACTCCCGCGGCTACGTGATGAGTACGAAAGGCCGCCTCGAACTGGTCCCAGGTGATAGCTTCAATATCGGGGTCGGTGACCTAGTAATTATCCCACCATTCAGCAGCTGGTCCCTCAAGTTGGTGTGCGGCAAAGCGCACCCTATCAGCTCCAACAACTTGGACGGTGTCTAACTTCTTGTTGGTGGTGCGGAGCCAGTCATCTGCCACAATTGGCTCAGAACTACTTGAAAAAGTTGTTCTGTTTAACCTCAAGAACCGTCAAGCGATCCTGTTGGGGCGGTGGAGGTGGTGGAGGCGGCGGGTTGTTGTTGTTGTTGTTTTGCATGTTTTGAGTGAGGAGTTGGATCAACTAATTCTGGGAGTTCAGAAGTTGTGCTATCTCTGGGGGCATGTTGTTATTGTTGTTTCCACGTCTCGCCATCTGGAGGTTTGGGAGACAAGTTAAGAAATAGATAGAAAGCCTAAGGAATAAACTCCTACCCTTATGTAAACAAGAAAAACACACGAGAGAAGCAAGGCACACAAGGCACATAGTTCCACACACTCAACCGAGTTTAACTAAACCAATATAATTTTTTTGGTACTCATTACAATTGCGAACAGCGTTTTACTAAGAACTAATGGTGGTCCAACTAGTCTACTCATCATCCACTTCCTCCTCAATGATGAAGCCTTCCTTTTCCAGCAGTGACTTTTATAACTCCATGTTCCTCGTCGTGGCTTCAAGCTTCTCCTGAAGTTCCTTCACCTCCAGTGGCTCCGGTGTAGCAGCTTCGAGCCTCTCTTGAAGTTCCTTCACCTCCTGCAGCTCCTGGGTAGAAGCTCCCAGCTTCTCTTGGAGTTCCCTCTTCTCCTTCTGTAGCTTCTTGATCAAACTTGACCCCATAGTCACGGGCGTGACCTTCTCCTCCAATCTCCTCTTAGCTGCTCGCAGGTCCTTCAACATGGTGGCAAAGTTCTTGAACTCCATCTCGTTCTTTGCGAGCACGAGACTTTGCTCCCTAATCCTCTTGTTCTTATCTTGCACCCTCTTCTCTTGATTAGCGAACCTCTTGTCTTGGGCGGTGAGATCCCCTCCTAGGGACTTGATCTTTTCTTCCAGCTCCTCGATCTTCTCGTCCTTCTCCTTGACTAGGGCACAAAGCTCATCATTCCTCACGATCTCAAGGCAGCTCCCCTTGTGAAGGTCATTGATGTGGAACTCCAAGTCTTGATATTGGATCCTTCGACGCTTGCATGTCTTCCTTTCCTCCGGGGTTAACTCGATTAGAACTCCCTTCTCATCACGTCTTCCAAAGAGTTTGATGTAGTGGCCTTCAACCTCTTCATGGTGGCGTCCGCAAAGGCGTCCAATGAGTTCCTACAAGCTGATGCTAAGTCCTTTCTCCTTGGAGTCGCTGGTGATGTTGAGTACAATGGCCTCTGTCTTGGGTTATGACTTGCTGCACCCCGGTTGGATGACTTCAATCGCCCAGCATCCTTCCTTGTGCATCTTCCTCAACTCGCTTCCCTTGATTGACGGCATGGGTAACTACAACGTCTTGATGATGTCCAGAAGGCATTCTCCAAAGCGCAGGCACTTGATGTATTCGGCGGTGTCGTAGTAGAAGGCCATCATCTTTAGGTTAGAAGAAAGAAAATTAGGCACAAGGTGATAAGGAAGAGAAATACCAGAAGGGTACAAATAACTTAGAAGAATATAGAAAGAAAAACACACATGGTAAAGGTGGTTTCCAATCCTAGGGTTCACGTCCTACATGCAACTTTGTGCTCTGATACCATCTGTTGCGACCTCGGACCGTTAAGGATCCTAAGTCCATGTGATTAACATGCTAGTCCCTGGATCAATAGCTAGCACTTCACAGTCGATGAATATCATGTAAAACACAAGTCATTATTACACGAATAATCCAGAGTATAATTATTACAACTTGCATAGCTTCTATCTAGCTCAAATAAAACAGCGGAAACTAAGTAAAACTTGAGTCCATCAACGCCTCAGGCTAGCTACCTGAAGACCCACAATCCCTACGCACCTTTCAATCTTCAGATTCTGCACATAAGACGTGCATCCAACAAGTTGGGTCAATACTTTCAATGTATTGGCAAATTACACCAAGGAAAGAGTAAGACTATCTCTACATGCAAGGCTAAGAGTAGGCTCTGGAGTTCATTTGCGTAAAGCCAATTTTATCAATGTAATAAGAAAAGAGGAGGAAAGTTTTCCCTACGTTGTAAACTTTGATAGATAGTATAGGGTCGAATGGAACATGTGGATATTACTCACCAAGTGCCCAATCAACCTAGCACTTGGATATTACGCACCAAGTTCCCAAAATCCCGCCCAACGGCGATATTACTCACTCCTTTGGGGTTTATAAAACATTAGGTTTGGAAAAGAGAGAGGAAGATCCTTCAGAGGCTCCATCCTTCAGATGCTCAAAGTTGTTCTGTTTCCGTGAACACAGCTGATCGATCAGATTGCAATACTCTCGAGAGGTTGTGCACTTTCCCCACAATCCACGATCAAGTCTTATTATAGACAAGACCATGGCGAAGCCTTCCCTTAGTAGCCCCTCTACCAGCTGGATCCAACCGTGCCAAGAACCTCCAAATGTTGGTACCCCGGTGAGGTTTCCCACTAAGTACTAAGCCAAGACAGAGCCCATATGTATTGTGGTTGCATGGGAAGCTTCTAAATTCTAAAACATGGCAGACTTCTTTGATTCCTGGGCGGCCGTCCTCCACCAAAAACCCACTCGTTGTCCCGACAACCATTCCGCCTAGAAGAAAACTTAGTTTTATTTTGAAGGGGGTTTTGGAGAAGAAAAGTTCGCTCGAGAGAGCTCTCGTACTTAGAAAATGTTTGAGTCTTTCAAACCCTCCCAAACGGTAATTGATATATACAAGTATATAGCATAGCAAGCATAACTTAGAAAAACAAGATAACCTAGTGGGATGGAAAATTCCTAAGCATAGAGCTACTCATGGCATACTACAAAACCGCACTTGCGAAAATAGTTCTAAGAAAATCTACCAAAATCCTACACATGCATACTACAGAATTTGAAGAGTAAAACATGCATAGTCAAAACTGGGACATAAACATGAACAAGTGGTGTAACTTGCCTTGATCCGAGCAGCAATCTACACAACAGTACTCCTCAGCGCACTCCGAGCAATCTAACGAAACAAACATGGATCCAGTCACAATTTGCACAAAACAAAGTCACGAAGTCAAATATGCATGCATGCAACATGGTAATATGCAAGGATGGATTCAATTTCGACCAAGGGTTTTAATCAGGGGTGTTGTTGAGTTGCGGAGGTTATTAGAATCGATTCCCCACAGATTTTAAGTATTTTGGATTAAACCCTAAATAACCAAGCTCAAAGCTTGATCTACAACTCTAATCTACCTCGAGACAGATCTGTGCACCCTAAGCATGATAAGACAATTTTCTACAGAAGGTCTCGTCGATACAAAGCCAACGCAACAAGAATCAACAAAAACGGAGCTACGGATAATTTTCTAGAATTAAAATACTCTAATCTAAACTTTAAATCCTACTGCAAGATTGCTGTGGCAAAACATCAATATTATAGTAGATCTGTGTTCTACTCAAATCTATGAATCCAACAGTATATTATACGCAAATTTTGGACCTAAACTCGAATTACTATGGATTTTACAAGTGTAAAATATTTTCTGCCTATTTAAAAGAAAACAGGACGGTGGCCAGTTGTGCAACGCCAAGTGGCGTCCAGAGATTGGTCCAGCAGGCCGACGCGGGCTGACTCAGCGTGCTAACGCGGGCTACCACGTGGCGCGATGGGATTGGACGGTACCCCCTTCGGCCTGGCCATCTAATCTTAGGCGTTGGATTGGAAACGGACGGCTGGGGGGGTGTGGCCGGCGGCTTACCGAGGCGGGCGGCGGCGAGGTCGACGGCGGACGGCGGCAGCGCGTCGGTGATGGT
This sequence comes from Avena eriantha, assembly GCA_910589775.1. Taxonomy (NCBI): domain Eukaryota; kingdom Viridiplantae; phylum Streptophyta; class Magnoliopsida; order Poales; family Poaceae; genus Avena; species Avena eriantha. The sequence continues at coordinate 204,305,406 of OU342745.1, read as the reverse complement.
CGGCGGCGGTGCGGAGCTTCCCCGGTGTGACGGAGTGGTGGACAGCGTGCGGCTCCTCCTCGCGGATCCGTTCCCGAGATCGGCGTGGACCACCTCCTCCCTGGTAGACGGCTAACGGCGACTGGACTTCGCGGACTCCGGCGAAGCTCCGGCGAGCAATCGCGGTCGGCACGAGCTTTTGTTCAAGGCGAAAACGGCACAGCCTATGCGGTCGTTAGAGAGGGAAGCAAGGAACAGAAAGAGGGAAGAAAAGGGCCTCGGTTTCAACGGGAGGCTCACCCTCCGACGTCGCCGGTGGCGGAGCTCCGGCGATCTCGAAATCGGCAGCCCAGGGACGGTTCTCGAGAATTTTTTTAGTGTTTAGAGGCGGCAGGTCTGGGGCTTTTATTTGCCAAAGACGTGGGGGAGGGGGCAGCGGAAATCGTTTCCGATTTTGCCAGGGAGTTCGAACCAGACGTGGCGGCGGTGTTGGGAGTTCGCTCCGATCTCGTCGGGGTGACGACGCGGTGGGGCCCTGCCTGTTGGTGGCCGCGGCCGTGCGGTGCGGCCTGCTGGCGGCGTCTGGGCCGGCCCACGCGCTACGCGCCGCCCGCTCGGCCAGGCGCGCGGTAGATAGATGCGGGCGGGCTTCGGCTGGCCCGCTTAGGTTAGACTTCTCTTATTTTTTTTATTCTTTTTATTTTCTGTTTCACTATTTGTTTAATAACTTTTGCAAATGGACTCCGAATTAGACGAAATTTGTTTCTAAAATTTTGTAAAAAGAAGGGGGTTAGAGTATGACTATAAAATAATACTTTTGCAAAGGTTTAGGAGGATTGATATTGTTTTATCCTTTTAGTCTTTATATGACTATGGGATTTACAAAGATACCTGTTGCAGTTTTTATTATGTGATGCCATGATGCAATAATATGACCGATGCTTCTAGTAACATCTGTAATTGTAAAATTTGGGATGTTACAGCTAGCCCCTCCCCGCCGCTCCAGGAAGTTAGGCGTCACCCTACCGCCGCCCACGGTCCACCCCTCGATCAACTCCAGCCCCTGGACCACTCCCCAGCCTCGTCGCCCTTTTCTCTCTATGCGCAGCCAGAGCGCGCCAGAGCGCGATCGCCGCCAGCATGCAGCAGACCGCGCCTCAGCACCAAATCCCGCACGCCACTCTGCCTCGACCCCAACAACCCACCAGACACGGCCGTGCATCGCCGCGCGACCCACAGTCGTCGTGGTCGCCGTCGACCACCGCCCCTGTCTCCTAGAGCGCGCAACGCTCCCGACCAAATGCCACCGCCCCTAGCATCGCCATTAAGCCGTAGAGCAACGCCAGGAGGCAAGCCACCGTCCTCCTACGCCGCCCATGCCGATAGCGTCCTGTATCGTTGTCATCGACGAACTCGCCGTCGCCCCCTCGGTCCCCTCCTCGAGCCTATATAAGGAGGCCTTACCCAGCATCAATCTCCACACCATTCGACTCCCCTCTCTCCATAGTTCTTCCCCACCTCTCGCCGGAGCAGCTCGAGCAGCAGGCTGATGTCTACGCACTTCTATTCTTGTAGATAGTTGTTGGGCCTCCAAGTGTAGAGGTTTGTAGAACAACAACAAGTTTTCCCTTAAGTGGATCACCCAAGGTTTATCGAACTCAGGGAGGAAGTGGTCAAAGATATTCCCTCTCAAGCAATCCTGCAATCTAGATACAAGAAGTCTCTTGTGTCCCCAACACACCTAATACACTTGTCAGGTGTATAGGTGCACTAGTTCGGCGAAGAGATAGTGAAATACAAGTGGTATGGATAATTATAAGTGGTAATGGTACTAGGAAATAGATTGATGGCGTGGAAGAGACTAAAGACAAACTGAAATAAAGGTGGAAGCAAGAAAACATGTAACAGATCTAATAGCAAATGGTGTTTCAGTGCTTAGAAACAAGGCCTAGGGATCATACTTTCACTAGTGAACACTCTCATATAAATATATTCTCTTCATGATACTACTCTTAACTACTCTCCGGTTGGACACTCTAATCCATGGTAGGGCTATAACAGCACACCTCAAAGTTCATCTTTCCCATCTAGAAAACCCCACACTATCACCTTGAGCACTAGACGGTTCCAACAAACACCACAATTTCATAAAGACATCCAACTCCAAATATTACTCATAACAAGTATTTGTAATCTCTAGCCTTAGTGCCACCATGGTGGGCACGCTGTCACTTTCACACACATGGGGAGAGCAGAGATCTAATAAAGCACTTGAGTAGCAAGGTAGATCTATAGATTACAAGCTCATGATCACAATATGATCATGCATAGAGAGAGATGAACACATAGCTACCGGTAGAACCCTCAGCCTCGAGGAAGAACTACTCCCTCCTCATCATGGGAATCAACAATGGTGATGGAGATGGTGGTGGAGATCGATGGAGATGGCTCCAGGGGCACTTCCCCGTCCCGGCAGGGTGCCGGAACAGAGACTTTCTGTCCCCCGAATCTCCTTTTTGGTGGCGGCAGCGCTGCGGAACTATTCGTGGCTGGAGGCATGATTCTTTAGGGTTTTGGTATCGGGAGGCTTCTTATAGGCCATATGGCAAGGTCGATGGGTGGCCAGGGGGCCCACACCATGCCCTGGCGCGGCCTGGGGGGACCCGCGCCATGGGGTGGTGTGGCCACCCTGTGGCCCCTCTCCGACTCTCCTTCTGGCTCCGTGAGTCTTCCAGGAAAATATCAACTTTGGCTTTTGTCCCGTCCAATTCCAAGAATATTCATTTTCTTACTTCCTAGAACCAAAAACAGCAGAAAACAAGCAACTAGCACTTTGGCATCTTTTTAATAGGTTAGTCCAAGAAATCATTTGAAAAGTACTCCAAAGTTGGAACAAAACACAAGAAAGTGGATAAAACCAAGCATGGAATATCAAAAATTATAGATACATTTGCAATGTATCACAGGCCGCCGGAATTTCACCGGAGGCAGTCCCTATAGAGGAGGAGACGTTGTCGTCGATTCTGTCCACCTTAGCCCCTGCCGCTACCTTGCATGAGTCCGCCGTCGCCGTCCAGTTCGATCACCCGCCTCGCCGCACTAGCTGGAGCCCTGGTACGTCCCCGGTAGACCCCCACCGTCTATTTAGGATTCGGTCTCGCCGGCGACGAGTCCGTCGTCGACGACGACTGTGAGCCGTTGATATGAGTTCTAATCGTGTGGCCCAGATCGCTTGATACCGTTTCAGGTTTTAAGTATTTCTGACAAGCGGGACCAACCTGCCAGCCGCCCTCTGTGCCGCTGAGCGTCACTAGGCCGGCCCGTTAGTTTTCCCGTGCTAGCTCACAAATTCAAATAGGTGTTTTTCTATTTAGACTTAAAACCATTTCTGCCCCCTAGTTCAAAAATTAATTCAGGAAGATTTACTGAACCAAATTGAGTGATTCCAATTTTGTTGGAAAGCTTCTGAAAAGATCTATCCAAGCCCATTGGATTTAATTTTTTTAGAGTTAGAGATCTCTCCTAGTAAAAATAACAAGACAGTAGCATTTGCACATTCAAACATTTTTATAAAATCAACCATAATAGCTTTTTGAGTTGATTCCAACACTCAAAAATCACATTAACCATACCTATCTGAATATGTAATAATATTAAGGTTTACATGCAGTGACTTTGGACTAGTACCAAATTGGTGCTATATAGAAATTTCTAGTCACTTTAAATCATTAAATATTAAACTTAAACTTATTAAAATGCGATCCAACCTTTAAATCACATTCCCATATGTTAGAATATGTGGTGATGACATGTGTCCACATGATCCCATATTTTAATTGGAGAATATTAAATCTTAGTTAATTTCAATGAGTAGAAATTACTTTTCTTAAATAAAAAGAATGAAGCTAGTTAATAAAACCTTGTGATGCGTGTGATGATAATAGATCATCAAATGTGTGTCTTAGTGTGATAAGTAGACTTGTTAAGTATTGTTTGGTGATTGTGTATCCCGTATGTATTTATAGAAGATAGTACCGACCAAGCTTTCGAGGAGGAGGAGTTCTACCAAGAGGAGGAGGAAGAAAACTTCAACCACTGCACCAACCAAGGCAAGCTAACACTTGCAAGTATTATACTAGCAAGCCATCATTAAAAATGCAAGATAACCCTTGCAAGATAGATAACCTAAGCAAAGGCATTAGGCTTGTTTTGGGTTATACCATTTTGAACTTATACCTATTCCAAGTGTTATTTTCGAGCTTTTACTTTCTTTACTTTACCAAAGTCCCTTACTTGTTTGAAGGTAGCATAAAAAGTATAAAACTTGACCTATCTAGATAACCTTAGATGTCATTCTATGGCATGAGATTGAGATTAGCATCCCACCTTAGTGAACACCCTTAACTTAGTAGCTTAGAGCTAAATCAAAACTTGAGTCACTTTAGATGGGAACATTTGGTGAAAATGAATTGTAAAAACCTTGGAATGATGAGTCATTCTATTGAGATGCTTTGACATGTGTTGAGAAACACAAATGGTTTATGATGATAAAAATGTTGAGGCATGAGCCTTAGCCCTTTTACAAAACTGATGGTTGGATTCGGATGTGATACCATTCCAATTTTTACCGTACAACCACAATACCTGAATTGGGTAAGGCTTAGCCGGAAGTTTATATGCATTAGTATTAGTTCCCTCACGAGAGAGGTTTGAGCTGAGGCTACCTCTCAATGTTGTCCAACTATGCAGTGCCCAAGAAGACAGATGGTCATGGCTGAGAGGCCATGCTCATAGGAGAGGTGCTTATACTAGGGTGTGTAAAGGAAAGGTTATGTTTGATTATCTGCACACTAAGTATCATGATTCAGGGTTATCCCTGACAGATGTATCGAACCTTGTGGTGAAAGTGTACCACCTCTGCATAGTGTCAAACTATTCGAATAGCCGTGTCCGTGGTTATGGATAGTTGGAGTGGCCATACTGTTTTGTTGTCAGATGTTTTCCAAATGACTTCTGAAATGAATGATGAAAATCTTGACTTGACCACAACAGGGTTGCGACTATGACATTAGCTTCCCAACTTAAGTGATACTAGAACTTTATTTTATCTTTCTTTGTTTCTGAACTCAGCTTAGGTTTCAAACTTAACTTTACAAATAAACATAGAGTTAGCGTTTCCCACGAGCACTACCTTACTTGTTAGTGATAGTTTGTGAGTACTTAAAGAGTACTCATGGCTTTTGTCCTTGGCTATTCCTATGGCCAGACTATGAAGGAGACTACCAAGATGACGGACAGCATGACGGCTATGATAACTAGGATTATCTTCCATCGTCAGCATTGCCTGTGCCCCTGAAGATGGACCCCACCGCTACGCTTATTATTTATTCTGTTGCTTGTTGTATTAAGGCTGGATCATGAGATCCTTTATTCGTGTAAGACCTTATTATGGTTTGTAATGGGTGATGTACTGTGATATCCAATCTGTTATGTCTCGCAAAAATGGTAATCCTGGGATTGCGATCTATGGCATAACAGGCATCTGGGATTAAAAATCCGGGTGTTGACAAGTTGGTATCAGAGCCATCCTGACCATAGGAGACCCTAGTTAGAATGGACGTCCGAACAAAAACTTAATTTCAAAACCAAAGTGAGTACTTATGAAAAACTATTTCCTCTCTTACCCTTGGGAATTCATTATTTCTCAAAAATTCATGTTCCTCCAATTCTTACATTAGTACCTAAAACTTGACACACTTGATCACTTCACTAACTTCCTCATCCTAAATTCTTGTAGATGGAGACTCAGTTCAGCAAGTTCTACTAGTTGGGCAACGGAGGCCAACTGATCTTCGCGAGGGATCTAGATTCACTGTCTGAGCTCTTGGGACGCCCTCATCCGGAGTTTCTTGGAGCTCAACTTCCTGGACCCCCAGGAGGAGATTTACAATGGCTAGTCACCGCTGATCTTCGAGGAAGTATAGAAGCACCAATGTCTGGGAGAATCCAGTTCTCCGTAAGAGAGAACAACTTGCTAGATGGATTAGCCAGGGCAATGCATGAAGCTCTCGCACGTCTATGTGCCCTCAGTGTCAACCAAATCCAAGGAACCCGCTTTGTTCACTATGCAAGGCGTGACTTCATGGGAATGCCAATGGATATGCCAAGTCACCCGGAGTTGAAACGTCACGTGGAGAACCTTGACTTCCTGCTATACGACCACCAGAAGGAATTGGACAATGCTAGGGAGTTTGCCAACCACCACCTTGCCATTGCTGCCCAAAAGGCCCAGACTTTCTCACTGCTTGTCAAGGATCGTCAGTCTCTTCACCGCCTGTGCGAGAAGAAGGATCGCACCATCGCCCGTCTTCACAAGAAGGTGGCCGACTTCGAGAAGACCATCAAGGAGCAAGAAGCTCAACTTCCAGCAAAGGAGGAAGAAGAGGAAGGTGAAGACATCCAGGGAGATATGGATTCTTACCTCAGCAATGATGATGACTTTCTGGAGGAGGATGCTGTGGACTTCTACACCGACGATGACGACTTCGACTTCATCGATGATGAGTAGATGCACTAGAGCACTGTCGTAGCATGAGATGTATCGGTGCCATTGTATCGTAGCTTGTAGAATGGTTCTTAAAACCATCTGATTTCCTTTGATGTGTGGTGTGTGTTTGTATCGTGTGCTTGTTTGAATGAATGAAATGAATTTAGTTGCAAAACCTGAGTCAGACTCAAAGTTTTAGCTTTGAAACCAAAACCATGAACGTTAGAACTTTCCCTCTTACCCCTTTATTTATCTCAATCTTCAGATGACTCATGGAAACCCCGGAGGGAGCAGCTCATGGAAAGACCCAATGCTACAGATTATGCAGATGTTAGTTGCAGACCGTGAAGCAAGCAGGGCAGAGCGCCAGGCCGACTAAGCAACATTGCAGCAGAGAGCCCAGATGGCCCAAAACAACCAAGGGCATGGAAGTCATGATCATCGAGGATCCAAGCTGAAAATTTTCCAAAATACCAATCCCCCAATCTTTAGCACTTCGGAGAACCCATTAGATGGTGATGACTGGTTGTAGACAATGGAGAACAATTTGGAAGTAGCCAGAGTTGATGACAACGAGAAAGTTCTCTTTGCCACCCACTACTTGGAAGGAGATGGAAGAGCCTGGTGGAACAACATTCGCCTAATGAACCATGGTGAAGTGATGACATGGGAAGCCTTCAAAATCAAGTTCAGTCGCACCCACGTGCCGCAGGGCCTAGTCACCAGAATGAGGGATGAATTCAGAGAGTTGAAGCAAGGTAGTATGACTATGGTGGAGTACCGTGACAAATTCCTGTCAGTTGCTAGGTATGCACCGGATGAGATTAACATGGAGGCCAAGAAGAAGGAGAGATTCCTGAACGGACTGCACAATGAGATGCAGAACATCCTCATCAACATCCGCTTCGAGGATCTCGAAGAGCTAGTCGACTTTGCCATTCAGATGGAAGGGAAGATTAACCAGGAAAACGACAACCGCAAACGTCGTATGATGCACCAAGCTGGATCCAACAGTCACCAGAAGTACTGTCCCAACCCGTCTGCAGGGTATGCACCAAGAAACAACCGACCCCCACTGTCCTGCCCAAGCTACCCCAACCGTAGCGGAGACAATGTGAAGTCCGGAGGAAACAACAATAACCCCGGCAGCACCAGCAATTTGAACCATTCACCTCCCAAGAGCAACAACAACAACAACACTGCACCCAAAACTGGAAGCAATGTTGTGCCCATCACAGCTAAAGACAAGTCTCAGATCACTTGTTTCGAGTGTGGAGTGAAGGGTCACTATTCCAATGAGTGCCCCAAGCAGACTGCTGCCACTGCCAATGTGAATGCCCCAGCTCCATATCAGCGTCGTGTTCAACCAGGAAGAAGATTTTCCCCAGGGAACCCTCACAACCGCAATGGCCGTCTCTTCCACATGAACGCCGAAGAAGCCCAAGAAGCACCAGATGTACTGCTGGGTATGTTTTCTGTCAACTCAGTTTTAGCAAGGGTGTTGTTTGATTCGGGAGCATCGCACTCATTTGTCACCGAAGAATTTGCATGCACTAGTAAGATCCACCCAACCAACTTGAAGCATGTCATGATAGTTCAAATTCCCGTTTCAACTACAAAAGCTAGAAAAATTTGCAAAGTTGTGCCTATCAAAATACATGGGATAGATTTTTATGCTAATCTAATAGTACTTGGAACCAAAGGATTGGAAGTAGTACTAGGAATGGATTGGATGTCAAAGCATAAAGGACTGATAGACTGTGCTAAGAAAGCCATCACCATGACCAGTAGCTCTAGAGTCACATTAGAGCATATATCTGAAACCTTACCCCGTCAATTCAAATGCAACAAGAGTCTAACCCTACCCACTATAGACCAAGTCAGAGTAGTCTGTGAATACCCTGACGTATTTCCAGATGAATTGCCCGGTATGCCCCCGGAAGGGGATATTGAGTTCATCATTGAACTAATCCCCAGGACCAAACCCATAGCCCAGAGACCCTATAGCATGAACCCCTCAGAATTAGTAGAATTGAAGAAGCAGTTGGATGCTATGTTAGCAACATGCTTGATTAACCAAGCGCATCGCCATGGAGATCACCAGTTTTATTCGTCAACAAGAAATATTGAGGCAACCGTTTGTGCACAGATTACAGGAAGCTGAATGACGCCACCATCAAAAACAAATACCCTTTGCCAAAGATAGAGGATCTATTTGATCAGTTGACTAGTGCCCAATTATTCTCAAAGATTGATCTTAGGACTGGTTATCACCAACTTAAGATTCATGCAATGGATATTCCGAAGACCACCTTTACTACTCGTTATGGTTTATATGAGTATACGGTTATGTCTTTTGGATTAACCAATGCCCCTGCTTATTTCATGAATCTCATGAATAAGATTTTTATGAATTTCCTAGATGAGTTTGTCGTTGTGTTTATCGACGATATCCTTATCTACTCCAAGTTAGAAGAAGAGCATGAGCAACATCTGAGAATCATCCTAGAAACCTTGAGAGAGCATCGGTTATATGCCAAGTTCAGCAAATATGAGTTTTGGTTGAAAGAAGTAGGATTCCTAGGACATATTGTGTCTGTCGGAGGAGTCTCTGTTGACCCCGCCAAAATTAAAGATGTCGAAGAATGGGAAGACCCAACCACTCAAACCCAAGTCCGTGCATTTCTCGGATTACCGAGATATTACCACAAGTTCATAGAAGGATTTTCTAGTATCGCCAGACCCATGACCCAATTATTGAAGAAGGACAAGAAGTTTGAATGGACCGACAAATGTGAAGCCAGTTTCCAAGAACTGAAGAAGAGATTGATTCAGCCCATATATTGATCGTGCCAGATATCAAGAAGCCGTTTGATGTATATTGTGATGCATCCAAGATTGGTCTCGGATGTGTATTGACGCATGAAGGCAAAGTCATCACTTATATGTCTCGACAACTAAAGCAGCATGAGCAGAACTATCTGACCCATGATCTTTAATTAGCAGTCGTAGTGTTGGCATTGAAGACATAGCGTCATTATCTTATGGGTAATCGCTATGAGATTTACTCCGATCACAAGAGCTTGAAGTATATTTTCACTCAGAAGGAGCTGAATATGAGGCAAATGAGTTGGATAGAGTTAATCAAGGATTATGACCTTGACATTCACTATCACCCAGGAAAAGCCAATGTGGTAGCGGATGCTCTTAGCAGATTGCCGTGTAAGCTAAACACCATGATCAAGGAGAAGCAACCAATTTTGTATGAGGAGTTGGAGCAGTTTAGGACTGAGCTAGTTAGCAAAGGATTCTTAGCTAGCATTGCTTCAACCCACATTAATCAGCCAAATAAAGGAAGCCCAGAAGGGCAATGAAAGTATCGATGGAATCAAACGTCGTATTGGTACAGGAAAGGTACCTGGATTCACCGAAGACGAAGAAGGAGTTCTGTGGTACAAAGGACATATCTGTGTACCAGCAGATTTAGAGCTGAAGGAAGTTATCATGCAGGAAGCTCATGATACTCTTTATTCTATCCACTCCGGAGGAACGAAGATGTATCAAGATTTGAAAGAGCAATTTTGGTGGCACAAGATGAATAGAGAAATCGGGAGCTACATCGCCAAGTGTGACATCTCTCAAAGAGTCAAAGCAGAGCATCAGAGACCCGCAGGACCGTTGCAACCAAATGGAAATGGGATTCCCTCTGAATGGACTTTATCACCGGATTGCCTACCTATAGTAGGGGAAATGACTCAATCTGGGTCATCGTTGATAGACTATCCAAGGTAGCTCACTTTATACCTGTCAAGACCACCTACCAGAGTTCGAAGCTAGCAGAACTGTATATTGCTAGAATTGTTAGTCTGCATGGAACCCCCAAGACCATAGTATCCGATCGAGGAACCCAATTTACCTCGAGATTTTGGTAGAAAGTCTAGGAAGGATTAGGAACAAAGTTGAATTTTAGCACCGCTTCTCACCCGCAAACTGATGGACAGACTGAAAGAGTCAACCAAATCCTAGAGGATATGTTGAGAGCTTGTGTGTTAGAATATGGATCAAAATGGGAAGGCTGCCTGCCTTTCGCAGAATTCTCATATAACATCAGTTATCAAGCTAGTTTGCAAATGGCACCATTTGAGTTCCTATACGGAAGAAAGTGTCGGACCCCTTTGAATTGGTCGCAAGTAGGAGAGAGTCAGATCTTTGGACCCGACATTCTCCGAGAAGCTGAAAAAAAGGTTCACAAAGTCCGTGAGCACCTCAAGACCGCCTAGTCCAGACAGAAGAGTTATGCTGACAAGAGAAGGAGAAACCTAACTTTCAATGTCGGAGATTTTGTATATCTCAAGGTTTCGCCATTGAAGGGAAGTCAGCGCTATAGTCTGAAAGGAAAGTTAGCCCCCAGATATATCTGCCCTTGTAGGCTAAACACCATGATCAAGGAGAAGCAACCAAGTTTGTATGAGGAGTTGGAGCAGTTTAGGACTGAGCTAGTTAGCCAAGGATTTCTAGCTAGCATTGAAATTCAACCCACTTTGACTAGCCAAATCAAGGAAGCCCAGAAGGGAAATGAAAGTATCAACATAATCAAACGTCGTATTGGTACAGGAAAGGTACCTGGATTCACCGAAGACGAAGAAGGAGTTCTATGGTACAAAGGACGTATCTATGTGCCAGCAAATTCGGAGCTGAAGCAAGTTATCATGCAGGAAGCCCATGATACTCTTTATTCTATCCACCCCGGAGGAGCGAAGATGTATCAAGATTTGAAAGAGCAATTTTGGTGGCACAAGATGAAGAGAGAAATTGGAAGCTACATCGCCAAGTGTGACATCTGTCAAAGAGTCAAAGCAGAGTATCAGAGACCCGCAGGACTGTTGCAACCATTGCAAATTCCGGAATGGAAATGGGATTCCGCCGGAATGGACTTTATCACTGGTTTGCCTACTTCTAGTAGGGGAAATGACTCAATCTGGGTCATCGTTGATAGACTGTCCAAGGTAGCTCATTTTATACCTGTCAAGACTACCTATCAGAGCTCGAAGCTAGCAGAGGTGTATATTGCTAAAATTGTTAGTCTGCATGGAACCCCCAAGACCATAGTAGCAGATCGAGGAACCTAATTTACCTCGAGATTTTGGCAGAAAGTCCAAAAAGGATTAGGAACCAAGTTGAACTTCAGCACCGCTTATCACCCGCAAACTGATGGAATGACTGAAAGAGTCAAACAAATCCTAGAAGATATGTTGAGAGCTTGTGTATTAGAATATTGATCAAAATGGGAAGACCGCGTGCCTTTCGCAGAATTCTCATATAACAACAGCTATCAAGCCAGTTTGCAAATGGCACCATTTGAGTTCCTATACGGGAGAAAGTGTCGTACCCTTTGAATTGGTCGCAAGTAGGAGAGAGTCAGATTTTTGGGCCTGACATTCTCCGAGAAGCTGAAGAGAAGGTTCACAAAGTCCGTGAGCACCTCAAGACCGCCCAATCCAGACAGAAGAGTTATGCTGACAAGAGAAGGAGAGACCTGACTTTCAATGTCGGAGATTTTGTATATCTCAAGGTTTCGCCATTGAAGGGCACCCAATGTTTTAGTCTGAAAGGAAAGTTAGCCCCCAGATATATCGGACCCTTTAATATTCTGAATCATCGAGGAGAAGTATCATATCAACTGGAAATTCCTGATGAGATGTCAGCCATCCACAATGTGTTCCATATCTTGTTACTTCGCAAATGCTTAGAAGTGCCGGAGAAGACCGAAGTTTTCAAGAACATCGATCACCGAGCTGTTGATATCAACAAGGATCTGGCATATCGTGAAGTGCCCATCCGTATCCTGGAGGAAGCTTACAGAACCACCAGAACCATGAGTATCAAATTTCTCAAGATTCAATGGAGCAACCATACCGAAGAAGAAGCCACTTGGGAACGGGAAGATTACATTAGGACAGAGTTCCTAGATCTCTTTAGTTCCTAGTTTTCTTTCGTAAATCTCGGGACGAGATTTTGTTTAAGGGGGGAAGGTTTGTAACATCCCAAAACTTAATCCAAGGTTATTAAGATCCAAATCATCAAATTTAGAGTTAACAAAAACTTTTCCATTTAAAAATATTAAAGCATGCATATGTGTGTGCATTTAAATTAGGAGTTATTTTGAATAGCCATGTTTGAGTGATCCATTGGTTGTAAAATGATTCTAAGGTGAATTAAACATCCTCTAGATCATCCCCAAGCAAATCCCAAAGAAAAACAAATTAAAAAGAATAAAATAAGCAAATGGTCACTTTTCCATTTTAATCACCTAACCTACTTTGGCTATTCCTAGAACTCAAATCTTAACAAGAACAATTGTGGTTCTTTGCACCCCTTGCTAGTACAAGTAGTGATGTACCAAGGCCCACTTTGTTTCATCCCAAAAACCTTCAATCACTAAATTTAAATGACATTTGAAAATTGAATCTAGTGTAGGTATCAAGATCACACTTATTCAGAAACCACTCAAATGAACTCCATTAAATCCCAAGAAAACCTAGATGCTTAAGCATAAGTTACATCACTCCACCAAAAATCAGCTCAAAATTAAAATATTTTGTTCATGTGGCCATTGTGTCGAACACCTTGTTAGCAGAATCATTATGGCCTAACTATTACTGTTTTGGAGCTAATCTTGTTGTGCCATTTGGGTTGCACTAATCATCCTTGTCTCCCTAGGCCTAACCAGACCAAACCCACCTCTATCCCTAGCCTCTGGCGCTAGTGCCATGCCGCCCCGATGCCATGCTCGTCGGCCAAGTGTGCACAAGGCGCAGAAGACCGCCAACCCCTCTCCGCCGCTCCAGGAAGTTAGGCGCCACCCTACCGCCGCCCATGGTCCACCCCAGCCCTTGGAGCACTCTCTAGCCTCGCCACCCTTTTCTCTCTACGCGCAGCCAGAGCGCGATCGCCACCAGCACAGAGCAGACTGCGCCTCGGCACGAAATCCCGCACGCCACTCCACCTCGACCCCAGAAATCCACCATACATGGCCATGCATCACCGCGTGACCCACAGTCGCCGTGATCGCCGTCGAGCATCGCCCTGTCTCCTAGAGCGCGCGACGCTTCCGACCAAATGCACCGCCCCTAGCGTCGCCATTAAGCCGTAGAGCACTGCCAGGAGGCAAGACACCGTCCGCCTATGCCTCCCATGCCGATAGTGTCCTATATCGTCGTCACCGACGAGCTCGCCGTCGCCCCTTTGGTCCCCTCCTCGAGCCTATATAAGGAGGCCTTCCCTAGACTCAATCTCCACACCATTTGACTCCCCTCTCTCCACCAGTCCTTCCCCACCTCTTGCCGGAGCAGCTCGAGCAGTAGGCCACCAGAATTTCACCGGAGGCAGCCGTTGTAGAGGAGGAGACGCTGCCGTCGATTCCGTCCACCTCAGCCCCTGCCGCTACCTCGCCTGAGTCCCCCGTCGCCGTCCAGTTCGATCACCCGCCTCGCCGCACTAGATGGAGCCCTGGTACATCCCCAGTAGACCGCCACCGTCCGTTTAGGGTTCGGTCTCACCGGCGACGAGTTTGTCATCAATGACGATTGTGAGCCGTTGATCCGTGTTCTAATCGTGTGGCCCAGATCGCTTGATATCGTTTTGGGTTTTAAGTCTCGCTGACAACCGGGACCAACCTATCAGTCGCCCTCTGCACCGCTGAGCGTCACTAGGCCGGCCCGTTAGTTTTCCCGCGCTAGCCCACAAATTCAAATAGGTGTTTTTCTATTTAGACTTAAAACCATTTCTGTCCCCTATTTCAAAAATCAATTTAGGAAGATTTACTGAACCAAATTGAGTGATTCCAATTTTGTTGGAATGCTTCTAAAAAGATCTATCCAAGCCCATTGGATTTAATTCTTTTAGAGTTAGAAATCTCGCCTAGTAAAAATAAGAAGACAGAAGCATGTGCACATTCAAACATTTTTATAAAATCAACCATAATAGATTTTGAGTTGATTCCAACTCTCAAAAATCACATTTAACCATACCTATGTGAATACGTAATAATATTAAGGTTTAAATGCAGTGACTTTGGACTAGTACCAAATTAGTGCTATATATGCATTTCTAGTCACTTTAAATCATTAAATATTAAACTTAAACTTATTAAAATGTGATCCAACCTTTAAATCACATTCCCATATGTTAGAATATGTGGTGATGACATGTTTCCACATGATCCCATATTTTAATTGGAGAATATTAAATCTTAGTTAATTTCAATGAGTAGAAATTACTTTTCTTAAATAAAAAGAATGAAGCTAGTTAATAAAACCTTGTGATGCGTGTGATGATAATAGATCATCAAATGTGTGCCTTAGTGTGCTAAGTAGAATAGTTAAGTATTGTTTGGTGATTGTGTATCCCGTATGTATTTATCGAAGATAGTACCGACCAAGCTTTCGAGGAGGAGGAGTTCTACCAAGAGGAGGAGGAAGAAAACTTTAACCACTGCACCAACCAAGGCAAGCTAACACTTGCAAGTATTATACTAGCAAGCCATCATTAACAATGCAAGCTAACCCTTTCAAGCTAGATAACTTAAGCAAAGGCATTAGGCATGTTTTGGGTTATACCATTTTGAACTTATACCTACTCCAAGTGTTATTTTCAAGCTTTTACTTTCTTTACTTTACCAAAGTCCCTTACTTGTCTGAATGTAGCATAAAAAGTATAAAACTTGACCTATCTAGATAACCTTAGATGTCATTCTACGGCATGAGATTGAGATTAGCATCCCACCTTAGTGAACACTCTTAACTTAGTAGCTTAGAGCTAAATCAAAACTTGAGTCACTTTAGATGGGAACACTTGGTGATAATGAATTGTAAAAACCTTTGAATGATGAGTTATTCTATTGAGATGTTTTAACATTTGTTGAGAAACACAAATGGTTTATGATGATGAAAATGTTGAGGCATGAGCCTTAGCCCTTTTACAAAACTGGTGGTTGGATTCGGATGCGATACCATTCCAATTTTTACCGTACAACCACAATACCTGAATTGTGTAAGGCTTAGCCGGAAGTTTATATGCATTAGTACTAGTTCCCTCACGGGAGAGGTTTGAGCTGAGGCTAACTCTCAATGTTGTCCACCTATGCAGTGCCCAAGATGACAGATGGTCATGGTTGGAAGGCCATGCTCATAGGAGAGGTGCTTATAATAGGGTGTGTAAAGGAAAGGTTATGTTTGATTATCTGCACACTAAGTATCATGATTCAGGGTTATCCCTGACAGATGTATCGAATCTTGTTGTGAAAGTGTACCACCTTTGCAGAGTGTCAAACTATTCGAATAACCGCGTCCGTGGTTATGACAGTTGGAGTGGCCATACTGTTTCGTCGTCAGATGTTTTCCAAATGACTTATGAAATGAATGATGAATCTTAACTTGACCACAACAGGGTTGTGACTATGACATTAGCTTCCCAAGTTAAGTGATTCTAGAACTTTATTTTATCTTTCTTTGTTTCTGAACTCAGCTTTGGTTTCAAACTTAACTATACAAATAAACATTGAGTTAGCGTTTCCCACTAGAACTACCTTACTTGTTAGTGATAGTTTGCGAGTACTTAAAGAGTACTCATGGCTTTTGTCCCTGGCTATTCCTATGGCTATACTATGAAGGAGACAACAAAGATGCCGGACAGTAGGACGGCTATGATAACTAGGACTATCTTCCATCGTCAGCATTGCATGTGCCCCTGAAGATGGACCCCACCGCTATGCTTATTATTTATTTCGGTGCTTGTTATATTAAGACTGGATCATGAGATCCTTTATTCGTGTAAGACCTTATTATGGTTTGTAATGGATGATTTACTGTGATATCCAATCTGTTATGTCTCGCAAAAATGGTAATCCTGGGATTGCGATGTATGGCACAACAGGCATCTGGGATTAAAAATCCGGGTGTTGACAGACTGTCGTGGTCATTTCCATGACAGTGGGGCCCACCGTGGGGCATGGCCGGTCTGGCCTGAGTTCTGCGGCGAGACCCTACTCGCCAATCGATCGGCCGATCGCCACCGGCTGCATAATCGCTAGCGGCGGGATCCTTTAGATCCTGCCCAGCAGCTACATCCTGGCGTCACGCCTGATCACCCATAGCGCGGTGATACCAGTCGGCACCATGAACTTTTTCATCGGCTTCATGGATATCATCGACCCGATGGTGACAGGGATCATCGGCGGATCACCACCACACCGTGACCTACTCACGGAGGTCCATATACGTTCCATTAGCCACCTTGCCTCCGAGTACGATTCGGCCTCCA
Source organism: Avena eriantha (assembly GCA_910589775.1). Lineage (NCBI taxonomy): Eukaryota > Viridiplantae > Streptophyta > Magnoliopsida > Poales > Poaceae > Avena > Avena eriantha. The sequence goes on along the minus strand of OU342745.1, from coordinate 204,288,560 downwards.
GCAACACGACCGGAACTGACGTAGTCGCGGACGATGCGACCCTCCAAGACGACGCCAATTCAGCGACCCCTGCCTTGGTCGCCGGAGCCATCACCGCCACATCACGTGAAGACTCCATCATGCGAGTCTCCAATACTGAGGGTTTCGAGGACCCTTCCATCATCGGATCTTCGACTTCGATTCCGGGTCGGAGTCCCCCGAGGACTTCCACGCCAGATCCAATCACTTCAACGCGATCTACATGGCGGGCAGTGCAACCGCCCCTCCAGATCCATTCTCTACGCCGATCCCGCCGACCGCGACGAAACCCGCTTGCACCTAGAAGAGGCGACGCGCAAGGAGCAGGCCGAGCGCAAGAAGTTCAGCCTCGAGCGGCAAACGGCGCAGGAGCTATCGCTCTACCACCAACGCCGCATTAGGACGTGCCTGAACTCCAGCATCCAGGGCCGCATCCTGAACATCCACGACAAGAAAGACCCCGCCTGCGCAGCCGAGCGCGAGTTCTGTGAGAATGCGCCGCCCGGTGGTAGCACCCACCCGCCACCTAGGGGAACTATGATTGGAGCTCCTCCATCACACATAGGTCGCGCGCCTCCGCCAGACCAGCCACGGATCATCATCTCGCCACAAGCCCACGGCGCCAACAGGCTCCCGCTGCACCCCACCCCGATGGACAATGTCATCGTGGGACAAGCCGCAGTCGTCAACCTCAACATCCAGGGAGAGGGCACACTGTAAATCCAGTACGCCTAGGCCCTACTCGCCAGGTCCCTCGAGTAGCAAGCCACGGGAGTTGACCCGCGGGGACGGATGTACTCCCGCTCATCGGGGAGCAGGGCGGCCTCAAGCAACCGTTCAACAGTCGCCAACACCCTCAACTGCCCACTGGCCGAGCCCCTGCAGCTCCAACCACGGGCCGCAAACCCTACCTTGTCCAGCAACGAGTTGTGGCCTGCAAACAACACGGTCACCGCCAATGTCTAACCCATCGACGTGCGGACACACATCGTCAGCAACCAGGCTTGGCGAGCCCACCAGCCACACGATCTACGACACACCCTCACCAATTGCGGCGAGCCAGAGCCAAGGGGCTCACTCAGCTGAGTGGGCCGCAGTGCTTCAGACCAATAATCCTAGGTAAAAAGTACACAGCAAACTTCAAGGCATCGAAGGAGAATGAAAAATACGATCCAACGTACGACCTAGTGGTGTGGCTCGACACATAGCTCATGGCGATTTGGATCGTGGGCCAAACCGACCCGCTCGTCGCCTGCTACCTCCCCCTGATGATGGAGGGAGCGACCAGCAATGGATTAACACCCTCCCAGCGGATATCATTGATTCGTTAGAGGACATGCGAGAGGCCTTCATCAGGCACTTCAACGGTACCTACACCCGAGCCACTACCATCGAGGACCTAGAGCGATGCATCCAAAGATAGCGTGAGTCGACTCGCCACTAGGTCCAGCGGTGGCAAGACCTGTGGATCAACGGCTCTAGCATCCACCCACACACGGCGATCCACTGCTTCAAAAGCACGTGTCGGTACGAACCCTTGGTGTCCAAGATCAAGAGGGTCTACGGGACGCTCGAAAACATACCCAACCTCCTGGAGATCGCCAAGCCCTATGCGGAGGAGGACCCAAACCAAGGCTCCGATGACGAGTCGGGGGGAAGACGCCTCATTGTCGGCAATGACAACGGGCAACAGTGCGACATGCGTTACAGCAATACTCGCCTCACCGGCAAACACCGCGGTGACGTGCGAGTCCACTTCATCGCCAACAATGGCTACGGGCATCGCGACCCGAAGAACTTCCGCCAAGACAGAGGAAACTATCGCGATAGTGGAAACTACCGCGCCAAAAAGGCAGCAAGGCCGAAATTCGACCCCGCCGCCCTACTCAACCAGCCCTGTGTCTACCATAGCAGGGAGGGGAAGCCTGCCACTCACACCACCTCATACTACCATTCTCTGAAGGAGATTGAGAAGGCAAGGCGAGCAAGAGAGGACCCCAACAACAACACGCCAAGGGACAACGACAATGCCGGCTTATTCGGCAACGCCATCGGGTCGCTGCATACTTTCACTAGGCTCGACACCAAATGTGAGAAGAAGGTGCTTGCCCGCGCAGTCGCCATCAATGCGGTGACCCAAGTCGATGTTCCCCGCTTCCTCAACTGGTTTGAGCAAAGCATTACCTAGAGTCGCGAAGATCACACGCCCAAGATCGAATATCTAGGGCAAGTCGCCCTGGTGGTTAGGCCCAAAGTGGCCAACTACTGGCTACCCAAGACGCTGATGGACGGCGGAAGCTCCATCAATATCCTATACATGGATACGTTCAAGAGGCTACACCTCCAGGAGTCAATGATCGAATCAACCCTCACCACCTTCCATGGCATCGTACCTGGTCGGAAGGCATTCCCGGTCGGCAAGGTAACTCTACCAGTCACCTTCGGCACACCAGCAAACTTCCGCACTGAGCGGATCGTATTCGAGCTGGTGAACTTTCGTAGCCCCTATCACTACATCCTGGGGCGCCAGGCGTTCGCCAAATTTATGGCGGCCCCACACTACACCTACAACATGCGATGAAGATTCCCGGGCCAAGCGGCATCATCACCATCCATGGAAACCCCGATATGGCCGTGGAGTGCAAGTACAAAGGCGCCGAGCTCGCCGACACTGTCATCGCCACAAAAACCAACCACGCGGATGAGCTTGAAAAATACGTGAGCAACATTGACAAGGATGACCCCACCATTCTGAAGATGCCCACCTTGGAGAACTCCGGGGAACAACTTTCGAGGCGGCCATGCACACTCGCACCATTGAGGTCGTCCTCGGCGACTCAAGCCAGACGTTCACCATCGGGAAGAACATGAGTCCCACATAGGAAAGCGCACTCATCGGGTTCCTGCGTGAGAATCACGACATCTTCGCATGGAAACCATCTGACATGCCTGGTGTCACGAGGGAACTTGCTAAGTACAAAGTCAACACCGACCCCAAAGTGGGACCGGTGAAGTATTCGTTGTGGCCCTTCCATGAAGAGAGCCACCGAGCCATCGCCAAAGAAGTGCAGCTTCTCCGTGCTACAGGATTCATCCATCCAATCAAGTAGTCTAAGTGGCTGGCAAACCCAATCCTAGTTTTGAAGAAGAGCAACACTTGGAGAATGTGTATCGACTATACCAACTAGAACAATGCCTGCCTAAAGGAGGAGTTTGTCCTCCCTCGCATCGACCAGATCATCGACACGACTGCGGGCTTGGAGTCACTGTGCTTCCTCCACGCGTACTCTAGGTACAACCAGATCAAGATGGTGGTCGAGGACAAATAAAAAACGGTGTTCATCACGCCATTCACCGCATTCTGCTACATTGCTATGACGTTTGTCCTCAAGAATGCTGGTGCAACCTACCAAAGGTGCATGTAGGAGTGCCTTGTAAGACAAATTGGAAGCAACATCCATATCTACATCGATGATGTGGTGGTAAAGTCCATCTGCTATAGCAACCTGCTTGCCGACCTGGCCGAAACCTTCACAAATCTATGGAGGTACAAGATCAAGCTTAACCTAGGGAAGTGCACCTTCGACGTGCCCAATGGACAGCTCCTGGGGTACGTCGTCTCCAAGCGAGGCATTGAGGCAAACCCCAGCAAGATCAACACCATCTGCGGCTCGGGAAACCCGAGTGCCTGCACGATGTTCAGAAGCTGGCCAGGCATGTCACGGCTCTCAGTCGCTTTATCCCCCGGCTCGGTGAGAAGGCAATGCCCCTCTAGCGCCTGATGTGCAAGAACCCCATGTTCCAATGGGATGAAGAAGCGGACAATAAGCTCTAATCGCTCAAGGAAGTGCTGCTCGCAGCACCACTTCTCGCCGCCCTAGTCGACAAAGAGGCAATGCTCATCTACGTCGCGGCCTCCACTCGAGTCATCAGCTCCGTGATGGTCATCGAGCGACCAGAAGAGGACAAGGAGCGCCCCGTACAATGCTCGGTCTACTACATCAGCGAGGTCCCAACGGACTCAAGGCAGCGCTACCCGTAGTACCAGAAACTGGTGTACGCGGTCTTCAGAGCCCAGCTATGGTTCCCGCACTAGTTTTAGGAGCACCCCATCATGGTCGTCTCCTCTGTGCCGCTGCAGGACATCATATACAATCACGAGGCGACTAGGCAAGTCACCAAGTGGGCCGTCGAAATCAACATCCACAACATCAAGTACGAGCCACGCAAGGTGATCAAGTCGCAAGCCTTGGCTGATTTCCTCGCCAATTGGGAAGAAGCACAGCAGCGGGAGAAGCTGCCCTATCTCCACTACTGGTTGCTCCACTTCGACGGGTCCAAGAACGCGGACGGCGCAGGGGCTGGGATCGTACTCACCTCCCCTAAAGGCGACAAGCTCCGCTATGTGCTACACGTCGACTTCACACCTTGCACCAACAATATGGCCGAGTATGAGGCCTTCCTTCACGGCATGCGGGCCGCCAAGGAGATGAACGTCAATCGCCTACGATGCAACGGCGACTCCGACCTCGTCACCGCACAAGTCACTGGTACCTGTGACGCCGTTTCCCCCACCATGATAGCGTACTGCCAAGCGGTGGACCAGCTGGGGGGCCACTTCGCCGGCTATTCCATCGAGTGGATCAACAAGCGGAAGAATGAGGAGGCTGATGCACTATCCCATATTGAGTCGGCCCGTCAAACACCACCTGTGAGCATCTTACTTGACATCATTAACAAGCCCTCGATCTCCCCACCGAAGGAGATCGACATCGGGATACCCCTGCAGGCCGAACCCGCCCCAGTCGCCATGATCACGGAGCCCAGCGACTAGACTGCACCATACATCGCCTTCCTCGAGCACAAGGTCCTGCCCACTAACGAGACAGAGGCGCGAATGATCGTATGCCACTGCCTTCGTCATCATCAATGACGATCTCCAAAAATGCAGCGTGACTGGCGTATTCCAGCTCTATGTACAGCTAGAAGAAGGGCGCAACATCCTCCAGGATATCTACACCGGCGACTGCGGCCACCATGCCGGGGCCCGGTTGCTAGTCGCCAAAACCATGCAACATGGCTTCTAATGGCTCACCGCACACGCCTGATACGTTGCTAATGTATCCATAATTTTTTATGTTCCATGCTTGGTTTTATCTACTTTCTTATGTTTTGTCCACACTTTGGAGTACTTTTCATGCACTTTCTTGGACTAACCTATTAACAAAGAGCCACAGTGCTAGCTTCATGTTTTCTGCCGTTTTTGGTTCCAGGAAGTCAGAAAATGAATATTTTCGGAATTGGACGGGACAAAAGCCAAAGTGAGTTTTTCACCGAGGGACACACGGAGCCAGAATACGAGACGGAGAGGGGAAAGACGTCGGCCACATCACCTGGCCGCGGGGCCAGGCCTGTCCCGCGCCAGGGGGTGGTGTGGCCAGCCCAGGCACCCCCTCGGCCTCCCCTTCCGACTATATATTGTCTCCGATATAGAAACCCTAAGTACCCAATCAAAATTCCATGAAAGAGTTTGTAGCCGCCGTCATCTCCATCCCTAGATCAGGAGGGATCTGAAGCTCTTCCTGACACCCTGCTGGAGAGGGGAATTCACCCTGGAGGCCTTCTTCATCACCATGCAAGCCTCCGGTGTGATGCGTGAGTAGTTCATCTCTGGACTACGGGTCCATGTAGTAGCTAGATGGCTGGTTCTCCTCCTTTGTGCTATCATGTTTAGATCTTGTGAGCTCCGTTCATGATCAAGATCATCTATTTGTAATACTACATGTTGTGTTTGCGGGGATCGATGGATATTGAGATGCTATTTCAGATTGATTATTGATTCTATCATGTCTTTGTTATTTGTGATCTTGCATGCTTTCCATTGTTAGTAGCTATCTTGGCCAAGTAGATACTAGCAACTCCAAGAGTTAGTATTTATGCTCGATAGTGGGTTCATGCCTCTAGTAATCTAGGGAAGTGACAGAAATCTCTAAGGTACTAGATGTGTTGTTGCTACTAGGGCAAAAACAACAATCCTTTGTTCATAGAACAATCATATTGTTTACTGTACATGCAATTCGTAATGCAATTATCTGTTGCTTGCAACTTAATACTGGATGGTGGTCTATGTATAATGTTGTAATGCCCAATAAAGTCTCAAAGGAGTCAAGATGAGTAGTATATGCTTGTATGCTTTCTCGATTTTTGTCAATTAACCCCGCTGTAATTTGTTCACCCAACGTGTTATCTATCTTAAGGAGAGCCACCACTAGTGAACTATGGACCCCGGTCCTTTCTTTTACCATCAATCTGCAACTATTTACTGCTTTGTGTTTACTTTCTACAAAATATTACTTTCTTCCACTCGATACGTTTAATCCTTTGTTTTCAGCAAAACCGGTGAGATTGACAACCTCATTGTATGTTGGGGACAGAGTTCTGTGGTTGTGTTGTGCAGGTCTCCATGTTGCTGCTGACACCGGTAGTGCGCCCTGCCAAAGTACAGCTAGCAACACCTTTGAGGTGTTTCCTTGCTCGTAGTGGATTGATAACCTTGGTTTCATAACTGAGGGAAACTTACTGCTGTGCTCATCATACCTTCCTCTTGGGGTTCCCCAACGAGCTCGTTAGTACACGAGTCAACAAGTGATTTTCTGGCGCCATTGCCGGGGAGTCAAGGACATCTTCACAAGGGGAGTCCCTCATAACCGATCTTTTTACTTTGTTATTTTTGTTTTTCTTAGTTTACTTTTTTCTTATTTTGCTTGTTTCCTTATCAAAAACACAAAAAATTAGTTTTACAAGGTGTCTTTCTTTATTAAAAACCCACAAAAAATGACTACTCTGGAAAATACTAAGTTGTGTGATTTCACTAGAACCATCAACAATGATTTCATGAGCACACCTATTGCTCCACATGTTCCTGAAGCTACTTTCTTTGAAATAAAACCTACTTTACTCAATCTTGTTATGAGAGAACAATTTTCTGGTATTGGTAATGAATATGCTGCTGCTCATCTAAATAACTTTGTTGAACTTTGTGAGATCCAAAAGCATAGGGATATAGATGGAGATATTATTAAGCTTAAATTGTTTCCTTTCTCCTTGAGAGGAAAAGCTAAAGAATGGTTGAATTCCTTAACTAGGAATAGTATTGATTCTTGGACTAAATGCAAAGATGCTTTCATTGGAAAATACTATCCTCCTGCTAAGATTATATCTATGAGAAGTGAAATAATGAAGTTTAAACAATCTGATAATGAACATGTTGCTCAAGCTTGGAAAAGAATGAAATCTTTGGTAAAGAATTGTCCCACTCATGGACTGACTGCTTGGATGATTATCCAAACCTTTTATGCAGGATTGAACTATTCTGCATGAAATCTATTGGATTCTGCTACTGGAGGTACCTTTATGACCATTACTTTGGGTGTTGCAACAAAGCTTCTGGATAATATGATGGTTAACTATTCCGAATGGCACACTGAGAGAGCTCCACAAGGTAAGAAGGTAAATTTTGTTGAAGAAACCTCCTCCTTGAGTGATAAAATAGATGTTATTATGTCTATGCTTGTTAATGGGAAAGCCCATATTGATCCAAATAATGTTCCTTTAGCCTCTTTGGTTGCTCAAGAAGAGCAAGTTGATGTGAACTTTATAAGAAATAACAATTTTAGCAACAATGCCTACAAGAAGAATTTTGGTAACAACAATTATAGGCCTTATTCTCCCAACAATAGTAATGCTTATGGAAATTCCTACAACAATAATAGGAGTGCTCCCTCTGAACTTGAAGTTATGCTTAAAGACTTTATTAGTAACCAAACTGCTTTCAATAAAACTATTGAGGAGAAACTCTCTAATGCTAAAAGAAATATAGCATCATTGGCTGAAGCTCAATCTTCTTTTAATAAAATGGCTGCTAAACCTGAAACTATTGAGAATCCCTTTTCTACTACTAATGCCATACAAGTTAGAATTGATGAAAATATTAGATTATTAGCTGAATTGCATGCTAAGTGGGAAAGAGAAGATGAAATTGCTAGAAACGTTTGTGTTTCTACTATCATTAGCACTAATGTTGAAGCTAGTAATAGTTCTACTACTTTAGATGATAAATGTGATTTTGATCTTGATGGTTGCAATATCTCTTAAGTTATTAAGTTTCTACAAAAGCTTGCTAAAAGTCCTAATGCTAGTGCTATAAATATGTCCTTTACAAAACACATTACTAATGCTCTAATAAAGATTAAAGAAGAAAAGATGAAACATAAAGCTTCTATTCCTATAAAACAAGAAGATGGTTGGGAACCCATCATTAATATGAAAGTGAATGATTTTGATTTGAAAGCTATATGTTATCTTGATAGTAGTGTTTCTATTATGCCTAGAAAGATTTATGATATGCTTGATTTGCCACCTCTTGAAGATTGCTATTTGAATGTTCCACTTAATGATAATGCTAAAAAGAAAATCATGGGGAGTCTTAATGATGTTCTTATTATGGTTAACAATGCTTATGTCCCCGTTGATTTCTATGTTTTGGATGTTGAATGCAATGCTTCTTGTCCTATTAGTTTGGGAAGACATTTTCTTACAACTGTTGGTGCCATAATTGATATGAAAGAAGGCACCATTAAATATCAACTCCCACTCAAGAAAGGTATAGAACAATTCCTTAAGAAAAGATAGAAGATTTATTTTTCCTCTCCTATGAAAACAAAATTTTCTCTTAATGCTTCTTCATTTGAGAACACTTGATTCTTTTTGTTGCCTCTTATGCCTAACTTAAAGGCGTTAAAGAAAAGTACTTATTGGGAGATAACCCAAAAGTTTTAGATGAGTCTTGGAAGTTATTACGTCTGTAATAACCGCTCCTTATCCTTTTTATTTGCTTTTTGTTCCAAGAGTAACCTCTAATGAGAGAGAAGTAATGATTGGGAAAGTTGTTGTCCCCAAACAGATTTATGTGCTTCACCGTAAACATTCGTGTAAAATATCTGTACGTCCTTTTGAGGCGTGAATTTTTGTGCTTATGACCCAGGTTGTTATCTAACTTTTGTTAGTTCAACACTTTTTGAGTTGAGCAACAGAAGGTCTTCGAAAAAATTAGTCTTTACCTGCTGGTCTGTTTTGACAGATTTCTGCCATTATTTGCATTTGCTTCTTGTTGGTTCCTTTTTGAGTTCTTTTGGGGAATTGAGCTTTTTGAGGGAAGTGCTACAGTATATTGTGTTTTATTGAAAGTTTTATTGGTGTTGAAATTGAACCAAAAGACTTATTATCTTAAGTGCACTAATGTTGCTAATACAGATTGTGTGAAGTTTTGTATGAAGGAAAAATTTCAGGCATATGGAAGGAATAAGTAATGAGATGAAGGATGGACTAAATCTCAAGCTTGGGTATGCCACGCGTGTCACCCCAAGAAATATCGAATAAGTACAAGCGTCAATGCTTGGGGATGCCCAAGGCATCCCCTTCTTCATTAATAAAAATTTCAGGTTTTTTCCAAACACTTCATTTTTATTGTTTCATGCACAGTTGTATTGTTCTTGGAGCGTCTTCTTTTTAGTTTTCATTTTGGTTTTTTAGTTTTCTTGGTTTTCTTAGTTTTTCTAATAAATTGGTTGGACCCCCTCTTTCATACATTGGTTTTCAAATAGTTTGGTTTGGATTGGAAAAGAGTAGGAAAGTTCATGCATAAGTGGTAAAGAGAGCTTGTTTTTGACTGTGACCTATGCTTTGTCATGCCATGCTTGATATTTTTTTGTCTTTCTGCTTAGTATTATTTGCTGTATCATGACATGTTATAAACAATTGAGATTTCTTAATGTGCCTTGGAAATATTATGCGTTGTTTTAGCATATTAAAGCATAATATTGTGGTATTCTCCTTTGATGCTTTATTTGGGTTGACTTGGCACATGATCACACCATGTTATGACTATCCCAATTCACCATAGCCTTGATGATCCTTTGGTTTTCAACTTGTAATATCACTTTATGCTTTGATCAATGATGTTTTGTCGCTCTGCATGATTATGTCCATTATTGCTCTCTTAGTTTGTCGCTCCCAGTCTTTTGCTAGCCTTCGTAACCAAGTATGAGTTCCACTCATGCATCCAACTCCTTAAAACAAGTTATTCCAAAGAGTACACCATGCCTACCTATTAGCATTTTCTATTCCAAGTATATTCATGTTTTTATCTACCTTCCAAATTAAACTTGTTATGTGAAAATTAGTGATTAAAGCTCTCACGAACTTGATGGCACACTTTACTTTTCTTGAATTTAATAGACTTGAACCATTGGGTCCTTCTTTGTTGCGTATATGCTTGCGCTTTATAAGCTGAATTTAGCAAAACCATGTATCATGGGGAACGCTTTCAACATTGCACTTGTACTTTGTACCCCGTTGATATCATGTTCTTTTGCTTATGGATCCCGGTGGTTTGAAATAAAAGTGGAACTTGTAAGATCATGGAGTTTGTATGTGTGTTAGAGAAATGCCTGGGCCGCTAGCTTAAGCCATGCCTAATCATGGTGGAAACTTGCAGCATCACCATAATGAGCACTCTATGAAGCATCCTCAATAAAAACCTATGCAAATCGCAAATAAAAAGATCACTGAGATGCTCATTGTCTACTTGCCTTGTCATTTCGATTATGGGATAGCTCCTGTATCATGTGCAAGGGGTACCCCGTTGGCGGTTCTTTATGATACATATGTACTTACAATGACACGAGCTTACTCGTGACTAAAGTTGAGTAGCATGAGGTTCTGTCTTCGTAAGTAAGGGGCATGAGATTTCGGCTTATAAATTGGCAAGCATATCCTCTTAGTTGTGTCACTTTAACCTTAATCACCTTAATCATTCCTATGATAGGGGAAATGAGAGCTAAAAGCTAACAAGTACCATAATTTTTGGAAGCTCTTTATGAAACTTAAGTCTCTACTTCCTTCTATGAAGGCCTTTCTTTTACTTTTATGTTGATTCTCCACCTTCTATTTTTATGCACCTACTTTGAGAGCATAGTGGCCATTATTAGTTCTATCTGCATTGTCCCAAGACTTGTTGATTGATGCATAGCTTTGATATTGCTTGTTTTAAACTATTAGTATCTAGTCACTCTTATGAACTTTGAAGGTGTCCTATGCATTTATGTTTTGTTACTCTATGAGGGACAAGCTGAATGCCACTATGCTATGTTTTCTTTATGTGAAACAAACAAATGTCATGCAAAGCATTTGAAAGAACATTTCATGTTTTCCTATGTTTTGTGTGTTAGATAACAATACTGTGGAGATTATTCATGTGTGCTAAGTGTGCAGGAAGCTTTGAGGGTGGCCGGATTATCCGCCCCACCAAGGGCCGGATTATCCGGCCTACCTCATTGTTCAAAGGGAGCCAAGGCGCGTCGCTCGGTATCCGGTCGGATTTTCTCCCAGAAAATCTGAACTGGGGAGGTTTTTCCTCCCCAGTCCGGATAATCCGGCGGTCGCATGGGCCGGATAATCCGGCCCCCAGTTTTTGACCAAAGCCTGGCAAGGCGCGTCGCTCGGTATCCAATCGGATTTTCTCTCGAAAAATCCGAACTGGGGCGGTTTTTCCTCCCTAGGCCGGATAATCTGGCCTTCACATAGGACCAGATAATCCGGCTGCCAGAAGTTGATCAAGGGCAAGCTCGGTGCGACGCTCTGATAGGGGGCGGATTATCTGCCGGATATTCCGAGTCTGGGGCGGAGTTTTCTCCAGGCCGGATAATCCGGCCCTCACTTGGGCCCGATAATCCAGCCCCCAAAGTGTCCAACGGCTAGTTTCGGAAGGGGGTATAAATACCCCTTCTTCCCCAATGTTCAGAATTCTTGATTCATTCGAAATTGTCTAGACATTGTGCAAGAGCTCCCATTCTCGATCTCCCACTTCAACCACCCGAAGGCTTTGATCTTTGGGGGAATTGAAGGAGGAGAGGATCATCATCATCATCACGAATCAAGCGCATCAACTCCTCTCCATTCACTTGGAGAAATCCCTTATCTAGTATTCTTGTCAATACCTAGATCTTGTTTGTTGTATTTGATAACTTTGTTCTTGTGGCAGCTTGTTGTCATTTCGGGAGCCTCCAAGTTGACTGCGGAGTTGTTGCCCCGCTAGTTGTGTAAAGGCGCCGGTACACGCCTCGAAGGGTCCCTATAGTGGAAAGGTGGATCAGGCCTTTGGTGGCGGGATCCATCAGAGAACAGGGTGAGGCCTATTGTGGCGTGGTGGTCTTAGTACCGCCCACCCCTCCAACGCAGACGTACTTCCATTAACAAGGAAGGAACCGCGGTCAAACAGATCCTGTATCTCCACGTGCTTCAATACGGTTTACCCGTTCCTCTTCCACTCGCTCTTTACTCTCTAGTAGATAGGTTTGCATATAGGGAAATTCAACCTAATAGTTTATCTAGAGAATTTACCCTTTGTGCTAAGCCTAAAATTGAAAAAGTATTAAAATTTGGAGTAGCACCTATTCACCCCCCCTTCTAGGTGCCCATACGATCCATTTCAGCATTGTTATTCATGAATCTTTTGTTTGTACCTATTCATGTTGCAACATAGTTGCTTTGTCTAATTGTTAGAACTTTGTCTTTCATGTTATGATTGAAGTACTATGATCCTAGCTTTGAATGTTTTACAAATACTTTGATCAAGTTTATAATGGTGCATGTTATTCTTTCTTTTTATCACTTACCTACTCGAGGACGAGCAGGAGTTAAGCTTGGGGATGTTGATACGTTGCTAACGTATCCATAATTTTTGATGTTACATGCTTGGTTTTATCTACTTTCTTATGTTTTGTCCACACTTTGGAGTACTTTTAATGCACTTTCTTGGACTAACCTAGAGCCACAGTGCCAGCTACCTGTTTTCTGCTGTTTTAGGTTCCAGGAAGTCAGAAAATGAATATTCTCGGAATTGGACGGGAAAAAGACAAAGTCAGTTTTTCACCGAGGGACACACATAGCCAGAATACGAGACAGAGAGGGGCCAGAGGGCGACCGCACCACCTGGCCGCACGTCCAGGCCTGGCCCATGCCAGGGGGCGGTGTGGCCATCCCAGGCACCCCCTCGACCTCCCTTTCCGACTATATATTGCCTTTGATACAGAAACCCTAAGTACCCGATCAAAATTCCGCGAAAGAGTCTGTAGCCACCGTCATCTCCATCCCAAGATCGGGAGGGATCTGAAGCTCTTCATGACACACTGCCGGAGAGAGGAATTCACCCTGGAGGCCTTCTTCATCACCATGCAAGCCTCCGGTGTGATGCGTGAGTAGTTTATCTCTGGACTACGGGTCCATATAGTAGCTAGATGGCTGGTTGTCCTCCTTTGTTCTATCATGTTTAGATCTTGTTAGCTCCGTTCATGATCAAGATCATCTATTTGTAATTCTACATGTTGTGTTTGCGGGGATCGGATGGATATTGAGATGCTATTTTAGATTGATTATTGATTCTATCATGTCTTTGTTATTTTTGATCTTGCATGCTTTCCGTTGTTAGTAGCTATCTTGGCCAAGTAGATGCTAGCAACTCCAAGAGTTAGTATTTATGCTCGATAGTGGGTTCTGGCCTCTAGTAATCTGGGGAAGTAACATAAATATCTAAGGTACTAGATGTGTTGTTACTACTAGGGCGAAAACAACAATCCTTTGTTCATAGAACAATCATATTGTTTACTTTACATGAAATTCGTAATGCAATTATCTGTTGCTTGCAACTTAATACTGGAGGGGGTTCGGATGATAACCTGAAGGTGGATTATTAGTCATAGATGCAGTTGGATGGCGGTCTATGTATAATGTTGTAATGCCCAATCAAGTCTCAAATGAGTCAAGATGAGTAGTATATGCGTGTATGCTTTCTCGATGTTTGTCAATTGCCCCGCTGTAATTTGTTCACCCAATGTGTTATCTATCTGAAGGAGAGCCACCACTAGTGAACTATGGACCCCGGTCCCTTCTTTTACCATCAATCTAGAATGGTTTACTGCTTTGTGTTTACTCTCTGCAAACTATTACTTTCTTCCACTTGATACGTTTAATCCTTTGTTTTTAGCAAGACCGGTGAGATTGACAACCTCATCGTACGTTGGGGACAGTGTTTTGTGGTTGTGTTGTGCAGCTCTCCACTTTGCTGCAGACGGCGGTAGTGCACCCTGTCAAAGTACACCTAGCAACACCTTTGAGGTGTTTCCTTGCTCCTTCTAGATTGATAACCTTGGTTTCATATCTGAGGGAAACTTACTGATATGCTCATCATACCTTCCTCTTGGGGTTCCCCAACAAGCTCGTTAGTACACGAGGCAGCAACGCCGACCACGGACATCGTCCAACAGTGTGTCGGGTGCCAGAAGTATGCCAACCAGACGCATATACCTGGTTCGGCCCTCAAGACCATCCCCATCACCTGTCCATTCGCCGTATGGGGCATCGACATGGTAGGCCCATTCAAAAAGGCCCCATCTGGCTTCACCCACATCCTGGTCGTAGTCGACAAGTTCACCAAGCGGGTGGACGCCAAGCCAATCAAGAAGTGCGATGGCAAGACCGCTACCAAATTCCTCCGTGAGCTCAACTATCGGTACGGCTACCCGCACAATATCATCACGGACAACGACACCAACTTTGCCAAAGGCACCATGGTTAATTTCTGCGAAGAGCACGACATACGACTCGATCTCGCCCTAGTCGCCCACCCAGAGTCAAACGGTCAAGCAGAGCGTGCCAACCAAAGCATCCTCCATGGCCTTAAGCCGCGACTGTATGTCCCCCTCGAGAGAGCCCCAGGATGTTGGGTCGAAGAACTACCCTCCATTATATGGGGCATCTACACCTCCGTCACCCGCTCAACAGGGTTCACGCCCTTCTTCATGGTGTACGGTACCGAGGTCGTCATGCCAACCGACCCGGGTCGTCAACTATGCGGAGGTGGATAACGAGATCGCCCGCCAAGACGGGATCGACCAGCTCGACGAAGCACGCGACCTAGCTCGCTATCGCACCGCCATCTACCAACAGGGACTCTGCCGCTACCACAGCCGCCATGTCCGGACTCGCACCTTCCAGGAAGGCGACCTGGTCCTACGACTGATCTAGGACAAGAAGGGCACGCACAAGCTCTCTGCCCCATGGGAGGGGCCATTCTCCATAGGGCGAGTCCTCGGCAATGATGCCTACCACCTCATTGATGCACGAGGCAATGGCCAGCTCGAAGTTGGGAGGCCATGGAATGTAAACCTCCTCCGAAAGTTCTACACATAAAACTTAAACTTGTACCTATATTCTATATAATGAAACAAATTCGGATCGTAGAAATTATGTCTACTCGCCATCCTCTTGTGCCAATCGCACTCGTACACTTAGCAATACTCTACCCACGGAAATCAACCCTTGGTCGAGCGACCAGCACGGCTAAGTAGTGCGGGCCCAAGGGCGCCAAAGATATTTGGGCCTTGTGTCATCCACGAACATGCCACCCTGGATCCACCATCGGAGTCGCCTCGCTCGTCTGGCCTGTCGGGCCAAAAGAAAACCGATCATGCTTCTCACAGCGACCCGTCCTCCCCATCCTTGTGCAAAGTGACTCAAAAGGTTAAGTACCACGCATGGGTACTTGTCTAAAACGACCCCCACGCGGCTCGGGAACACAATAGGTAAGAGAGCTTGGCTAGGACTCGCCAGGCGACTGGCTTTCTGAGCCAAGAGGAGAGACACGTTACAAACAACACACCAGGTCTTCACCTACCTTGGGAATGCGACTAGAATGGCTAAAGTACCACGCCCTGGGACTCGCCTAAATCGACCATGTCCGTGTTCGGGAAAACAACTAAGTACAAAGCTCCCCTGGGGTCGCCAAGCGACTAGCTCCACGAGCCAACCTAAAAACTTAATAGAAACACGCGAGGTTAACCTCACCAAAGGGAGGACACACTCAGGGACTCGGTCAACACAAAATACGAAACAAACAACAATAACATAGCAATGTGAGTCGATTGATCATTTTCCTTCAAACAAAAAATATAGTGTTTGTCATCAAGGTACATTACAAAAGGGGCCAGTCACCACGGCTAACACAAATGCCCTAGGGCAATTTCCTCACTCGGACAAACCGCTCCCTAGGGTTTGACAGGTACGTCTTCAACTTCTTCGCCAATGACGACCGGAAGGGCTGCTCTGACTTCAAATCATGGTGGTCTGGCTCAGAGTCGCCTAGCGCCACCACAGTCTCCTAGTACGGTAGCAGATCCCCCATAGCCAACACCCACTACGTGAATGGAGCATCATACGCAGTCAACCTAAGTACCTCCGTGATCTCCACCGAGCTAGTCGCCAAGGGATACCCGCTGGTGACATCATCGAGGTCGAAGTTGTTGGGGAAGTGCACAAGCCCGAGACTGAGCACCGTGGTGGCCCCACGCCGGAAGGTCGATCGCGCCATCCACTCGACCACCGAGGGCACCTCCTCGAGATAGCCCCACACTTCCGTCGCCCACCGGGAATCACCTCGGTGTGAGGGATTCCTTGGTGAACAGCCTAGACACAAAGTGCCGAACCGGTGGCCGTATTCGCCACCGCTGTCACGCACTGCGAGGCCTCGAAGGTCTGCAGCACTGGGTCACTTTGACCTATCATGGCTGCAATGTCAGAAAATCAATACCACTTTGACCCAGTAGACTTACCCGCTCAGGGACTCACCCACTTGGGGACTCGCCGCATACTATAAAAGAAGGAGAATAAGAAAAAGTTACTCACTAAGGAGTTTGTGGCAGCTCTCCATCACATGATTCTCAAGTGTCGCAAGGTTCTCCTGCAACCCAAGGATGACCGAGTCGGAGGCCTTCCGCTCCTCCTTCGCTGCGGCGACCGCAACCTTGGCCCTATCCTTAGAAGAGATCATCGACGCCTTCGCCTCTTCCAGCTCCTACGTCAAGAATACGATTTGCTCCTCCGTCGTGGCTGAAGCAGCCTTCACGGCTTATAGTTCGGCGACTGGAACATAGCCCTCATGGGCCTTGGCGATTGCAGCGGAAGAATCAACTGAAGGAAAGAAGACCATACCCCAGTATCACCACAATAGCAAGAACCCAAATTTACCAAAGGCAACAACTTACCAATAGACGCCTGGAGTCACTAATTGGCCTCCTGCGTCTCCTGCATATCGTTCTCTAAGTGCTCCTTCGTGGCCTCCCGATCAAACGATTCCCTCTGCAGGCCCCGCAAGCAGAAACCAATGAGGGACTGGATGACTAAAAGATTTAAGTGCCTAGCCACTGAAATTCAGCGACTAGACCCTCAGGGACTAGACGACTAAAGTTCTAAGTGCCTAGCCGCTGAAATTCAGCGACTAGGCCCTCGGGGACTGGACATACCCATATAGCGGCACCTAACATGCCGTGAAGCTTGATGGCATTTGTCGAGGCAATCACGAATGACGTACGTCCGCGACATTGTCCGACATCACCATCAACAACCTCCCGAACTTGTGGCGACGGTGTTGCAGTTGTCGTGGCAGAGGCCCTCACCACAAAGTGAAGGAATGACGCGGTCGTCACTGCCAGGGCGCTGGGCACAGGCAGCACACCTCCGCTGGCTCGGTCAGTTTGCTCGGATCCGAGCCGACATACACTTCACCTTCAGAAGGAACGGTGGGGTCGCTCTTCCTCACATCCTCTTCTGCCACGGTAGCAGAGTCGCCTTCCTTCATCTTCTTCGCCCCTTCACTTGGCGCCTCCACCGTGTCAGCCTTCCTTTTCTTGGAAGGGTCGACTCTCCCTTCGGCTCCGACTGGCAGAACCTTGGCCGCCAAAGGGTGACCGATCTTCTTGGCACCAAACTTGCGAAATTGCCATAATCAAGGAGCTGAGGATGCAAGAAAAACATCGAAACACGAGAGAGAAAGCACCAAACTTACTTGGCGACAGGGAGAGTGCGCAAGCCGGTGCTAATGTGGGCAGGCTTCTCCAGCTCTGGGCCCAACTTGCGCGAGAGCCCCTTCTCAAACACATTAGTGGCCCACGACACTGCGGGCTTCCTCGACATCGAGCTTGCGGCAGTAGGAACCTCCGGCCTGGGGGACACGGGCGCCTTCTCTGATGGTGGGGACTTTGATCCCATGTTCTCAGCAGCCCCTGGCGCCGGGGCTGCTGAGACTATCGGCGCAATCACGGAGAGCGGAACCGCCAGTTCTACCACCGTGTCCGCTAGCCATGTTTCCATCATCGGAGCAGGGTCCTCCGGAATCTTGGTCGTAGCCTCTCCCTCCTTGTTGTTAGACTCCTCATTTGACGATTCAAACGCCACCACCGATCAAGGGGGTGACGTCCGTTTCGTCATTGGCTTCTTCGCGGGCGACTTCGCCTTGGTCACGGGCTTCGCCGGTGTTGCCACACGTCGTGAGCTATGATCCTACACTATACCTTCATCACTATCGCACTCTTCGAGGCTGCGACTTGCCTTGATCTCGCGTTGCTTCTACCCGCTGGTCTTACGAGACGCGGGCACATGCTCGGCGACCTCTGCTAACTTGTCGTCACTGTTAGAGGATTCCATCACTCCTTTTTCAAGCTCAGAAGGATTCTCTTCATCAAGAGGAGGGAGCCCATTTTCTAGCACCTGAAACAACTGATAAAGATAGAAAGGTGATAAAAACAAGCACAAAAACCGTGACTACGAAATTGTGACTACAAAATTAAGGATAGGAAAGAAGGCTTATTGTGGAGGCCTGACGCTTCCCGGTCGCGGTATATGGAGCGAGCCCGGCCTTGGGGTCAGTGTACTCCACATCCGTGATCTTCTTCAGTGCAGCGATATAATCGCTGGCCTCCTAAACCTCCTTGCTTTCCTTCGTGTCGTCGTCCTTACCGGTGTATTCATACATCCAGTGGGCTCGTTTGCTAGCGGGACCAGCTGCCGCCCGAGCTAGCAGTTGTACAAGTTAATGGACTCTAGGACCTCCTTCAGCTCCTTGATTCATGTCAACATTTCGTCGATGGCCATCCTTTGTTATTTAGGGAGAGATATCGCTGACAGCCTGCGCATCTCGCTCCTCTCGGCGGTATACATCAAGAGCGCCACCTCGTCATCATGGGTAGACTCCTTCACATGAAGCCAGCTCTTCTTCCACTCACTGTCGGCTTTTGTCGGTAGCAGAAGCTTCACGAAGGTGGCCTGGGGCTTTAGCTGAAATGTGACTCCACCTGCTACCAAGATGGGGCCACCGAATCCTTCGCAGCCGTGGAACAACTCCAGCCAAAAGGGAAAGTAGGGGCAACACCCAAGGTAACTTTTGCAGACAGCGACGAAGATCGCGAGCTGCTCCACGCTGTGCGGCCCTAGATCCGATGGCTTGATGGCGTAATACGGGAAAAATCACCGAAAGAAGAGAGATGTTGGGAATCCTAGACCTCTTTCTATGTGGCTCTAGAAGTAGATGAATTCGCCAGGACGAGGCTTCGGCTCCTTCTCACCGGGTTCTCCAATTCCCCTTGCAAAGGATGCCCGCGTCCTGGAAGGACCTCCAGGCTGCCGTGGTGCATTTGGATTTTCCCCATATATTCTTCGGAGGCGCCATTAGGAGGAATGGATTCGCTCTCCGGAACTTTTGGATCGGGGAAGGCGGAGAGACTGACGATGTGCGGGGGCAGAGAAATGAGGTGAAGATGCGCGGCTCCCCCTATCACTCCCCTTATAAAGGGATGTTACCTGCCAATTTTGGAGTAGCCATTACCCCATGGTAATTGCGCCAAAGTTACCGTTGAGTTACCCAGTGGCTAGTTTGACTAAATTTATGGTCCAACTTCACGCACTCGACTCGTCGGTAGCCAGCCCTTCTGCTCAATTTGGTTTGGCGACTCGGGCCTAATTCCCTTCACCAAAGCTGTGACTGAAGACATACTGAAGAAGCTTCCTCCATTGAGGGAGTCCATCACTGATTTGACTGGGCATCCAAATTGGACTCGCCTAATCCGACTGCCAAAATGAACACCTGTGTTGAACCAACGTTGGCCTCGGGGACTACTGCTGGGGATATGCCAAATGGGGTATGCCCAGCAGGAAATTTCAATAGGGCTAGGGCCTCTGCGAGCGGGCCTGCAGGATGGCGACTAGAATGCGACTGAGAAGGAGCCTGGCGACTAGAAGCTGGAGGCCCAGAAGCGTAGCAGAAGCCTAGTCGGAATAGGTAAACTCCTCTAAGTCCCTAACTGACTCGGTTGTAGATCTGTAAACCATAGCGAGGTACCCCATATATAAACCTCCCAAGGGTACTCTCTAGAATTATGTTCCATCATACACCACATCGACTCGCCGCTGAGCTCGCCACCATTGTACTCACTTGATATTACAATCTAGCAGGAGTAGGTCTTTACCTTATGGGGGGCCGAACCTGGGTAAATTCATGTGTCATTGTCCTCATCTCGCTGCGCGGATGGCTGCCCGCTCTTGCCCCAAATCCTTCCAATCGCTACCCCTGGTACTGCCTGCCATGGTCATTAGCACGACAATAGTTGATTTATTCGGTCTTATTTGTGTGCTTATCCAGGTTTCTCTACACAACAAGTCCCGCTCAACCACTTATTTTCTCTGAAGAAGGTTAGCTTTAATAATACTATTACCTTCTAGTTTTATGCCTAAATTTTGTAGTGCCATGGCTTAGAGCTGAATTTGCGGTACACATAGATTGCGTTTTCTTTGGTTTCCCCTTTATAGAGTAAAACAAATTTTTTACAAAATATAAAGTTGTTTTTTGTCTCTCACTGATGATGTTTCACTACAAGAAATGTTTCCTTCCGCAATGACTTGGCCCAACGGTCGTCGTAGAAGGCACATCTTCTGCAATGAATTTCTTGGCTCGACCGTGGCCGATGGAAAACTTTTTTTTCTGGTTTCGCGGTTCTCTACTACGGCAGAACCACTAAAAATATGGGGGAAGCTCGGCCAGCACGTGGTAGAAGCAAGATTTTCGTTTCCTCACACGATGTTGACTCGCCAAAGTCTTTTGAGGCGTGTGGGTCCCAGACATCAGTGTCTCTAGAGGACGATACTTTTCGGTTGTGACTCCATGATTTGAACTCGATAACATTGCTCGATGCATCTGCCGTTTAGTCAGGCTGTTAGATCCTGATACGTCCAAAACGTATCTACTTTCCCGAACACATTTGCTATTGTTTCTCCTCTAAACTTGTGTGAATTGGATGCAACTAACACGGACTGATGCTGTTTTCACCAGAATTACCTTGGTGTCTAGTTTTTGTGCAGAAAATCACCTATCAGGAAAAATCCTGGAAAATATGCCAAAAATCCTATTTCACCAAAAGACTCCGGGAGCCAGAAGATGAGACGGAGTAGGGCCACGAGGGGCCCACACCACCTGGATGCGCGGGCTAGGCCAGGCCGCGCCTAGGGGTGGTGTGGCCGCCTCGAGTGCCCCCTCGACCTCCCTCTTCGCCTATAAGTTGCCTCCTGACCTAAAAACCGGGGGGTCAATGTTTTTCCAGAAGGAGTTCCACTCTGCCGCCACCACCAGATTCCGCGAAACAGCATCAGAAACTATGTTCTGGCACCCTGCCAGGACGGGGAATTGGAGGACATCATCGCCACCATCGCTTCTACATCGACCATCCATGTTTCCCTCATCTATGAGTGAGTAATCTCCCGCTGTAGGCTATGGGGATGGTAGGGATTGGATGAGATTGTTCATGTAATGGCATCAGATTGTTAGGGCATGGTGCCTAGTATCTTTTATTAGTGCTTTTTGACTTTGTTGCAACTTGTTATGCTTAATGCTTGTCACTAGGGCCTGAGTGCCATGATTTCAGATCTGAACATGTTATTGATTCATTATGATGGTATTGTTTCTGGTCTTACCTGCAAGTTGTATACACACGTTGTTGTCTGGAACCAATGGCCCCGAAGTGACAGCAATCGGGATAACCAGAGGGAATGGCTTTGATGTGAGGATCACATGTGTTTGCAGAGTGTTAATGCTTTGCTCCGGTGGTCTATTAAAAGGAGCACCTTAATTGCCAGTAGTTCCCTTGAGGCCCCGCTGCAAACGGGCTGGCAAGACAAAAGATGTTGTGCAGGTTCTCATTGCGAGCATGTATGACTACATAGGGAACACATGCCTATGATTATCCAGTACTTAGATGCTTTATCTTATTTATCTGCAATTGCCCTATGTCTTGATTGCCATGTGAATTGTCTTGTCCATGCAACGCCCATCCATCCACCCCTATGCCTACCGCGCTTTAATCCTACTGTTTACTTCTACTGTTACTACTATTTTACTTTTACTACTGCTACTACTTTACTATCACTACCATAAACTGTTGCTACTGATAAACTGCTGTGAGCAAGATTGTTTCTAGGTGGAGCTGAATTGACAACTCAGTTGTTAAGGCTTATAAATATTCTTTGGCTCCCCTTGTGTCGAATCAATAAATTGGGTTTCACTTCCCTCGAAAATACTGCGATACACCCCCTATACTTGTGGGTCATCAAGACTATTTTCTAGCGCCATTGTCGAGGAGCATAGCTGTATTTATCAAGTTCACTTGGAATCACTATTGTTTGCTGCTATCCATCCATCATGGGTAACTCTCGTGATGGCAAGGTTCCTATTTTACCATCCACTACAAGAAGAGGTACGGTTCTGAACACCTATGTTGCTCTTGATTCACCATATGTTATGAGTAAGATTGTTACACCACCACATACACATGTTACACACACTTCTACTACTGGTGAATCTAAAACTTCTGATACTTATGATGCTGCTTCTACTGTGCTTGATAAGAGTGGTTCATTAGGTCCTTTCCTAGATTCTACGATTGCTAGAACTATAGCTGGAAATACTGAAACTCCTAATGAAGACACTACTACACCTGTTAGTTCACCTGAGTCTATAGAAAGCTATGATATTGAAGACGGTTATATAGATATGACCGATGAATTTATTGAAGAATGTCAAAACACCCATGATAGGAGTGCTGCTAAGAGTCACCTTGAGAGGCGTACTATAAAACCCAAATTGTCTCCTAATGCTAAGTTTGCTGCATCTCCCATAAACATTAAAGATAAGGATTATGATTTCTCTCTTGATCTGTCTTACATAGCTATTGTTGAGAAAGAACCTTTTTGTGGGACTAAGAATGAGAGTGCGGTAGCGCACCTACTTTGTTGCCAAAATTTTCCCTTTTTCGTTTAAAGGAGAAGCTAAAACTTGGTTTAATAATTTACCTCCTGGATCTGTTGATAGCCCTGATTGCTTGATTAGTGCTTTCTTGTAGAAATATTTTCCTCCTAGTGCTAGACATGCTATTTTGCAGGAACTTTTTGATTTTAAAAAGGGAGAAAAAGAGATATTGCCTGAATCATGGGCAAGGTTTTGTGCTTTGATTCAAGCACATGCTGGATGTCCTTTACCAAAGAATGAGCTTCTTGATATATATTATAATGGACTAACTGAAGAATCTAGGACATACCTGGATAGTTGTGTTGACTGTGTTTTCAGGAATAGGACTCCCAAGGAAGCTGAGGAATTAATGGATAAAATAAGCAAGAACTATGAACATTGGACTCCTCTTGAACCAGCTACACCTGAGACAACTATGCCTGAACCAATTATTCCTGTATCTATTCCAACATCAAAGAAGAGGAGAGTTATTGAACTAAATGATGAAGTGATGAAGGAAGCTAAGAAATGTCTTAAGGAGAAAGGAATTAAATATGTAGATGTCAAGAATTTACCTCCTATAGAAGAGCTATGTAAGCCTATCCCCCACTCATCCACTATTGAGGTACACTCTCTCCAACACTTTGATGAATGTGATATTCCTTACTCTAAACCTCCTGATCATTTCTTAGAGGAATTCGATATTTTTATTGTTAAGCAAGATAATTTTAATAAAAGGGTGCAAAATCATTTAACGGAAAACTCTAGAGCTATTGTTGAGCTAAAAGATATTGTGGAAAGAACCTCTAGTGATGTTAAAATGCTTGTTAAACATTTTCAAATGGTTCAAACTCAAATATATCAACTTATTAAAGTGCAAAAAGACTTGCTAGTTAATGCTGCTAAAGAAAAACATGCTTATGAAATTAGAACTAGAAGTGGTGCTGCTACCCAGGATCCTCTATATCCTGAGGGGCATCCTAAAAGAATTAAGCATGATTCTCAACTAGCTGAAAATAGTGGTACTACTCCTAAGAAAAGAAAGAAGAAACATAAAACTATTGTAGAATCTCCTGAACCTGCTATAGATCCTAATAATATATATGTCTCTGATGCTGAAACAGAAAGTGGCAATGAAGAAAATGATGCTCCTGATAAAGAAAAACTTGAAGAAGAACCTGAAAAGCACAATAAGAATACTAAGTACACTAATGAAGATTTTGTTTCTAAGAAACATGGTAGTGAAAGAGAGCCTTGGGTCCAAAAACCTACGCCTTTCCCTGATAAGAAACACAAGTCAAAGGAAGATGAACACTACAACAAGTTTTGTGGGTGGATGAAACCTTTATTCTTGCAAATTCCTTTGACTGATGCTATTAAATTGCCTCTGCCTCCTTATTCAAAGTATATGAAGGATATTGTCTCTAATAAAAGGAAAATCCCTAATGAAGAAATTTCTACTTTACTTGCTAATTATTCCTTTAATGGTAAGCTTCTAAAGAAACTTGGAGACCCAGGGATTCCAACTATTCCTTGCTCTATTAAAATAGTTATGTTAGAACTACTTTGTGTGATTTGGGAGCAGGAGTTAGTGTTATGCCTTTTTCTCTCTACAAGATACTTCAACTGGAAAAACTAATACCAACTAATATATCTTTGCAAATGGCTGATAAATCTACTACTGTTCCTTATGGTATATGTGAGGATGTGCCTGTTCAAGTGGCTCATAATTGCTTGATATTAACTAATTTTGTTGTGCTTGAAATGCCTGAAGATGACAATATGTATATTATTCTTGGAAGACCTTTTCTTAATACTGCAGGAGCTGTTATTAATTGTAACCAAGGAAAGGTGACTTTTAATGTTAATGACAAGGAGCATACTGTCTATTTCCCCAAGAAGATTGATAGGACTTATGGTTTAAATTAATTTGAACATGTTGAGGGTATTCAAGTTGGAGAAATATATTGTCCCATACCAAGAGAAAAATATGAAATTATTATGATTGGGACCATTGCTATCAAGGTTGAGGTAACATAATCATTAGTGAAATACAAAGTTTTGTTTCATATAAAATTGTTTTGGTAACAAGACCTGATCAACCTTGTTAACAAAAGGATTTCAATGAACAAAACAATGTTTTCACCATGATTATTTCTGTTTACTTTTACTTTATCCATTTTAGTTTTTGCTTTTTCTTAGTTTACTTTTCTTTTTGGTAGTTACTTTCATTTTAGAGTGTGTTAGAACTTCTGTAGCTTTTGCTTTGTTTTGCTTTTGCATTATTTCAAAATCACTTTTCTGCAGAAAAATCATTCATCTATACCTGAAAAATGCTCAAAAATAAACTGTCTCGAAAAACTCCAAAAAATTCATATTAAATTTTTCCAGAAAAAAAGGGGCAGAGAAGTGCCTGGAGTGACCCAGGGGGGCCCACCAGGCAGGCACACCACCTGGTGGCGCGGCCAGCCCAGGGGGCGCGCCTGGCCATGGTGTGGGCCACCCCTGGCCCTCCACTCACTCTCTCACTTGCCACTGCTTCCTCTCTCCCGAGAAAACACCAGTCCTTTGGTCAAAATCACGTTCTTGCTGTTCTTGTCCACGATTTTTCTATCCCTTGCTCAGCCCATCTTTGCTGCTAAAATTTGGAGCATTTGTTCTCCGGTATGTGACTCCTCCGCTTGTCCAAGTAGATTTGTGTTTAGTGGTTTATATCTTGAGTATTTTGCTACTGTAGGTGACGGGTTTTGAGTGCTTGTAAGCTTGTTAAATGCTTAGAGATATAGTTTTGATGCATGTTTAGGACTCTTACAAGTCCCTATGAGTAGTGCCCTTCATTATGTATTCACTTTGCAACTACTTGTTTAATGGATGTTTAAATTTCGGAATAGAAGATGAATGAGCATCAACTCAACCAACATGAACTAAGGGTGCCTGAGGTTATGAAGGTTCACCGAGAGGAGGAAGTTTTTCCTTCCATCTATCCATGCTCCAAATTCATGAAGGTTGCAGGAATTTCCTAGGACTTCCATACTTTAATAACTAATGCAGGGTTGGAGCACTTTGTGGGAGGCGAAACTCACCAATTTGTGAAGCTAACCATGTCTGTGGTGCAGGACTTTCGATTTAGTTGCTCTTTGCCTAACCCCATGGTTCACTACAAAATTAACAATATAGCTGTCGACCTCCCCTTTGATGATTTTTGTGCAGCTATTAGAGTACCTCAGTGGGGATCATGTGGAAAGATTAAAGAGCGACTTGCACCACCCATAGACTTGTACACAGAGATTTGCCAAGGGAGCAGCTTCTCGAAGGAGCGCGAGAAAATCCGTAACATTCATCTCCCATCTATTCGCTACTTTGCTTACTTTATTGCCAAGTGTGTTCTCGGTAGGAAAACTGCTAATAAATTATCCTCGTATGATCTAGCATTCATCTCGGCTGCTTTAAAACGAGATAGGACTTACAACTTGGGTGCCTTGATAGCTTTCCATCTTGCTGCTAACCGCGAGAAAGGTGGAATCTGTGGAGGCCTCATTGCCTCTTGTTTATTAACTCTACATGGTTTAGTGCCTCATCATTTAGACCTACAGTTTCCCATAGAGAGACTCAACCTTAATTCCATGATACAACATAAATTTGTTTCTTCTTGGGATAATTTGAGTGATTTGTCTTATGAAATAACCTTTCTCAAGGTTGGTTGGAGAAGGAGCAAGTCTGAGCGAGTTGTTCTTTTGCCTGCACTTGTTTTGCTTAATCTTGATAACAAGGCATGATGGTCACTCACTGAGAAGGAGCTGGATACGTACTTGGGAGAGCTCTCACATCAGGAGCAGGATCCTAGAAGGGAGGTTACAGATGATTCAGTCCATCCCTCAAATGAGGGGGAGTCTTCATATCAGGAGCCTACCTATGATTGGGGGGCTTCTTCTTCTTCGCAAGGGCTTTACCACGATCATTCTTACAATGACCCACCTGCTTGGAACCCATACTCGCATTTGGATAGATACCCACTTAGGCAAAAAGCCTAAGTTTGGGGGGAGGTACACCGACATCACACTCATCTCCATATCATGTTTAGTTGGTACTTTGTATATCCATGTTTCGTTTTCTTTTTAGTTTTCATTCTTTCTTTACTTTTGCTTTCTAAAACACAAAAAGACCAAAAATATTTCTGTTGTTTCTCATGGTTTGCTTCTTCTTCTTTTTGCCTTGGTTTGCTTCTTCCGTTTGGTTTTGTTTTGATTATTCGAAAACCCCAAAAATATTTTGCTTTGCTTGTTCTTCCTTTTTGTTCTTGCCTTTCAAACTAAAAAACACCAAAGCTATTTGTTGTTCTTCTTTGGTTTTGTGAAGTTTGTTGCAGGGTTCAGCAGTCCTCAGTGGAGTTTGGTTTTCATGTTATTATTCAAGCCACACAAGTGAAGGGCAATAATGAGAATTAATGACAACTTGAGGTGTGGTAAGAGGCTGGTAACTCTATTTGTTTTCATTTTTGTACATATACTCATCATTGTGGGCATGCTTAGTATGTTCATGTAGGGTGTATGTTATTTATGGATGCTTAGTAGTTCTTGCTTTCTTATGATTAGCTCCAACTTGATAATAGTTTGCAGCATGTTATATGAATGTTTGCTTGCATTGATCTATTCATAAATTGGTATGACAATGTGGTATCCTCCTCTGAATGTTTCACTTGAATTGACTTGGCACATGCTCACGCATGCATATGACTGAAATAATCAGTTAAGCCTCGATGAATTATTTTGCCTCAGGGGTCTTGAATCACTTTCATGCCATAATTAGTCATGTTTTGTTGCAAGCATGATTATGATAGTTATTGCTCTCTCGTTTATCGCTCCCTCTCTATTGATAGCCTTCACTTGTGCTGAGTATAAGCTTTACTCGTGCATCCAACTCCCCAAAACCAATATTGCCAAAGTGTCCACCATATATACCTATTAGCATCATTTGCTATTCCGTGCATATTAAGTATGCCTTGTTTTCTTCCGAATAAAATGTTTGCTTGTTATGAGAAAGTTTGTTAGTAAAGATCTCATGAACTTGATGGCACACTTTTATTTTCTTGCACTTAATAAACCTGAACCGTTGCGTCCTTCTTTGTTGCGTATATGCTTGCGCGTTATAAGTTGAAGTTAGCAGAACCATTGTCAACACCCGGATTTTTAATCCCAGATGCCTGTTATGTCATCCATAGCAATCCTAGGATTACCATTTTTGCGAGACATAATAGATTGGATATCACAGTACATCATCCATTACAAACCATACATAAGGTCTTACACAAATAAGGATCTCATGATCCAGTCTTAATACAACAAGCAGTGGAATGAAATATAAGCGTAGCGGTGGGGTCCATCTTCAGGGGCACAGGCAATGCTGACGAAGGCAGATAGTCCTAGTTATCATAGCCGTCCTGCTGGCCATCATCTTGGTAGTCTCGTTCATAGTCTGGCCATGAGAATAGCTAGGGACAAAAGCCATGAGTACTCTTTAAGTACTCGCAAACTACCACTAACAAGTATTATAGTTCTACATTAAAGTGCTAACTCTAAGTTTAACTATCAAGTTAAGTTTGAAACCTAAGCTGAGTTTAGAAGCAAAGAAAGATAAAATAAAGTTCTAGAATTACTTAAGTTGGGAATCTATTGTCATAAACACAACCCTGTTGTGGTCAAGTCAAGATTCATCATTCATTTCATAAATTATTTTGAAAACATATGACAACGAAACAGTATGGCCATTCCAACTGTCCATAACCGTGGAAGCGACTATTAAAATAGTTTAACACTCTGCAAAGGTGGTACACTTTCACCACAAGATTCGATACATCTGTCAGGTATAACCCTGAATCATCATACTTAGCATGCAGATAATCAAACATAACATTTCCTTTACACACCCTACTATAAGCACCTCTCCTATGAGCTTGGCCTCCCAACGATGACCATCTGTCATATTGGGCACTGCATAGGTGGAGACCATTGAGACGTAGCCTCAGCTCAAACCTCTCCCGCAAGGGAACTAATACTAATGCATATAAACTTTTGGATAAGCCTTACCAAATTCAGGTATTGTGGTTGTACGGTAAATTTGGAATGGTATCGCATCCGAATACAACCATCAGTTTTGTAAAAAGGGTCAAGGCTCATGCCTCAACATTTTCATCCTCGTAAACCATTTGTGTTTCTCAACACATGTCAAAACATCTCAATAGAATGAGTCATCATTCTAAGGTTTTCACAATTCCTTTTCACCAAGTGTTCCCATCTAAAGTGACTCAAGTTTTTATCTACTCTAAACTACTAAGTTAAGAGTGTTCACTAAGGTGGAAAGATGGGATCAATCTCATGCCATAGAATGACATCTAAAGTTATCTAGGTAGGTCAAGTTTTATACTCTTTATGCTACCTTTAAAACAAGTTAAGGACTTTGGTAAAGTAAAGGGAGTAAAACTTGGAAATAATACTTGGGGTAAGTAATAGTCAAAGTGGTGTAACGAAAGCATGCCTACTGCATTTGCTTAGATTATCTAGCTTGCAAGGGTTAGCTTGCATTGTTAATAGTGGCTTGCCTTGTGCAGTGCAGTGGTTGAAGTTTTCTTCCTCCTCTTGATAGAACTCCTCCTCCTCGAAGGCTTGGTCGGTACTATCGTCTATAAATACATACGGAGTACACAATCACCAAACAATACTTAACTAGTCTAATTAGCACTCTAAGGCACATATTTGATGATATATTATCATCACAAGCATCACAAGTTTTATTAACTAGTTTCATTCATTTTATTTAATAAAAGTAATTTCTACACATGGAAAAATTAATTAAGATTTAATATTCACCAGTTAAAATATGGGATCATGTGGACACATGTCATCACCACATATTCTAACATGTGGGAATGTGAGTTAAGGGTTGGATCATATTTACTTAAGTTTAGGTTTATTATTTAATGATTTAAAGTGATTAGAAATGCCTAGATTGCATTATTTTGGTACTAGTCCAAAGTCACTGGATGTAAACCCTAATGTTATTACATATTCAGATAGGTATGGTTAGATGTGATTTTTGAGAGTTGGAATCAACTCAAAAGCTAAATTGGTTCATTTTATAAAAATGTTGTAAGGTGCAAAAGCTTATGTCTTGTTATTTTTACTAGGAGAGATCTCTAACTCTAATTGAATTAAATCCAACGGGCTTGGGTAGATCTTTTCAGTAGCTTTCTAACCAAATTGGAATTACTCCATTCGTATTTGTAAATCTCTCTGAAATGATTTTCAAACTAGGGGACAGAACTAAGTTCAAACCTAAATAGAAAAAACCTAAGTTTGAATTAAATGTGTCACGCGGGAAAGCAAACAGGCCGGCCTAGTGGCACTCTGTGGCATAGAGGACAGCCGACAGAGGGGTCCACCGGTCAGCGGCTCTTTACACGCGAAGCGGTACGAGGCGATGTGGGCCGTTAGATTAGAACTAGGATCTACGGCTGGGGCTCGTCGTCGACGATGGACATGTCGCCGGCGAGGACTAACCCTAGTGCCTCGGTGGGGGTGCTCAAGGGGCATACCAGGGCTCCAGCAACGATGGCGAGGCGGGAAAATGAACGTGCTGTCAACGGCAGGCTCAGGGGTCGACGCGGCAGCTCCTAGGGTGGACGAAATCGACGACGCCTTCTCCTCCTCTGCAGCGGGCATCTCCGGCCAAATTCCGGCGAACAAGTGCTCGAGCTGCTCCAGCTAGAGGTGGGGAAGGACCAGTGAGGAGAGGGGAGTGGAATGGTGTGAGTGGTTTGTGCTGGGGTGGCCTCTATTTATTGCTCGACGAGGTGACCAAAAGGGATGGGCGGGCAACTCCGGCGAGGGCTACACAAGATGCTAGAAGCATGGCTTGAGGTAGGGGACGGTGGCCTGCCTCCTGGCAGTGCTCTATGGCTTAAATGCGTGGCTAGGGGTGGTGGCAAACGGTCGGGTGGTGCTCATGCTCTGAGCGGCAGAGGCGGCGTTCGACACGGCATGCGGTGGCTGCGGGTCAAATGGCGGCGAACGGGCATGTCTAGGCGGTTCCTGGGGTCGTGGCGAAGCGGTGAGCATAGGCTGCGATCGTGGCGCGGCGCTCTGGCACGTCCTCGGTATGGTGCAGACGCTCTAGGTGCGGCCCTCTGCGGGTGGTCCATGGCTCGGTTCTACACGGGGAGGGGACAGAGGGCGGCGGTGTGGTCTGGTCTAGCTCCTAGACATGGCGAGAGAGAGAGAGAGAGAGAGAGAGGGGTGGTCTGCTGCTGCGTTGGCAAGTTTGGCTAGCGAGCATGTCCTCGGGGTGGCGTGCTGCTGCTAGGGACTAGGGGATGGGGTGTTTATGGCTTGGTTAGATCAAATGGAGACAGAGGAAGGATTTGAGGTCAAATGGGTGGAAAAACCCTATAGAAAACAGTGAGCTAATACTAGGTATGAATCCTGCCTGCCAAGTGTTTGTGAAAATGGCCAAAAGAAATCAAGTTTGGAATTTTTGGATGATTTTTGGTGGGTTTGCTAGACACATGATTAAGCCTCTGTGGTTGCTTGGGTTTTGAAAATGGAGCTTATTTGAGTGGTTTTTTAAATAGGGTGATCTTGGTACCTACACTAGATTCAATTTTCACTTGTCATTTAAAATTAGTGTTTGCAAGTTTTTGGCAGATCACAAAGTGGGCCTTGGTACAGTACTACATGTACGAGCAAGGGGTGTAAAGATCCACATTTATCTCTGTTAAGAAATGAGTCCTAGGAATAGCCAAAGTAGGCATGCTGAATAAAATAGCTCAAATGACCATTTCTTTCCTTTATTCATTTTGATTTGTTTTTCTTTGGGATTTGTTTGGTAATGATCTAGATGATGTTTATTTCACCTAAGAATCATTTTACAAGCAATGGATCACTTAATCATGGCAATTCAAATCAACTCCTATTTTAAATGCACACACATATGAATGCTTTAATAATTTTAATTGGAAATTTTTTTGTTAACCCTAATTTTGATGATTTGGATCTTAATAACCTTGGATTAAAGTTTTGGGATGTTACAAACCTTCCCCCTTAAACAAAATCTCGTCCCGAGATTTACAAAGAAAACTAGGAACTAAATAGATCTGGGAACTCTGTCCTAATGTAATCTTCTCGCTCCCAAGTGGCTTCGTCTTCGGTATGGTTGCTCCATTGAATCTTGAGAAACTTGATACTCCTGGTCCTGGTGGTTCTATAAGATTCTTCTAGGATACGGATGGGCACTTCATGATATGTCAGGTCATTGTGATCTCCATAGCTCGGTGATCAATGTTCTTGAAAACTTCAGTCTTCTCCGGCACTTCTAGGAATTTGCGAAGTAACGAGATATGGAACACATTGTGGATGGCTGACATCTCTTCAGGTAGTTCCAGTTGATACGATACTTCTCCTCGGCGGTTCAGAATCTTGAATGGTCCGATATATATGGGGGCTAACTTTCCTTTTAGACTAAAGCGTTGCGTTCCCTTCAATGGCGAAACCTTAAGATACACAAAATCTCCGACATTGAAAGTCAAGTCTCTCCTTCTCTTGTCAGCATAACTCTTCTGTCTGGACTGGGCGGTCTTGAGGTGCTCACGGAATTTGTGAACCTTCTCTTCTGCTTCTCGGAGAATGTCGGGTCCAAAGATCTGACTCTCTCCTACTTGCGACCAATTAAAAGGGGTACGACACTTCCTTCCATATAGGAACTCAAATGGTGCCATTTGTAAACTAGCTTGATAACTGTTGTTATATGAGAATTCTGCGAAAGGCAGGCAGTTTTCCCATTTTGATCCGTACTCTAACACACAAGCTCTTAACATATCCTCTAGGATCTCGTTGACTCTCTCAGTCTGTCCATCAGTTTGCGGGTGATAAGCGGTGCTGAAATTCAACTTGGTTCCTAATCCTTCCTGGACTTTCTGCCAAAATCTCAAGGTAAACTGGATTCCTCGATCTGATACTATGGTCTTGGGGGTTCCATGTAGACTAACAATCCTAGCAATATACAGCTCCGCTAGCTTTGAACTCTGGTAGGTTGTCTTGACAGGGATAAAGTGAGCTACCTTGGACAGTCTATCTACGATGACCCAGATTGAGTCATTTCCCCTATTGGAAGTTGGCAAACCGGTGATAAAATCCATTCCGACGGCATCCCATTTCCATTCTGGAATCTGCAATGGTTGCAACAGTCCTACGGGTCTCTGATGCTCTGCTTTGACTCTTTGACAAATGTCACACTAGGCGATGTAGCTTCCGATTTCTCTCTTCATCTTGTGCCACCAAAATTGCTCTTTCAAATCTTGATACATCTTCGTTCCTCCGGGGTGGATAGAATAAAGAGTATCATGAGCTTCCTGCATGATAACCTGCTTTAGCTCCGAATCTGCTGGCACACAGATACGTCCTTTGTACCACAGAACTCCTTCTTCGTCTTCAGTGAATCCAGGTACCTATCCTGTACCAATACGACATTTTATTCCGTCGATACTTTCATTCCCCTTCTAGGCTTCCTTGCTTTGGCTAATAAAAGTGGGTTGAAGTTCCATGCTAGCTAAGAATCCTTTGCTAACTAATTTAGTTCTGAACTGCTCCAACTCCTCATAAAAACTTGGTTGCTTCTCCTTGATCATGGTGTTTATCCTACACGACAATCTTCTAAGAGCATCCGCTACCACATTGGCTTTGCCGGGATGATAGTGAATGTCAAGGTCATAATTCTTGATTAACTCTATCCATCTCCTTTGCCGCATATTCAGCTCCTTTTGAGTGAAGATATACTTCAAGCTCTTGTGATCTGAGTAAATCTCACAGCGATTACCCATCAGATAATGACACCATGTCTTCAATGCCAAAACTACGGCTGCTAGCTCAAGATCATGGGTCAGATAGTTCTGCTCATGCTGCTTCAGTTTTCGAGACAGATAGGCGATGACTTTGCCTTATTGCATCAACACACATTCGAGACCAATCTTGGATGCATCACAATATACATCAAACGGCTACTTGATGTCTGGCATGATCAATATTGGGGCTGAAATCAATCTCTTCTTCAGCTCTTGGAAACTTGCTTCACACTTGTTGGTCCACTCAAACTTCTTGTCCTTCTTCAACAATTGGGTCATGGGTCTGGCGATGCTCGAGAATCTTTCTCCGAACTTGCGGTAATATCCCGCTAATCCGAGAAATGCACGGACTTGGGTTTGGGTGGTTGGGGCTTCCCATTCTTCGACATATTTGATCTTGGCGGGATCAATAGAGACTCCTCCGGCAGACACAATATGTCCTAGGAATCCTACTTCTTTCAGCCAAAACTCACACTTGCTGAACTTGGCATACAACCGATGCTCTCTCTGGGTTCTAGGATGATTCTCAGATGTTGCTCATGCTCTTCTTCCGACTTGGAGTAGATAAGGATATCGTCGATAAACACAACTACAAACTTACCTTGGAAAATCATAAAGATCTTATTCATGAGATCCATGAAATAAGCAGGGGCATTGGTTAATCCAAAAGACATAACTGTATACTCGTATAAACCATAGCGAGTAGTAAAGGCGATCTTTGGAATATCCGTTGCACGAGTCTTAAGTCGGTGATAACCAGTCTTAAGATCAATCTTTGAGAATACCTGAGCTCCAGTCAACTGATCAAATAGATCATCTATCTTTGGCAAGGGGTACTTGTTCTTGATGGTGACATCAGTTAACTTTCTGTAATCTGTGCACAAACGGTTGCCTCCATCTTTCTTGTCGATGAATAACACTGGTGATCTCCATGGCGATGCGCTTGGTTGAATCAAGCCTGTTGCTAACATGGCATCCAACTGCTTCTTCAGTTCCACTAACTCTGAGGGGTTCATGCTATAGGGTCTCTGGGCTATGGATCTGGTTCCGGGGATTAGTTCGATAATGAACTCAATATCCCTATCCGGGGGCATACCTGGCAATTCATCTAGGAATACGTCGGGGTATTCACAGACTACTCTGACTTGGTCTATGGTGGTAGGGCTAGACTCTTGTTGCACTTGAATTGACGAGGTAGGGTTTCAGATATATGCTCTATTGTGACTCCAGAGCTACTGGTCATGGTGATGGCTTTCTTAGCACAGGCTATGAGTCCTTTATGCCTTGACATCCAGTCCATACCTAGTACTACTTCCAATCCTTTGGTTCCAAGTACAATTAGGTTGGCATAACAGTCTATCCCATGTATTCTGATAGGCACAGCTTTGCAAAATTTTCTAGCTTTGGTGGTTGAACTAGGGATTTGAACTATCATGACATGCTTCCAGTTGGTTGGGTGAATCTTACTAGTGCATGCAAATTCTTCGGTGACAAATGAATGCGATGCTCCTGAATCAAACAATACCCTTGCTAAAACTGAGTTGACAGAAAACATACCCAGCACTACATCTGGCGCTTCCTGGGCTTCTCCAGCATTCATGTGGAAGAGATGGCCATTGCGGTTGTGAGGGTTCCCTGGGAAAATCTTCTTGTTGGTTGAACACGACGCTGCTCTTGAGCTGGGGCATTCACATTGGCAGTGGCGGCAGTCTTCTTGGGACACTCATTGGAATAGTTACCCTTCACTCCACACTCAAAACAAGTGATCTGGGACTTGTCCTTTGTTGCAACGAGCATAGCATTGCTGCCAGTTCTGGGTGTAGTGTTGTTGTTGTTGTTGTTCTTGGGAGGTGCACGGTTGAAGTTGTTGGCATTGCCGGAGTTGTGATTGTTTCCTCCAGACTTCACATTGCCTCTGCTACGGTTGGGGTAGCTTGGGCGAGGCATTGGGGTTCGATTGTTCCTTGGTGCATATCCTGGTGAGGGGTTGGGACGGTACTTCTGGTGACTGCTCGATCCAGATTGCTGCATCATACGACGTTTGCGGTTGTCGTTTGCCTGATTAATCTTCCCTTCCATCTGAATGGTAGAGTCGACTAGCTCTTCGAGATCCTCGAAGCGGATGTTGACAAGGACAGTCTGCATCTCATCATGCAGTCCGTTCAAGAATCTCTCCTTCTTCTTGACTTCTGTGTTGATCTTATCGGGGGCGTAGCTTGCAAGCGACAGGAATCTGTCACGGTATTCCACCACAGTCATTCTGCCTTGCTTCAAATCGCGAAACTCATCCCTTAGTCGGGTGAGTAGACCTTGCGGCACGTGGGTGCGGCTAAACTTGGTTTTCAAGGATTCCCATGTCATCACTTGACCATGGTTCATGTTATGAATACTAGTCCACCAAGCTCTTGCATCTCCCGCCAGGTAGTGGGTGGCGAAGAGAACCTTCTCGTTGTCATCAACTCCTACAACTTCTAAGTTGTTTTCCATTGTCTGTTACCAGTCATCAGCATGTAGTGGGTTTTCAGCCTGGTTAAAGATTGGGGGATTGGTATTCTAAAAGTTTTTGAGTTTGGATCCATGGTGATCCTGGTTTCCATGCCCTTGGTTGTTTTGGGCCATCTGAGCTATCTGCTGCAATGTTGCTAAGTTGGCCTGGCGCTCTGCCCTGCTCGCTTCACGGTCTGCAACTAACATGTGCATAATCTGCAGCATTGGGTCTTGTGATGAACTGCTCCCTCCTTGGTTTCCACGAGCCATCTGAAGATTGAGGTAGATAAAGGGGTAAGAGGGAAAGTTCTAAGGTTCATGGTTTTGGTTTCAAGCTAAAACTTTGAGTTTGACTCAAGTTTTGCAACTAATTTCCTTTCATTCACTCAAACAAGCACACGATACAAACACACACCACAACAATAAAGGAAAACAGATGGTTTTAAGAACCATTCTGCAAGCTAAGATACAGTGTGACCGATACATCTCATGCTACGATAGTGCTCTAGTGCATCTACTCATTGTCGATGAAGTTCGGAGTCCTCATCGTCAGTGTAGAAGTCCACGGCATCCTCCTCTAGAAAGTCATCATCATTGCTGAGGTAAGAATCCATGTCTCCCTGGATGTCTTCACCCTCCTCTTCTTCTTCCTTTGCTGCAAGCTGAGCTTCTTGCTCCTTGATGGTCTTCTCGAGGTCGGCCACCTTCTTGCGAAGATGGGAGATGGTGCGAGCCTTCTTCTCGCGCTGGAGGTGAAGAGACTAACGATCCTTGACAAGTAGTGAGAAAGTCTGGGCCTTCTGGGCTGCGATGGCACGATTGTGGTTGGCGAACTCCCTAGCATTGTCCAACTCCCTTTGACGATCGTACAACAGGAAGTCGAGGTTCTCCACTTGGTGCTTCAGTTCTCGATGACTTGGCATCTCCATCGGCATTCCCATGAAGTCATGTCTTGCATAGTGAGAAAAACAGGTTCCTTGGATCTGGTTGAAGCTAAGGGCACATAGACGTGCGAGAGCTTCATGCATTGCCCTGGCTAATCCATCTAGCCAGTTCTTCTCACTAACTGAGAATTGGATTCTCCCAGACGTTGGTGCTTCTATGCTTCCTCCAAGATCAGCTGTGACTAACCACTGCAAATCTCCTCCTAGGGGTCCTAGAAGTTGAGCTCCAAGAAACTCCGGATGTGGGCGTCCCAGTAACTCCGACAGTGAATCCAGATCCCTCTCGAAGATCAGCTGACCTCCATTTCCCAACTGGTAGAACTTGCTGAACTGAGTCTCCATCTACAAGAATTAAGGATGAGGAAATTAGTGAAGTGATCAAGTGTGTCAAATTTTAAGTAGTAATGTAAGAATTTTGAGGAACATGAATTTTTGAGAAATAATGAATTCCCAAGGATAAGAGAGGAAATAATTTTTCATAAATACTCACTTTGGTTTGGAAATTAAGTTTTTGTTCGGACGTCCATTCTAACTAGGGTCTCCTATGGTCAGGATGTCTCTGATACCAACTTGTCAACACCCGGATTTTTAATCCCAGATGCCTGTTATGTCATCCATAGCAATCCCAGGATTACCATTTTTGCAGACATAATAGATTGGATATCACAGTACATCATCCATTACAAACCATACATAAGGTCTTACACAAATAAGGATCTCATGATCCAGTCTTAATACAACAAGAAGTGGAATAAAATATAAGCGTAGCGGTGGGGTCCATCTTCAGGGGCACAGGCAATGCTGACGAAGGCAGATAGTCCTAGTTATCATAGCCGTCCTGCTGGCCATCATCTTGGTAGTCTCGTTCATAGTCTGGCCATGAGAATAGCTAGGGACAAAAGCCATGAGTACTCTTTAAGTACTCGCAAACTACCACTAACAAGTAGTATAGTTCCACATTAAAGTGCTAACTCTAAGTTTAACTATCAAGTTAAGTTTGAAACCTAAGCTGAGTTTAGAAGCAAAGAAAGATAAAATAAAGTTCTAGAATTACTTAAGTTGGGAATCTATTGTCATAAACACAACCCTGTTGTGGTCAAGTCAAGATTCATCATTCATTTCATAAATTATTTTGAAAACATATGACAACGAAACAGTATGGCCATTCCAACTGTCCATAACCGTGGAAGCGGCTATTAAAATAGTTTAACACTCTGCAAAGGTGGTACACTTTCACCACAAGATTCGATACATTTGTCAGGGATAAGCCTGAATCATCATAATTAGCATGCAGATAATCAAACATAACATTTCCTTTACACACCCTAGTATAAGCACCTCTCCTATGAGCATGGCCTCCAAACCATGACCATCTGTCATATTGGGCACTGCATAGGTGGAGAACATTAAGAGGTAGCCTCAGCTCAAACCTCTCCCGTGAGGGAACTAATACTAATGCATATAAACTTCCGGCTAAGCCTTACCCAATTCAGGTATTGTGGTTCTATGGTAAATTTGGAATGGTATCGCATCCGAATCCAACCATCAGTTTTGTAAAAAGGGTCAAGGCTCATGCCTCAACATTTTCATCCTCATAAACCATTTGTGTTTCTCAACACATGTCAAAACATCTCAATAGAATGACTCATCATTCTAAGGTTGTCACAATTCCTTTTCACCAAGTGTTCCCATCTAAAGTGACTCAAGTTTTTATCTACTCTAAACTACTAAGTTAAGAGTGTTCACTAAGGTGGAAAGATGGGATCAATCTCATGCCATAGAATGACATATAAGTTATCTAGGTAGGTCAAGTTTTATACTCTTTATGCTACCTTTAAAACAAGTCAAGGACTTTGGTAAAGTAAAGGGAGTAAAACTTGGAAATAATACTTGGGGTAAGTAATAGTCAAAGTGGTATAACCAAAGCATGCCTACTGCATTTGCTTATATTATCTAGCTTGCAAGGGTTAGCTTCCATTGTTAATGGTGGCTTGCCTTGTGCAGTGCAGTGGTTGAAGTTTTCTTCCTCCTCTTGATAGAACTCCTCCTCCTCGAAGGCTTTGTCGGTACTATCATCTATAAATACATATGGAGTACATAATCACCAAACAATACTTAACTAGTCTAATTAGCACTCTAAGGCACATATTTGATGATCTATTATCATCACAAGCATCACAAGTTTTATTAACTAGTTTCATTCTTTTTATTTAAGAAAAGTAATTTCTACTCATTGAAAAATTAACTAAGATTTAATATTCACCATTTAAAATATGGGATCATGTGGACACATGTCATCGCCACATATTCTAACATGTGGGAATGTGATTTAAGGGTTGGATCATATTTACTTAAGTTTAGGTTTATTATTTAATGATTTAAAGTGACTAGAAATGCCTAGATAGCATTATTTTGGTACTAGTCCAAAGTCACTGCATGTAAACCCTAATGTTATTACATATTCAGATAGGTATGGTTAGATGTGATTTTTTCCAGTTGGAATCAACTCAAAAGCTAAATTGGTTGATTTTATAAAAATGTTGTAAGGTGCAAAAGCTTCTATCTTGTTATTTTTACTAGGAGAGGTCTCTAACTCTAATTGAATAAAAACAAATGGTCTTGGGTAGATCTTTTAAGTAGCTTTCTAACAAAATTGGAATCACTCCATTTGGATTTGTAAATATCTCTGAAATGATTTTCAAACTAGGGGACAGAACTAAGTTCAAACCTAAATATAAAAACCTAAGTTTGAATTAAATGGGTCGCGCGGGAAAGCAAACGGGCCGGCCCAGTGGCACTCCGCGGCACAGAGGACAGCTGGCAGGGGGGTCCGCCGGTCAGCGGCTCTTTACACGCGAAGTGATACGGGGCGATGTGGGCCGTTAGATTAGAACTAGGATCTACAGCTGGGGCTCGTCGTCGACGACGGACAGGTCGCCGACATGGTCTAACCCTAGCGGCTTGGTGGGGGTGCTCAGGAGGCATACCAGGGCTCCAACGATGACGGCGACGCAGGAAAATGAACGTGATGTCGACGGCGGGCTCAGGGGTGGTGGCGGCAGCTCCTGGGGTGGACGAAATCGACTGAGCCTTCTCCTCCTCTGCAGTGGGCTTCTCCGGCCAAATTCCAGCGAACAAGTGCTCGAGATGCTCCGGCTAGAGGTGGGGAAGGACTAGTGAGAAGAGGGAGTGGAATGGTGTGACTGGTTTGTGCTAGGGTGGCCTCTATTTATAGCTCGACGAGGCGACCGAAAGGGATGGGCGGGCAACTCCGGCGAGGGCTGCACAACATGCTAGCGGCATGGCTTGAGGTAGGGGACGGTGCTCTATGGCTTAAATGCGTGGCTAGGGGCGGTGCCAAACGGTCAGGCGGTGCTCATGCTCTGAGCAGCAGAGGCGGTGTTCGACATGGCGTGTGGTGGCTGTGGGTCAAACGGCGGCGAACCGACATGTCTAGGCGGTTCCTGGTGTCGTGGCGAAAAGGTGAGCACGGGCTGCGGTCGAGGCGCGGCGTGTGCACGCTTGTCGGGCGCGGCGCTCTGGCGCGTGCTCGGCATGGTGCAGATGCTCTGGGCGCGACATTCTGCGGGTGTTCCACGGCTTGGTTTTGCTCGGGGAGGGGATAGAGGGTGGCGGTGTGGTATGGTCTAGCTCCTAGACATGGCGAGAGAGAGAGGGGCGGTCTGCTGCTGCGTTGGCAAGTTTGGCCGGCGAGCATGTCCTCGGGTAGCATGGTGCTGCTGCTAGGGACTAGGGGATGGGGTGTTTATGGCTTGGTTAGATAAAATGGAGACAGGGGGAGTGATTTGAGGTCAAATGGGTGGCAACACCCTGTAGAAAACAGTGAGCTAATACTAGGTGTGAATCCTGTCTGCCAAGTGTTTGTGAAAATGGCCGAAAGAAATCAAGTTTGGAATTTTTGGATGTTTTTTGGTGGGTTTGCTAGACACATGCTTAAGCCTCTTTGGTTGCTTGGGTTTTGAAAATGGAGCTTATTTGAGTGGTTTTTGAAGTAGGGTGATCTTGATACCTACACTAGATTCAATTTTCACTTGTCATTTAAAATTAGTGTTTGCAAGTTTTTGGCAGATCACATAGCGGGCCTTAGTACAATACTATATGTACTAGCAAGGGGTGTAAAGATCCACATTTATCTCTGTTAAGAAATGAGTCCTAGGAATAGCCAAAGTAGGCATGCTGATTAAAATGGCACAAATGACCATTTCTTTCCTTTACTCATTTTGATTTGTTTTTCTTTGGGATTTGTTTGGGAATAATCTAGATGATGTTTATTTCACCTAAGAATCATTTTACAAGCAATGGATCACTTAATCATGGCAATTCAAATCAACTCCTATTTTAAATGCACACACATATGAATGATTTAATAATTTTAATTGGAAAAGTTTTTGTTAACCCTAATTTTGATGATTTGGATCTTAATAACCTTGGATTAAAGTTTTGGGATGTTACAACCATGTATCACGGGGAACGCTTTCAACATTGAACTGGTACTTAGTACCTCGTTGATATCATGTTCTTTTGCTTATGGATCCATGCGGTGTGAAATAAAAGTGGAACTTGTAAGATCATGGAGTTTGTATGTGTGTTAGAGGAACGCCTGGGCCGCTAGCCTAAGCCATGCCTAATCATGGTGGAAACTTGCAGCATAACCATAATAAGCATTCTATGAAGCATCCTCAATAAAAATCTATGCACATAGTAAATAAAAAGATAGCTGAGATGCTCATTGTCTGCTTGCCATGTCATTTTGATTATGGGATAGCTCCTGTATCATGTGCAACGGGTACCCCGTTGTCGGTTCTCTATGATACATATGTACTTACAATGACAAGAGCTTACTTGTGACTGAAGTTGAGTAGCATGAGGTTCGGTCTTCCTAAGTAAGGGGCATGACACTTCGATTTATAACTTGTCAAGCATATCCTCTTAGTTGTGTCACTTTAACCTTAACCACTTAAAGATGCTTATGATAGGGGCAATGAGAGCTCAAAGCTAACGAGTACCATACTTTCAGCATTAAGCCTTTCAAACTTTTCAAAACCTTTTCATTTTCCTTGTTGAGTCTCCACACATTCTTTGAGAACTTCCTTGAGAGCATAGTTGTCATTCTTAGTGTAATGTGTTTGTATCAAAACTTGATTAATTGTGTTATGATTTTGATGGTTGTATCTTTGATATATTTACTTCTAGTATTCACCTGAACTTCAGAGGTGCCTTGGCATTCACAATCAAAGGAAAGCGAGATACCACTCTATCATACCTTGTTATGAGCATTGCAATGTTGCTTATGTTTATGTTTCCTGCTACTTATTATTTTTGAGTTGGAATCTCTTCATAGCTTGCACTGACTATTAAGTAAACTCAATAGCATACTCTTTATTATGAATTGCCTAAGTAGTTGATCACATGCTGAGAATATATACATCATATGAAGCAAATGTGTTCGTGAAAGTTCTTTTATCGCACTTAGTTTTCAACTGAATTGCTTGAGGACAAGCAATAAGCTAAGCTTGGGGGGAGTTGATACGTCCAAAATGTATCTACTTTCCCGAACACTTTTGCTATTGTTTCTCCTCTAAACTTGTGTGAATTGGATGCAACTAACACGGACTGATGCTGTTTTCAGCAGAATTACCTTGGTGTCTAGTTTTTGTGCAGAAAATCAACTATCAGGAAATCTCCCAGAAAATATGCCAAAAATCCTATTTCACCAGAAGGCTCACGGATCCAGAAGACGAGATGGAGTAGGGCCACGAGGGGCCCACACCACCTAGCCGCGCGAGCCAGGCCAGGCCACGCCTAGGGGTGGTGTGGCTGCCTCGGCTGCCACCTCAGCCTCCCTCTTTGCCTATAAGTTGCCTCCTGACCTAAAAACCGGGGGGGGCGACGTTTTTCTAGAAGGAGTTCCGCTCCGCCGCCACCACCAGATTCCGTGAAACAGCATCAGACACTCCGTTATAGCACCCTGCCGGGACGGGGAATTGGAGGAGATCATCGCCACCATCGCTTCTCCATCGACCATTCATGTTTCCCCCATCTATGAGTGAGTAATCCCCCGCTGTAGGCTATTGGGATGGTAGGGATTGGATGAGATTGTTCATGTAATGGCATCAGATTGTTAGGGCATGGTGCATAGTATCTTTTATTAGTGCTTTTTGACTTTGTTGCAACTTGTTATGCTTAATGCTTGTCACTAGGGCCCGAGTGCCATGATTTCAGATATGAACATGTTATTGATTCATTATAGTAGTATTGTTTATGGTCTTACCTGCAAGTTGTATACACACGTTGTTGTCCGAAACCAATGGCCTCGAAGTGACAGCAATCGGGATAACCGGAGGGAATGGCTTAGATGTGAGGATCACATGTGTTCACAGAGTGTTAATGCTTTGCTCCGGTGCTCTATTAAAAGGAGCACCTTAATTGCCAGTAGTTCCCTTGAGGCCCCGCTACAAACGGGCTAGCAGGATAAAAGATGTTGTGCAAGTTCTCATTGCAGGCACGTATGACTATATGGAACACATGCCTATGATTATCTACTACTTAGATGCTTTATCTTATTTATCTGCAATTTCCCTATGTATTGATTGCCATGTGAATTGTCTTGTCCATGCAACGCCCATCCATCCATCCCTATGCCTACCACACTTTAATCCTACTATTTACCGCTACTGTTGCTACTGTTTTACTTTTACTGTTGCTGCTAATTTACTATCACTACCATAAAACTGTTACTACTGATAAACTGCTATGAGCAAGATTGTTTCCAGGTGCAGCTGAATTGACAACTCAGTTGTTAAGGCTTATAAATATTCTTTGGCTCCCCTTGTGTCGAATCAATAAATTGGGTTTCACTTCCCTCGAAAATACTGTGATACACCCCCTATACTTGTGGTTCATCAGGTCCCACATGTCAGCCTCTCATTAGAAGAATCGTGTGTATGATCGATTTTTTTCCTTCGCTCGTGCTGCGTTTTTCCGAAGTTGATAGCGTTACTCGGTGCATCTACCATTTAATCAGGATGTTCGGACCCACATTCCATCCTCTCATTAGAAGAAACATGTGTATGATGGAATTTTTTCCTTCGCTCGTGTTACCCTGTTCCGAAGTTGATAGCCCTGCTCAATGCATCTACCGTTTAATCAACCTCCTGGGCCCCACATGTCATCCTATCCTTAGAAGAAATGTGTGTATGATGGATTTTTTTCCTTCGCTAGCGCTACCTTGTTCCGAACTTGATAGTGCTGCTCGATGCATATACCGTTTAATCAACCT
Source organism: Avena eriantha (assembly GCA_910589775.1). Taxonomy (NCBI): domain Eukaryota; kingdom Viridiplantae; phylum Streptophyta; class Magnoliopsida; order Poales; family Poaceae; genus Avena; species Avena eriantha. Next base: position 204,243,705 of record OU342745.1, on the reverse strand, counting down.
CCGGGGACCCACATGTCATCCTCTCATTATAAGAAACGTGTGTATGATGGATTATTTCCCTCTGTCGTGCCTTCGTGTTCCGAACTTGATAGCGTTGCTCGCTGCATCAGCTGTTTATTTAGGCTGGTGGGTCCGTTATGTCAGCCTCACATTAGATGAATCATGGGTATGATGGATTTTTTTCTTCTCTAGCTCTACCACATTTCGAACTAGATAGTGTTGCTTGACGAATATGTCGTTTGCTCATGCTGTTGGGTCCCCCATTTTAGCCTCTCTTTACAAGAAACGTTTGCATGCAGAACTTTTTTCTCACTCGCGCCTCCCTATTTCAAACTAGCAACGTTTCATGATGCAACATCTGTATAAGGTTGCATTGCTAGGTCCCACATATCAGCCTCTCTATAAATGAAACGTTGATTGCTCGATGCAACATCTGTGTAAGATCTCTGCTGGGTCCAACATGTCAGCTTCTCTGCAAATGCAACGTGTGTATGATGACTCCGTTGTTTTGACCTTGGCAATGTTGCTAGGTCCCAGATGTCAGCCTTCTCTGTATAAGAAACGTGTGTATGCTAGAAAAAATGTAAAAGAATGACAGAGATTATATTACATATTATATATTGATAAACCTAGGAATCAAACTCAAGACTTCAACAAATGGGAACCGTGTGCGCTTCCACTACGCCAGAACCATCTATGCCACTCCTAGAAAATATTACATTTAGAAATGTTGAAATCACTTGAAATGAAAAGGCTGCAACCCTAGCGACTTGCCAAAAAAATTCTAAATGCTCTATAAAAATACAACATGGGTAGGAGAAGTTTGTCCTATACTTTATCAGAATGGCATGAAAATGCTAAATTAAGACAATTTTGGGCGATACAAAAAATAACTTGGGTCCAATCTTGTGAACCAATGGGCTTCTTTATCGTGGGATCCTTAGCGAAACTTCTGTAGTGTGGTTCATGCTTAAAAAAGCAAGTAACAACTGTTGAGGGTTGGTAGCCCATGGCCGACCTGATCCCATAAGGATAAATTAGCGAGGTTTTGGGCCACAATTGGATAGAATGTAGTACTAATTTCTAATAAGCTCCTCACTAAAAATGGAATGTACTCAATATGTCGGGGGTCGGTAGACCACTTGACCCGGCAGGAAAAATTTGCAAGGTTTTGGGCCAGTGTTGGGTCGAATGTGCAATCTTATCGTTAGGTCCTTAGTGAAAATTCAATGTAGTTGGTACCCCATTCTCAAAAAAATGTAGTTGGTAGCCTAAAAAATATATATACTGGGGTTTGGCTGCTCTGTTCACCACGAAAGGCTAATTAAGAGGATTTTTTTGAAACAAGATTATGGGAAGTTCTTTGTCTGAAGTGAGGTTGAAATATTCCTTTTCATAGGCTGAGTAGGAAAAATACATTGTATTGAAGGTCGATGGTCCACCTGACCTGGTTGTACCTACGCCAGATCCAAAAGAATGATGTTGGAAAGGGAGAAGTGACCGATATTGCGCCTTATTAAGAGTTTTACATAGCGAGGAACTTGGGCAACGTAGGATTCGAACATGAAAAGTACTGGAGGGAGTTTGACTGATTGACATAAAATCGTATCATATCATGTCTTACAATGCGCAATCATATTTTCAGCAAAGGATATATTTCGAGATGGTTTGGATGGCTTTGAATCGGCCTAACTGCCCAATCAATTTGATGTACTCAAAACCTTGTAATCGTGCCATATAAACTGTAGGCGATAGAGACACAGTGACCTTGACTTGCCCAGCTTTAGATAGCTCGGGTAAGCACCAACTTATACTAATCGCTCAAAGTTGTATACTTTTGTTCGATCAAATTAATACATGCCGCAACTAGCGCCAACATGTGGCATTGTCATCATGCAAAACCGCTCAGAATTTGCACATTTAGTTCACAGTTTCGAACAGTTTGTACACTAGCACATGATAGTACAATGTCAGCACATCAGAGCTTGACTTGTTCATGTCAGATCATAGCTTGACTTGTTCATTTCACATACAGAAGAATGAGTAAGGATGCATACTGTATTGAACAAGTAAATGCGCGGTAGTTCCAAAACTATGCCATGTATCAGAGAGAATATGGGGTCTGCATAAACGGTTTTTATTTTTTGAAAGGGTCTGCATAAACTCTTTTTTTAAGAAAATCGGCATAAACGTTTAAGGCTATCATCGTAGGGCGTCTCGGCCTGCTTTGGCGAACCTAGCCAAGATCAATTACGGCCCAGTTAAGTCCTCATTCGTGGCCCTATAAGAAGAAGTGACCTACTTTTCCCTGTTCGGTAAGAGAAAAGAAGGAATATTCCTCTCAAAACACAAAGTTGCACGAGGTGCGATGGTTAAAAAAAAGCTGCCTGAGGTGCGTATATACAAGACAGTAACAATACTGAAAACTATAGTATAGAAATCATGCTACGAAATAAGCACCGCTACATGGATTATACCGTTGAAGGCAATACTAATTACAAAAGAATGGCAGGGCTCATATAAACTGATTCAAGCTGACTACTAAAACCAGTGTACTAACAGTCAACTCTTGAACCACGATACAAAAAAGATGACAAAACGATACACCAGAAAAATCCACAGCTCAGTCTAGGGACGGAACAATGAGCCTACCACACCTGAACTTGTCCTAAACCAAATTGCCACTTGTCACACACTGTTCCAACCATCTTTGGGAAGACTGATAACTCCCACAGACTCACCTTCAGTTGGCTGCAGGTTGCAGCGTTTAATCTGAGGGAATTGTATTCCGCAAAACCTCCTGTATGTTGTGTACACACAGTTTTTCCTCATGAGAAACATAGAGTTGTCGCCCAGGTTATTAACTTTCCTCCAAATGATGACCCCTGGAGGTCTAGCAGAGTTAGGATCCTCTCAAAAAATGTAGACACGAGAGCCAGGATATAGGCGTAAGTTAGTCCTATTTTGAGCACGGGGAATAATTTGACCCTCTTCATCATGGGCAACCCGCATGCCATACGTTGTAATTATGTTCATCAAGCATTTTCCATCAGTAGATCCAGCGAGGAACCACATGCCTGGCTAATCATTCAAATTAGGTGATGGATTACAAACAGAAGCTCTTTGTTTCCTGCAACATCCGAATTGGGGACAAAAAGTGTGTTACTAGCATACATATTCTAACACTAGAATTCTTCATTTCTCATGCTAACAATGTCAATAGGAAAATCCTGACAATAATATTACTCAACAAATTAATAACATTAGAAATTGCATTTCTTATTCTGCTATTTCGAATATTTGGATTTCTTGCTTATCTTAGTTTCCTAGTTGTTGTAAGTTTCAAAAGAGGAAGCGCCACATTTTATTGATATAGAGGCATGTCCACTTGAATCCTATAGGATTAGATGCCTACTGATGACTGCAAGTGCACGGATCGTTTGTAGCTTGTTTCGAAATAAGATATCGATCTCACAGGGAGCAGGAGTCTAAAGTCTAATAATCCTTGAAATAAATATAACGATAGAAATGCTAAATAAAGTTCTAAGTGACAAGATAAAATGCGAGTATTGTGTAAAAGGGTGTTTTGGGTTTTAGGTATAAGAGCAACAATAAACGAAAGTAAAATAACTGAATACAGAAAGTAAGTATCCCGTATGTAAGAGAGATTAGAACTTCAATAGGGAAAACGTGTTCTTAGGGAGTAGCGGATACACCACTAGCATTATAAGGAGCTAAGATAAAGATTATTATCATGAATATTATCAAATATTTTTGTATGGAAGGAACTCTGTATTTGGACAAATAGGCAGCAACCGCTGCTCACATTATCCTCATAACCACAACAGTTAGGAAAGGACATCAATCGAATTACTGCGCTATTAAGGGACATAATCCCGTAGGACGTATCCCATGGCATGGATAGTGTTTCGTGAGTTTCCTCGGTTTCCCAAGTTGATATGTAAGGAGTGCCAATAGCTTTATAGTCACTGTAAGTGTTAACACACCTCCGTCTATGATACATTGCTAACATATCTATAATTTTTTATGTTCCATGCTTCGTTTTTATCTACTTTCTTATGATTTGTCCCAACTTTGGAGTATTTTCATACACTTTCTTGGACTAACCTATTAACAAGATGCCACAGTGCCAGCTGCCTGTTTTTTGCTCTTTTTGGTTCCAGGAAAGTCAGAAAATGAATATTGTCGTAATTTGACAAGACAAAAGCCAAAGTTAGTTTTTTCACCGAGAGGGACACAGAGCGAGAATACGAGACGGAGAGGGGCCAGAGGGCCGCCACACCACCTGGACGCGCGGCCAGGCCTGGCCCGCGCCAGGGGGTGGTGTGGCCGCCTAGGGAACCCACTCAGCCTCCCCTTCTGACTATAAGATGCCTCCGATACAGAAACCCTAAGTACCCGATCAAAATTCCATGAAAGAGTCTATAGCCACAATCGTCTCTATCCCTAGATCGGGAGGGATCTGAAGCTCTTCTCGGCACCCTGCTGGAGGGGAGAATTCACCCTGGAGGCCTTCTTCATCACCATGCAAGCCTCCGGTGTGATGCGTGAGTAGTTCATCCTTGGACTACGGGTCCATGTAGTAGCTACCTGGTTGGTTCTTCTCCTTTGTGCTATCATGTTTAGATCTTGTGAGCTCCGTTCATGATCAAGATCATTTATTTGTAATGCTACATGTTGTGTTTGCGGAGATCCGATGGATATTGAGATGCTATTTCAGATTGATTATTGATTCTATCATGTCTTTGTTATTTGTGATCTTGCATGCTTTCCGTCATTACTAGCTCTCTTGGCCAAGTAGATGCTAGCAACTCCAAGAGTTAGTATTTATGCTCGATAGTGGGTTCATGCCTCTAGTAATCTGGGGATGTGACAGAAATCTCTAAGGTACTAGATGTGATGTTGCTACTAGGGAGAAAACAACAATCATTTGTTCATAGAACAATCGTATTGTTTACTTTACACGCAATGCATAATGCAATTATCTGTTGCTTGCAACTTAATACTAGGAGGGGTTCAGATGATAACCTGAAGGTGGATTATTAGTCATAGATGCGGTTGGCTTACGGTCTATGTATAATGTTGTAATACCCAATCAAATCTCAAAGGAGTCAAGATGATTAGTAGATGCATGTATGCTTTCTTGATGTTTGTCAATTGACCCGCTGTAATTTGTTCAGCCAACATGTCATCTATCTTAAGGAGAACCACCACTAGTGAACTATGGACCCCGGTCCTTTCTTTTACCATCAATCTACAACTGTTTACTGTTTTCTATTTACTTTCTGCAAGCTTTTACTTTCTTCCACACAATACGTTTAATCCTTTGTTTTCAGCAAAACTGGTGAGATTGACAACCTCACTGTAAGTTGGGGGCAAAGTTCTGTGGTTGTGTTGTGCAGGATTCCAAGTTGGAAACAACACCTTGGAGGTGTTTCATTGCTCCTACTGGTTCGATAACCTTGGTTTCATAACTGAGGGAACCTTACTGTTGTGCTCATCATACCTTCCTCTTGGGGTTCCCCAACGAGCTCGTTATTACACGAGTCAGCAGTCTACCAACAAGTAGGTTCCTCCATCAAGTCCCCATGAGAGGAAAATATTGAGAGGTCGACTTCTCTCAACATCAAGATGTAGAAAATCTAACACATGGTCACAGCGATGAATATCATAATAGACTTTAACTTATTTCAATCTTATACTAGGGTTTCTCCATCTCCCCAAGAACTAGTGATCTACTCAGACATGGAGGCAATCAACATCATGGAAATAACAATGGAATTTATCATAGACGGATAGTACTTGTATAAATCCACAACGAGTATGGAAATTAAAACAAGATCTAGACAAGATGTAGATGGGATGGATGGAGGTGGTGGTGATGCAGCGGTGGATGATGAAGATCGATGCCTTAGCCTCCCGGATCTGTGTAGGGTGAAGATGGATCCCTGGTGGATTATTTCCCCCTCCAGATGCCTTCTGGTGGTGAGGTTTCGGTGATTTCTAGGTGTTCTGTATGCCGTCCCTCTGATCCTGTTGCACGCGGTTAAACTATTAGAGGAGGCGGAGGCGGCGCGAACTATACGGCCGGAACTATACGGCCGGAAAATTTATTCCGGTCGTATAGTTGGTCGTTTCAACCCTCTGTATCCTTTATTCACTTCTGGTTTTCTTCTGGTATTATTAATATTTCCCAAATAAGCGATTTACGTTGTTTTTGACTCCTTTTCTCCATAGTACAACTGCTCCAAGAAATGTATCCATTGGATGCATCATCTGTCCTGATCCTGGTGGAAACAGATGTAAAATGTGCACGAGAGCGCCCTAAAATACCAAGATCCTACATCTACAATGCAAAATAGTAATGTAAAACATGATGCAAATATGCACTCATCACCTACAGTATTTTAGATTAGGTGGTGTTTGATTGCACAAGAAAATCAAAGGAATTGTACAAAGAGGTTGGAGTGGATGGAAATTTTTCTCCAAAATAGAGTGCAAAGGGATCTTGAAGGAATTCCTAAGAACTATACTCTTTCGAATCAAATAGCATTTTATATAAAAAAATCCTAAGGATCCAAATCCTACACAATTCCTCTGAATCCCAAGGCAAAATCCAAAAAGTAAATATTGGTGTCTTACAAAAATCCTATGTGATTCCTACAATCCGAGGAGGGCGTGAAAGTACAAACACATAAAGAAACCCGGCTTCATTGTGTTGCTATCACATTTGAGATGTTGGTTAATAATACCTTTCATATTCTGACAATGAACAAACTTACTAGTGCAAGACAATGTCAAAACTATATGTTTGGAAGATATATTGATGGTACTGATTCATTACTGGCAATGGTTCATTCTTTTTTTAGGACATAAAGGGTGTGCTCATTCAGTCATATGAAAGGTAAAACATAAACAAGGTAGTTAAAGAATTACCTTCCAATGTGAGATCCCAGCAGTAGGTGCAGCCTTGACTTGCGACCGCAAAAATGAGGCCATCATGTTTAGTGACATCATAGTATTATCGTCTTCCATGACCTAAATGGTCCAGCCATTTCCAAACTTCGCTACAGCCTTCCAGGTAGGCGATTTCAACATCGAACAATGCGAGGAGCTTATAGTCTGTGTAACCCCCAGCTTCTGTGGGCGCTCTGCAGATTACGATCTTCAATAGGTAAAGACATCCATCCCACGACTTTTGGAACTTTTCTCCATACCTGCGGATTCGCCAAAAAAACTTTTGAAATATACATGAGTTTGGAAATGAGTGCAAGTAACTGGGGGAACCCTGGCTGGCTAGTAGCATTACATGTTATATAATGGATTGAAGGTCGATTATTCGATAGGTGTAGATGTTTGCTAGGCACCAGGCCCCACTCTGGTCCATGGCGGCGAGCCAGTCACCGTTCACGCCAACACATAATTTTTCATGCATGAAGGGCAGGATGGTGGTGCGCCGAAGATGGTCGAGGGGCACCACGTCATACACCATGTCGTGCAAATGACATACCCTCGTACTACCATAGTGCTCATCGAACCAATGAGCAGGTTGAGGCATCCTAGACATTACTTGTACTTGAGAGAGAGAAAGATCTTCACCTTGCAAGACTAGGGTTTGATATTGTTTCTTCATATCTTGAATTGTGTTGGATTACTTTTCTATTCTTATTGTGTATCTCCACGGTAATATCGAGAAGAACTCCCTTTATTTAATTATATTGATGATGCTTTCTTCTCTCATGTGTGAGTAAGTTCCTTGGGTGTGGGAGATGTAAGGGATTGGTGAGATGTGATGTGCCTCCATATATTTTCCATTAGTTTGTGATTGATTTTAATCACTATATTATGTGTACTTGACTATCTGTGGGATGCCTAATGCTTGTTGTCCAATTAAGGTCCCAAACAACATGATGCTTTGTTCTACATGGATAGGATCTTGCTCGCTAGCAGACCGGCGAACCCCTAGTGACACGGGGATATCAATGGAAAACTAGTAGAATCGAGGATAATAAGGAACCACAGTGCTTATTGCATTAGTCCTATCCAAGGAGCTTAATTTCTAAGCAACATGAAGGGTCTTAATCGTCTAGTGTCTGACCATGGTTTTGGTAACAGACTAGTAGGATTATTGAATTGGGATGAAATCTACCAAGAGGAGTTCTGGCTAATTATGGGTTGCTCGCCTACACATATACTTATAAGGTTACAATTGTTACACTTATCATTCGTCCACCTAGCACAGTCACTATCACCATGAACTATATCTCCTCACACCTTCTTAGTCATCTGCAAAAAACAACAAACAATCAAATCGTTCTTTACTTTTATGATTTTTATTCCTGAAGTTTACATTTTAGTTTTATTTAAATACATCCAGTTTAATCTAAATTTCATTCTTATTTCACACATGCAGACAATTCACTCGAACACCTGTGACAACTCTGAGTGTGATAGAGACTTGACCCATAAACACTTACCTTTGGACTCCCTGTGGGATCGACATCTATACTTCGAAACTAGCTACAAACGATATGTTCACTTGCAGACATCACAGAGTTAGCTAGGAAATTTGAAAACTCATAAAACATAGGAATCGTTAGTACAACATGTTGGACCACTATATATATGTCTAAAAACATGGCTTGTGGCATTGAGATCCATACTCTTCGGATTGTCTTTATAGAAAGGAACAATTTCATCATCAATTGGAAAATTAAGAATGATCTTTCCTAATATTTCGAAACTCACATCGACAACATTGTTTACTACAAGAAGATGCACACCCCTCTACCTCCGAAAATACAATTAGTTCAAGAGCAATCTATCGCATTTACTTGTAGCTCAAGTTTGACCTAATTTCATTAAATTGTCAGGATGCAAAATCTTAGCAAGAAGTTGAACCTGTTGTCAAAACTCTCGATGGTGGTTTGTGATATATTAAATCACCCCTCAATGGTTACCTCCAAAAAAGTAAAACTTTCAATGCAACCTACAATTTACTTATAGTTCAAAATAGACCTAATTTCAATAAATCGTCACTTTCAAGTGGGCAAATTTAGCTATAGGAATAAGTTTGACAACTCATAAAACATGGGAATCATAAGTACAACATGATGATCCACTATATATGTCTGAAAGCTTGGCTTGTGGCATTCAAATCCATATCCTTCGGGCTTTCTTTACGATAACGAACAATAATCTCATCATCACTCGGAAAATTGAGAATGTTCTTTCCTGGTAGTTGGAAACTCACACTGACAGTACTGATTACTACAAGAAGATACATCCATCTACCTCCAAAGATACATTTAATTCAAGAAAAATCTATCGCGCTTACTTGTAGCTCAAGTTTGAGCTAAAGTTTCGTTAAACCGTCAAGGTGCAAAATCTTAATTAGAAAGAAGTTAAAAACCTATTGTCAAACTCTAGGTTGGTTTCTGATATATTAATTGACCCCCCAATGGGTACACCTCCAAAAAAAAATTGTAAACCATTAGAAGCAACCTACAATTTAGTTGTTGTAGTTCAAGTTTCACCTAATCTCTATAAATAGGCATGAGGTTATTCAAGTGGGGCAGACTTAATTAGCTATAGGGAGTTTGAAAACTCATCAAACATGTGAATCGTAAGTAAAACATGTTAGTCCACTTAATATGCCTAGAAGCTTCGCTTATGGCATTGAGATCCATATTCTTCAGACTTTCTTTACGGAAAAGAACCATCTCGTCATCACTCAGAAAACTGAGAATTTTCTTTCCTCATAGTTGGAAACTCACACCGAAGACACTGTTTACTACAAGAAGATGCACCCATCTACCTCCGAAAATACATTTAATTCAAGAGCAATCTATCACTCTTACTTGTAGATCAAGTTTGACTTAATTTCGTTAAATTAACAAGAAGTCACTGAAGTATGCGAAGTTAGCTAGGAAGCTTGAAAAATCCTAGTACTATAAACTTGGGTATTACGTATAAGAAACCATTGGTCCAGTCTGTGTGATAATTGGGGCGTTGCATTTTATTTTAATTATGGTAGGTCTCGTAGGAACGAGGTGCTTGAGAGTTAACACGGTTGATGGAAGTACAAGTTACATCAAGGACCACATAAAAATGAAAATTGCATCCAAGTCCATGCATTTAGCACAATGACCCTAAACTGAGCAATGAAGTGTGTGTTTTGAGGTTTGCGCATACTAGCATTCATCGTGCTAAAGACTATCAATAGAATATTTCTCGATACTAAGAATGGAAAATAGAAGATCCAATGGTTAACAATGTTTGGATTTGCCAGTCTTGATCCAACGATTAATGTTCAAAGTTAATCCGTACACTATATGAAGTGGTATGGTATTGTAAGACATAAGACAAGATAAAGATAAGATAAGAAGTACTACGAATGGCCGATCTAATGGTGGGTCTCATAGGAGCGAGGTGCTTGAGAGTTAACACGGTCGGTGGAAGTAAAAGTTACATCAAGGACCTCATAAAAAGTGAAAATTGCATCCAAGTCCATGCATTTAGCACAAGGACCCTGAAACTGAGCAATGAAGTACTTTGTGTTTTGAAGTTTGCACATACTAGCAATCATCATGCTAAAGACTATCAGTAGAATCTTTCTAGAGTCTAAGAATGGAAAAGAAGATCCAACGGTTAGCAATGTTTGGATTTGCCAGTCTTGGTCCAACGGTCAGTGTTCAAAGTTAATCCCACTATGTAGTGGTATGGTATTGTAAGATATAAGAGACAAGATAAAGATAAGATAAGAAGTACTGTGAATGGCCGATATAATGGTAGGTCTCGTAGGAGCGAGGTTCTTGAGAGTTAAAACGGTCAGTGGAAGTGCAAGTTACATCAAGGAACTCATAAAGAATGAAAATTGCATCCAAGTCCATGCATTTATCACACGGACCCTGAAACTGAGCAATGAATTAAGTGTGTGTTTGAGGTTTGCGCATACTAGCGTTCATCATGCTCAAGACTATCAGTAGCATCTTTCTAGATGCTAAGAATGGAAAAGAAGATCTAACGGTTAGCAATGTTTGGATTCGCTAGTCTTGATCTAACGGCCAATGTTCAAAGTTAATCCATACACTATATGTAGTAGTACGGTATTGTAAGAGATAAGACAAGATAAAGATAATATAAGAAGTATAGTACTGCGAATGGTCAATCTTTTGAATAACCTTCCCTCCGATGTTTGGGAAGCAAGTGAAAATTTCAAAAACCAGAAAAGTTTGAATTTCTGTGCCACTAAGGACCCAAGTGGTATCCTTCCTATGTACTCCCCGTCCCTACTCCACACCAACACGCAGCTGCCAAACACGGCAGAGACACAGAGCCGATGTACCAAGGCACATGAGCGCAGTGCCATGCTGTGGAAGAGGGAGAGATCAGCCGGGCCGGTGCGCGAGGGGAAAGGGGAGGAGAGATGGAGGATAGCGAAGGAGAGAGAAAACACATGATTTGTTTTGTATGCTTAGGTCCTGAAATTTTCTACTAGTAGAGTGTACACTAAAAGGCCGTAGGAGTACCTCGTGTCAGGAACCCATCATAACTTTGCTGTGACATGGAACCGCCTTCAAATCCTCTTCACTGCTGCCCTCTTCCCCTGCCAACGTTTATTCTCTCAGCATGCATAGCGCGTGGATAGAAGTGAGCATATGTCTAAGAAAAGAAATATACTACTCCCGCATTGTGTAAAAAATCACACCTTAAGGCCTACTATGTGGCATCCGCTAAGGTTCACCATATACATAGTGGAAAAAATAAAGTTATCTTTAAGCCTAAGGTGCACCTCAAGCTTGTGGGTTTCCCATAGAGAATAGAAAAATCATTACCCCTCTCTCCTTATTTCATGTGATCATTTTCAAAAGGGGTTCAAAAATTTCAAGATGCAAAATCTTAGCAGCTGGAAGTCGAACCAGTCGTCAAAACTCTTTGTGGTTTCTAATATATAAATTGACCGCTCGATGGGTACCTCCAAAAGCTTTTCCATAAAACTTTCAAAGCAACCTAAAATTTATTACTTGTAGTTCAAATTTGACCTTATTTCAATACATCGACATAAAGTTATTCAACAAGTGGGCGGGGTCAGCTAGGAACCTTGAAAACTCTTAAAACATGGGAATAGTAAGTAAAACACATTGGTCCACCTAGCTTATATGTCTATAAGCTTGGATTATGGCATTCAGATCCATATTCTTTGGACTTTCTTTACGGAAAAGAATCATTATTCACTCACAAAACTAAGATTTTTTTTCCTGATAGTTGGAAACTCACACCAACGACATTGTTTACTACAAGGATATGCACCCATCTACCTCCAACAAGACATTTAATTCAAGAGCAATCTATCGCACTTACTTGTAGCTAAAGATTGACTTAATTTCGTTAAATTGACAAGAAGTCACCAAAGTGCGTGAAGTTAGCTAGGAAGCTTGAAACATCCTAGTACTAAAAAGTTGGGTATTATGCATAAGAAACCGTGGTCCAGTTTGTGTGATAATTGGGGCGGTTACATTTTATTTTAACCTTGGTAGATGTCGTAGGAGTGAAGTGCTTGAGAGTTAACATGGTCAGTGGAAGTACAAGTTACATCAAGAACCTAAAAATGAAAATTTTATCCAAGTCCATGCATTTAGCACAAGGACCTTGAAACTAAGCAATGAAGTGTGTGTTTTGAGTTTTGCGCATACTAGCGTTCATCGTGCTAAAGACTATTAGTAGAATCTTTCTAGATGCTAAGAATGGAAAAGCATATCCAACGGTTGGCAATGTTTGGATTTTCCAGTCTTGATCCAACGATCAATGTTCAAAGTTAATCCGTACACTATGAAGTGGTATGGTATTGTAAGAGATAAGACAAGATAAATATAAGAAGTACTACGAATGGCTCATCAAATGGTAGGTATCATAAAAGTGAGGTTCTTGAGAGTTAACACGGTCGATGGAAGTACAGTGATATCAAGGACCTCATAAAAATAATTGATCCAAGTCTATGCATTTAACACAAGGACCCTAAAACTGAAGAATGAAGTATGTGTTTTGAGGTTTGTGCATACTAGCGTTCGTTGTGCTAAAGACTATCAGTAGAATTTTCTAGATGCTAAGAATGGAAAGAAGATCCAATGGTTAGCAATGTTTGGATTTGCCAGTCTTGATCCAACGGACAATGTTTCACGGTTAATCCGTACGCTATGCAGTGGTATGGTATTGTGTAAGACAAGATAAAGATAAGATAAGAAGTACTGTGAATTGTGGATTTAATGGTAGGTATTGTAGGAGCGAGGTGCTTGAGGGTTAATAAGGTTGGTGGAAGTACAAGTTACATCAACGACCTCATAAAAATAAAAATTGGATCCAAGTCGATGCATTTAGCACAAGGACCCTGAAACTGAGCAATGAAGTATTCTGTGCTTTGAGTTTTGCGCATACTAGTGTCCATCGTGCTAAAGACTATCAGTAGAATCTTTCTAGATGCTAAGAATGGAAAAGAAGATCTAACGGTTAGCAATATTTGGATTTGCTAGTCTTGATCCAACGGTCAATATTCAAAGTTAATCCGTACAATATATGCACTCGTATCGTGTTGTAAGAGATAAGACAAGATAAAGATAAGATAAGAAGTACTACGAATGGCCGATCTAATGGTAGGTCTCGTAGGAGCGAGGTGCTTGAGAGTTAACACGGTGGATGGAAGTACAAGTTACATCAAGGACCTCGTAAAAAATGAAAATTGCATCCAAGTTCATGCATTTAGCACAAGGAGCCTGAAACTGAGCAATGAAGTGTGTGTTTTGAGGTTTGCACATACTAGCGCTCATCATGCTAAAGACTATCATTAGAATCTTTCTAGATGCTAAGAATGGAAAAGAAGATCTAACGGTTAGCAATGTTTGGATTTGCCAGTCTTGATCCAACGGTCAATGTTAAAAGTTAATGCATACACTACATGAATTGGAATGGTTATATACGTAAGAAATAAGACAATATGAAGATAAGATAAGAAGTATTGCAAATGGCCGATCTAATGGTAGGTCTCGTAGGAGCGAGGTGCTTGAGAGTTAACACGGTGGGTGGAAGTACAAGTTACATCAAGGACCTCATAAAAAATGAAAATTGCATCTAAGTACATGCATTTAGCAGAAGGATCCTAAAATTGAGAAATGAAGTGTGTGTTTTGAGGTTTGCGCATACTAGCATTCATCATGCTAAAGGCTATTAGTATAATATTTCTCAATGCTAAGAATGGAAAAGAAGATCCAACGGTTAGCAATGTTTAGATTTTCCAGTCTTGATCAAATGGTCAATGTTCCGTACACTGTACAGTTGTATGGTATTGTAAGAGATAAGATAAGATAAAGATACGATAAGAAGTAGTGCAAATGGCCGCTCAAATGGTAAGTCTTATAGGAGCAAGGTGCTTGAGAGTTAACACTGTCGGTGGAAGTACAAGTTACATCAAGGACCTCATAAAAATTGAAAATTGCATCCAAGTCCATGCATTTAGCACAAGGACCCTGGAACTGAGAAATGAACTAAGTGTTTGTTTTGAGGTTTGCACATACTAGCGTTCATCATGCTCAAGGCTATTAGTAGAATCTTTCTATATGCTAAGAATGCAAAAGAAGATCCAACAGTTAGCAATGTTTGGATTTGCTAGTATTAACCTAACAATCAATGTTCAAAGTTAATCCGTACACTATATGAAGTGGTATGGTATTGTAAGGGATAAGACAAGATAAAGGTAAGATAAGTAGTAATGCGAATGGCCGATCTAATGGTGGGTCTCATCAGAGCGAGGTGCTTGAGAGTTAACACGGTCGGTGGAAATACAATTTACATCAAGGACCTCATAAAAATGAAAATTGCATCCAAGTCCATGCATTTAGCACAAGGACCCTGAAACTGAGCAATGAAGTACTTTGTGTTTTGAGGTTTTTGCATACTAGCGTTCATCGTGCTAAAGACTATCATTAGAATCTTTCTAGATGCTAAGAATGGAAAAGAAGATCCAACGGTTAGCAATGTTTGGATTTGTCAGTCTTGATCCAATGATCAATGTTCAAAGTTAATCCCTACACTCTATAGTGGTATGGTATTGTAAGATATAAGAGACAAGATAAAGATAAGATAAGAAGTATTGCGAATGGCTGATCTCATGGTAGTTCTCGTAGGAGCATGGTGCTTGAGAGTTAACACGGTCGTTGGAAGTACATGTTACATGAAGGACCTCATAAAGAATGAAAATTGCATCCAAGTCCATGCATTTAGCACAACGACCCTAAAACTAAGCAATGAATTAAGTGTGTGTTTTAAGGTTTGCGCATACTAGCATTCATCGTGCTCAAGACTCAGTAGAATCTTTCTAGATGCTAAGAATGGAAAAGATGATCCAATGATTAGCAATGTTTGGATTTGCCAGTCTTGATCCAATGGTCAATGTTCAGAGTTAATCCGTACACTATATGTAGTTATATGGTATTGTTAGATATAAGAAAAGATAAAGATAAGATAAGAAGTATAGTACTGCGAATGGTCGATCTTTTGAATAACCTTCCCTCCCGATGTTTGGGAAGAAAGTGAAAATTTCAAAAGCCGGAAAAGTTTGAATTTTTGTACCGCCAAGGACCAAAGTGGTTTACTTCTTAATACTCCTCATCCCTACTCCACACCAACATGTGGATGCCGAACACGCCAGTGACACACAGCCACCGTACCAAGGCACACGTGTGCAGCGCCATGCCGTGGACGAGGGAAAGATTAGCCGGGCCGATGCGCGAGGGGAAAGGGGAGGAGAGATGGAGGATAGCGAAGGAGAGAGAAAACACATGATTTGTTTTGCGTGCATAGGTCCAGAAATTTACTACTAGTAGAGTGTAAATTGTAAGGCCGCAGGAGTACCTCATGTCAGGAACCCATCATAACATTGTTGTGACATGGAACCACCTTCAACTCTTCATCGCTGCTGCCCTCTTCCCCTGCCAACATTTTATTCTCTCAGCATGTACAACATGTGGACAGAGGTGAGCATATGTCTAAGCAAATAAATATACTACTCCCGCATTGTGTAAAATATTACACCTTAATAAGGCCTACTATGTGGCATCCGCTAAGGTCCACCTTATACATAGTGGAAAAAATAAATTTATCTTTAAGCCGAAGGTGCACCTCAAGCTTGTGGGTTTCCCATAGAGAATAGAAAAATCATTTCCCCTCTCTCCTTATTTCATGTGATCGTTTTCAAAAGGGGTTCAAAATTTTCAAGATGCAAAATATTAGTACTAGAAGCCGAACCAGTCGTCAAACTCTTTGTGGTTTCTGATATATTAATGGACCTCTCAATGGGTACCTCCAAAAGCTGTTTTCATAAAACTTTCAAAGCAACGTACAATTTATTAATTGTAGTTCAAGTTTTACCTTATTTGGATACATCGGCGTAAAGTCATTCAACAAGTGGGCGGGGTCAGCTAGGAACCTTGAAAACTCTTAAAACATGGGAATCATAAGTAAACCACATAGGTCCACCTAGCTAATATGTCTATAAGCTTGGCTCATGGCATTGAGATCCATATTCTTCAGACTTCCTTTACAGAAAAGAATCATCTCGTCATCACTCAGAAAACTAGGAATTTTCTTTCATGATAGTTGGAAACTCACACCGATAACATTTTTAACTACAAGAATATGCACCCATCTACCTTCGAAAAGACATTTAATTCAAGAGAAATCTATCGCACTTACTTGTAGCTAAAGTTTGACTTAATTTCATTAAATTGACTAGAAATCACCAAAGTGCATGGAGTTATCTAGGAAGCTTGAAAAATCCTAGTACTAAAAACTTAGGTATTACGTATAAGAAACCGTGGTCCAGTTTGTGTGATAATTGGGGCGGTTGCATTTTGCTTCAACCTTGGTAGGTCTCGTAGGAGCGAGGTGCTTTACAGTCAAAATGGTCGGTGTAAGTACAAGTTCCATCAAGGACCTCATAGAAAATGAAAATTGTATCCAATTCCATGCATTTAGCACAAGGACCTTGAAACTGAGCAATGGAGTGTGTGTTTTGACGTTTGTGCATACTAGCATTCATTGTGCTAAAGACTATTAGTAGAATCTTTCTAGATACCAAGAATGGAAACGAATATCCAATGGTTAGAAATGTTTTGATTTGCCAGTCTTGATCAAAAGATCAATGTTCAAAGTTAATCCATACACTATAAGTAGTGGTATGGTATTGTAAGAGATAAGAGAAGATAAAGATAGAGATAAGATAATAAGTACTACGAATGGACGATCTAATGGTAGGTCTAGTAGGAGCGAGGTGCTTGAGAGTTAACACGGTCGATGGAAGTACAAGTTACATCAAGGACCTCATAAAAAATAAAAATTACATCCAAGTCCATGCATTTAGCTAAAGGACCCTAAAACTGAGCAATGAAGTACCGTGTGTTTTCAGGTTTGCGCATACTAGCGTTCAATGTGCTAAATACTATCAGTAGAATCTTTCTAGATGCTAAGAATGGAAAAGAAGATCCAACGGTTAGCAATGTTTGGATTTGCCAGTCTTGATCCAGCGGTGAATGTTCAAAGTTAATCCCTAAGCTATGTAGTGGTATGGTATTCTGAGAGATAAGAGGCAAGATAAAGATAAGATAAGAAGTACTGTGAATGGCCAATATAATGGTAGGTCTCGTAGGAGCGAGGTGCATGAGAGTCAACACGGTCGGTGGAAGTACAAGTTACATCAAGGACGTCATAAAAAATAAAATTGCATCCAAGTCCATGCATTTAGCACAAGGACCCTAAAACTGAGCAATAAAGTGTGTGTTTTGAAGTTTGCATATACTAGCGTTCATCGTGCTGATGAAGACTATCAGTAGAATCTTTCTAGATGTTAAAAATGTAAAAGAAGATCCAACAGTTAGCAAAATGTTTGGATTTGCCTGTCTTGACCCAACTTGTCGTCAAAACTCTCGTTGGATGGTTTCTCATATATTAATTGTGACCCCCGATGGGTACCTCGAAAAGCTTTTTCGTAAAAAATTCATAGTAACCTACAAATTACTTGTAGTAGTTAAAATTTGACCTAGTTTCGATCAATCGACATAAAGTCATTCAAGTGGGCAGAGTTAGGTAGGGAGTTTGAGAACTCATAAAACACGAGAAATCATAAGTACAATATGCTGGTCCACTATATATATATATGTGTGTGTGTGCGCGTGCATTTGTTTGTGTGTGTGAAAACTTTGGCTTGTGGCATTTAGATCAATATTCTTCGGACTTCCTTTACGGGAGATAATAATCACGACATCACTCAGAAATTGAGAATATCCTTTCCTAGTAGTTGGAAACTTACACCTACGACATTGTTTACTACAAGAAGATGCACCCATCTACCTCTAAAAAGACATTTAATTCAAGAGCAGTCTATCACGCTTACTTGTAGCTCAAGTCTAAGTTAATTTCATTAAACTAATGCAAAATCTTAGCAAGAAGTTAAACCATGCCTATCATCAAAACTCTCAGTGCTTTTTGATATATTAATTGACCCCCTCCCCCAATGGGTACCTCCAAGAGAGATCTTTCGTCAAACTTTCAAAGCAACCTACGATTTACTTGTGGTAGTTCAATTTTTACCTAATAATTTCGATAAATCGGCATAAAGTCACTCAAGTGGGCGAAGTTAGCTAGGAAGTTTGATAACTCATAAAACATGGGAAATCGTAAGTACAACATGTTGGTCGACTATATATGTCTGAAAAATTGCCTCGTGTGTCATTTAGATCCATATTCTTCGGACTTGCTTTACGGGAAAGAAGAATCTCGTCATCACTCAGAAAATTTAGAATGTTCTTTCCTGAGATAGTTGGAAACTCATACTGATGGAATTTTTTACTACAATAAGATGCACCTATCTACCTCTGAAAAGACATTTAATTCAAGAGCAATCTATCGTGCTTACTTGTAGCTTAAGTTTGACCTAATTTCGTTAAATTGTCAAGATGCAAAATCTTAGCAAGAAGTTGAACCTATCGTCAAAACTCTCGGCGGTTTGTGATATATTAATTGACCCCCCGATGGGTACCTCCAAAATATTTTTCATAAAACTTTCAAAGGAACCTACAATTTACTTGTAGTTCAAATTTGACCTAATATAACTTCAAAAAGACAATTATGTTTGTTAAAATTTTGGCTCATGACATCACTCGAGAAATTGAGAATGTTCTTTCCTGATAGTTGGAAAATCACACTAACGAAATTTTACTACAATTAGATGCACCCATCTACCTCTCAAAAGACATTTAATTCAAGAGAAATATATCGTTCTTACTTGTAGCTCAAGTTTAACCTCAATTCGTTAAACAGGCAAGAAGTCTCTAAAGTGTGCGAAATTAGCTAGGAAGCTTGAAAAATCCTAGATAGTACTAAAAACTTGGGTGTTATGTATAAGAAACCGTGGTCCACTTTGTGTGATATATAATTGGTGTGGTTGCATTTTTCTTTTAACAATGGTTAGTCCCATAGGAGTGAGCTGCTTGAGTTAACAAGGTCGATGGAAGTACAAGTTACATTAAGGACCTCATAATAAATTAAAATTGCATCCAAGTCCATGTATTTAGCACAAGGACCCTAAACCTTAAAACGCTAAAACCCTACACCCTAAACACATGTCTACTCATTTGTCTAAAAATGGGCGGTGGCAAGCTCTCGTGTGGCATGTTTAATGAGCCCTAGTTCGTCTAGTCGACTCGTTTAAGCTTGGTTTGCTTTCTTAACGAACATATGTGAGAAAAAATTCTCATTAATGTTAACGTCTTAAACAATATAGTTAAAGAGTTTCCTGAGGTACTCGTTAAGAGCTCGATCACAATAAAGAGCTTAGAAAGTGTGTTTGCCTAATTTCTTGTATGCCAGTTATTTAATTGTGTACCGTGGGTACTATGTATACGAGAGAGAGAGAGGGGGAGAGATCAAGCTAACAACCCATGGTTGGATGGTTTTGAGTGAAGTGGTACCCCCTAGCCCACCAGAGTTCCAACCCCATCAGGTTTGGCACTTTGGTGTCTCATAAAAGGCGAAATATTATTCTTAAGTGGGAACTGATGTCCCCTTCTATAGCTTGGTGTGTAGACTTCATCAAGCTCAAGTGCCCCTCCACGGATTTTTAGTCTCAAGACATAGTATTTCGTAGGTGGTCATATAGAGGTAGGGTGTGCATGCGTTCATAGGGGTGAGTGTGTATGCATTTGTGAGTGTCTGCGATTTGTATTGGATTTTCACAAAAAATGTTTGAGGCCTTTGGTTTGTATTGAGTTTTGCTCGGTAACCCAAAAGTACCTATGATGCAAGTCAAACTAGGTCACTAGGAGCATGGTGCATCGTTCGAATTTTGGGGTCTACTCTAAGAGAATCTTTTGCTTAACTAGTAAGTTGCACGTGCCATGCATGTGAGGCTCAGATAATAGATGCCTGATATATCATCACTATATAAAATTATAATAGGTAAAGTACAAAAATATAAATTTGATCAACATCTATAAAGTATGGGTGTATATTTGGTTCTTCTACTTTGTATCAACATGTGTAGAAGTCAAATATTATTAGCTACCTAACACTTGAAATTGTTGGTAACATGGTCTAGAGAAACGACCGAGAAGATTCTAGTATGATGGAGAAGTGTGTTTTGAGGTTTGCGCATATCATTAATTATGCTGAAGACAATCAATAGAATCTTCTAGATGCTAGAATGGAAAAGAAGATCCAACAGCTGGAAATGTTAGGATTTACGAGTCTCGGTCCAACAGTCAATATTCAAAGTTATTCGTATACTATATAGTGGTAAGATTCCTAGACCTAGGTCCAAACAACGGAGAGGGTGAGTCTAGCTAAGTTTTTTGGACCCTGGGTCTATACAAGACACATGTCTAAGGGAATTAAATGGCAGTTGAACCCACTTGTTAGTGTCTAGAAGGTTTTTTTATTTTTTATTTCTACTCAGAAGAGTGGGTCCCCTATATGGTCTAAATGGTGGAGCAGATTTTTATTTTCTTAGACACGAGGCTAGTAAATTTCTAAGCTACGTCTAGTAAGAGTGTGTGCAGTGTCTAGAAGTAGCTATGAAAACTACTTTTGCTCCAACATTTAGAACTAAAGTGGGTCCACACAGCCATGCTAAAAAGAAAAAGAAAAACAGACTATTATCCACTAACTAGTGGGCCCTCCTGCTAATAGATTCTCTTAGACATAACTCTAGCACTAGACTCACCTTGAAGGATCGTTTTGTTAGAACCACCCACTCCATCGTTTATACATATGTTTAAGACTTGACGTCGTGCTTGCTCTGATGTCTGGGGCCTATGGGCTCACTACTGTGGGGCCCCGTTGTTATTAGTGGTTTAGTTATATCCTATAGCAGCTAACGAATGTTATCTCTGAATCCTCTAGCTCTTCCTTCTCGATGAAGGCTCGACGCTCAGCTTAGAAGGATGGTTACGTGGGCAGTAGGAGGCGACATGCCCATCAATAGCGAGGTGCCTATGGTGACTTCGTCAAGCTTAAGCCCCCCACTGGACAGTCTGAAGACACAATCTTTCAGAGGTGCTCATAGGGGTAGGATGTGCGTTCATGCGTTCATAGGGGTGAGTGTGTGTATGCATTTGTGAGCGTGTCCGTTTTTTAGTGGGTTTCACAAAAAAGAGAGAGATGGGCCTTCCGTTTATATTAAGTTTTGCTCGGTTTTCCCAAAGTAATTGTAATGGTCACTGGTGTCTAGGGTCTATGGGCTCACTACCGGGGGGCACATTATTAGTGGTTCAGTTACATCCCATAGAAGCCATCGAATGTGAGCTCCGATCCCCTAGCACTTCCTTCGCCACGAAGCCTCGACACTCGGCTTTGAAGGATGGTTATGAGAGTAGTGAGAGGCGATGTTCCCATCAATATATAGTGAGGTGCCTATGGTGACTTTGGCAAGCTCAAGCCCCGTCGGATCAATCTCAAGATCCAGTCTTTCTAAAGTGCTCATATGTATAGGGTGTGCGTACCTGCATTCATAGGGGTGAGTGTGTGTATGCATTTGTGAGCATCTCCGTTTTGAGTGGGTTTTTGCATAAAGAGAGGGGGGCTTTGGTTTATTTATTTATTGTGTTTTGTTTTTTTCCAAAAGTACATGTAATGCAAGTCAAACTAGGTCAGTGGTGTTTGGAGCCCACGGGCTCTCTAGCGCAGGCCCCAGTTATCAGTGGTCGAGTTAAATCCAATAGTAGCCAGCGAATGTGAGCACCGCCTCCCCTACCTATTCCTTCTCCACGAAGCCTCTAAGCTAGGCTTTGAAGCACGCTTGTTTTTCGAGCAATGTTGGCGGATTCAGTCATGTCGGTTCGGCGAACAATAGGGGATCTTGAAGCGCAAGACGGCCAGGTTAGGGTAAGTACGCCAGAGTTCACGGTCTCAATTTATTTTCTAGAATTCAGCTTATGGGTTCTCTCCTTTTGGGGTTTTTCTCTATTCTACCTGTCTCGATCAATGATGTTTCCTGGGTTCAGATGCCGACACGGATGGTAGATGCGGAGTTGTATGGCATCGTTACCGATGCGGATCTCAGCCTCTAGTGCGACTGCGCCCTGGCGCCCCGTCACCGTGTCGCATTCGAGGGAACGAACTTCGGCTGCAGGTTCTTGGGTTGCAACTACGAATGCGAGCGCTGCATGTTTGTCCACTAGGTAGATCTACCGCACTCACTTTTGCTGCAGCGCGCGATGATGTCGATGTGGTTACGGCTTGAGATCCGCGATGACCTCGAAGAGGAGGAGCAGGAGCGTCATCAGATGCATGCCGAGGAGTTGGCTGCAGAGTTAGTGGATGTCTCCAACTCACTACCCTCAGTCGTAAATAGGATAGATGCTCTTAGATTTGTGTAATTAGAGCCGAACATTAGGTTCTTAACCAAATATGGTCTACAATATAGATATTTAGCATGTTCATGATGCTTTTCATGACTAGATGTAGATTCCACTGATAATTAAGTAATCCCCTTTTGTTTACTAGTACTCACCATCTCATAGTACTGCCACGCTAAATTACACTAGCTTAATTAATATTGGAGTAGTTGATAGTCTGCTTACAGCCTGTCTGGAGTTTTTGGTTACTAATAATTGATCTGGTTTATGTGTTACTGCTATATGTATCTATATATGAGTATCGCTACATTTTTTGCATATTTGTGCACCTCCCCTGTCGTGTAACTTCTTTACCCAGCGCGTCCACCTTTCCATCGCATCAGCGCAATCTCTGGTGAGTCCTCAACCATCCGGATAGTTTTTTAGGTGATTGCTAATTGAAATAGGAGATCTATATGACATATTAGGAAGCTGGGATCACCATGGATATAGCCGTGGAATTAGTTCTAAGGTCCACTGAAAATAGGTAAGTATATGCTACCAAGAAAAGTCTTATGAGGATCGGAAGCTTGCCCCTGGCTTTATTTCACAGAACGGTCCTCTGCTGAACAATGCAGATGTAATTTGCCGCATATCGTTCATAAATAGATTGTTGTTTGCTGGTGTCCTGTATTGCTAAGTTCTTTAAATTATATTTTTCGGTAAAGGGGAACACGCCCAATCATTGGCATCATATTAATGCATGTATCCTTCTTTGCATTGCGAAGTTGATGTGTTCTTTCCTAAAATTTAATGGTTTTGCTGCATTTCATTTAGCATCATGCGCATGTCCCACCTGTGGAGGAGGCATTATTGAGTGACAAGTGTTTTTATGTATCCAACTGCTTTGCTAGAATTTCAGTAACCTATGCTTTGTCCCCGAAAACATTTTTTCGATAAAGAGAGCTTTATTACTTAAAATGTCCCCTAAAATATACTGATTATTTTTGTTGCATCATGATTTGCAGAAACAAAGTCATTCTGATTTGTTGCCACTTACTAAGGCCAGGACTACTCATGTGCCTGCTAAGAAGGCAAACCCTAATGTATGACCCTTTTCATGTCGGTTTTGTTTCCCATGTTTGGGAAATATGCATCTATGGTTATTTGCCATTTGCGGTGCCACTATGGAGTTTGCACGATGTGTGCACCTGAATTTGGATTATTATTTTTGAAACGAGAATTTGGTTTAATTTTTTTGAAATTAGAATCTGGTTTAATTTTGGATTTGTTATCTACAGTTTCCACTTTATTCATATTGCTCATGGCGTAATGGTGCTGGTCACTACAAGGATTTGACAATTGCTTGTCTTCAGGACAAATACAAAGCTCATATACACATGATTTCGTGCCTTCAAGAGAAAGAGAAACACCAGGATAACCAGATTAGGCGCTTGCAGGAAGAAGTGGCCACATCCACTAAGAGCATAGCTGATTTGACTGTAGGATGGAATACATCAATTTCAGTTGCTCATGATGCTGCTATTGATTTTCAAAAGTTCGTTGCTGATAACTTAGTTCCCGGGTCGCCTGATGTGGATGGCGACGAGCTGATATGCCAGGCGTACGACCAGATCATGGAACAGGTGGGAATGCGAGATGACAATATTTTCAATTCAGATCTAGAAGCTGATGAGACGCTGACAGAAATTCGAGATTCTCCACGCTCATATAATCCCGATCCTACACAAGATGAGGAAATATGTAAACCATATGGACCGCTCTACTTTCATTTTGGAAGGGTTTGGGTCTCTTGTGTGGATGACTGTTTGTTAAGTCAGGTACTATAACTGTTTTTTTGCTATACTGGTGTGTGGTGTCCACAAATCTATATATTTGATGTACTATTATGACATATATAATGTACCTGGCTTTATGTGACTATATTTGGCAACAATAGTCGTCTTATTCGAACTTGCGGTGGTTTTTTATCTTTCAATTTTTTTCCTTCTGAGTTCTGTTAATGATGATGTTAATGCTAGTTGCGAGTGATTTGTTAGCATGTTTATGGTAGTAAACCAAAACTTGTAGTTTTAGATTGTGGAATTTCTGGTCGATGTTTAAACTCTAGATCTTGATATCATAGAATGGGCAGGCTTCTACCACCTGGAATATTTTATACCGAGCAATTCATTGTATCACACGAATAAGTGCACAAACTTGATGTATGTAGGAGGGAAACTGAGCAACGCAAGTTCACAAACTTGTATCAGTCGTGTGGTTGCTACTATTAATACATCGGGGGTTTTCCCCTAAAAAGCGGGGTTCGCAAAAAAATATAGTGGGGTGAAAGTTAGTTTCGAGTTCAAGGAAGCTCAGTCGTGTGCCCCTCGAACGCATCATCATCTTCTCCACCTAGCCACCCTCCCTCGACCGGACTGTCCCCACCACTCCACCGTTGAACACCACCACACCGCCATTCGCTGGTATGTACGTCCCCAACCTCCAGCCATTACGGGCTTTCTGAAGGATAGAATGCATTTATTTTGGGCATTGCGAACTAAATGAGCTGGTGGCGTTTCTACTGTCACCTCCTGGATTCTTCTTTTCTATTGTGCAATCACAAGTGACTCGGCCAAGTTTGACCCGGCCAAAGCACATTCTGTTGAGCGCCTGAAGTCCCAAGTTTTGGTGATCACCCCATTTGGCCCAGTCAATTTCATTTTCAAGTAACTGATGTGGGTACTTGCCATAAACTTGTTGAGAGCAGGCCTACCGAGTAACGCATGATACACACTTTCCAAGTTCACAAATCCAAACTCCAAATTCTCAGTCTGGCAGTTCTCCTTTGTGCCGAATAACAAATCAACTCGGACCTTGCCAATGGGCTTGCAGGAGATACCCGACACAATGATGTGGACAGTTGTCCTCGTTGCTTGGAGCATGTTCTCTGGTATTCTCAACTTGTGCATGGTGTCCTTGTACATGATGTTGATGCTACTACCATTGTGGATCAGCACCTTGGAGAATATCACGTTGATATTTGGCCTAATGAATGTCGGATCCAACACCAGTGCATACGATCCAGGACTCGGCATGTCTTTGGGGTGATCCTTGATACTCCATGTGATTTCCTGATCCGCCCAAGGCATATACCTCGTCACTGCGGGCATAAACACATCTACCTCCATATGTCAGTGTTGGAAACTTTTTCTATCTGTTTCCTCGGTGGTGAACATACAATAACTTTGGTGATGCTCTATGTATTCATTTCTCCTATCATTCCCCGGATACCTTTGGTTTTATTGTTGATGTCTACCTGATGCATTGCATATCTTCTCTCATGGTTTTCATACCTCGGTGGAGGTGGTGGCAACATCAGCTGTTTCCCATTTGCTTAGTGAGTTTCTGCTGCCGAGGTGCATCATGCCGAGGTGCATCGTGTCGAGGTCCGTCATGCCAAGGTGCATCGTGCCGAGGTGCTTGAGCGTTTGTAGGGGTTCGCGTATGAAAACAATAAAATTTTACCCTACGCCCTGAACCCCTGATGCTAGTAGGACCTATCTATTAGTAATGCACTAACAGGAGGGGCTTTTCACGAACTTACCCTTGAAGACCAAAAAGCATTGTCAACGCTTAGGAGAGCGTGGTTGATGTAGACGAGCCGAAGCCTACGTCAAGGTCATGATGAAGTCCTTGCGCTCCTGTGCCTCCGACGACTTGAGTGTCTCGAGTGTGACACCTCGCGGGGAGTTACATGCATCCGGTGCCTGACGATGACTCCCGCTTCCCCGATCCAGCAGTAGTTGCGGAAGTAGAGCTCCTGGATCCGAATCCCGCAGCATGACGGCGCTCTGTGGTGAAAATGTCTCTCGTTCGCGCAATCCGAACTTGGGACCACGGTCACGGGATATAGAGAGAGAGAGAGAGAATCAACTAGAAGGTTTCCCCAAAAGAGAGGGAACTTTATTGATTATTATGTGTATTTCTTTGGCCAAATACCCCCACTATATACAGGAGGAGGGGAGGTACTACCTCCCTCAAAGTCCTGGGGTGGGACTAAAGGAGGGGGAGAGGGGGCGCCGCTCGCCAGCCCTAGTAGGCCCCGCACAGGGGGGCTTGGCCCAGCCGGCCACCCCCTTGCCTCCTCTCTCCTCTTGCCTTTCCCTCATGGGCCCTTTCCCCTCCGGGATTTGGCCCATTAAGCGTTTTGACCTTTTAATTGATTTCTCTTTTATTAAATAATTATGAATAAATGTTTAAATCAATATTTAACATTCATTCACATATTATTGAATCTTCATGACTATGGAACACCTTCCACCTCCACTCTGAACATCCTCCGGACTCACCGAAACCCTTCCGGTTTTCTCTCTTCTCTTCTTTGGTGATTGTACCGATCCTGCAAACACTCTCTAAGCATCATCAATCCCTTAAGAGTGATACCCCACGGTTCGGGGACACTCCAGAGATAGTCGGACAATCCCGGACTAATGATCGATAGAGGGACCTGGATGGCCATGTCCCCCTATGCATTCAACGAAGATCTTTCGTCGTTTGAACCAGGACAGTCGTGTCTTATTCCTTTTGTCCCTCGATACTTGTATTTCCTGAGATCTGATCAATCAAATCACCATGTCGTGTTCAATCTCATTACCGAACAATGCTACTTGGCTCGTTTTGACAAGTGACAGATCAAATCACACGCTGCGCAGCTATTGGATATAACTTCTCCGAGTGGGCCCTAGAGTATCTTTTTGTCACGCGGATGGACAAATCCCTCCCTTGACATATATTTCCTCTATGGTTCCTCCGAATACCTGAACACACCTTTATTGTCACTGTATTACCAAGTGACGTTTGATGCTATCTAAGCATTCTCGGGAGACAGTGATTGATATAGTCTCACGGTCTAAGGAATAGTCTACGAGGTCTATTCTAATCATTGTAACTTGAACTTCGTGACATGATCGGGTCACGATGTTTAGGTGGGGTATTGGTTCATCATCTCATTCTCAGAATGAGTTGGCTCCATTTCCATCTAGCATAAATGCCACATGATCAGGAAACCTTAATCATCTATTGACCAATGAACAAGTGACTAGTGTTTCACCGGGAGCCCCTGGTTGTTTATATAGCACACATGTATTGATGTTTCCTTTCAATACAGTTATAGCATGATATAAAACTTAATCATAAATTTTATGAAATATGATAATAATCCTTATTATTATTTGTCTTTAGGGCATATTTCCAACTGTCTCCCACTTGCACTAGAGTACAAATAAACTAGCTGCATTTGTTCTTAATCTGTGGCACCATATATCCTGGTACCCTAAACATGCTTGCTCATGGAAGAGGTTGACCCTTGGGCCTGTACTTTACAGACCAAAATTCTTTGCAACTTACTAAAGTCACGTTGATTGACATTAATACTTTATCATCACATGATAACATCTTTTTGTATGCATCGTCGCTATGGCAGCAGAACGAGGCCGGATTCCAGGAGCCTACAGTGACCTTAGATCAACCTCGAGGGCTTTCTCATGGGCACTGTGCCCTGGGACACATCATTCTACGTTAAAAGTGAACTAGCCCCGCCATAACATCATACATTAATTTAGATGGTACCCTTATATATTATTATAAATGTAATCATCGAAACATGAGTGCACCCTGTGCAACTTTCGATGTTTTGTTCACCTCGCTTCCTACTTGACTTTAGTTGGTATTACAGGAGTTTCCAACATATTCCCTTATAACATAACCCTTTATGATTTAAGATATGTCATCCTTTATGGATTTGGAAAACATGTCTACAGTTCTCTATTACACACTGCGGACAAACTTAGCTCAACGTTCTGTGATTCAAACTTAATCACTATTCAAACATTTCTTCTTGGATCATATATTATGTTAAGTTATCATCATGGTTTTCTAAGATAGAACCTATGTCTTAACATAGTGGATGATGATCATCCTATTCTTTCTTTCAACCATTGATGTCAGACTTAATTCTATTCCTAATTTGAGTTATCAAGGACCAGTTCCTCAATTAACTTCTATTCTGAAACTCTTTTCACAATCCCTTATGGAATACTACATACTATCGTAATATTCTTACTATGAACTTATGCTTCCTATAAATCTTTATTTATCGGTACTTGTGCTTTTATTTTTAATGTGTCGTATACACACTTAAGAATCAATCCTTTAAGCTCCCACTCAAAATATGTTCCCAACATATTTGGGTATGAGTCACTACTCTTACTCAAACTATGTTCCTACAAATTTGAATCTGAGACTTATTTTGCTCCCGCTCAAAATGTGTTCCCGACACATTTGAGTTTGAGACTTACATTGCTCCCACTAAAAAATATGTCATTCACATATTGTTTTAGGAAGACTTTCATAGATCCCACTCAATTTCATGCAAATTGCATATCCACTCACTATTTTGAATGACTTCAAAATCCTTTGATCAAATATCAAACTTGGACATTTTCTATGAGATACTAGTCCCTTACTAGTTTTAAATCCATCAGACTTTTAGCACACTTGAATCAAATTCCTTTGAATTTGTCCAATACTTGACAAATTATGCTTTTGTCATTCACCCCTTTTCCACTATGGCTTTGCAGTCATTTGGGAAAATCTAAGTAACCCCTTCGCTTGTAAGATTCAGCAACAGATTGCTTTCTAACCTCAAGTGAATTTTGCTTTGGGATTTCTCATATCTTTAGCTTACCATTATTTCCTTAGTAGTTCATAGATATGTCATATTCCGGTAATCATGACAAATGATTCACAAATGACTCCATACAAGATATGGGCTGCATTTTTAATCCTACTTTATGTAGTGAAAACACTAGTAGGGAAAACACAATGATCACTATCATTGATTCTTTCCTTTGTGAAGAGAATCATTCAGGAACGCTTTCTGTTGCGCTTTTCAACACTCTGATGCAGGGTTTGAATCCTCATCATGTTTTTCACTATCTTCCATTCGCTCCTTAATCGAGAAATATCATTGAATGTGAACTTTCTGGAGAATGTGCCAAAATCCAAGCAATACTTGTTTTGCTTCTCTTTTGGTTTTAGCTATGGATTTCATATTCAAAGTTTCCAATGAATACTCTACAAGGACTTATTCGCTATTGTTTTGGTTATATCGAATAACCCCAAAAGTTCCACGACGATCCATGCTAGATATGGAGCTGATATCACGAATCCAGATGGTTCACTATATGTTCTAATTGAGTGCTAACTATTTCTAACTAATGGTCTCTCCATCTACACTACAACGATTTATTTGGTGCCATCTATTCACCCAATTTGATTTCCAATATCACATTGTGATGCTTTGCATTTTGGCATTTCAAACGCATTGCATTCCACAATTTCTTTTATGCCAATATTATAAAGTTGAATTTCATTACTATTGATCAAATTGTAGTAATTAGATTCTCTTTTATCTTTAATACCCTTTATTGATGAAATTATTTGATCATATCAAACAGTTTCATACTCATGTTTCCTTTGGTAAACTTATTGACAAAATTTAAACAAGTGTATAATGATAATCACCATTTTGTTAAAACACAATACATCGAATATGTATTAACTTTCAACAATTCATCAAAACACTTTGTATTCATGTAATACACGGTGTTTAAGTTATTTTGCCGAACTTAGGCATGATTTCTATGTGACAAGAAATCGAATGACTTTCACATATTATCATTATAACTTTGAATTCAAACAATAGTTTCATTCAATAATGCACATATCATTAAGTTGGGTAATTTCAAGGAATTTCAATATTTTACAAATGTTCATGTATTATCAATTAGTTTCAAAACCAGGATAATTCACACATAATCGAACAAGATATAAACAAAAATAGAAATCATTCATAAAAGTGGAACAACTGTTTGTTACAAGCTCATGTGAATAACCGTGTCACAAAGTGTGAGACACACTAAAGAAGTTCACAATCTTTTGATTACAATAACTATCCAAAATGTAAACTAGGTGATAAATGTTGAGGGAGAGTGTCGTTGGCCATCATCATGGTGCTCACCATCAACACGCAATGTCACCTCCTCTCCAGCAAGCACCTCTATGTAGAAAGACTTGTTTTCAGTAAAACAAAAGAAGTATCAAATATACTTAACACTGCAAATGTGTTTGTGACATAGGTACGATTACTCGGATGCTTGTAAATTGCTGCCCTATGCTGGGTAAAAGGCTTATGACCCATAAAGATTTCAGATGATAAGCCCAAGGAAGCAACCGACAAAGACTTTGACTGTATTAGGAAAGGTCTCTGAACCAACAATGTATTAGTATTGTAATCACGCGTCTATAAAACCTATACGCATACAACTTTGAGACCTAACCTATTATATATAGGACGGGAGAAGCCCAAGCAAGGGTACCAAAATCTAGAGGACAACTTGTAATAGTGCGATTTCTCAATATTCAAGCGACTTTGATTCCATTGTTTTTCTGACATCCAACAAAATCCCTAGCGTTCTATTTTCTGCGAAACCCTAAGTCCTTCACCATGGAAATTACCGAGACTACCCCTCGTCAATTGGTGCCATCTGTGGGAATCCTGAATGCTGGAACCATGGATTCGGCAGACCGCTCTCCACCAAGCATCAACCCGATGAAAGTAGATCCACACGCACCCACCCCTGTATTGGTACCCACTGATTTCAAAGGCGGATCCGATCTGACCAGCGGAAGCTTCCACTTCCAAGTAGATGACCCGCAAGAATCACACCCTTCGGCCCTGATCACATCAGAACCGTTGGTGGGAAAAACAATGCCTATGAAGGCACCAGTATCTTCTGTCGGATCCTCCATGGACATCACAACACAGATCAAAGCAGGCGAAGAAAGCGAGCAAATCAAGATGGATCTGGGGGACCTTGATGGCCTTCATGGTAATATCTCCCTCGGGTCAGGTCATCAGCCAACTCCTCCACATGAAGCAAACCCGACAAACTCAGAACCCGAAGAAAGCAGCGAAAACGTCGACTTCGAAGAAAGGATGGCAAAGATCTATCAAGAACTACAATCTCGGAATACTACCAACACATCCTTTGAAGCAGAAGATGACACCATCATCCCACGCACAACAAGCCAACAATGTTCATGATTAACGGGGATACCTCAACACCACACGACTCTAATGGTAATCATATCCTTAATCCGGATGATATTTTATTAGATGACAATGCAGGAAACCACGACAATGAAGGAGACCATGGAAACGGAGGACAAACAGTAGATAATCGCATAGTCCAAGGAAGAGGTGGAGAACCGCACGGAGGAGAGCAGCAAAGACTTCGGCTACCAGCATCAACGTGGCAAAAAGAAAGGGAAGCAATTTCGGGAGCAGTTCCAATGACAGCGGATGCTTCACATGAGGATCTATTAGCATACCAGTATCTGCTTCACCACAAGAAGCGAGACCTACTTAGGATGCAGAGGAAACTCGACGAAATAAAGAGATTAGCCGACAAATCTAGCTTACCACAGGCACAATTAAGTTGTACTCGAGGATCAGGGAGCATAACAGGAGGAGCACCACCAAGAATGGCAACATCTCGACTGCAGCATATCCCTAAAGCAGAAAGAAGTGGACTCATCCAAGATCTCGACCTATCATTCATGTCGATTGACCAAGCAGGAAACATTAAGGCAAAAACAGCTCAGGCAGCCATTGTGGCCGCACAAACATATCTAATCACCACTCAGCCCGCACTCGATGATCCGCGTGCTGTCCTCCATCGCTCTTCCTTGGTGAACCTTGCCATGGTGGGAGCCTCTCTCGTGGAAGCAGAGCAAGGAATCACGCGACACCCCGATAGATCCCCACGCCGTCCCAGTAGCCCTCAGCAAGTAGGACACACCCGACAATCTCGATCGCCACACCAGGCGCATCTCGTAGGACCCGAGCTACAAAG
Source organism: Avena eriantha (assembly GCA_910589775.1). Lineage (NCBI taxonomy): Eukaryota > Viridiplantae > Streptophyta > Magnoliopsida > Poales > Poaceae > Avena > Avena eriantha. Next base: position 204,210,827 of record OU342745.1, on the reverse strand, counting down.
CAAAACAAGAAATGACAACACGCAACACAGGAGCGATGGATCAAGAAATGAAAACCGCAGCTGACGATATCATTATGGATACATTGAAGATGATTACGAGCTATGCGGGGCCATCTGTTTTACGTAGAGGATTCAAAAAACCTCGGTACCCAAGGACTTCAAACTTTCACACGACCGCCACAAGTACGATGGACTCCAGGAACCCAAAGCATGGTTAGCACATTATTTGGCCACTATCAAATTAAAGGCGGCTCCACAACTACCGCAATGCAAAGCCTACAACTACATCTCACCGACGCTGCAAGATCATGGCTCAGGCAGTTACTCGAAGAGTCCATCGGCAGCTGGAACAACTTGGAAGATAAGTCATCCGGCACTTCCAATCGATGTTTAAATGACCAGCATCCTTATAGCAGTTGCGAGCGTGCAAACAAAAATCTGGGGAATCCATAAGAGCATTCATCCAATGATGGAATATCATCAAAAACTCAGCTGAGTCCATATTCGACAAAAAGGCCATTGATGCCTTCAACGACGGCCTCCATCGCAAAGAATTCATAGAAGAACTGGGACGGGTTAAACCCAAAACAATCTCACAGCTAATGGCAATAGAAAATAGCTAGGCTGATGGGGAGGAAACGCTGCATAATAAGCGTATGCGATCACCCGAAGAAGACAGGGATAAACGTAGCAACGACAGAAGAAGAAGGAACAACGATGGAAACACGGGACCAAGTTATGTTGCAGCCAGTTTCTCGGGTGAAGGTAACAACAGAAGCAACGACTACAATGGCGGATACCGCCAGAGCAGGGACGACATCGGAGGAAGCCAGTCAACACATTGGTATCAACCAAGAGCATGAGACCCACCCATGTCCACGATGCAAATGCTAGAAGGACCCTGTAATATGCATTTTTATGTCGACTCAGTAGGTAGACGGCAATCTAACCACCTCATGAAAAACTACCGAACATTCATGAAGATACAGGACATATTTAATGCAAAGTCGACTGAAGCGGGAAATCGAGGATACGCATCTACGCCTGGCACACTAGCCATCGGCACACCACCACAGCCACTAGCGGCACCACCACAAAACACAAATGATCAAAGCAATGAGTACCCGAGGTCAAAAGGAGCAATGTCCATGATTCAGAAAAGGGCGCCCATACAACTGAACTTAGAAGCTCATCACAAGACAAATTAATATGGCGGAAACAGCAACATCAACCACACCCGAATACCTCCACTAGTCAGAGCAAGAAATCACATTCAGTAGAGTCGATCACCCTCTTCGGGTCCCACGACCAGATCACTCAGCCTTGATAGTCAAAGCACAAATTGGCGGGTTCGATATGGGCAAGGTATTCATGGATGCAGGAAGCAGCCTAAATCTGATCTACGCAAAAACACTGAGAATAATGGGCTACCCCCTAGATAACCTCATGCCAACAGAAACATCTTCCCACGGAATAGTACTAGGTAAAGTCGAAATTCCTTTAGGCAAAGTATTTATTGACGTTGTTTTTGGTTCCAAAGTAAATTTCAGGCGACAAAAAACCGAATTCAAAGTCATGGACTCGCCATCACAATATCATGCGATCCTAGGACGACCAGCATTTACACAATTTATGGAAGTACCACATTATGCGTACCTAGTCATGAAAATTCCAGCACCAAAGGGAATCATCACGGTAAAAGGAAGCTTCACACGTGCCGACCAAATGCGATCGGGAGTTCAACAAAATTTCGGAATCTTTCGGGATGGCAACGGAATTTGAACAACTCAAAACTTCAACAAACGCACAACCACTAGAAGTAGCATGTGTCAATCCCGATCAGGATTTTTACACGGTAAAAGACACAAAATAAGTACATATCCACCCTGTCAACCCGACGAAAACAACATTTGTCGCTTCCAACCTTGATCCTGCATAGGAAAGCGCGCTCATCGAGTTCCTCTGTGAGAACTGGGAGATCTTTGCATGGCTACCTTCTGACATGTCGGGGATTCCTATGGAACTCGCTAAGCAAGCATCAAATTTGGATCCAAAGGAGAAGCCAGTAAAGCAACCGCTATGTCGCTTCGCAGAACCAAAGTGTAAATCCATTGGAAAGGAGCTCCATCGCCTTACTGATGCCAATTTTATCAAAGAACTAACAAAAGCAGAGTGGGTCGCAAACCCAGTATGTGTTCCAAAGAAAAATACTATAGAACTTCGGATGTGCATCGACTTTACTGCACTGGACAAACATTGTCCAAAATATCACAACCCATTGCCTCGAATCGACCAAATAATTGATGCAACCACGGGATGTGAACGTCTTTCTTTCTTCGATGCTTATTCAGGATAAGACCAGATTAGGATGAAGGAAGAAGATCAGGAGAAAACGACATTTATCACGCCTTATGGTTTATTCTACTACACAACAATGCCTTTTGCCTCAAGAACGCCGGAGAAACATGTCAGCGGATGATGCAGAAGTGTTTGGGAAACCAAATAGGCACAAACGTGCAAGTATATATCGATGATGTTATAGTTACAATAAGGCAAGGATCTGCGCTCACTAAGGACCTCGAGGAAACATTCAGAAATCTTGACAAGTTTAGCATCAAGATGAACCCGAAGAAATGCTCCTTTGGAGTCCGGTGGGGCAACTCCTCCGATATTTGGTATCAGCCAGAGAAATCAAGGCTAATCCTGAGAAAATACAAGCAATCTTAACAATGAAGAAGCCAACAAATCTATGTGGCGTACAGCAGCTAGCAGGGCGAGTAGCGGCAGTCAGTCGTTTCATTGCAAGGTTAGGAGAAAAAGCGCTGCCATTTTACGCCCTCATGAGGAAATCAAAAAAATTCGAATGGACGGAAGAAGCTCAGCGCGCCTTTGAAGACCTTAAAAGGGCACTTTCGACATCCCCTGTCGTCGTGTCGCCAAAAGAAAAAGATCCTTTACTACTTTATATTGCTGCCACAAATCCGGTGTTCAGCACGGTCTTAGTCGTGGAGCAACCCGAAGAAGGGAAAACCCATGGTGTGCAAAGGCCAGTCCATTTCCTGAGCGAGATCCTATCGCCATCCAAACAAAGGTACCCGCATTACCAAAAGCTAGCATATGGGATATTTATGACAGCACGAAAAATACACCATTATTTCTCAAAACATCCGATCATAGTGGTCAATGAAGCACCTTTATCAAGCATCCTCAACAATCCAGAAGCAACTGGGCGTGTCTCTCTATGGGTGTTGGGGATATACTTTCTGGGTATCCTCACAGTTCCTCACTGACCAGGGTGGCCCACTTCGGGTTAGACCTTTGCTTCACAGGCGGCCCAGTTAGGGAGAGAAGACGGAGTCCAATCCGGCTATGGGAAGGCCCAGAAGACTTAGTGACTTAGGCCCATAATGTTACTTGTAGTTCAAGATGTACTCTGTAACCAACTCTTAGTCGTAGCCGGATTGATCTCTCCTGTAAAACCTAGGCCGGATATCTATATAAGCCGTCCTAGGGAGAGCCTTTAGGGCACTACCCAATACTTTAAACTCTCAACTCACACAGGCGATACCCTTGTAACCCATATTCCGGCTCTGCCATATTACTGGATTGCTAGCAGGAGTAGGATTCGTCCAAAACCGGCGGATTCGAACCTGGGTAAACTTGTGTGCTCACCATCCCGGAATACTGTACGTCTCACCCCCCTCTCTTCCGCATGCCTCGAGGACCCCCTCATGGCGTACTTGTCCTCAATCCGACGATAGTTGGCGCCCATCATGGGGCAAGTGAGCTTCGGATCTCCGTTCCAAGCGGAATCTGCGAGAATCGGAATCGGCAAGACCATCGCCGTCGGTCGCATCCTCTACGCCAGCGACGTCCCTCTCATCGATCTCGACGAGACTTGGATTCCGGCTAGGGAGGCCGTGACTGCCTATACAATCATGTCTTTTGGCGAGATCGATGTTTACATCGGTTTCACTGAACCTGCCCAACCCACCCCAGCGGTGATGATAGAGGCAGAAGAATCTTCTGGGTCCCCTTTGTCCGCGGAGGCGGCAGAGTTCCGGATCTCAGAAAACAAAAAACCCACCCAGCCTGCACTAGTTGCGGAGATAGTGGAGAAATCTGAGCCTGAAGAAGACCTCATGGTCCAAGTTGAATCTGGAGTGGATCTCCCTGGAGAAGCCGGATCCCAGATCGACCCACCCGTGGAAGTCGAAATCCAGGAGGAGCATATCAACGACACTGATTCCGGCTCTGACGACGCCGGGACAGACAGGCCTTTCCTCAGGTACACATTAAGACACATGATACTGGAAGGAGAAAGCGCAGATGCAATCCTCGAGACCATTAAAAGTTTCGATATGGCTGATCGCGAAAGCCGCAGGTACCTCAGGAAGCACGCATCGCACTTCGTCGGATACGTAGGATCTGGATCCAGCTCTGCCGATGCTGGAGAAAACACCGACTCTGTGCTGGACGCAATTGGAACAAACGCCGACGTTCCCGCATCCTCCGATGAGTCTATGACGTCGGCAGATTTCCGAAAGTTCTTCGTGGAATATGAAGAGGAGTACAACTCCAAAGCTGCAGAAGAAGGAGAAGCCATGGATGAAGGATCCGGGGAACACTCTCCCCAAGCGCAGGATGACATGGACATCGGAGATAATCCCTAAGTCCAGATGTCCGAAAGTACCGATCAGAGCTTGACTCCGGGAAACGGACCCAAAGCCGTCTTTGCTACCGGCGCTTCCAAGAAGGCAAAGAAGAAGAACAAGAAGAATAAGACCCCGGCAAAAGACCCTCTCACAGAAGAGGTGATTGCTGAGGAATACAAGGAAGACTCGGATGGAGCACTTATCCCAGATGAGCCGAAAAAAGAAGCATCGGTGGATGGACACGTGATCACTGAAGGTGCGCGTAAACTCATCGATGCCGCATTAACCACACCTATCCCTACAACTGCAAAACTTACTGCAGATGAGCTGGACGAAAGGGCCCAGGCCCTAGAAGCGCATCGTCAACAACTCCTCGATGAAGCCAAAAACATCGAGGTGGAGAAGAAACACATGTCAACTAAGGACTACATGTCTCGGTTGCATCAAAAGACACGGAAGCATCACACCAACGATGACCAATTCCCACGTGTTCGTGCCGTCCTTTTTGGGGATGAGATGGGGAAGCCACGGAAAGACAACAACGGAGATTGGGTATACCCAACCCCAGTACAGAATACCGTGGCAGCCCGAGAAATTTTATCGGCTAATCTAGGACCAGAGGAAATCCGTTTGGGTATTAAGCTACTCAACAAGGGACTGGAGCAGCAAAAGGTCGCCCTGTCCGGAAGTCAAAAACTGGTCTCACATTCTAACCAATGTCGCACAGATCCGGCATGGGCTGACGTAAGATCCCATTACGTCCGGGCACAGTATCATCACCCCGAACGCAGGGAAGACAATTTTTCAAGAACCGGATCGTTAGGACAACATCGCGAAACTACGCATAACTGGAGCAATGTCGCTCCAGCGGCCGAGAAAGACGCCATCGCTGCACTGAACCCGAGGAATCATCCTCGACGAGAGTTTAACGATCGGAGGGGAGAAGATAAAGAGAAACGTCAGGAGGAGGATCGTCAGAGAATGCCACCTCCTAGACATGAAAACCGTCTGGCTGAGCCTCACCATGGTGGGAACGACGGACGAAGGAACGATGGAAACCATGTTGGGACAAGCCGGCAGGGGGCACGTCGTAGTCAAGAACCTCCCCGGAACCGGAATAATGACGCTTCGGATGGAGGCCGGCGATCAGCCGGAAACAATTCAGCTGCCCCACCCCCTCCACTAGGCAGTTGTCACAACGGCCCCAAGGAGGGCAAGGACGACATAGCGGAGGAGGTGGTGGCAGAAGCCGAAGTCCGGCTCCAAGGCACCGCAGCCATAGCCGACATTTAGGACGATCTCTATCCCCAAACGACGCAAGGCACAGGATCAACTCCAATATAGAGGCGCGGCGCTAAGAAAACGACGATTTCTACGTGGGCCCAAAGTGTTTTGGACCACGCATCAGAGCTACAACATTCTTGGAAGGATTTGCTATCTCAAGGCACATCCAAGCCTACGACGGCATTACTCGGCCAGATACCTGGCTACAGGATTTTTTCCAAGCTTGCTCCACGCCAATGGCGGAAACAGCCTGGTCGCAACTAGATATCTTCCACTTATGTTGCAGAAGACGGCGCGATCAGGGCTCAATGAACTTCCGGAGAACACCATCCACAACTGGTATGACATGCAAAGTGTGTTCTTTTGGAATTTCGAAGGCACATATCGAAGGCCCTGTATGGTTGGAGACCTACAGCGTTGCACCCAGAAAGCTAGAGAAACTTGCCGAGATTACCTCGGACGATGGATCGACACCAAGAACTCCTGTGAAGGAGTAAATGATCAAACCGCGATTGAAGCCTTCATCGCAGGACTCCCAATTGGTCTACTACGTCGCCGCTTGAAGTGTGATAAGGTCACTAATCTGGGAGAGATGATAGAAACAGCGAGCAAGTATGCAGATGCTGATGATGATGCAGAGGGATTACTCAACATCCTGGCTGTGCCTCAGTCGGCAAAACAACCAAAACAACAAGCTCAGAAGCGCAAAAATACCTCGGAGGAAAAACCCAACGCGGAGACAGCGGTGGTCACTACTCTTTCTGGGTCTGGAGGACGAGGAGGACGTGGCGGAGGACAAGGAGGACGTGGCGGAGGACGAGGAGGACGTGGCGGAGGCCGCGGGCGTGGCCGTGGGACATCAAGGGTCCAAGGTAGAGGAGAGCAAGAACCAGGCAAAACCTACACTTGGGCCGACATTGCCAATAACCCATGTGTGCATCACTTGGACGCCAATGGGGGCTCGTCCCACACCAACGCTGAGTGCCATTTTAACGACGACATCAAGAGAGACGATACCGCGGGCTACAAAGCTAAGCGGAAGAAGGGAAAGAAAAATCTCGAAAAGGACAAGGAGACCAAGGAAGATTCCGACATGGAGGAAGCCGATGCTTCAAATCCCAAGTCGGAAGGGAAGAAAACTTTTCCCACCAAGAAGGACACTTACATCACCTTCCTGGGATCTCAACCAGCAAAGGTCAAGAAAGCAGTTCTCCACGAGCTCAATGCAACCGTTCCGGCTGTGCCTCAGTATCTGGACTGGTCGGAAGTGGCAATCACATTTGACCACGCTATTCATCCGCCTAAACTACACAGGCGAGGAAAATACGCCTTAATCGTCAACCCACTTATTGACGGTTATGGTTTCTCCAAGACCCTCATGGACGATGGTAGCAGTATCAATATTTCTCTATGTCGAAACGCTATGTCGGATGAAGATCTCGGAAACACAGCTGAACCATAGCTCTGTGATGTTTCACGGAGTTGTCCCAGGAAGACAAGCTAATTCCCTGGGAGAGATTACTTTGGAGGTTACCTTTGGAACACCAAAGAATTATCGGACGGGGGCACTTTCCTTCGAAGTGGTCCCATTCAAGAGCGCATACCACGCTATATTCGGATGTCCTCTTACTGGGCTTTTATGGCTCGTCCGTGTTACATTTATAATATGATGAAAATTCTAGGTCCCAACGGCGTGATCACCATTAGGGGAGACCCAAAGAAAGCGCGAGAGTGCGAGGATGGAAATGCCACCTTTGCCAAAGCCGTGCTGCACGCCCAGGAGTACCAGGAGATCAAGAAGAGCATAGATCTGTCCGAGATGGCCACAACGAAGAAGGAGGTGAAAAAGCCAAATCCGGAGTTCAAGGCATCAGAAGAGATGAAGACGACGCCGTTGAAGGATGATGACCCCTCCAAGCTGACCTAGATAGGCGTAGGCCTAAGTAGCGCATAGGAAATCACGCTCGTCAAGTTCCTCCAAGCAAATCAAGATATCTTCGCATGGCAGCCATCTGACATGACTGGAGTACCTAGGGAACTTGCCGAGCACTCTCTAAATGTAAACCCGAACGCTAAACCCGTCAAACAGTCCTTACGACGGTTTGGCGATGAAAAGCGTAAGGCAATAGCTAAGGAACTAGCACGGCTCGAGTTAGCCGGATTCATAGAAGAGGTCATCCACACTGAGTGGTCGGCCAATCTTGTAATGGTCCCTAAAAAGGACACCACTGATTTAAGGATGTGTGTTGATTATACTGCCTTGAACAAGGCTTGTCCAAAAGATCCGGTTGCTCTGCCTAGAATTGATCAAGTCATTGATTCTATGGCAGGCTCGGAACTCCTGTGCTTTCTCGACGCATATTCCGGTTATCACCAAATCCGGATGAAGGAATCTGACAAAGTGAAAACTTCATTCATAACCCCCTTCAGAACCTTCTGTTTTGTTACGATGCCCTTTGGGTTGAAGAACGCAGGAGCTACATACCAGCGCATGATGCAGCATTGCCTCCATGACCAACTCGGACGCAATGTACATGCATACGTGGATGATATTGCGGTGATGTCCAAAAAGAAGGAAACACTGATTTCCGACTTGGAGGAGACTTTCGCCAATCTATGAAAAGACAACATCATGCTTAACCCGAAGAAATGCTTCTTTGGAATACCAGCCGGAAAATTGTTAGGTTTCATCGTGTCTCAAAGAGGCATAGAGGTGAACCGAGACAAAATCAAGGTTGTACTCAACATTTCCAGGCCAACTCGCTTGAAGGACATACAAAGACTAACTGGTTGCATTGCTGCGGTCAGTCAATTTGTAAGCCGGCTTGGTGAAAGAGCCGCACCATTATATAAACTCCCAAAAAGACCAAGGATTTTGTTTGGACGGACGAAGGTGAAGCTGCACTACAAGATCTGAAAAGAGTACTCTCATCTGCTCCTATCCTTGCAGTGCCGGAACCTCAGTAACCGATGTTGCTTTACATTGCTGCGGCAAATAAGGTTATCAGTATCGTCATGGTGGTGGAGAGACCAGAGGAAAATCAGGAACACATGGTGCAGCGTCCGACTTACTTTGTCAGCGAGGTCCTAACAGAATCCAAACAGCGGTATCCACATTATCAAAAGTTGGCTTGCGGTGTTTTTCTAGCATCTCGTAAGCTACAACATTATTTTCAGGAGCATCCAATTACCATGGTGAGCAAAGCTCCCATGAGAGACATAATCAACAATAGTGACGCCACAGGACGCGTCGCCAAATGGGGAATAGAGCTTTTAGCTTTCAATATTGAGTATAAACCCCGGACAGCAATCAAATCCCAGATCCTTGCTGACTTTGTCGTTGATTGGACAGAGACGAAGGAGAACATGATCCTCCCTGAGTCGGAATATTGGACCCTCTTTTTCAATGGGTCTAAGGCTCGAGGGGGCTCGGGGGCTGGCATGGTGCTCAAATCACCCCAAGGAGATAAACTTTTATACGTGCTGCAGATCCACTTCACAGCGACAAACAACATGGCCGAGTATGAAGCACTGTTGCATGGAATCCGGATTGCTAAGGATATTGGCATCCGACGTTTGATGTGTTATGGAGATTCGGATCTTGTTGCTCAGCAAGTCTCGGATATTTGTAATGCAAATAAACACATGGCAGCATATAAAGCTGTCGTGGATGATCTATCTAAATCGTTCAAAGGGTTTGAAGTTCAACACATCCCTTGAGCAGAAAATGAGGAAGCAGACGCACTATCTCGGATAGGTTCTGCGCGGAAAGAGGTCCCGGATGGCGCTTTTTTAGAGCACCTCAAAGTTCCCTCAATAAAGGGAGGAGATGAGGAATATCCGACCAAATCCGACTCACCTTTGATAGCAATTCTGGCTGTAATTCCCAGCTGGACTCAACCCTACCTCGATTATTTGGTAGACGGCAAATTACCCAAAGACGAGGTGCTGAGCCGGCAGATCATCCGACGAGCAAAGGCCTATACTATTGTTAAAGGTGAGCTCCATAGACGGAGTGTTTCTGGGGTCTTTCAACGTTGTGTATCTCCGGAAGAAGGAGTGGAAATCTTAAGGGAAATCCACGAACGCAAGTGTGGTCACCACGCTGCAGCCAAATCTTTAGTGACAAAAGCTTTTAGACACGGATTTTTCTGGCTTACAGCTCAGCCAGATGCCGAACGATTAGTCAAGACGTGCAAAGGCTACCAAAAGTACGCCAAGCAAGCTCATGTTCCGGCTGATCAGCTGCGAACAATACCTATAACATGGCCCTTTGTGGTTTGGGGGCTTGATATGGTAGGACCATTTAAACGAGCTCCAAGTGGATTTACTCACCTCTTGGTGATGGTGGATAATTTCACCAAATGGTTTCAGGCTAAACCTGTCACTAGTTGTGATGGAGCAACAGCCAAAAGATTTGTCGAGGCTGTTATAATCCGGTATGGTTATCCACATATCATTATCACGGACAACGGGAGTAACTTCTCTATGGGAGAATTGGCTGAATTCTGCGACGAGCAAAATATCTGGCTTGACATTGCGTCAGTCGCACATCCACAGGCTAACGGACAAGTCGAAAGGGCAAATGGTTTAATCTTACAAGGCCTGAAACCGAGACGCGAAGCACCACTACGACATCCTACGGGGGCTTGGGCAGAGGAATTACCCTCTATAATTTGGAGTTTAAGAACAACTCCGAATAGGTCAACAGGATACACACCTTTCTTCTTGGTCTATGGTGCAGAAGCAGTTCTTCCTAGTGATTTAATTCATACTTCTCCTAGAGTGGCCACGTATATCCAAGAGGATACCGAAATTTCTCGACAAAATGATCTCGACTTAGTCGAAGAAGTTCGCGTCGTTGCTGAAATGAGATCTACAGCCTATCAGCAGAAGTTACGCAAGTATCATAGCCAGAGAGTCCTAAATAGATCTTTCAATAAAGCTGATTTGGTTCTCCGGCTTGTGCAACAAAGAAATCACAAACTTTTCCTAGTATGGGAAGGGCCCTTTTTAGTTAGTCGAGTATTGCACAATGGATCGTACTACTTAACTGACATGAGTCCAGTCAAAGAAAGACATGCTACTAAGAAGAGAAAGAGAGCTTGAGGCAGTACAAATCCGGATGAGTTAGACAGACCGTGGAATATTGCTCAGCTACGTCCCTTTTATTCTTAGTTTATCCTTCTTTGTAATCATATATATGTACATGTTCTTTGAGAAATAAAAGTTTTGGTTGCCTCAAGTTTTTCTGAGAAGTTTTAACCATCTTATTTCCAAATGATCATGTTATAGTCGAAAATCCCAGAATGCTTGAATGTACTTTATGATCATGTTCGTTCTGGTCTAGATTTCCGATTCTAAACCTGCTACCTTCGGGGATAACTCTAAAATTTCTAGTTTTTACTTTGGTTATTTGTCTGATTGCTGGATGCCGGTATTTTCCGAGTAGTGAATTGTTGGTACTGGAAGCCGGCTTTGTTTCCGAGTTTAAACTGGTTTAGCAAGTGAGCTCCGTTGCTCGGCAAAGTTTCCGGCTGAAGGTTTAGCCGGCTCACGAAAGGGACGAGGCGGAAAGCCAGATAAACGATAAGTAGAGACAAAAAAGTTCAAGTGCTTATGAAAAATATTTCAGGCATACAAAAAAAAGCCAAAAGTGTTGAATAGATCACAAGCTTAGCACTAGCAAAATCAATAGTACTTAGTATTTACAAACGCATCATGTTCTTTCCAGAATAATACATAATTTTCTGGTCTATGATGTAGGAGGAGATGAAGGAGCTGCCAGCTCGCTGGTTACTCCGCCTTGATATCATTCCGAGATGTTTGGATCTGAGGTGGTCCGTTCATCGTTGGAAACTTCTTCGGTTTCTTCTGGAGGAGGAGGCGGAGTAGCTACGCGGGTGAAGAAGGGGATCTCGTAGCTGGTCAGATCAGCCACGTGACACCCGTATCGGGCGCAGGAGTGCATGATAGCTTGAAGGTCCTGCTCCTGGCCGTCTGGTCACTTGCCATATCTCCATGTTCCCATGGTGGCTCATGACCATGGTAAGAGCGTTCTGCGGAGCAGTCCGCGCGTAGGACATATTCCAGTCCCGAACAAGCTGCGGCATCTCCTTGGCCTTGTCCCGCACCTGACAATCCGACATGCTTGGCATGTCCGGAATCCTGAGAGACTTGCCAATGTCTTCAAGGGACTGACGGAATTCATGAAGAAGATCACCGACTTGGGTAAGCCGGTGGGTGTGGGGTTCAGAGGAGGAAGAGTCCATCAAGTTCAGAGGACCTATACACAAAAGAAGTCAAGACAAATCCGACATTGATAAAAGTCGAAGAATACATAAGTCAGACAGATGGAATGTACCGAGAATGACGTCGTCAATCTTGGTCTTCTCCTCCGGAGACTCTGGAGTTCAGCCCGGATTGCCTAGGAGATGTCCTTCTCTCTGCCAAGCTCATTCTTGAAGTCCGAGATTATTTTATCTTGAGTAGCAATCTTGCGATCACGCTCTTCGGTGGCCATGGAGGAGGATTCAAGGACTTGAGCTATGCTCCTTTCATGATCCGCCTTGAGCTTATCCAGGTCTTGGCGAAGTCCCTTGTTCTCCACCACCAGGGTCTTGAGGTTCTTGGCCTCTTCAATCATAGCGATTGATTGTTTCACCAGCGCTGTAACTCGAAAAGAACAACAGTTCAGAAGAAATTTGACATTGAAAAAGCAAAAGACAAGGTTTGAATCTCGGAATGTTTACCTTCGGCTTCATCCTTGGCTACTTTAAGTTCGGCATTTTTAAGCCGGAGAGTCTTGATCTCTTTCCGCTTATTGCAGACATTGGTCAGTAATTCCTGGTTATAGGAACATACTTTCTGTAAGTCAGAATACCCAAAGTCAGAAAGCTACTTAAGACTCGGGCTAATATTTTTTGCTAAATATCAGCACGAGCCTTGGGGGCTACACTAGTTCGTTCTTTGGCATCCTAATGAAGCATAAACCCGGATTATGTATCCTACTTCATGCTTGGGGGCTAGAGGATATGATATAACATAATTTAAAAACAAGAGTTCGAATTCCGACTTACATATTGTTCGCGGGTGAGTTTATCTAAACCTGCGTTTACTTCAGCTGCCACCTTCTCGGCAAGAGTAAGAGGGATCACTAGGGCTGTTGGAAGCTCGCCAGTCCTAATCCTCTCATTGCGAAGGCGGACTTGAGCAAGAAGGTCAGAGAACTTGACGTCCTCTGCTTCTTGCGCTTCTTCTTCGAGGGATAAATGGATTTTGTCCAGGACTTGCCTGGCCGCTGGATTTCCTCTACAGATTTCCGGGACAGGCCAAACTTGGCAAGTCCCGGATTGCTGAGGATGTTTTCGGCGAAGGTTTCAGCCGAGGGATCATTACTCGAAGAGGGTTCACCCTTATCTTGATCTGACGCACCCACGATGACGTCAGTTTGCGACCCAAGGATCGCAGGCTCTGTTGGAGGAGCCGGATCTTCTGCAACCACCGGGGAAAAAATGATCGCCGGAGTTGCAGAAGGTTGAGGGGAAGGAGTTGGAGGATCCACGGCAGGGGAAGCTATGGTGAGCTTCGTCTATCGCAGGGGCTTCGAAGGAATCCCTTTACCCTTACCCTTGATGAGAGGCTTTGCTCTGAGAGAAAGTAGTAAAGTCAGAAACATTACATCTCAGAAAGAAATTCGAGAAAGGTACAAAGGCGGAAATTGTGAATGAAAGTTACCTCTTCACAACAGGCACCTCCTTTGTGCCAACATCCACTGTCGGATCTTTGCGCTTCTTGAGCACAAGATCCGGCAATGGGACCACTTCTGTCTCCTGAGAAAACTCAGGAGGATATCCTTCGAGTGGAGCAAGTTCCGACTCGGGGAGGTCAGCAAGCTAAAAACAAGAAAGCATATCAGTATTGCAGTATAACTTGAAGATTGAAACACATAAAAGGTGTATTGATGGAAGCTTACTGGCACCACGGGGTTTTCTGCCGTATGTATATCCAAAGAAATCTCCGGAATTCTCCTCTCGATCCGCTCCTTGATCAGCCACTTGATCTAGCTGATGTAGCCTTGAGTGGTGTAGGCTTTGGGGCTAATGCGGAGGGCGTCTTTTTTGGATGAGGTGATGGAGTGCATCAGCCTATCCCCATGATACTGAAGTGGTTGGATCCGACGTGAGACCCAGCACTGAACCAAGTCGGATCCCTTCAGATCCTTGTGTTTGATCAAATATTCGATCCGCCTCTTAGCGAGGATCAGATCATCGGTGAGAGCCGGAGCAGCCTCGTCCCAAAAGGTTGGGCCATGGCGGCTCTGTCGACAAAAGCCGACAAAGCAGTAGCTTTGCCGGGAGCCGGAATATCCCTATGATAGAAAGAGGTGGCTGGCCATTGTTTGACCGAGTCACTGGCAGAAATTTTGGGATATGCTCGGTCATGTCTAAGTGAAAAACTAATAGTACCAGTGATGTAAGGAACACCGGCAGTGATGGAATTTCTCCGGACATGAAAGTAGTACCGGAAGAGAAGCAAACTCGGCCTAATTCCGAGAAAGCCCTCGCAAAGCGATGCCTACGCGCTCATCTCTAAGAGAGAGTTGGGAGGATGATTGTGGAGTTGAACTCTGTAATGATCTATCCCCTCGGAGAAGAACTCCGAGGGAGGAAAAGACAAACCTCGGTCGAGATGGGTGCCGAAGTGGACCCGCTCGCTGTCGCGCGGGTTGGGGATGGTTTTGCTGGAGCCGCTCCGCCAATCACAGGCGAAGAGAAGCCCCTCCTTCTCCACGTTCTTGAGGCCCTCTTGGTGAGGGCACAGGGGATCCAGATTCCCTGGAAGCTCTCCTTCTTCGCTACTGCTTCCGCCGTCGCTGCTGCCGCCAAACCGGAGGAAGAAGATGATGAAGCCATTTCTCCAGTGAGAAGATGACCTGAAAGGGGCGGCGCTGGGAGTTCTGTGGGGGAGGAAAGGAAACGGAAAAGGACTGGTGGAAAGGAGAAGGAGAAATCCAAACCCCTTAAATCCACCTAACTGCGCCAAGATTCGTGCAAATGCTACAGTGTAACCGCCACGCGTCGTGGAAAGAACTGGGAAGGACCCACGCGATGATTGCGTCTCCTCGATCTCCACGCACGCATTTAAACGGCGCCTCGGTTCCGCGAACCATGGACCACCAACGGTCGTGCTGACGACACGCTTGTCAGATGACGTGACTTGACCATGCTTGTGTCAGGTGGCGTTAGAAACAAAGTTCCGGCTTAGTTTGAAATCAAGCTGGAAAATTCCGAGTAACCTGTTGATAGGTCCGACTTATATTTAAGACCCGGATTGTATTTTTTATTGTAAAGTTTCAGGAACCCTTCAAGATTCTGCAAGCCGAAGATCAAGCTAGACGATGATAAAATCCGACTTTGGATCTTGGAGGCCTCCGGGGGCTGCAGTTGGGGATATACTTTCCGGGTATCCTCACAGTTCCTCACTGACCAGGGTGCCCCACTTCGGGTTAGAGCTTTGCTTCACAGGCAGCCCAGTTAGGGAGAGAAGACGGAGTCCAATCCGGCTATGGGAAGTCCCAGAAGACTTACCGACTTAGGCCCATAATGTTACTTGTAGTTCAAGATGTACTCTGTAACCAACTCTTAGTCGTAGCCAGATTGATCTCTCCTGTAAACCCTAAGCCGGATATCTATATAAGCCGTCCTAGGGAGAGCCTTTAGGGAACTACCCAATACTTTAGACCCTCAACTCACACAGGTGATACCCTTGTAACCCATATTCTGGCTCTGCTGTATTACTGGATTGCTAGCAGGAGTAGGATTCGTCCAAAGCCGGCGGATTCGAACCTAGGTAAACTTGTGTGCTCACCGTCCCGGAATACCGTACGTCTCACACCTCTCCCTTCCGCATGCCTCGAGGACCCCCTCATGGTGTACTTGTCCTCAATCCGACGACAATGGGGCATTGAATTATCCCCTCGAGTTATCACGTATGAGAAGCGCAAAGCAATCAAGTCGCAAGTTTTGCTGGATTTCATCACAGAATGGACATAGTTGCAACGTGCAGGTCCACTAGACCTTTCTAGTGACTGGACAATGTACTTTGATGGATCAAAAAGAACGGAAGGAGCAGGAGCATGAGTCATACTAGTATCAACACAAGGCGACAAAATGCGCTATATACTTCGGATGAGCTTTGCAAATGCGTCCAATAATGAAGATGAATATGAGGCCTTGTTGCATGGCATGTGAATGGCCAAAGCTTGCGGTGAAACTCGCCTCAAAATCTTCGGAGATTCCAATCTTGTGGCACATCAAGCAATGAACAAGTGCGACATCGTCAGCAAAAATATGATTGCTTATCACGATCTATATGGTGTTATGGAAGCTTGATTTGATGGGTGTGAAGTATCACATATAGGGAGAGCAAGCTTGATTTGTGCTTACCAATACCACCTGGAGTTTTTTGGGAAGAAATAATGGAGCGATCGATCAAAGCAAAAAGAGTCTCCGAGGTTGTAGCACCAAAAACAGGAAAAAGAAACATCCACAAAAAGACTCAGGGGCTTCATCAGAAACCAAGAGTATATAAGAGGACATCGAAGGAGAAGAAGAGCAGGAAATTAGAGAGGTCATGCTAATTGAGCTACCTGGATGCAGCCGTATATAGCATATATGACAAAGGGAAAACTACCCGAAGATGTGATAGAACCTTGGCGAATCACCCGAAGATCGAAGGCCTTTAGAATAATCAAAGGGGAGCTGTATAAAAGAAGTATTTTGGGCATGTTGTAGCATTGCGTAAAACCAAGGAAAAATCATACTCAAATACATACATGAAGGCGTTTGTGGTCACCATGCTAGTAGCCGAGCAATTGCTGTGAAAGCATTCAGGGCAGGATTTTACTGGATCACTACAGCTCAAGATGCAAAATATATCGTCAGAACATGTGAAGCATGTCAGCGATTGCAACAAAGCCTGGAGCACCCGCTGCTGCGTTGAATCCTATACCTTTGGCTTGGCTTTTTGCTCAGTGGGGACTCGATATGGTGGGAAAACTTCACAGATCATCGCCAGGAGGACACGTCTTTATGCTAGTAGCAGTCGACAAATTTACTAAATGGATTGAAGCAATGCCTATTACCACCCAAGACGGAACTTCGGCTGTGAATTTTATTAAATCCATAGTATTTCGGTTTGGCGTACCGAATAGCATCATCACAGATAATGGGACCAACTTCACTTCCGAAGGGTCAAGGAGTACTACCAGGAGATGGGTATCAAAGTAAGCTACGCTTCGGTAGCTCACCCGCAAACAAATGAACACGTAGAAAAAGCCAATGGACTAATTACTGATGGACTCAAGAAAAGACTACTAGCACCTTTTGATAGAGCAAAAGGAGTATGGGTTGATGAATTTCCATTTGTCTTATGGAGTTTACATACAACGCCAAATAATTCAACACAAGAGACACCTTTCTTTTTGGTCCACGATGTAGAAGCCGTGCTTCCCGTTGAGGAGTCACATGAATCCCCAATAGTAGCTGCATATGATGAAGAGGAATCAAGAGAAGCAGATGTGGATGCACTTGATGAAGCTCGAGATGAAGCCCTAGAAAGAGCAACTATGTACCAGAAAATCTTGCGCAATTACCACAACAGAAGATTAGGACCTAGGTCCTTCGCTGTAGGGGAC
The DNA here is from genome assembly GCA_910589775.1 of Avena eriantha. Classification (NCBI taxonomy): domain Eukaryota; kingdom Viridiplantae; phylum Streptophyta; class Magnoliopsida; order Poales; family Poaceae; genus Avena; species Avena eriantha. The sequence goes on along the minus strand of OU342745.1, from coordinate 204,193,190 downwards.
CTAGTTCTTTGTCTCAAGAAAGATGGACACAAGAAGTTAGAATCACCATGGGAAGGACCATACATCATCACGGAAGTTATCCCCGGAGGAGCATATCGGCTACAAGACAAGAAGACATGAGTAAATTACACAACTCCATGGAACGTAGCACAGCTATGACGCTTTTACGCTTTTACGCATAATATGATAAGAGTTATAGTTCGGCTTCTTAAAGATAGAATATCTAGGTCAACTCCACACCCAAAGAATAATGTATCATCGATTTTTCGCCTTATGTATAAAGAGATAAGTTTTTCGTGCCTTAAGCTCTTTATTATTGTTCAAAAGATCTATGTTTTCCATCAAGCTAACAACAACTATGAGCCTATGTCCAGATACATGCATCCGAACATAGCCTCGGGGGTTACTCCCTTTGGGAGCATTGGCGTGCACCCGATAAAAATCCAATTGTGTATGAAACAAAAATATTTATGATTGAAAATACTTTTCAGTTTTACATCAATGTACCCTCAAAAAGGTGTCCTCAAAGGAAAGATTACTCCCATCGGGAGCCAGTATAAAGCATTAGAACTATTTGATAAATCAGCACAGTAGGGCAACCGCCAAAAAAGCCAAAGATCTCGGATCGTGCTCCAACGCGACAAAAATCCGAATGCCGTGTTCAGAAACATGAAGGTAAGACCCCATGATTCATCCTGTGTGGCCTGGTAATCGCACAACAATGCGCTCTGCTAGTAAAATATCTATACCAACGATACGATGAAAAATCCTGACGGACACCTTGGGTACCCGATAAAATAGAAACGGGAATTCAGTATTCGGTAAGACCTCAATGGCCCGAACTAAATTACGCCAGTAATAAATTCTGAGTTTAGGCCTGGGCACTTGAATTTGATGTAGGACAACCTTGTTTTTTCCTAGGAGCCATTAACTGATTCTCGATCTATCAAAAGCATCAGACTCATTGTACCAAATCCCTACAAAACGCAAAAAATGATACAAATAAAGGAAAAGAAACTTTGAGACTCAACATAAAACTACGGTTCAAGTAGAGTCTCGGGGGCTACTAACATAGGTATGATTACTCGGATGCTTGTAAATTGATGCCCTATGCTGGGTAAAAGGCTTACGGCCCATGAAGATTTCAGATGATAAGCCCAAGGAAGCAACTGACAAAGACTTTGATTGTATTAGGAAAGAGTCTCTCAACCGACAATGTATTAGTATTGTAATAATGCATCTGTAAAACCTATCCGCATACAACTTTAAGACCCGACCTATTATATATAGGACGGGAGAAGCCGTGAGGGTACCAAAATCTAGAGGACAACTTGTAATAGTGCAATTTCTCAATATTCAGGCGACTTTGATTCCATTGTTTTCCTAACATCCGACGAAATCCAAAGCATTCTCTTTTCTACGAAACCCTAAGTCCTTCACCATGGACATTGCCGAGGTTACCCCTCGTCAGTTTGCAAGTTATAACATTTATAAAATTGTATATCAAATATATACCTTTGTCATTGATGACCTCAACGACAATGGGTTCAACCATCATATCCCTAAAATGTGATATGAACTTGTGGAAATCCCGTGTTTCCGCGTCGCCTCTCATAATGCAAATCCTAGCAAGTGTTTGGTAGCTTGGTGGCAGCGACCGTAGCAACATGCCTATTGCAAAAGAGCTTGCGAACTAGTTATCCAGGAAGTATGCAAGACTCATGTATGCATCATATATGCATAACAAGTGATCATCCAGTGAGGAGTTCTCCTCCATATTTATGGAGATGAAATCTCCCATCAGCTCATACTACCATATGCGCACTTGTTCCACGAAATGTGATCTCAGATGTGCCATAACCGTTCGAGGATTAAGACTTCCCACAATTGACCATGGCCCCTCTTCCATCCCGAGGCGCCTCATTATTGATATGAACGTGGCCATCAAACGACGATAGTAGCGGTGATCCCGCTGCTCCTGGGTCTCATGAAGATAGGGCGACTCCAAGTACATATCGCAGATCATGTAGTCGACCACTTTGTTCTCGCTAAGGAGATCATGAAGGTGCATGACCCATACAGAAAAGTTGGATCCATCTAACTTGAGCTTTTCTCCTTTTAACCAATTGTCAATAGGGAAGGTGGTCTCGGGGCGAACCATTTTCTACATTTATAATTGCAAAAGGAATTTAGACTAAGCTTATAATTAAAGGACTAAGTTTATAATTAAAGGAATTTAGACTAACTCCACTAAGAAACACCTATCACCTGAAGGGTTCTAGTGATAACATGGCCCCTTTTCCCCCACATCTCCCCTCGATCATCACGGACATCAATGTGGGTTCTAGGGTGGATGCTAAATGTCAGTCACATCATTCATGCGACTCGTGCTCGATCTTTAGACCATCCATGTTCCGAGGCCATGTCTATAGATGCTAGGCTCGCCAACTCAACCTTAGTGTATTCACTGTGCAACATGGTGTCGTGGTGGTGTCACAGCAGATGCCATGGATAGGCTAATGGTGGGGACTAAATGCACTAGGGGAATCCAGGGAGGGATAGTGAGGTGATTCCACACATAGAAGGTTTATATTTGATTCACTTCCAAGGTTTACAAGTTCTCCTAGAGTTGTATTGGAGAGAGGAGGAAGAAGGAACTCTCTTACTCTCACCGCTAGATAGCCTCCAGGAACCAAGTAAAAACTAGCCAATAGATATCAACCTAGTAAGACTCAACCCATTCAAGACCAACCCCTTCTACAAAGGCCCTAGCTCTCCTTATATAGGGGTGGCTAGGTTTCTACTTAGGGCATACGTGGAGGCATATTCCAGGGAATATGCCACCTCCCAAAATAGTAAGCCGACCGGGTCGCTTTTCCCGATGTCACCCATGCAGAGGCTACGTGAGCCTCTATGGCGACTGCGTCAGCCGACATTGGCGTCTTCACCTCTGTCGGCCATGCCTCGGTGGTCCTGCCTCTGTCCGCTTCGCTCATGCCATGCGTACCGGGGCTACTTTTGACCAGCGAGATACCTTCCTTCTCCTAGAAGCTTGAGATGACCCGGATCATGGTTGATCCGCCCACACCTATTCCTGCGTACAAGCTAGATTCATCCATCCGACTTAAGGCTTAAGTCGGTTGAGACCCAGTTAGGTGGACATCCCCTAGTCCGGGTTACCCCGAGATTCGGTCCTGCCTTGAGGCGACTCGGCCAGCATTCACTTTGGCCTTGCCGTTCCTCGGCTAACTCGCCCTTTATACCCCGGCGTGACCCTATCCGGGGGTATCCCCCCAACATTAGTCCCCGAAGCTGGTGTGGTCTTAGCTGCCTTGGCCGCTAAGGCCACAGCAGGTTCAACTTCACTGAGCTCTGGTTTAATTTCCGAGTTACCTCCTTATCTCGGATTCTATGGATTTACTTTCCCTTTGCACATTCCAAGTTTTCACTTGTTGGCCGGGTTACCACACTCTCATCCGGGTTGTTCTTCCTTCTCTCGTACGCTTCCCCACGTGGAGGCTAATCATCACATCGCCTCATTTTAAGGGTCAGCCACAGTAACCGCCGCAATAATTGTCAGGAGTTACTGTGCGCGCATCACGTCACGCCTGCCTCCTCGTTAACTGCATCGATGCGTCGCGTCATGGGATCTGTTGCGCCTTGTGACCTTCCGTGTGGCATGATGCTGATTGGTCAATCCGGTGTGTACACGGCCACACGATGTGGCCCGCCCGCAAACGCGATCCTACTTCCTCGCAGAGGGAGGGGTTAAATAGGGGAGGGGTGCGCCCCCTGGGCCCTTTCCCATTTCCACGCCCCCCTGCCCTTTCTTCTTCCTCGTTTTCTCCCGCGACATCGCCGCCGCGACCGCGATTGAGTAGTAGTGCCGCCGCCGCACTGCTTCCACACGCATCTGCCCTGCCACCGCCTCTGCGCACCTCCTCCGCCATGGGTCACTATCAGTCCAGGCCACTGCCCCCCACCGCCGCTTGCACCAGTGAGGGCAGCGAACTCGAGATGACTGAAGAGGAGCTCGCCGTCGCCGAGCAGGAGATGGAGGAAGACGCTGCGACAGCGGACCGCGGTGAGTGGGCCGGATCCTGGGTCTGCCAGGATGACCTAGACTGGCTCTACCGCACCAGGCGCATCCCCGCAGGCGTCTCCGCACGCCTCGCCTGTGCCTAACTTGCCTCCTCACCCAATCCGCGTGAGTTTGTGGTGTTTCTGTCACATTTCCAGTGGGGATTCGGTTTGCCAGTCAGCGATTTTTTCCAAGATTGGTTGAACACCTACAAACTCCAGCCGCACCACATTCCTGCCAACGCTATCACCTCTCTCTCTGCTTTCGCCTCTACGATCGAAGGCTATGCCGAATTATGGCCCACAAAGGAGCTATGGATCCGGTTCTTTGGCCTTCGTCAAAACGTGATTCCGAACACCCAGCTTGATCTGGAGGACAAACAGCTTATGCAGTTCGGGGCTGCGTCAATCTCTCCTCGGAGGCTATCCGTCTTTCCCCGGGTTACCGGGCTGGAATCCTGCAAGGGATGGGCCCGGACTTTCTTTTATGTTCAGAACGACAGCACCGAAGACCTGATCCGGCTGCGCCCCTATGCTCCGGGTCCTCCTAACCCAGAGTTGTGGGACGTTATCCCCAAGAAGCCCACGGTCTTGGCCAACCAGGTCAACAAAAGGTCCGTGGAGCTGAAGGAGCTCGGGTTGCACAACGAGGACGCCATGATCACATTCGTCCGCAACCGGATCTCCCCCCTCCAGAAGCGCACTCACGAGGTGTGTCACATGAGTTGGGGCCACGACCCCAACCGTATCTCGTCTTTTGAGCTGAGCAACACGGAGATTTACCGCCGGGTCAAGGCCCTCTTCACCACCCACAAGGACTTCTCCTCTGAGTGGACGTTGGGAATTGAGCACTATTGCCGAGATAGGCTTCCTCCCGTGGTAAGCTTCATGCGGCAAACTTTCTCTGGATTAAATCTTACGTCGGTTGCTGTTGTATTATTAACTCTGTCGTCTTTTCTCTCCCTTAGCAATTCCTTCAGCAAACTATCGAGGATGGCCCCGATCCCTCCCTCAAATGGGTGTCTGACCGGGAGACCTCGGACGAGGAAGAGCCGGATCAGGAGATGTTCCTCCCAATGACCGACGCGACAAAGCGACCCACCGGTAAACTCTCTTCCATTAGAGATTGGCCTGACGATGAAGATGACTCGAATGTCGAGGTGATGGAAGCATCTGATGCTGTCCCCCTTTCTTATGCTTTTCTGGCATCAGCTAACCCCGGTGGGCAGATCCATGAGGACCCTCCCCTAGCCGTGGGTGACCCTGTTCTGGTTGCACTGAAGAAGAAGCGGGGAGCTGCATCAACCTCTTCCTCCGGACCTTCTCAGTCAGCCAAAAGGCGAAAGAAGTCCGGGGACAAGACTGCCTCCAAGCCTGCAACCAAGGCCCCAGCACGAAGGGCTCGGAAGCCCAAGGAGCCCCTGACCTCGGATGCGTAAGCCTCTTTTCCCTTTGCCATTCACTTGTTCTTGCATTGTTATAGTTTCTCATCCGACACTATTTCATTCGGCAGGGCCGCGGTAGAGGTCCCCCAGAGTGGATCTAGCATTGCTTCGCCGCTCCGGCTTAGCCCTTCTCCCCCTCGTGGCGACGATTCTCGCCCGCTGAGCCCTATTCCAGAGGGTTCAGCGGCTGCTCCAGGTTCCACACCACCTCGTCAAGAGGGGGGCAACCTTGGAGCGGGGGAGACAGGCCCAGCCGAGGTAGCGTCATCCACCACTTCGGCTTTGCCGCAACCAGCTACAACCGAGGCTACCTCAGCACCTCCACCAAAGAAGAAACCAGCAGCAGCACCAGCACCAACTCCAGCACCAGTACCAACACCAACTCTGGCACCAGCACCAACCCCAGCAGCAAGAGCAATAGCAGCAACACCAAGAGAAACAGCAGCAGCGCCAAGCTCCTCCGCCTCGTCCGAGACTTCCCAGTCTCAGCGAGAAAGTACCTAGGCAGCTCCCAAGGGTAAATCTGCTGCAACCACTTCCTCCTCTCAGCAACCCAAGGGTAAAAAGCCCCCTGACGCCACCAGGGCAGCGTCCGTCGAGGCTAGACAGCGTACTCTCGCGTCCATGCTTTCCAAGAAGCCTCCAGCACTGAAGGACGCCCCTGCCGAGCCAGCTGATGCGCAACAGATGGTTTTGCACACCAGCCCGGCTCTTGCCCTGGTTGAGAGGAGGGAGGCGCATGCGAAGGGCTTGGTGGCGCCCCACATGCCTAGCGGCGAGCGATACCCTCCGACCCTGATTGAATTTGTCATGAATTGGAACAAGGCGGAGTTCGTCCACAACGACGATCTTCCGAAGAAGTTCGGCCCCGCTGAATTTTCTGCTCAAATGAACACAGCCGCTAAGGCAATCAACCTCGTGGGTCAGATGATGGAGGTACATTACTTCCACTTTTCCTTAGCATGTTGTAGATATTAATGATATAACCATTAGTCCCCGAGCCTCCGGGAGAGTAACTTGTTACTCGGCCGGATGCTTCTTAGAAAACTAACGTAGCTCCTTGAGAACTTCGAATATGCACACACCTAGAGCCGGGTTAAGTTCCACTTGGCCTGGATTTTGTACACTTCAAATCTGCACACACCTAGAGCCGGGTTAAGTTCCACTTGGCCTGGATTTTGTACACTTCGAATATGCACACACCTAGAGCCGGGTTAAGTTCCACTTGACCCAGATTTTGTACACTTCGAATATGCACACACCTAGAGCCGGGTTAAGTTCCACTTGGCCCGGATTTTGTACACTTCGAATATGCACACACCTAGAGCCGGGTTAAGTTCCACTTGGCCCGGATTTTGTACACTTCGAATATGCACACACCTAGAGCCGGGTTAAGTTCCACTTGGCCCGGATTTTGTACACTTCGAATATGCACACACCTAGAGCTGGGTTAAGTTCCACTTGGCCTGGATTTTGTACACTTCGAATATGCACACACCTAGAGCCGGGTTAAGTTCCACTTGGCCCGGATTTTGTACACTTCGAATATGTACAAGGCTAAGTTGTATTTTTGTATTCTTTTCAGGTGACGACCAACCGCCGGAGCGCTAAGTTTCTGCGTCCCCTGGACACTCACAAGATGCTGCGTGCCAAGCATAACTCAGTTCTGGCTGATCATGATAAGAGGGGTAAGTTTCTTCCTCAGCATTTCTCTGTTTTCCCTCATCTTCTTCTGCCGAACTAATCCATCATTTGGTTTCGCAGCTGGGGTGGAGGCTGAGAACACACTTATGAGGAAGAATCTGGATCAGATCAAGGGTAAGTTATATCTGCTCAACCTTGATATGCTTTCCATCTCCATTCCTCCTTGGCTCGGCAAACATTCATACCTCAGCTTTGCCGGGTTGACAAACTATTTCAGTATCGTTGGAAGATAGTGTGCCCGTGCCTGATATGATGCTGCATTTTCTCGAACAAGCAGGGCAGCATCAGGCGGAGCTCAAAAAGAAAGACGATGAGCTTTCCCTCCTCCGGACCAAGGATGACGAGATCGCCAAGCTTAAGGCCGAGATGAAGAAATTGAAGGCACAGCATCAATCCGAGCTCCAAAAGGCTGGCCAAGACTTCACTGAGGAGCGCGAGCGCCTCAACCTCCAAATTGCCAAGGACCGAGAACTTCTCCAGGAGGCCAACGTCAAGCTTGAGTCGGCGAACGCTGAACTTGTGCAGCTTCGCAAAAGACGTGATGACTGTACCAGGGAGTTGACTTGGATCCTCAGACATATTTCACGTAAGTTCCTTTCCCTTATCTGGCATATTTCTCCGGGTTACTTCACATGTCTTTTCTTTACCTGCTTTTGTTATCTCGTTTTCAAGCAAATTTCCAGAGGGTACTGCCATTGCAAGCGCCGCTGTTGCTGATTTCCGCCGAGAGAGGGGTACTCCCGTTGGTCCTGACGCTGAAGAGATTCCCTATGACATGGAGGACCTGTTGGTCAGCCTGTCATCTCGCGTGGAAATCATCAAGAACTATGGCAAGGATATCCTTGACGTTGCAGTCCGAATCTTCAACACGTTTTGGCCTGCGGAAGACACTCTGGAGGGAACCGCACTTCTTGTTGAAAAGTTGATGGAATGCGAGACCTAGCTCGACCTTTGGAGGGAATCCACTAGACGCGCCGCAGCTGAGACCGTTCTCCACTACGTACTTACGTGGTACGAGAAGATCGACCTCAACCTCTTAGCGCGCATGCGCACCGGATCCAAATGGACCAGTGACCCGGAGTGGGTAGCTCGGCGCAAGGCTTGCGCCCATAGCCTTATCGAATATGCTCCCATTCATGAATGGACTGAGGGACCGAGCTTCCTAGAAACCGTCGGTGACGAAAACGTTGAAGATGGCTCGGATGAGGACGAAGAGGGTGATGCCTCGGACATTGAAGACAACGAAGATGACGCCGAACTTCCTCCTCCTGCTGCTCCTTAAGTGAAAAAACTTTAAAGTTTATCAGATCCCCGGTATGCCGGGTGGAATTGTATCCAGTACACATGTGATATTTAGCTACTAAGTTTTTATGCCGGATTAACTTGGCCGTAGCCCCCGAGTTTCATTTTCTTGTTTGTCCAACCTTTTGGCTCGGCTCGTGTCTACCTTGATTCGGTTTTACGACTTACGAATCCGAGCTTCAAAAATTGTGTTAACAATACTTGGAAACTTTTAGGCTTAGCTCAAAATAAATCAGTATAATAAACTAAAAATACACAAGGTTAGTTTGAAAAACAAACGTCGGCTCGATTAAGTTCTTTTCCTTAGTCGTTTTTCATGTGCTACGCAATTCAAAACTTGTTCTCTTGCTTGCCATGAAGCCAATTCTTGTTGGACAGCAGCAAGTCGAAGAGTTGGGTTTTTGGTGCTCACACACTACTAATCCGAGTTAAGTAGAACAACTTATTCCAGCTGACGTATAAATAACAGAAGACACATATTATTAAGGAAGTCCCCGAGTTACTGCTCGAGGTGCCAACATTTCATTGATAAGCTCATTGCCGGCATACATACCGACATATGAGAAGATTCGGATACATACACTTCTCTGCTAAGTGTAGAAGGGACGAAGTAGAGCTACATTCCACGGACGCTTAGACTCCTCGCCGGACCTGTCCGCCTTGTTCTTTTCCTGTGGCTTTGCATCTATAAGATAATAAGAATCATTGTGCAATGCTTTGCTCACAATGAATGGCCCTTCACATGGAGGAGATAATTTATGCATGCCAGCAGTACGTTGTACCAACCGGAGCACCAGATCGCCTTCCCGGAAAACTTGGTGGCTTACTTTCCGGCTATGATAGTGTCGGAGATTTTGCTGATATATGGCGGATCTGGACAGTGCCAATTCTCTCGCTTCTTCTAGCAGATCAACATCATTTTGCCGGGCTTCTTGCACTTCGGCTTCTGTGTATTGGGTGACCCTAGGCGAATCATGCTCTATGTCGGCTGGTAATACGGCTTCTGCCCCATATACCCGAAAAAATGGCGTATAGCCTGTTGATCGATTTAGAGTTGTTCTTAAACTCCATAGTACCACTGGTAGTTCTTCTATCCAGCACCCGCTGATCTTTGTAGCGGCTCAATGAGCCAGGGTTTTATCCCGGATAATACCAATCCGTTGGATCTTTCCACTTGTCCGTTCGAAGCAGGGTGGGCTACCGAGGCAACATCCAACCGGATCTTCTTATCTAGGTAGAAACGCGCAAATGCTCCTTCCGCAAAGTTTGTGCCATTATCAGTTATGATACTGTGAGGATAACCGTATCTCAAGATGATGTCTTTGAGAAATGTCCCGGTCATAGCTCCATCACATTTTCTTATTGGCTTCACCTCGATCCACTTTGTAAATTTGTCCACCATGACCAAAATGTGAGTCATATTTCCCCTTGCTGGTTTAAACGGGCCAACCATGTCCAGACACCACACGGCAAATGGCCAGGTGATTGGTATGGTCTTGAGCTCCGACATTGGCATATGTGTCTTGGTAGCATATCTCTGACAACCATTGCACTTTCTCACCAGATCTTCTGCTTGTTCTAAGGCACTTGGCCAGTAGAATCCATGCCGGAAAGCTTTTGCCACCAAGGCTCGGGACGAGGCATGATGCCCGCACTCCCCTTGATGTATATCTCGGAGGATGTCAAGCCCTTCTTCCGGGTCAACGCATCGCTGGAGGACATAGGTCACACTCCTTTTGTATAGCTCGGAATTGATGATTGTGTATGCCTTTGCTCTCCTCTGAGTTTGCCTAGATAGCACCTCCTCAGTGGGTAATATTCCATCTTTCAGGAATCGAAATATAGGCAATGCCCAAGCTTGTATGGCTCGCACAGGGAACACATCCTCATCAATTTCCATCTGGTCCACCGGTATAACTTCAACCGGATCACGCTGAGCAGTCCCCGGGTCTTGCAAAGCAATCCCCGGGTTTGCTGAGGCAGTCCCCGGGATTCGCGCACCACCTCCCGTGTCAATGTCCATGGGCACGGCTCTGGATTCTGTATCCTCTGGGACGTAAATTGAGTCGGTTTCTGGGGACGGCCTCATAGACGGTTTTCTGAGGTCTTCTAATGCTACCCCCGTGGAATTGCTTGTCGGGTTGATCCGAGCTTCGACAGTACGTCGGCAGCCTCATTTTCCACCCAGGGTACATGGTGAAATTCACATCCCTCAAAGTAACCAGATATCTTTTGCACATGAAATCTGTACAGCGCCATGTTTGGATCAAGGGCGTCCCACAGTCCTGACACTTGCTGTACTACCAAATATGAGTCGCCAAAGAATAGGATCCGACGTATCCCAATTTTTTTGCCACTTTGAGCCCATGCACAAGTGCTTCATACTCAGCGACATTGTTTGATGCCGTGAACTGGATTTGTAGCACATATTTCAGCTGGTCCTTCTTTGGCGAGGTAAGTACAATTCCGGCGCCTAGCCCAGTTTTCTTTTTTAACCCGTCAAAGTGCATCCTCCAGTAATTCGGATCTGGTAGCGGTGGTTCGTATTGTACCTCGGTCCAGTTCACAAAAAAGTCGGCCACAGCCTGAGACTTGATTACTTCTCTTCTGTCATATTGTGGTGCATAGGGAGCTAGTTCAATTGCCCATTTTGCAATCCTACCACTCGCATCCTTGTTACTCATTATCTCGGATATGGGAGCCTCACATATTACCCTGATGGGATGCTCCTCAAAGTAATGCTTCAACTTCTTAGCTGCCATATACACAAAATATGCCACTTTTTGATAGTGTGGGTAGTTCTGCTTTGAGGCAGACAACACCTCGCTCAGATAATACACTGGCCTTTGCAGTGACTTACCCACTTCGTTGTGCTCTACCACAATTACTGCACTTACAACTCGGTTGGTTGCGGCTATATAGATCAACATTGGCTCCTTTGATAGTGGAGAGGCTAAAACTGGTGAAGTGGCTAACATATTCTTTAAGTGAGCAAAGGCTTCATTGGCCTGCGGCGTCCAAACAAACTTATCGGAATTTTTCATGAGTTGATAGAGAGGCAATGCCTTTTCTCCCAACCGACACACAAACTGACTTAACAATGCCAGGCAACCAGTGAACTTCTGGACATCGTTAAGACACCTCGGGAGTTCCATTCGCTCAATGGCCCGGATTTTAGTTGGATTGACTTCGATACCTCGGCTAGAGACAAGAAAACCGAGTAACTTTCCAGCCGGGACACCGAAGGTACATTTCTCCGGGTTAAGCTTCATCCGGAACCTTCTTAAGTTCGCGAACGTCTGCCTGATATCGTCAAGGAGCGTCTTGCTTTCCTTGGTCTTGATAATCACATCATCCACATACACTTGTACATTTTGACCTATTTGGTCGTGCAAACATTTCTGCATACATCTTTGGTATGTTGCTCCTGCATTACGTAAACCAAACGGCATGGTGCGATAGCAATAAGCCCCATATGGGGTGATAAATGCAGTCTTTATTTGATCATCCGGATTTAGAGGTATCTGGTGGAAACCAGAATATGCATCAATGAATGACAACAGTTCACATCCAGCAGTTGAGTCTATGACCTGATCTATCCTTGGCAGTGGTAATGGATCTTTTGGGCACGCCTTCTTCAGGTTCGTATAATCGATACACATACACCAAACCACTGCTACATTCGGATCATCCTTCTTCTTCTCCACCAGCACCGGATTAGATAGCCAATCCAGGTAAAGAACTTCCATGATAAATCTTACAGCCAACAACCGAGCTATCTCATCTCTGATGACTTTCCTCCTATCTTTGGCGAAGCGGCGGAGAGGTTGCTTCACCACCTTTGCTCCGGGTCTCACATTCAAAGAGTGCTCAGCCAACTCCCTCGGAACACCTTGCAAGTCCTGTGTGGACCAAGCAAAAATGTCCCGATTCTCACGGAGGAAGTTGACGAGCTCGCTTTCCTATTTGTCATTTAACCCGGCTCCAATTGTTACGGTGCGCTCTGGGAACATATCATCAACAGGCACCTTCTTGGTATCTTTCGTGGCTTGGAATGAGACACTTCCATGCGGGTTACTCAGCGCCGACATATACTGCTGCGCGGACTGAGCCAATGCCACCACCTCTTGGATTTTTCTTTTCTCTTGCGCAATCACGAGTGACTCGGCTAGGTTAGACCCAGCTGACGCACACTCAATGGAACGTCGAAAATCTCCAGCAATGGTAATCACTCCATTTGGCCCGGGCAACTTTGTCTTCAGATAACTGATGTGGCAGCTTGCCATGAACTTGTTCAGTGCTGGTCTTCCGAGTAACGCATGATACGCACTTTCCAAGTTCACCACTTCAAACTCCAAATTCTCAGTTCGGCAGTTATCTCTCGTGTCGAACAATACGTCAACCCGGACTTTGCCTATTGGCTCACAAGAGATGCCGGGCACAATACCATGGAAAGTTGTCCTTGTAGCCTGGAGCATGTTCTCCGAGATACCCAACTTGCGCATTGTATCCGCATACATGATATTAATGCTACTGCCATTGTCAATCAGTACCTTTGAGAACCTCACATTGATGTTTGGCCCGATGAATGTCGGATCGAGCACTAACGCATACGAACCAGGACTTGGCATAAGCTTGGGATGATCTTTAATGCTCCAGGTGATTTCCTGGTCCGACCAAGGCATATACCTCGCCACTGCTGGCATTACCGCATTCACCTCCATATGTCGGTGCTGCAAGCTCTTTCAATCTGTTTCCTCAGTGGTAAACACACAGTAACTCTGATGATGCTCTTTGTACTCATTCCTCCCCTCATTTCCGGGGTACCTCTAATCCGGCTGATGCTGGTTTTCTACTTGATACACTGCATCCCTTCTCTCATGGTTATCATACCTCGGCGGGGGGAGGCAACATTAGCTGTTGCGTGTTCGCTCTGGAGAGCAATTGCTGCCGGGGTAACTCCTGCCAAGCTTGATCATTCCGGGGTGCCTGAGCATTCCCCGAACCACCTTGTTCTATTTTACGCATCCACTCACATTGCCTCGTCGTATGACCAGCTGGGTTACTCGGATTTGGCGTCTGAAATTTACACGGCTGATCCAACATCGACTCATAAGTGTAACTCGGACGGTCCTTCTTTTCTTGCCACTGTTTCTTCTACTCTGGCGTCCAAGTTTTCTTGCCATCATTTCTTGGTGTCCATTGTCCCCCTCCAGTTTTCTGATGTTGATTGCCTCCTGCTCCGGGCTGATCTTGATTCACAGCTGCAACTTGTTGCGAACTGTACCAGTGATCCAGTCTGTCATCTCTTCTTTTACCTCTGTAATCATTCCGCCGGGATGATCCGGCTCCATCTCTCTGGTAGTACTCCTCATTTGACTCGTTTGACACGAGCCTGGGTTGAGTCGGATAATCCAAAGCATACGAATCAGCAATCCGGATCATCTCTGCCAATGTAGTTGGCATTTTCCTTTGCAACTTCTGCCACAGCTCGCTTGCATATCTGCACCCTTGCGCAAACCACGCTTTGGCCAGTGACTCTATCACACCCTCACACGAGTTTCACACGGTACACCACCGGGTTAAAAACTCCCAGTCCGTCTCGTTCGGTCTCTGCTTACACATAGCTAGGGTCTGTGGCCTATTTGGCCTCTGATACGTACTTGAGAAATTGCTGATAAACATTTCCTCAAAATCGATCCAGTAGTTAATACTTCCGGGCGGCAAATTGTTTAGCCATACCCTTGTTGGCCCCTCCAACATTTGGGGTACGTATCTCACAGCCCATCTCAAGTTGCCTGTAGCAATTTTTACAGCTGTAGCATAGTTTATCAACCAATCCTCTGGTTTAGTACTGCCGTCACACGTCTTTGTGCCTCTGGGTAACTGGAAGTTAGGTACCGGCGGCTCCTTCATGATCCGGGGCCCAAAACACGCAGGACCCGGTGGACCTTGACATTCGATCTGTTCCGACCTATACAGTCGATCCAGTTTTAACCTAGCATCATCAGGCATCAAATCCCTACTTCCCAATCTTGAACCTATCACATGATAGTCCGGCCTTGGGTATCCTGCGTCCACCATTTCCGAATCTCCATCGTTATACCGGTCTTGCTCTCGTGGAGCACCTCTCTGTTGCATACCTCGGTCGGCACTTTGCTCTTGCCTTGGTATATTCCGCTGCTACGGTTGTCCTGCTCCTGTCGAGTTTCGCTGTCTGGCATTGCCGTTTACAGCATTTCCTTGACCGGCATTGCCTTGGTCATGGTTACCTCGGCCAGCTTCACCTCGGCTCACACTTCGTCGATCGTCATTTCTCTGTACTTCTTTTCCTTTCCCTGCCTGTGTCGGGTCGTACGGGACGATCTGTTTGTTCCTTCTGGCCGAGGTTACTACCTCTTCTCTCCTAGGACCACCATGAGGAGACGATGCGGCACCAGCGGATTTCTCCGGGTTACCCACCGCTGAATGAACGATCTTGGAGGCCCTAGCTCTCTCCGGGTTAGCCCTAGGCAATTCCTCATTTTGCCTGTTCGCGATCCGATCCAACTCATTGACCCTATCTTGCTGTCTCTGATGGACCTCACCCGTTAGACCCTCTAACTCGGATGCAGCAACATCTGCTGCTCTGAGGTTCTTAGCTGGGGGTACTATACCTCGGTAGCCCCACGGACAAACATTTCTCTGACTCCTCAATCCTAGTGTCTCCCTCTTTGTTCATTTCGCTTATGAGGTTTCTTCCCTTCACTTTTACAACATCTACTTTATTTGCCTTTGCGTACTCACGCAGTGTCATGTTCAACGACTGCTGAGCCGCGGCTATCTTTTTCGCACCCTCTAGAATTTTTTGCCTAGTTTCCTCTAGCTCGGCCTGTGCCTGAGCCGGATCTACCACTGCTGCTACTGGGTTTGCCAAGCTATCCATCACTTCCCGCAGCACATTCTTCGGCTTCTCTAGTGGAGGACCTCTACCTTTCCTCGGTGCCTTAGGCGTTACCTCCGGATATGGTGCCGGATCCTTGCTTCCGCCCGCACCAGGCGCAGTCATCATCACTTCAGCACGGTCCGGGGAGCGAGTGATACGCGCCCCGTGAACCACGCTAAGGGGTGGCTCCCCTGCCTCGACGACGTGCCGCGGATGAACGCACGACACATCGACAACAACGTAGACCTTGTGCGCGCCGAGCTTGACAAAGAGGCTGTTGCGCGGAAGTGGGCACGTGCCAAAGCAGCCAGCGTTGTCGCTGACAAAGTCCAGCGCTGAACGAGCCTGGAGACGATGCGTTCGCCGGTGCCGATGAGGTTTCCCGTCCGGATCTTGACCCCTGCTAGCACCGCTAGCCCCACGGTGGGCGCCAACTGTCGTGGTGGTGTTACGGCAGATGCCATGCATAGGCTAATGGTGGGGACTAAATGCACTAGGGGAATCCAGGGAGGGATAGTGAGGTGATTCCACACACAGAAGGTTTATATTTGATTCACTTCCAAGGTTTACAAGTGCTCCTAGAGCTGTATTGGAGAGAGGAGGAAGAAGGAACTCTCTTACTCTCACCGCTAGATAGCCTCCAGGAACCAAGTAAAAACTAGCCAATAGATATCAACCTAGTAAGACTCAACCCGTTCAAGACCAACCCCTTCTACAGAGGCCCTAGCCCTCCTTATATAGGGGTGGCTAGGTCTCTACTTAGGGCATACGTGGAGACATATTCCAGGGAATATGCCTCCTCCCAAAATAGTAAGCCGACCGGGTCGCTTTTCCCCGCGTCACCCATGCAGAGGCTACGTGAGCATCTGCGGCGCCTGTGTCAGCCGACATTGGCGTCGTCACCTCTGTCGGCCATGCCTCGGTGCTCCTGCCTCTGTCCGCTTCGCTCATGCCGTGCATACCGGGGCTACTTTTGACCAGCGAGATACCTTCCTTCTCCTAGAAGCTTGAGATGACCCGGATCATGGTTGAGAAGGCCACACCTATTCCTGCGTACAAGCTAGATTCATCCATCCGACTTAAGGCTTAAGTCGGTTGAGACCCAGTTAGGTGGACATCCCCTGGTCCGGGTTACCCCGAGATTCGGTCCTGCCTTGAGGAGACTCGGCCAGCATTTGCTTCGGCCTTGCTGTTCCTCGGCTAACTCGCCCTTTATACCCCGGCGTGACCCTATCCGGCGGTATCCCCCCAACACATGGCTTACACCCAATGTATCCGAACGTATCTGAACATAGCGGAGTGCCTCATATCGAAGAAATTTCTTGGTGGTGCACACTAAGGGGAACACAATCATTGGTAATTTTTAATAGGGATCATCTTATTAGGCTACCGTCGAGTATCTAATACTAGCACACAATAAGGTATACAAACAATAACATTGAATGTAAATGCGATGTGATATGGTCCCTCACGTCGTGATCTCCATCCGGCGTCACCGGATTCCGGCGCCAGGTTTCCGGCGTCGTAGACACTAGGGTACTGGTGTCTTTTCGGCGTGGTAGTCCGTCACCTCCGTGACTATCTTCTACTACTTTGTAACATAAGGTAATCACTTTACCTTTGCCACAACCATATCACAAAGCAATGCCCCCTGCAACACAGAGTTAGATGCCTCTACTTTTTCTTTGCATGTTTTACGTGGCTGAATGGGCTTTCGCACAAAAACCATTCTTACCTACGAAAATTCACCACAATGCTGATCAAGTAGTTGTCTATACTATACCCCTTTCGGGGCCCTCCGTTGCAAATGGCATACCAACTAATGCGAGAGAGACAGACAGCCCCCAAAGCCACTTTATATTGTACAAGCCATATGTCAAGCGTGGACTAGTCTCGCGAATGAATGTGTAAAGTCGGTCGGGGGCCGCTTCATCAAGCATTACTGCAGTATACACAAGTACACATGGGAGGGTAACAACTAAAAGATCAACGCCCACACGCTACATCTCATATGTTCTACCCGTACTAGCATTACTACACATTAGATCTAGCTTTGATACCACTGTAGGGGTTTGCGTATGAAAACAATAAAATTTTACCCTACGCCCCTGAACCCCTAATGTAACGGGAGGGGATTTTCGTGAAGTTACCCTTGAAGACCGAAAAGCGTTGTCAACGCTCAGGAGAGCATGGTTGATGTAGACGAGCTGAAGCCGACCTCAAGGTCCTGATGAAGTCCTTGCATTCCTGCAGCTCCAACGACATGAGTGTCTCAAGTGTGACACCTCGCGGGGAGTTACATGCATCTGGTGCCTAACGATGACTCCCGTTTCCCCAATCCAGCAGCAGTTGCGGAAGTAGAGCTCTTGGATCTGAATCCAGCAGCGCGACAGCGCTCTGCGGTGCAAATGTCTCTCTTTCGCGCAGTCCAAACTTGGGACCATGATCACGGGAAAGAGAGAGAGAGAGAGAAAATCAACTATAAGGTTTCCCCAAAAGAGAGGGAACCTTTATTGATTATTCTATGTATTTCTTTGGCCAAATACCCCCACTATATATACGTGAGAGGAGGTTCTACCTCTCTCAAAGTCCCAGGGTGGGACTAAAGGAGGGGAGAGGGGGCACCACCGGCCAGCTCTGGTGGGACCCACGTGGGGGGGGGGGCTTGGCCTAGCCGGCCACCCCCTTGCCTCCTCTCTCCTCTTGCCTTTCCCTCATGGGCCCTTTCCCCTCCGGGTTTGGCCCATTAAGCCTTGTGACCTTTTAATTGATTTCTCTTTTATTAAATAATTATGAATAAATGGTTAAATCAATATTAACATTCATTCACATATTATTCAATCTTTGTGGCTATGGACCACCTTCCACCTCCACACCGGAAATCCTCCGGACTCACCGAAACCCTTCCGGTTTTCTCTCTTCTCTTCTTCGAGGATTCTACCGATCCTGCAAACACTCTCTAAGCATCATCAAGCCCTTAAGCGTGATACCCCACGGTTCGGGAACACTCTAGACATGGTCGGGACACTCCCATACCAATGATCGACAGAGGGACCTGGATGGCCATGTGACCCTTGTGCATTCCACGAAGATCTTTCGTCGTTTGAACCGGGACAATCGTGTCTTATTACTTTTTTCTCTCAATACTTGAATTGCCCGAGATCTGATCATTGACATCACCATGTCATGTTCAATCTCGTTACTGAACAATGCTACTTGACTCGTTTCGACAAGTGATATCCCTGTGATCAAATCACACGCTACGCAGCTATTGGATATAACTTCTCCGAGTGGCCCTAGAGTATCTTTCCGTCACGCGGATGGATAAATCCCTCTCTTAACATATATTGCCTCTACGGTTCCTCCAAATACCTGAACACACCTTTATTGTCACTGTATTACCAAGTGACGTTTGATGCTATCTAAGCATTCTCGGGAGATAGTGATTGATTTAGTCTCACGGTCTAAGGAATAGTCTAGGAGGTCTATTCTAATCATCGTAACTTGAACTTCGTGACATGATCGGGTCATCATGTTTAGGTTGGTTATTGGTTCATCATCTCATTATCAGAATGAGTTGATTCGATTTCCGACTCGCATAAATGCCACATCATCAGGAAACCTTAATCATCTGTTGACCAATGAACCAGTGACTAGAGTTTCATCGGGAACCCCTGGTTGTTTATATATCACACGTGTATTGACGTTTCCTTTCAATATAGTTATAGCATGATATAAAACTTAATCATAAACTTTATGAAATATGATAATAATCCTTTATTATTTGTCTCTAGGGCATATTTCCAACAGCATTCCCTGAGCCACTTTGCTCTATTTTCCTCATCCACTGACATTGTCGAGTCGTATGATTCGCCGGGTTACTCGGATTTGGCGTGTGAAACTTACACGACTGATCCAACATACTCATATGTATACCTCGACGTATCCTTCTTTTCTTGCCACTGTTTCTTCTGTTCTAG
This sequence comes from Avena eriantha, assembly GCA_910589775.1. NCBI lineage: Eukaryota > Viridiplantae > Streptophyta > Magnoliopsida > Poales > Poaceae > Avena > Avena eriantha. The sequence continues at coordinate 204,173,754 of OU342745.1, read as the reverse complement.
CATCCAAGTTCTCTTTCCATCAGATTTGGCTGATCCTGATCCACTGCCACAACTTGATGCGAACTGTATCTATAATCCAACCGCTCATCTCTCCTTTTACCTTGGAAGTCATTTCACCGGGATGACATGGTTCCATCTCGGCTGTAGTACTCTTTATTTGACTCATTTGACATTTGCCCAGGTTGAGTTGGATCACCCAATGCATACGAGTCAGCAATCTAGATTGTCCTAGCCAACATAGTTGGCATATCCCTTTGCAGCCTCTACCACAACAGACTCGCCTATCTCCATCCTTGCACAAACCAAGAAATGGCATGTGACTCAGTTACCCCCTCACAAGAGTTACGCAGATTGCACCAGTGAGTCAAGAACTCCCGGTTAGTCTCATTTGGCCTTTGCTTGCACATCGCCAGTGTCTATGGCCTATTCGTCCTCTTATACGTGCTTGCGAAGTTGTTGATGAACAACTCCTCAAAGTCTATCCAATAGTTAATACTTCCTGGGGGCAAAATTTTCAACTAGACCCTTGTTGTCCCTTCCAACATCTGTGGTACATATCTCACAACCCATCTCAAATTACCCCTGGAAACAATTTGCATAGTCAATGAGCCAATCCTCCGGCTTAGTGCTGCCGTTATACGTCTTTGTGTAGGGGTTCCGCGTATGACAACAATAAATTTTTACCCTACGCCCCTGAACCCTTGATGTTGCTAGGACATATCTATTAGTAATACATTAACGGAAGGGGATTTTTGTGAACTTACCCTTGAAGACCGAAAAGCATTGTCAACGCTCGGGAGAGCGTGGTTGATGTAGACGAGCCGAAGCCGACCTCAAGGTCATGATGAAGTCCTTGCGCTCCTGTGGCTCCAATGACTTGATTGCCTCGAGTGTGACACCTCGCGGGGAGTTACACACGTCCGGTGCCTGGCGATGACTCCTGCTTCCCCGATCCAGCAGCAGTTGCAGAAGTAGAGCTCTTGGATCCGAATCCCGCAGCACGACGGCGCTCCGCGGTGAAGATGTCTCTCGGTCGCAGAGTCCAAACTTGGGACCACGGTCACGAGAGAGAGAGAGAGAGAGAGAGAGAGAGAGAGAGAGAGAGAAAATATCAATTGGAGGTCTTCATAAAAGTGAGAAGACCTTTATTTAATTCATGTGTATTTATCTGGCCAAATATCCCCACTATATATAGGGGAAAAGGAGGTACTACCTCCCTCAAAGTCGTGTGGGACTAAAGGAGAGGAGGGGGGAGGGGTGGCACCACCGGCCACCCCCATGGGCCCCGCACGGGGGGAGAGGGGGCTGGCCCACTAGGGCGCCGGCCACCCCCTCTGGCCGTTCTCCCTCTCTCCTTTCCCTAATGGGCCCTCTCCCCACCTAGAATTGGCACATTAAGCCTTTGACCTTTTAAATTGATTTTATCTTTATTAAATAATTATGAATAAATGATTAAATCAACATTTAACATTCACATATTATTAAATCTCGATGGCTATGGAACACCTTCCACCTCCACTCCGGACATCTTCCGGACTTACCGAAACACTTCCGGTTTTTTCTCTACTATTCTTCTATGATTCTTTCGATCCTATAAACACTCTGTAAGAATCATCAAGCCCTTAAGCATGATACCCCATGGTTCGGGAACACTCCAGACATGGTCGGGACACTCCCGCGCCAATGATCGATAGAGGGACCTGGATTGCCACGTGACCCCTGTGCATTCCACGAAGATCTTTCGTCGTTTGAACCGGGACAGTCGTGTCTTATTCCCTTTGTCTCTTGATACTTGCATTGCCCGAGATCTGATCAATGACATCACCATGTCATGTTCAATCTTGTTACCGAACAATGCTACTTAACTCGTTCCGACAAGTGATATCCCTGTGATCAAATCACACGCTGCGCAACTATTGGATATAAGTTCTCCGAGTGGGCCCTTGAGCATCTTTCCGTCACATGGACGGAAAAATCCCGCTCTTGACATATATTGCCTCAACGGTTTCCTCTGAATACCTGAACACACCTTTATAACCACTATATAACCAAGTGGCACTTGATGCTATCAAAGTACTCTCTGGAGACAGTGATTGATATAGCCTCACGGTCTAAGGAATAGTCTACAAGGATCCATTTCTAATCATCGTAACATGAACTTCGTGACATGATCGGGTCACGATGTTTAGGTTGGGTATTGGTTCATCATCTCATTCTCAGAATGAGATGACTTCATTTCCAACTGGCATAAATGCCACATGATCAGGAAACATGATCATCTGTCGACCAATGAACCAGTGACTAGAGTTTCACTAGTAACCTCTAGTTGTTTATATATATCACACATGTATTGATTTTTCCACTCAATACAGTTATAGCATGATATTAAACTTAATCATAAACTATATGAAATATGATAATAGTCCTTATTACTATATGTCTCTAGGGCATATTTTCCAACAGTCTCCCACTTGCACTAGATTACAAATACACTAGCTGCGTTTGTTCTTAATCATTGGCACCATATATCCGGTACCCTGAACATGCTTGCTCATGGAAGAGGTTGAGTCTTGGGTCTGTACTTTACAATCCCAAATCCTTTGCAATCTTACTAATGTCACCTTGATTGACATTAATACTTTATCATCACATGATAACATCTTTATATATGCATCGTTGCTATGGCAGTAGAACAAGGCCGAATTCTAGGAGCCTACAGTGACTTTAGATCAACCTCTAGGGATTTCTCATGTGCATTGTGCCCTGGGACACATCATTCTATGTAAAAAGCGAACTAGCCCCGCCGTAACATTATACAACACTTTAGATGGTACCCTTATCTATTATTATAAATGTATTCATCGAAACGAGTGCACTCTGTGCAACTTTCGATGTTTTTGTTCACCTCGCTTCCTCCTTGACTTTAATCGGTATTACAGGAGTTTCCAACATATTCCCATATAACATAACCCTTTATGCTTTAAGATATGTCATGCTTTATGGATTTGGAAAATATGTCTACAGTTCTCTATTAGACACTGTGGACAAACTTAGCTCAACGTTCCGTGATTCAAACTTAATCACTTTCAAACGTTCCTTATTGGATCATATATTATTTTAAGTTATTATCATGGTTTTCTAAGATAGAACCTATGTCTCAACATTGTGGATGACGACCATCCTTTTCTTTCTTTAAAAAATTGATGTTTAAACTTAATACTATTGCTAACTTGACTTATTAAGGACCAGTTCCTTTATTAACTTTTATTCTGAAACCCTTTTCAGAATACCTTAAGGAATACTACATAATATCATAATACACCTATTATCAACTTCTACTCCTTATAAATCATTATTTATAGGTACTTGCGCTTTTATTCTTAACATACTTAAGAATCACTCTATAAGCTCACACTCAAAATATGTTCCTAACATATTTGGGTATGAGTCACTACTCTTACTCAAACTATGTTCCTACATATTTGAATTTGAGACTTATATTGCTCCCACTCAAAAATATGTCATTCACATATTATTTTAGGAAGAATTTCATAGCTCCCACTCAATTTCAAGCAAATTGCATATCTACTCACTATTTTGAACGACTTCAAAATCCTTTGATCAAATATCAAACTTGGAGATTTACTATGAGATACTAGTATTATTACTAGTTTTATATCCACTCGACATTAAGCACACATGAATCAAATTCATTTGAATTTGTCCAATACTTGACAAATTGTGCTTTTGTCATTCACCCCCTTTTCCACTATGGCTTTGCAGTCATTTGGGAAAATTCAAGTAACCCCTTTTACTTGTGAGATTCAGAAACGAATTGCTTTCTAATATCAAGGGAATTCTGCTTCTAGGATTTCTCATAATTCTAGTTTACTATTATTTCCTTAGTAGTTCGTAGGTATGTCATATTCCAAGAATCATGACAAATGATTCACAAATGTCTCCATACAAGATATGGGTTACATTTTGAATCCTACTTCATGTAGTGAAAGCACTAGTGGGGAAAATCACAATGATCATTATCATTGATTCTTTCCTTTGTGAAGAGAATCGTTCAGGAACGTTGTCCGTTGCGCTTCTCAACACTCTGATGCGGGGATTTGAATCCTCATCGTGTTTTTCACTATCTTCCATTCGTTCCATAATCGAGAAATATCACTAAAAGTGAACTTTCTCAAGAATGCACTAAAATCCAAGCAATACTAGTTTTGCTTCTCTTTTGGTTTCGGCTATGGATTTCGTATTCAAAGTTACCAATGAATACTCTACAAGGACTTATTCGTTATAGTTTTGGTTATATCGAATAACCCCAAAACTTTTACAACGATCCATACTAGATATGGAGCCGCTTTCACGAATTCAAATGGTTCACTATATAGTATAATTGAGTGCTAACTATTTCTAACTAATGGTCTCTACATCTACACTAAAACGATTTTTTGGTGCCATCTATTCACCCATTTTGATATCAAATATCACATTGTGATGCTTTGCATTTTGACATTTCAAAATGCTTTACATTTCACAATTTCTTCTATGCCATTCTTATAAAGTCAAATTCCGTTACTATTGATCAAATCGCAGTAATTGGATTCTCTTTTATATTTATACCCTTTGTTGGATGAAACAATTTGATCATATCAACTAATTTCATACTTATGTTTCCTTTGGTAAACTTATTTACACATTTAAACAATCATATAATGATAATTACCATTTTGTCAAAACACAATACATCAAATATGTATTTACTTTTAACAATTCATTAAACACTGTGTATTCAAGTAATACACGGTGTTCAAGTTATTTTGCCGAACTTAGGCATGATTTATATGTGATAAGAAATCGAATGACTTTCACATACACATAACTTTGAATTTAAACAATGGTTTTTCATTCAAAATGAATATATCATTATGTTGGGTATTTTAAGGCATTTCAATATTTTCCAAATGTTCATGCATTATCAATTAGTTTCAAACAACAAGGATAATTCACAAGTAATCAAACAAGATATGAACACAAATAGAAATCATTCATAATAGTAGAACAAATGTTTGTTACAAACTGATATGAATAACCATCTCACAAAGTGTGAGACACACTAAAGAGGTTCACGATCTATTGATTACAATAACTATCCAAAATATAAACTAAATGATAAATGTTGAGGGAGAGTGTCGTCGGCCATCATCATCATGCTCGCCATCAACACGCAACGTCACCTCCACTCCAGCAAGCACCTCTCATGCAGAAGGACCTGTTTTCAGCAAAACAGAATAAGTATCAAATATACTTCACACTACAAATGTGTTTGCAAGATTATAACATTTATAAAATTGTATATCAAATATATACCTTTGTCATTGATGACCTCAGCGACATTTGGTTCAACCAACACATTCCTGAGATGTGTTACGAACCGGTGGAACTCCATTGATTCTGTGTCGCCTCTCATAATGGAAGTCCTGACTTGTGCTTGGTAGCTTGGTGGCAGCGACCGTAGTACAACGCCATTTGCAAAACAGCCCATCATCTAGCTATCCAGGAAGTATGCAAGCCTCATGTACACATCATGCATGCGCTCCAAGTGGTCGTCAAGTGATGAGTTCTCCTCCATCTTAATGGAGAGGAAGTCTCCCATTAGCTCATGCTCCCATACGCGTGCTTGTTCCATGAAATATGTACTAAGCTGTAGCATTACCGTACAAGGGTTGACATCACCCACGAAAGGCCACAGCGCATCCAACATTCTGAAACGCATTGTAACTGAAATGAAGGAGGCCATCTCCCGACGAAGATAGCGGTCTTCCCGCTGCTCTGGGGTCTCTAGGTCAATAGGCTGATCCATATCCATCCCGTCGAGTATGTAGTTGACTACGTCATTCTCGCTAAGGAGAATGTGGAGACGCGCAACCCACATAGAGAAGTTTGATCCATTTAATCTGAACTTCTCTCCTTCTAACCAATCAATCATCAACATGAAAGGTGACATCTATATTTACAATTGCAAAAGGAATTTAGACTAAGTTTATAATTAAATGAGTTAATAATAACTCCATTCAGAAACACCTATCCCCAAAAGGGTTCCTAGTGATAACACGGCCCCTATCAGCCACATCTCCCCCGATCATCACGGCCATCAATGTGCGTTCAAGGGTGGACGCTAAACGTCGGTCACATCATTCACGTGACTCGTGCTCGACCTTTCGACCATCCGTGTTCCGAGGCCATGTATGCACATGCTAGGCTCACCAACTCAACCTTAGTGTATTTTCTGTGCAACATGGCTTACACCCACTGTATGCGAACATAGATATGTTTGACACCAATGCCTGTACCATGGATCGCCTCATACCAAAGAACTTTCTTGCTGGTGCACACTAAGGGGGAACACAATCGTTGGTAATTTTAATAGGGATCATTTATTAGGCTACCGTCGAGTATCTAATACTAGCACACAATAAGATATACAAACAATAACTTTGAATGTAAATGCGATGTGATATGGTCCTTCACGTCGTGATCTCCATCCGTCGTCACCGGATTCCGGTGCCAGGGTTCCGGCGCCGTAGACACCAGGTTACCGGTGTCTTTCCGGCGTGGTAGTCCGTCACCTCCATGACTTTCTACTACTATGGAACATAAGGTAATCACTTTAATTTTGCCACCACCATATCACAAAGCAACGCCCCCCTGCAAAACAAAGTTAGATGCCTCTACTTTATCTTTGCATGTTTTACGTGGCTGAATGGGCTTTCGCACAAGAACCGTTCTTACCTACGAACTTTCAGCACAACGTTGATCAAGTAGTTGTCTCTGCTACACCCCTTTCGGGGCCCTCCGTTGTAAATGGCATACCAACTAATGCGAGAGACACAGACACCCCCCCTAATCCACTTTATACGATACAAGCCGTATGTCAAGCATGGACGAGTCTCGCGAATGAACGCGTAAAGTCGGTTGGGGGCTGCTTCATCAAGCATTACTGCGGTATACACAAGTACACGTGGGAGGGTAACAACTAAAAGATCAACGCCCACATGCTACATCTCGTGTGTTCTACCCGTACTAGCATTACTACACATAGATCTAGCTCTGATACCCCTGTAGGGGTTCCACGTATGAAAACAATAAATTTTTACCCTACGCCCCTGAACCCCTGATGTTGCTAGGACCTATCTATTAGTAATACAGTAACGGGAGGGGCTTTTCGTGAACTTACCCTTGAAGACCAAAAAGCGTTGTCAACGCTTAGGAGAGCGTGGTTGATGCAGACGAGCCGAAGCCGACCTCAAGGTCGTGATGAAGTCCTTGTGCTCCTGTGGATCCAACGACTTGAGTGCCTCAAGTGTGGCACCTAGTGGGGAGTTACACACGTACGGTGCCTGACGATGACTCCTGCTTCCCTGATCCAGCACCTGCTGCGGAAGTAGAGCTCCTAGAGAGAGAGAGAGAGAGAGAGTGAGTGAGAGAGAGAATATCAATTGAAGGTCTTCCCAAAAGTGAGAAGACCTTTATTGAATTTGTGTGTATTTATCTGGCAAAATACCCCCACTATATATAGGGGAAAAGGAGGTACTACCTCCCTATAAGTCCCGAGGTGAGACTAAAGGAGAGGAGGGGGAGGTGTGGCACCGCCGGCCACCCCCATGGGCCTCGCACGGGGGTGCGGGTGGGGGGGGGGCTGGGCCACTAGGGCGTACGCCACCCCCTCTCGCCCTTCTCCCTCACTACTTTCCCTAAAGGGCCCTCTCCCCTCCGGGAATTGGCCCATTAAGCCTTTGACCTTTTAAATTGATTTTCTCTTTATTAAATAATTATGAATCAATGATTAAATCAACATTTAACATTCATTCACATATTATTCAATCTCCATGGCTATGGAACACCATCGACCTCCACTCCGGACATCCTCCGGACTTACCGAAACCCTTCCGATTTTCTCTCTACTATTCTTCGGTGAATCTTCCGATCCTATAAACACTCTCTAAGCATCATCAAGCCCTTAAGCGTGATACCCTACGGTTCAGGAACACTCCAGACATGGTCGGGACACTCCCACACCAATGATCGACAGAGGGACCTGGATGGCCATGTGACCCATGTGCGTTCCACGAAGATCTTTCGTCGTTTGAACTGGGACAGTCGTGTCTTATTCCCTTTGTCTCTCGATACTTGCATTGCCCGAGATCTGATCAATGACATCACCATGTCGTGTTCAATCTCGTTACCGAACAATGCTACTTAACTCGTTTCAACAAGTGATATCCCTGTGATCAAATCACACGCTGCGCAGCTATTGGATATAAGTTCTCTGAGTGGGCCCTTGAGTATCTTTCCATCAGATGGACGAACAAATCCCGCTCTTGACATATAGTCCCTCAACGGTTTCCTATGAATACTTGAACACACCTTTATAACCACTATATTACCAAGTGGCGCTTGATGCTATCAAAGCACTCTCAGGAGACAGTGATTGATATAACCTCACGATCTAAGGAATAGTCTACGAGGATCCATTTCTAATCATCGTAACTTGAACTTCGTGACATGATCGGGTCACGATGTTTAGGTTGGGTATTGGTTCATCACCTCATTCTCAGATTGAGATGACTTCATTTCCAACTGGCATTAATGCCACATGATCAGGAAACCTTGTCATATGTTGACCAATGAACCAGTGACTAGAGTTTCACTGGGAACCTCTGGTTGTTTATATATATCACACGTGTATTGATGTTTCCGGTCAATATAGTTATAGCATGATATACAACTTAATCGTAAACTATATGAAATATGATAATTGTCCTTATTACTATTTGTCTCTAGGGTATATTTCCAACACTTTGTTCCGCTGGCCAACTGAAAGTTCACCACAGGTGGTTCTCTCATGATTCGAGGCCAAAGCTTGCAGGACCTGAAGGACCTTGTCCCCCAATCATCTCCGACCTATAGATTTGATCCAACTTTAGCCTTGTGTAACATCCCAAAACTTTAATCCAAGTGATCAAGATCAAATCTACCCAATTTAGGGTTAACAAAAACTTTTTCATTTAAAATAATTAAGCATTCATATGTGTGTGCATTCAAATTAGGAGTTGTTTTGAATTGCCATGTTTGAATGATCCATTGCTTGTAAAATGATTCTAAGGTGAATTAAACATCATCTAGATCATTCCGAAACAAATCCCAAAGAAAAAGAAATCAAAAAGAATAAAGTAAGCAAATGGTCACTTTTGCCATTTTAATCACCTAGCCTACTTTGGCTATTCCTAGAACTCAAATCTTAACAGAAACAATTGTGGTCCTTTGCACCCCTTGCTAGTACAAGTAGTGATGTGCCAAGGCCCACCTTGTTTCATCCCAAAAACTTTAAAACACTAAATTTAAATGACAATTGAAAATTGAATGTTGCTCATATGTATAGATCACACTTTATCAAAAACCACTCAAATGAATTCCATTTAACAAATCCTAGCAACCACAGTCTACCAAGCATCAGATCAAAGCACCCACCAAAAATCTCAAAAAAATTCAAATATTTTCTTCATGCAGCCATTGTGTCGAACACTTAGTGAGCACTAAACAAACTGCCTAACTATTACTGTTTTAAAGCAGTGATCATTTGCCACTAAGGCCTAAAACCCCTCCCATTGTCTCCCCCAGTACCAACCCTGCCATCAAGAGGCTACCCGTTAGCCGTTGCAGCAGTGCCGCGCCACCTGAGCGCCATGCTCGCCGGTCGAGCATGGACAACTCGCAGCCGACCGCCCCTCTCTCTCTCGCCATGACTAGGAGATAGACCAGACCACACCGCGACCCCCTGCCCCTTCCTCGAGCCCAGCCAGGCCCTGGACCACCTCAGCGCCGCGTCGCCCTTTCTCTCTGCGCCATGCGTAGCGCACGCCAGAGCGCGATCACCGCCAGCACGCAGCAGACCACGCCACGACACCATATCACGCACGCCGCTCCGCCTCGACACCCACACCCCGCCAGACACGGCCGTGCACCGCTACGCGACCCACAGTCGCCATGATCGCCGTCGAGCACCGCCTCTGTCTCCTAGAGCACGGGAAGCCCCCGACCAAATGTCACCGCCCCTAGCCGCACCATGACACCGTAGCTGACCGCCAGCAGACTGCCCATCGTCCGCCTACCTCGCCCACGCCAGGAGCCCCATGTTTCACAGTCACCGACGAGCCGCGCCATGCTTCTCTGTCGCCGCGTCGAGCCTATATAAGGAGGCCTCCCCCGCACCATCTCTTCACACCATTCCACTCCCCTCTCTCTACAAACCATTTCCCCTCTCTCGTCAGAGCTGCTCGAGCCGCCGTTCGCTGGAATTGCACCGGAGGTAGCCGCTGCAGAGGAGGAGAAGTCCCCATCGATTTCGTCCACCTAAGCCCCTACCGCGACCTCGCCTGAGTTCGCTGTCGCCGTCCAGTTCGATCACCCGCCTCACTGCACTAGCTGGGGCCCTGGTACGTCCCCAATAGACCCCCACCGGTCGTTTAGGATTCGGTCTCGCCGGCGACTAGTCCGTCGTCGACGACGACCGTGAGCCGTTGATCTGCGTTCTAATCGTGTGGCCTAGATTGTCCCGTACCGTTTCGGGTTTTAAGTATCGCTGACATGCGGGACCCCCTTTCAGCAGCCCTCTGCGCCGCTGAGCGTTACTGGGCCGTCCCACTTAGTGTCCCGCGCTGACCCGTTTAATTCAAATTAGGTTTTTCTATTTAGATTTAGAATCAATTCTATCATTTAGTTTAAAAATCAATTCAAGAAGATTTACTGAACCAAATTGAGTGATTCCAATTTTGTTGGAAAGCTACTAAAATAATATATCCAAGCCCGTTGGATTTAAATCTTTTAGAGTTAGTAATCTCTCCTAGTAAAAATAACAAGACAGAAGCTTTTGCACCTTCAAACATTTTTATAAAATCAACCATAATAGATTTTGAGTTGATTCCAACTCTCAAAAATCACATTTAACCATACCTATCTGAATATGTAATAATATTCAGGTTTACATGTAGTGACTTTGTACTAGTACCAAAGTAATGCTATATAGGCATTTCTAGTCACTTTAAATCATTAAATATTAAACTTAAACTTATTAAAATGTGATCCAAACTTTAAATCACATTCCCATATGTTCGAATATGTGGTGATGACATGTGTCCACATGATACCATATTTAATTGGAGAATATTAAATCTTAGTTAATTTCAATGAGTAGAAATTACTTTTCTCAAATAAAAAGATTAAAGCTAGTTAAATAATCCTTGTGGTGCTTGTGATGATAATAGATCATCCAATGTGTACCTTAGTGTGCTAAGTAGACTAGTTAAGCTTTGTTTGGTGATTGTGTATCCCGTATGTATTTATAGACGATAGTACCGACCAAGCATTCGAGGAGGAGGAGTTCTACCAAGAGGAGGAGGAAGAAAACTTCAACCACTACACCAACCAAGGCAAGCCATCATTAACAATGCAAGCTAGACCTTGCGAACTAGATAACCTAAGTAAATGCATGAGGCATGCTTTGGTTATGCCCTTTTACTTACACCTATTCCAAATTCTATTTCCAAGCTTTACTTTCTTTACTTTATTAAAGTCCTTTACTTGTTTGAAGGTAGCATAAAAAGTATAAAACGTGGCATATCTAGATAAACTGAGATGTCATTCTGTGGCATGAGATTGATCTTAGCATCCCATATTAGTGAACACTCTTAACTTAGTAGTTTAGAGCTAAACTAGAACTTGGGTCGCTTTAGATGGGAACACTTGGTGAAAATGAATTGTGAAAACCTTGGAATGATGAGTCATTCTATTGAGATGTTTTTACATGTGTTGAGAAACACAAATGGTTTATGATGATGAAAATGTTGAGGCATGAGCCTTAACCCTTTTACAAAACTGATGGTTGGGTTCGGATGCGATACCATTCCAATTTTACCATACAACCATAATACCTGAATTGGGTAAGGCTTAGCCGGAAGTTTATATGCATTAGTATTAGTTCCCTCGCAAGAGAGGTTTGAGCTGAGGCTACCTCTCAATGCTGTCCATCTATGCAGTCCCCAAGATAACAGATGGTCATGGTTGGGAGGCCATACTCATAGGAGAGGTGCTTATACTAGGGTGTGTAAAGAAAAGGTTATGTTTGATTATCTGCATGCTAAGTATGACGATTCAGGGTTATCCCTGACGGATGTATCGAATCTTGTGGTGAAAGTGTACCACCTCTGCAGAGTGTCAAACTATTCGAATAGCCGCGTCCGTGGTTATGGACAGTTGGAGTGGCCATACTGTTCCGTTGTCAGGTGTTTTCAAAACAACTTATGAAATGAATTGTGACATGACTTGACCACAACAAAGTTGTGACTATGAAAATTAAGTTCCCACTTAAGTAATTTCAAACTTTATTTTACCTTTCTTTGTTTCTAAACTCAGCTTAGATTTCAAACATAGTTTTATAAATAAACTTAGAGTTAGCAATCCTACTAGAACTACCTTACTTGTTAGTGATAGTTTCCGAGTACTTAAAGAGTACTCAAGGCTTTTGTCCCTGGCTATTCCTATGGCCAGACTATGAAGGAGACTACCAAGATGACGAACAGAAGGACGGCTATGATAACAAGGACTATCTTCCATCTTCAGCATTGCCTGTGCCCCTGAAGATGGACCCCACCGCTACGCTTATTATTTATTCTGCTGCTTGTTGTATTAAGACTGGATCATGAGATCCTTTATTCGTGTAAGACCTTATTATGGTTTGTAATGGATGATGTACTGTGATATCCAATTTGTTATGTCTCGCAAAAATGGTAATCCTAGGATTGCGAGGTATGGCATAACAGGCATCTGGGATTAAAAACCAGGGTGTTGACAAGTTGCATCATCTGGCTGTAGGTTCCTGTTTCCCAATCTTGATCCTATCACATGGTGCTCTATCCTAGGAAACCCGGCATCATCCATTCCCAAATAACCATCATTGTATCTATATTGACCTAGACAAGCATATTATTGTTGCATTGCCAAGCCAGCACTTCGCTCTTGACAGGGTATATATTGTTGCTGCTGTTGTCGAGGTGGGGTTTGCCCTGCTCCCGCCGCATTACGCTGTCCAGCATTGCCGTTTCTAGTGTTTCCCTGACCAGTATTGCCTTGGTTGCAGTTACCTCGGCCAGCTTCACCTAAGCTGGCACTGTGACGATCCTCATCAACTTGCACTTCTTTTCCTTTTCCTGCCCTTGTCTGGTCATATGGGACTATCTGTTTGTTATTTCTCCCTGAGGTTACCACCTCTTATCTTCTAGGGCCATCATGAGGGGACGATGCTGCCCCAACGGATTTCACCGGGTTACCCCCCGCCGAATGAACTACACGTGATATTCTTGCTACGGCTGAGTTTGCCTTGATTATTTTCTCATTCTGCCTGTTTGCTACTCTCACCAGGTGATTAACTCTTTCTTGCTACCTCTCCCGGGCTTCTCTGGTCATACCTTCTAACTCGGACACCGCTGCCTCTGCATCCCTAAGGTTCTTCACCGGGTTACTATACCTCGCCAGCCCTGTTGTCACAAGCGTAGCTGAATGCCCCGGCTTAAGCACATACTCTTTGTCTATCTCAGTGATCAGGTTTCTACCCCTAGTTTTTACTCCGTCCAGACGAATGGGGATAATCCGGTTCGCTTTTGCGTATTCACGCAAAGTGATGTTCAGTGACTGCTATAACTCAGCTGCTTTCTTTGCCCCGGCCAACATCTTTAGCCGGGTCTCCTCAAGCTCGGCGTGTGAATAATCCGGATCTACTACAAGTGCTATGGGAGTAGCTAAGCTATCTATTTCCAGCTGCAACATGTTCTCTGGCCTCTCTAGCAGAGGGAACCTTGACCTAGGTACCTTCGGGGTAGCGTCCGGATCTGGTGTCGGGTCCTTGCTTGTTCTTGCATCTGCTGCCATCATCATGACCTCAAAGCATCTAGCAGGGCGAGTGATACGCGAGCCGCGAGCCGCGCTTAGAGGTGGTTCGCCTCACTCGACGACGTGTAGTGGGTGAGCGCAGGACTCATCCATGCGCAATAGATATTGTGAGCGCCAAGGCTGATGAAGAGGCCATTGCATGGAGGAGGGCGGTTGGCGAAGCTGCCAGCGTTGTCGCTGACGTACTCCAGTGCTCTAAAGCGCTGAACGAGCCCGGAGACGATGCGTTCGTTAGTGGTGATGATGTTTCCCGTCTGGATCTTCACTCCAGCTAGCGCCGCTGCTGGTCCGACGGTGGGCGCCAACTATCGTGGTGGTGGCACGGCAGATGCCATGTATAGGCTAAAGTTGGGGCCAAAGTGCGCTAGAGGTATCCATGGAGGGAAGGTGTGGTGATTCCACACACATAAGCTTTTATTGTCTCTATCAGTGGTGGATTACAAGTGCTCCTTGAGCTGTTCGTGGGGAGGAAGAGGATGAACTTCTCTACTACCGCACCTCTCTCTCTAGGGTTTTCCCTTAGTAAAAATGGTCGACCCCCTCTATGGAGGTCTTGGTGCTTCTTATATAGAGGAGCCTAAGTTACAAGCTAGGGCATATGTGGAAGGCATATTCTCCGAATATGCCTCTCCCAAAATAGCAAAGAGGTGCTCCTCTTTTTCCTTTGGTAAGCCTCTCCGGAATCATGGCATGAGCCTCTCTGAGCCCCTCTGCGGCGTGGTATCACCCGGCATAGGCAACATCACCCGACATAGGCAAAGTCACGTTTGTCGGCCAGTACCCACTGGTCCTCCTATCTGTCCTATGTGCTCACGCTACAGTGGAGAGAGAAAACCTTTGATCAATGAGATTCCTTCCTTCTCTTGTTAGCCAAGTCGTAACCCCGCTCAGGCCTGCTTAACTCGGCCCTTTGGGTACCTGCATACAACTTACAAAGAGACTGTCAACATATATTTTATGGTGGCTGAGGTAACGTTGGATCAACTCCGTTCGGGCCGGGTTTGCCGTAAGTCGGCCTGCCTTGAGGTAACTCAGCCAGCTTACGCTTTCACCTTGCCGTACCTTGGCTATTATGGCCATTATACCCCCGGCTTGACCCTACCTGGGGTTATCCCTCCAACACTAATGTATTTAGACGCCTTTTAGTGTGCAGATTTGGAGTGAACCTCTCTGAACCTATACACTAAAAGACATCAAGATACACTATCTTCACAAAGCTAAAACATCTTATATTTTAGAACGGAGGGAATATATCAGATGTCAAGGTCTTTCTAGACTAGAATTTATAGCCCAACTCAAAATTTGCTTCTCGCGGGTTTTCATTTGATTTCGTTACTATTGATTATACAGTAGGTAGAAACAGGCAAATGCAACTTTCACCGTTGATCAATCTATTTTTCCTGGCTTCTCAGTTTACCTACTACTCTAGTGGATTTCCATAAATGAAAGGTCTTTATCTTGAGCCTTAAACTAGAGGCTCACAATTTTCTTCTCTCCAAAAAATTCAATAGGATACTCTTTCAAAACATGCAACTTGGATAGGTTATAGGTTTGTAGGCCATAGGTATATGGCGGGCCCCATGTATCATCGACACATAGTCTCCTAGAGTGGGCTTGGGGCGGTGGCATCCACTAGCAACGATGAGAGCGAGGGAACGGGTAAAGAGGTAAATTGGGTGGCGGGTTATCCGGGTCACCCTAGTGGTGACACATGGATACCATCATTGCTCCTCATTTTGAGTTGTCTTGTTTCTCGTGCTCCAAGTTCCCCTACCAGCATTGTTGTCTCTCCTACTTTGACGTACCGATTCAAGCCTAGTAGGTCCACTATGACTTAACAAGAACCTTTCTTCAAATGTCTCCAAGAAGTTATAGTTGTTGGTAGCTTCTATAGCAAACGTCGTCGCTGGTCTTTCTACATTAGAATTTGTAGTCCAAACTCAAAACTTCGCTTCTCACATTTTTCTATTTGATATCTTTACTATTGACTAAGATAAAACCAGTGAAATGTGACACTGTGTAAGATGGTTTCCTAGTTGATCCGATCTGTTTTCCATGTATTCTCACCTTACCTTACTACTCTATTGGATTTCCATATTGCTCTGTTTGGATGCATAGAATTAAATTCAGGAAATGAATAAGGTGAAAATTTCAAATCCTGACTAGAAAAGAAATGGTTGCCAATTCGAATTCTATTTTTTAGGGTGGCTCAAAATTTCTTGTTGGAATCAGAATTTCAATTTATGTTTGGATGTCCAAACCATGGAATTGGATGTAAGTAACCAACACTTGTTCATGCAATATGATGCTACAATACACACACCAATTGTACATGAATTATTTAATTATTCATCAGAGATATGATATTGAACTTTAAACATTCATACATGAAGCACATATGTAATTAAACTTTCATACAATACGCACATTTGTACCAAATTGCATCCACACTACGCAAACATCAAACTATAGACAAAAGTAGAATTTCTATAAAAAGGAAATAAAGTGTTGTTCTGGTTCTGGTGTAACCTGTAGTTAGTCCCGTGTGGTTCTGTTTAAGAAATTATCACATATTTACATTTGTGAAGGTTAAAGCCAGATTCTTGTGCAATTTTAATCTATTGGAATATGGTATGGATGCCAGTGATGTTTTGAAGACCAACAATTGAATAGGCTTGAACAGAAGTATAGCCATATTTTCTCAAGTCATAGAGTGTGGGTTGTTAAACTAATTTTCAGATTTATTCGCCCGGCTTGTAACATGGCCTAGCATTAGCTGACAAGCAAGCATGCAACAAACAATCAGACCACACTAATCCGTGTTCCTACCCAGAGAAAGTAGCCGCTCACTGGTCAAATCAGAACCGCCATCTACGGTTCCACCGCCAAGCTTGACCCTCCCGCCGTCGGTCTGGTTGTTCCCACTACTAGGAGTTTGGCTCGGGTGGTGAGGGAGGTAGCCGGTGATAGGCGAAGACCCGAGACGGTCTGTGGGGGAGGGGAGAGGGAGGTCAGACGAAGAGGGTCAGGGGCGTACCTAGCCCGCTGCCGCCGGGGTGCTCCTAGAGATCACACGTGTAAGGTCGGAGGTTGGTGAAGGAGCCTCCACTTCAGTTTGATCGATCGTGCGAGCATGCCCTGCGTTGAATTAGTACCAGATTTCACGATATAATTTGTACCCTATCCAAACGCGTGAATCAGATATCCTAATTCCAATTCCATGATTTTAGGCCTGACAGAGCTCCTGGTGTCGCTCCGCAGGGCCTCTCACGTCGCTCCCCAGGGCGACATTGGGGGCGACCCATGTGCGCCGCTAGAGCCCCCCTACCTCTCTAGCCGCCTCTGCCACCGGCCCTCAGCGTGGTGACGGCAGGCCCAACCACCAAAGGGGTCTAGGGTGGTGGTTGCCGGAGGTTCTCCTCGGATCTGCTGGGTCAGCGTCGGTGCGCTAACATGCAGCGACCAGGGTGAGGCCCCTAGTCGGGGTGGTGGAGGAGATCCTCTCCCGGTGGTGCCATGGCTGGCGGCGGAGATGGGACTAGACCTGGTGGCCATGGACGAAACCCTAGATTTAAATATGGGTGTCTCCCGTGCCGTCTTCCAATTCCTCTTCTATGCATGGCTGGGCCGGATCCGGTGGATGGTCGATCCTGCTCTGCCGCTGCCTTTCTCGATGCTGGCCTAGCCCACGGGCAACTGCTCGGGGTCGGAGCGGCGGATCTTGCAGGTCACCGGCGGGTGGTGTGGGGGCTGATGGCTAGGCTTGAATAAAAGGTGGTCCTTGGATCTCTCTCACATCAGGACGAAGATCTACTTGATACGTGCCTTCATGGATTTGTATGGAGTGTCTAGTTCCAGAAGGCTCCACCTGCGAGCTCCCATAGGCGCATTATGCCTGGAGTTTGCTGGATCGGAAGGAATTCGTTCATGCGCACCTGTGTTTTTTCTGGCCGTTTGGTTTCAAATGGAGCGTGGTGAATTTCTGCTACCTGTTACCATCATGTGTCATGTCTTTGACGATTCATCGTGAAGTCGAATTTCATGAAGACAGAAGCATAAGGGCTAGCTATGGTGGATTGAGCCTTTGTGGTGTTGACGATCTTGCTTGGTGATCTATAACTCGCAGCAACGTCTATTAGAGGGGCGACAACACAAGAGCTGTTCAAAGTCTTACCTTGCAGGGTAAAAACCCAAGGTCTGGCCTTCATTGGTTGTGTCTGGCAATAATCTTACAGAAGGTATTGTTTTACGAGTGAAGACTTCCTCCAGGGTGAAAACCTAGGATGTTTGATCAGGCGACGACAAAACTTGAGCATTGTTTCATTCTTGGAGGTGTCGTTTTTGGAGGGGTTGGACTCTCGTATTGTTTTGGTGGTGTTAGGGTCGTTACGGCTAAGGATCTGATCGCTATAGCGGGACTTTTCTTTTTTATAATTCTTCTTTTTTTCGGTTGTGTGCATCAGTATTGCCAATAGGGTAATGTGTTGTTGCATAGACTGTGTAATTGGTATCTTGCGATATTAATGTATGCTCCTTTCCAAAAAAAGGATTTTAGGCCCAATTTTATGCAACCAAACAGTGTAAAATAAATGTTTTTCTGGGTGAGCCATAAACTCGAGGCTGCCACTTTTCTCTCCAAAATATATTATCGTAACAGAATTGGCATCTACTCCGTACTTCCTTGCCCCTCCTTGCTATTTTAGTACCCTGACTCGGCGACAGGCTTCCATATTACGTTGCGTCATCGATCTCGTTTTGTATGTCAAAGGAAGTGGAGACTACGAATAAAGACAAAAGGGGTTTGATTCTGTACAACCTTTTTTCCTAAACTCGTATAAATACGTCTGTATATATATATATCTAAACCTATATCTAAACCGAGTATTACCTATATATAGTCGTATGGATCGAAACGTACGGCATTCTTCCTGCACACGATCCCGGCGTGCCGACCGCCCCGATCCGATTAGCGCCGCCCGGCCATCGTGAAGACCACCGTCGCCCCCGAACAAGACGTCGGACAACACACCAGACAGTCTGGCATGTTGCTGGACATTCAGCCGGACTGCACGTGATGGAGTTCGGCCGGCTAGACGAACGCACGTACCACTGGCTTAGGGCCAAGGAGCGGCGAGGACTGCAAGTGCGTGCCCATTTATATGTCTGAGATTTCGATGGATTATAGTTCTTGAGTCATGTGCCAAGTCTTCTAGTAGTTGGCCATGCTGCTCCCTACGAAGGCTTTAGCTGCCTATGACAAAACAATAGGATTCCAGGATACATAGCACAACAAAGCTTCAAATGATGTGATAGCTAGCATTTCATTGTAGCTTGGCAGCCACCGTCAGAGGAGTCCAAAAGAGCTAGGTCAATCGAATCAGGTTGAGGCTGCCATGCATCTTCTACCAAACAAGGTTCAGTTGGCGTGTGTTCACATCGGATCCACACATTAAGAGGCACACCGTAGTAGTTGATTTAGTTACATCTCAAGCTGACGGGATCAGTAACAGTTTACTAATTAACTCACACAGTCCCGTCGCTACGTGCGTTTCGGAGATGGGGCGACGCACGGCCAGCCAGACAGTCCGGCCGAATGTCCGGCGACTGGCCAGACTGTCCGGTGTGTTGTCCGGCGTCTTGTTTGGCGGCGACGGAGGTCGTCATGATGGCCGGGGCCGCGCTGATCGGATCGGGGCGGTCGGTAGGCCGGGATCATGTGCCGGAAGGATGCCGTTCCGGTCCTTACGCCTATATATGGGTAATACTCGGTTTAGGTATATATATATATATATACATATATATATATATATATATATATATATATATATATATATATATATATATATACGAACGTATTTATACGAGTTTAGGGAGAAGGGGTTGTACTGAATCAAACACCCAAGACAAAATACTAAAGAGACACTTGGGCTGTTGGGCAATCGTTAGTTAACGTTAACGTTTTCCTCAGGAAGCTCATGGCAGCAGCAAGCAATTGTTTTACACTGGATTTCTACCTGTAAACAGAAAAGGCATCCCGATCGGAGGGGGACAGCTGCAGCGCTGTCCTCATCATTCGGCGATCACACGACCAGGCACTGCGCGCAACTGGCCATATGCCAGCTTTGAATCTTTGATCAGTCTCCAGTCTGCATGCGCGAGCGGGTGGGTCGTGTAAAAATTGAAAAACGACCCCCGGGATAACGCATCACCGGTCGCTTCCTCGCTCGCGCTCGCGCGGCCGCGCCCTCGCCCCTGCCTGCGCTGCCTGCGCCGCCTCACCATTGCCGAAGTAGACTACCTGCACCGGCGTCTTCCCCATCCTTGTTGTTTCTCTCACCGGAGCGCCGCCCGATTCCGCCAGCGAGTGGCCTGGCTCTGCCCGACGCGCCGCCTGGGATTCATCTCCACGCGCGTCCCCTGCTGCTCCGCCCATCTCGCACCTCTTGCCGGCCGCCAAGCTCGGGTCGGCCTTTTTCCTCCATCTCTTCATTGACGTCGTCGGGTATGCTACCAACGGAGAGGGGTGGCGAGTTTTGCTACATGCGGGTTTTTGCCGTGGTGTCGGGTTTTTCTACATGCGATCGGTGCTAGTACTACAAGCGAGCTTTAATTTTGCTACATGCGGCCAGCGGTGGAGCTACGATACCTTCGGCGGTGCTATGCGCAGTATCGATTTTTCCTATAATTTTTTTGCAATAAAAGGCTTTCTTGTTTTGCTACAATAGTATATATGGTTTGCTAGAAGATCTCTGACGAGATCTCCGGCGTGGTCTTCGACGAGGTCGGATTTTCTACAATAGGAAATTTCATTTGCTGCATACATTTTGTGATTTTGCTACAATGGCATGAAGTTTTTGCTACCCGGTCTCTAGCGAGATCTTCCGGCGAAAGTCTCCAGTGATGTCATCGGCGAAGTCGGGTTTGCTACATTAGCACAATTTTTTTCTACATAGTCACGAAACTCCGGGGAGATTTGTCTTTTATTTTTATCTCGTGGAAGAACCCTTTTTTGCTACATGTAGCAAAAGCGGGCTTTTTTCACCAAAAATGGGTGGTTTGTAGAAAAAGCAGAATTGGGAGTGTTTTTATGGGACACGTCGTGGCCACATGACCCGGGGATCGGGGGAGTTATCCCCCGTGGGATGCGTAGCGCTCCGCTAAAAATATCACCTTTCGTGGCCAAATGCGCAAGGTAGTCGGGTGCCTTCCTGCGCGGCGACTTCATCGGGCATCCCAGCCACATGATCCAAACAAACGGACCGATCCAAACAGGACTGACCTATTCCTATCCCGCAATTGTTTTTCAAATTCTACCAATCTAATAGTAATCATTAATGGCAGTAGAAAAAGTCTTAGAAGAAAATGAAATTACAAATAGGTCATTGGACCACCTAGCGATGACTACAGACACTAGACCGAGCCGAAGGCGCGCCGCTGTCATCGCCCATCCATCACCGGAGTTGGGCAAATTTTGTCGTAGTAGAGCTTGTTGTAGTAGACAGACAGGAAGTCGTCGTGCTAAGGCTCCATAGGACCAGCACACTAAAGAAACAACCATCGCCAAAGATGACAACCATAGATTGGAAAAGGCTGACCTCAAACCACACCGATGAATATGGAAAACGACCAGATCCCAAGAGATCCGCCGGACACACGACTCCACGTGTCCTCCGCCGGTGCTAGACGCACCACCGGAGCGACGATAGGGCGGGGAGGACCTTATTCTGATTTCAGGACGCAGCCGCCATCTCAACATCCCAAAGAAGACACTGAAAAAAGCTAAACAAAAACAAAACCCCTCTCGCTGGAGAGAGGCCGTGGTCCGCCACACCTCCAAGGCCCTAAGGCCACCGGAGGCAGAGTGGACCGGCAGCGTCGCCGGTGAGGGGACGGAACCCTAGGTGGGTTTGGCTCGTCGCTTCTTGATCGCCTGGGGCTGCCTCTCAAATACTTACCGGTTTTGTTTCTAGCCCCTTTGTGCTAAGAATGCATCCAGCCGCACACATCGTGGACCGCATGCATGTCCTCTCGCGTCCATTCTTGGCCTTCTGATGACCACCTATTGGCCTTGTACTCTAAGCATCAATGTTAGTTAACTACTGCCAATATCCGCTTTGACCCCTGCACCAGCATGAATGCTAGACGCTGGACTCCTGGGCCACCATCAATGCCACAACCGTGCTGGCATTGATTGGTAGGGTTTCTTAAGAAGGTACGTGATTGTGGGGTCCATCTTCCCCTACCACTTGTGCTATGGCCACCTCTAGGAAAGCTTGCTCCTCCATAGCGAGCAGGCATGCCTTCCCTACTAAAAAAATATGTGAAGAACGACCACGATACCAACTCATTCTCGGGCCCACACAAATGTCTCACAATAACACCATGATGATAGCATCTATGTGTGTGCCAACTTGTTGGGACACGAAGTGTAAAGTGATGAAGCAAGCGTATGTTTCTCACAAGGGTGAGCCGAGAGTTTATATCGAACTCTCGGGGACGTAAGTCTACAATCTTCTTTTAGCCTCTTTCAGCAACCTGCAAAATAAAGTTTGTGTCTTGTGCCCCCAACTCCACCATGTGGTTGTCAAGCACAAAGTTTTCGTATTAGTAAAACATAAATAAAACACTAAAAGAACAATAAAGTATTCTATAACCAAAACAAGAAATTAATTAGCAAAATAAATTTATTTTTGGTTTTTGTTTACACTTGCAAAAAGTAAAAACATTTTTGTATTTTAGGATTTAATTCTCATGGAAAATGTAAATGGTAGTAAAAGTATGTAAAAATGGTTTGTTATATGAAAAAATGGACTAGAGTTCATGGGTTCACCTGTGTACTCTTTATAAAGTGTGGTGGTGATAAAAATCCTCACTGATGATATAATATTGCCTAAAATCCAATATGTGTTTTGGGTTAGCATTCATATGGACATCACGTACTAATATAAAGATAATGCAACACATCCCACTTGTACTCCAATAGAAAAGGGAAAACTCTACGTAATTTGTAATTAAGAAAAAACATAGTACATCCTTAGGTATTTTGACATGATGTTTGACTAAAAAATGTGCTATCTTGAGCAAACAAGACCATATGTATTATCACTAGATGATTATAACACATGTTTTCACTTTATCCATCCCTAGTGAGGTAACAAAAGAAAGATAAAACCACAGTGAATCTCAAATTTTCTATCACTATCCAATCATCACCACCAAGTTACTCCAGTTAATGCATACATTCCTCCTCACACGCCTTTGCATAAATGTTTGATCAGAACAAGCACTTAAGAACATGGTACATAATATGCATCTATCAATACATCTTACACATAATAGAATTCAAATCTCAAATATCATCTGATCAGACAAAGATCCACCACTTAGGAATTACATATATGGCCATAATTATGAAAAGCAACTAATCATATGGTTCTAAACAATGAGATCACAAGGAAGATATATATCAATCTACTACCACAAACCCATAGTCTAGAGGTGGACTACTCTCGATGATGTTGGAAATGGTGGAGACGGTGGTTCTTTAGGGCCTCCGGGCTGTCCCAACAAGTGCCAACAAGTTGGCACACACATAGATGCTATCATCATGGTGGTTCTTTAGGGCACTATGTGTGTGCCATCCATTGGGCCATTGGATCCATTGGCGGTTACCCCTCCAATCTTTGTTATGTGTGTGCATGGCGGTTACCCCTCCATGGATCCGATGGCGGTTACCCCTCCAATCTTCGCTGGTTCTCGCTAGATTTCATGGTTTCACTATATACACTCCGCCTCTTCTGATATTGTGATGGCGGACCTTTTTATAACCGTTTTTAGGTCAACACTCATAGTTAGGTCTAAAGATGTATGACGGAGGACGCTCAAGGAGGGAAAGATCATGGACAACACGGTGCCCCTAGGCCATTCCATCTAGTCTCTTTAGGGCCTCCGGGCACCATTCATGAGGTTTCAGTGCTCCAGATGCTTTTCTTTGTCCAAAATGATTCTCAAAAACTCCTAGGTCCATTTGAGTCTGCTTAGGTCCCTCAAATTTTGAAAATATGCAAAACAGGACTTTCATGTTGTCTAGAGTTTTTTTTTGCGAAATTCCACCAATCTATTAATAATCATCATCAGTAGTACAAAGAGTCCTAAAAGTAATAAAAAATACAAATAGGTCAATGGACCACCTATCGACAACTACAAACACTGGCACAAGCCGAAGGAGTGCCGCCGTCCTCGCCCCTCCATCACCGGAGCCGGGCAAAGCTTGCCGTAGTAGAGCTTGTTGTAGTAGACGAACGGGAAGTCGTCGTGCTAAGGTCCCAAAGGACCAGCATATCAGAGCAGCAACCATCGCCGAAGACGACAAACATAGATCGGAAGAGACTGACCTTAAACCATACCAACGGATACGAAAAACGACCGAATCCCAAGGAATCCGTCGGACACAAGACTCCACACGCCCTCCGCCGATGCTAGATACACCAACAGAGCGACGATAGGACGGGGAGGACCTTATTCTGACTTCAGGACGTAGCCGCCGCCTCAACATCCTGAAAAAGACACTGAAAACACTAGACGAAACACTGAGACCTTCCGCCGGCGAGAGGCCGTGGTCCGCCACGTCTCCAAGGCCCTAAGGCCGCCGGAGACGGGACAAACTGGTGGCATCACCGGCGGAGGGGAAGAAACCCTAGATGGGTTGTAGCCGCCGCCTTCTCTCCTCTGTACGGCTGTACCGGTTCGTGTCATGTCGTCTAGAGTTATTAACCAAATAAAGGTGGTCACTGGTAAATCCTCATAAATCAAAGTAAAACATGGATATAACATGGTATATGATGCAAATATGTTGGAATATGTGGCAATAAACTACAAATTTCATGTCTAAAATTTACATGTATCAACATACCCAAGATTAACCTATGCTCATCCTTGAGCATAAAGGTGATAACTAAACATGGACTTTGGAGTTTGTTGTTTATGTTGAGCATCATAAGTCAAGATCATTGCTACACGTTAAGTAATTCGTCATTTAAAGAATGACACCAAGCACTTACCTTATAAAGAGATATTTTTCATTCCTCATCTATGGCTAACAAGAAGTCAATCATGTATAAAAGAAAATGCAAAAAGTACTATACGCCTTGGAGGAAGATCTTTCCTATCTTTCGAGATCCACCCTACAATATGGGGTCAAAAAGCCAAAAAAATAAGTGATTTTAGCCCTTATAAAAAGAAAACGGATTCTTGAACCTCTTTCACGCTCATG
Source organism: Avena eriantha (assembly GCA_910589775.1). Classification (NCBI taxonomy): domain Eukaryota; kingdom Viridiplantae; phylum Streptophyta; class Magnoliopsida; order Poales; family Poaceae; genus Avena; species Avena eriantha. The sequence continues at coordinate 204,148,472 of OU342745.1, read as the reverse complement.
TCACGTCGAGGTACTGCAGAAAAAAGAACTGCAAAATCCGATCCAATTTTTCGTAATCGATTAGTTAACATGGTGGTTAACCGTATTATGAAAGACGGAAAAAAATCATTGGCTTATCAAATTCTCTATCGAGCCGTGAAAAAGATTCAACAAAAGACAGAAACAAATCCACTATTGGTTTTACGTCAAGCAATACGTAGAGTAACTCCCAATATAGGAGTAAAAACAAGACGTAATAAAAAAGGTCCGAAAGGTTTGCTTGGATTTATTAAAAGTGTGTTTGGATTTACGAAAGGGTTGCTTAGATTTAAGAAAAGGTTGTTTAGATGTATACATGATTTATTCCTTATTTAAAATTTTAAAATTGAACAAAAAAATTCATTTATTTATTTTATTATTTTATGAATTTAGGATCCAAATATTCTTCATTTTTGAAAATTGGCCAAGTTACCCATTTCATATTGGCACTTATCGAGTATAGAATAGATCTGCTTCTCTTTCTTCTTATGAACAGAATTGGCTTCTTATTTTTAATGAAATTAAATAAATATTAACACTTTCTGACACAGAATCCCCTGGAAGGGTTAGGACCATTAAGCATGCAAAGTGCAAGTGAAATTGCATTGTGTATTCTCCTGCTTTGGTCTTTAGAATCATGAATATTTCTCATTTATGTGGACAGTTGAAGAATTTGAAATTAAGTAGGACATGTATAAGTGATATTTAGCTTCCAAACACTACCCGTTAAGTTTATGCTTGAACAATACTACATCACCTGTGTTTAGTTCCATTACCCCTCATCTCTTTGATTATTTTGGCATTTTTATTTTTGGACTCTTTTCCATCTTCCCTCTGAGCACCTATATATTGTAAAGGATACATATGGAAAAGTAAAATAAATTTAACAACTTTGTCTGCATACACACTCTCTCACTCTTGATAAATTTCTTTGAATGGTATGTGCCCTTATCTTAGCGGTAGCACCCCTACTCGAAGGGTTTTTTCCCTTAGGTATGCATATTATATTCTACATCAAGGATTCTTATGTCTAATGAGTTCAGGGTCACCTCACAACCAACTTATCTATGACAACCATAACCATAAACAATACCATTTGGAAGCTAAATAAAACCCACTCATGAAAATGTACTTGGAATAACATTTTTCTATATAGATAGATATGGTGGACACTATTGTAATAACTTTGTTTTATGTGGCTATGGATGCACAAGTCTTTGCTTGTTTTCATTGCTAGGATAGCAAGAGGGGGATAGTTGACCATCTACAAGCATGAAAAGTGTCCATAGTACTAATTATTTCTTAATAGACAAGATCAACATAAAGTTAAACATCTATATAGTAAATAGGAACTAGCACTAAATAAGATACTTGCAAATTGTCACTCATTCAAATAAATAAAGCAAATATCAAAGTGTGACAACATGCATACCTTGTAATGCAACTATTATTCCTTTTCCCCTTTTTTATTTGCATCAAACTTAAACTTTAATTTTATTCCAGTATCTCATTCATATTCATTAAACATATCTTCATATGGTGATCCTTTTCTTACAAATGTAAAAATGCAAATAAAAACATAAAACTAAAGTAGAATGATGCTCGAACAAAAAATTTAAAAGGTATGCAAACTGAGAGTTTGATTGGTCTAGTGGGGTGCTATGGGTATCCCAGGTATTGAAGGATAGTTTTCATGATCCCTTCATACTCTCACTTTGGAAGGACGGAAAATAGTTTATTTGTTTGGCAATCGTCTCGGGCCAGCAGGTTTGGATCTCTCGAAGACAAAGACGAAGGTATATGTGTAATAGGGAGGAATCCCTCAGACTTTATTCGTAAAGTGATCGAGAGATCGTACAATGTGTCTACAAGAGAACTAAGTGGGTTTATAATGACACCCAATCAGAGATGAAGCTAGAGCTATGACTGAGGCTAATGGTAAAGACTCAAGCGTCTGAGGCATGCCCTTCTTCAGGTGAATGTCCTTCAATACTTATAGGTGTTGATGGCGGTGGAGTCTTCCTTTGTTACTCTAGGTCTTCATCTTGTCTTACACGTAATCTTGATCTTCGATCTCCCTTGCAGGTATGTATGTGCTTTGGGATCGTTAGAGAGTCGTCTTGCAGCCCCACATGTAAGGTTGGTTGAGAGCTTCTAGATGCAAGCCTTCAGGTCCTGGATCATAGAGGTAGGCGTGGGCAGGAATCATGCATTTAGGCCCATGTAATATACATGCCTAAGTCCACCCATCACCGACAAGCCCCCAATCAATACCTTTAATAAGATGGCCTTCCTTCTAGCAAAGTTGCTTTTAGCTCATGATCAACCTCCACCTGGTGAGCTTGGTGACTTCTTCTTGGTCTTGAGGCTCGAGGTCTTGGTAAATGCTCGAGGTCTTGGTGCAAGGTCTCCCACATGTGTTGATGTCTTGATCACGTAGACCTTTCCGTGTGCCTATCCTTAGAGAAGGTCTGTTGAGCCTTCCCATCTCAGATGTCCCAGGGTAATGGGCTTACGATGAGGTCCTGTAAAAGGGTTAAATAACAAAAGGCAAGAAAACAATCCTTCTATGTAGCGGTGTGAGTACCTTAATTACCAAAGGAGGTCTGAGGGAGAGGTACCCTATATGACGTGGAGTACCGAATCGAGAGGTCAAGAAGGTATCAGGAAATTCAGTTATTATCCTGTTGGAACCTTGCCTATGGAACTATCTGATGTAGTGAGGTCGTAGCAAGGTTTCGTCCAAGATGACGTAATTAGTGATGCTGATTTAACTTCTCATGTGACCCGAGGAGGTCTGCTGAGAGGATCTTTTCTATGGCCGTGAGGACCTAAATCTGAACTGGTTGAAGAAGTCTTCTCAATAACTTTTGCTACTCAGAGCTCTTTCTGCCGCGTGGGTATCTGTTCCATCTAGAGAAATTGAAGGTGGTGATCATAATGAGATTCATGTCCATGATGTTGACTAGTGGGATGTGACCTTGTGTGAATGGAGAGTAATTTTCCCATCTTCAACGACACGGTTATCGCTTGGGATTTTGTCCCTAAGTGGAGTTCTTTTTGTGATCCATATCCATCGGCCTTCCAACTCTCCCCATTTTTTTTACGAAAAAATCCTTCCTATTGTGCATCTTCCCCATGGACGGTGGCAACATCTCTTTGCGAAGAAGGGAAATCAGGAGCACTCAAGCCGTAGAGAGAGTAGGCAAGGCCCGTCATCTAGCTGGAGGAGCTCCATCACTTGCTGAGCCCCTTAATGAGGTGGTAATCTTGGGCCGCATGAGGGAGATACATGTTAGGAAAACATTGGCGACTGTCAATGTTCTAGCAACGCTACCGGGAGACATCCCCGCACACTGATACCCCGTTGGCAACTAGTACTGCTAATATTCCTCCGAGTTTCTTCCATCCTTGTAATCTTTACCAAAGTTTTATCTTTCTTCTGAACCATCATTGCATATCACAACCTTCAATTTCCTTTATCCATGACCTCTAGGTCTGGTCCCCTTTTGCATCTCTTCCCGCAAGAAGCGGCGAAAGGCCTGCTAGCGGTGACCTCCCCTGTCGTCCATCTAGCTGAGAGCAAGAGGGTAAGGGCATTGTTTATTACCACCATTTTCAGTCTTGAAACTTATCCTTCATATCCCTGAGTCTATGAGCAGAGCCGCCGAGTCTCGGTGATGATTGAGAGAGTGTTGAAGGTCCTCAATCTAGAGTCTTCAGACTATAGGACCCTGAAGCGGGAGGTACTCAAGCTTGGAGGAGCCTTGGTGGCTGAGAAGGAGGTCTTGGCCATAACCCAGTATTCCAAGTCTCAGTCAATCAAAAAGAACGTCGACATCCATCATTAATCAAATATTTGGGAGGAGCTCCATCAGAAGAACTAGGAGGCGATGGAAGCCGTCGGAGACCATAGGGATAAGGCCCATGTTGAGATTGCTAAGAAGGATCTCCTGGTGGATGCGCTGGAAGTGGAGAAGGTCCAGCTGCATGAGGAGGTCCTTTGGGTATGCTTCCAGCTTGATGAGGTCCTCGCGTCCCATGCTAGGGACGATGAGGCCCTTTCTCAACCCAAAGTGGTGCTGGTGTCCACCATCTGCTGTGTCAACAAGTCCATCATGATTCCTCGCATAGGAAGGCCTTAGCCGTGTAAGGGAGTTCCATCCCTCGGTGCCCAAGGGCCTCCCATGATGGAGTCGTTGGTATGTTTTTGACAAGAACTTTCCCTTTTTGTTGATGTACATACTTTTACTATCATTCCCCTCCGAAGTCCATATTGTACACATACCGTTTTTGGCTTTATCCTTCCTTCTACATGGTCTGAGTACACTAGGTGAAAGGTTGATAAGAGCTAATGACGCAGTAGGCTTGTGAGGTCCCATCCTTTCGAGGGTGATGCGCTTAGTTGTAAATCCCCACATCGTGGCCCTGAGGTTGGAGTGCGAGCCGTGGTAGTAGGACCGAAGCAGCGTAGGTCATGGTCCTGAGACCGGAGCGGTGTAGGGTCGAGGTTGTGTTAACTCGTTCCTAGGCGGGCACCTTCGCCTGGGGTTGTAGACAATAGTCTAGGCTAGGTACGGGTAGGTGTACCTCTTTAGTAGTGCCTATCTTCGCCCCGTACCAACTATGTCATAGGTAACTTAGGAACGCGAGAGTTTCTAGGTCATCACCCAGTGTGTTATTCCCAGGTTTCCGCAACCCACTCCGTGTACCTGTACCCTGGCAATTCATAAGCCGGTTGGGTTTCTGAATGTTCGAGTGAGAAAAAATGTGGAGGTTAGGTGACGTAAACATATAGAGTTTTCATCTCTTCAGCCTTGGTCCTAATAACATGAGGTATGTTGAATTATAGTTTTAGACTACTAGCGGTTTTCCCGCCTCTCTAGAGCAGTGAGAATCATGACCTAGACGGATAAATAGATAGTGTTGGAGAAAAGGCATTCAGTACTCATGACCTAGAGTAGCATCCCCAGGTATGTAAGGGGGTGAGACCTCAATTCCTTGTACAATGAAGTTTTCCAACAACAACAGTTTTTGAATTTCCCTAGAAACGCAACAGACTTTACGCTTCTACTTCACATCCAAGTTCTTTTGATGTTTCATGGGGAAGGTGATGAACATTTTTTCCTCCAGCTAGCTTCCTTCTTATGGAAGTGGAGTGCTTCCCTCCATGCGTTGATGTTGTGAACGAGACGCCTATCACTGTTGTGCAAGGGGTTTCTTCCCTCCTCGGTATATTTGTGGTTGCGTTGCCTGAGGGACAGGGGATCTTGACGTGGACCATCGTCATCCTCATACGTGGATCTCGTGCCTAGGCCTGACACCAAACATAGGTTTGTCTTCTGAGAAGGTTCTCCTCTCTGGTTCCCATCCAATGTGTCGGTTGTGGGTCCCACATGCAAGTCTGTGTTGGCAAGTCTGAGGTAGGTCCCAGATTCTGTCGGTGCGCCATGTTCCCCAAGGAGGGCCTCAATGAGGTAAGGTTTTCTTCTGATCCTTATCCCGATGTATCACGTCGTCCTAACTACAACCTTCCTAATGCTCGAGCTAGTCACCCTAAGTGCACCATATGTTGTGCTGACACAGCATGTCATTAAGGGGATCCACTCATCCTCTCCCATTGGGAGTTTTCCTAAGGGGGAGGTGAGCGTGTACCCGTATTTGTCCTTCTGATCGGGCAGGGTAGACTCTTCCATGCAAGTGTACTTGATCCTTCTCTTTGGTTGGTGGGCGATTGTCTCATGAGGGAGGCCCCACGGAGCCTGTCTCATCTCATAGTTGCGCTGGTCGGACTCCACCGCATGCTTTAGGGATCCTTTAACAGTTATTACTCCCCTAGGTCCTGGGAGTTTTAACATTAGGTAGGTGTAATTGGAGATACCCATGAACTATTAGATATGTGGACGCCTGAGTAGCACATGGTAGACCATGGGGAAATCCACGATGCAAACACGCACTGTTCTGTCGGAAGTTTTCTCCACTGCTGAATGTGATGGTAGAGTGATCTGTTCGACCAGCTCGTGAGCTACCCTGGGGATTATCCCGAAGAGTTGGTTCGAGACTAGCTAGACGTAAGAGCTGGGGACCTACATCTTCCCCAGGGTGTCCATTTTAATGATTCCGAAGGATCTTCCTCCATCAATTAAGACCTTGTAGACGATAGTGTTAGTGATAACCAGGGAGACTACCAAGTGTAGTTTTCCTGAGTAAGCGAGGTTGTTCGTGTAGTCACTGAATCCAAACGTAATGGGCACGCTGATAGTTGTGAGGTTCGACACATTTTTGATGGCTTTTATTGATGGTTTTCTCCCAGATTTGATCGTTTTCTGGCTTTACCTAACACTAATACTTTGCTTGTGAAGAAAACTTGGATTTTAATGTGTGTTTCAGGTTCTAGACGTCAACCGAAGGATTTAACTAGAGAAATACGATATTTTGGCGAAAACAAGCAAGTCCCAATTTGGAAGCACGCGAGGGGAGCTCACAGATAGTTTAACGACCGACTATACGGCGGGAATGACTGTATAGTTCCCACCATGTATAGCTGTCGCCGCCTCTGTCTTGTCAAAAGGGACAACTTCCATGAAGGGACGGGGGACGAAAACACAACGCAGCAGCCGACTCACCATCCAGAAGGGAGAAAGAAGGGATCCAAAGAAGAAGGAGAAGACGTTCTTCATCTCGCTCCACCCTCTTCGACCTCCTAGCCAATACACCTCCATAGCCACTACTTGTACTTGAGAGAGAGAGGGATATCCACCTTGCAAGACTAGGGTTTGAGATTGTTTCTTCCCATCTTGAATTGTGTTGGATATTTTTCTATTCTTATTGTGGATCTCCATGGTAATACTAAGACAAATTCACTTTATTTGATTATATTGATGTTCTGTTCTTCTCTCACGTGTGAGTAATTCCCTTGGGCGTGGGAGATGTAGGGAATTGGTGAGATGTGATGTGCCTTCATATATTTTCCATAAGTATTGTGATTGATTCTAATTACTATATTATGTGTGCTTGAATATCTGTGGGATGATTAATGCTTGTTGTCTAATTAAGGGCCCAGACAACATGATACCTTGTTCTACACAGATACTATCTTGCTCGCTAGTGGACCGGCGACCCCTGGGTGACACAGGGATATCAATGGAAAGCTAGTTGACTCGAGGATAATGAGTAACCATTGTGCTTATTGCATTAGTCTGATCCAAGGAGCTTAATCGCTAAGCGACCTGAAGGGTCTTAATCGTCTAGTGTCTGACTATGGTTTTGGTAGCATGCTAGTAGGATTATTGAAGTAGGGATGAAATCTACCAAGAGGAGTTCCGGCTAATTATGGGTTGCTCGCCTACACATATATCTATAAGATTATAATTGTTACATTCATATTCATCTACCTGGCACATTCACTATCACCATGAACTAAATCTCCCCGCGCCTTCTTTCACCATCTGCAGAAACCAACAAACAAACAAAGTCATTCTTTACTTTTATGCATTTTATTTCTAAAGTTTACATTTTAGTTCTATCTAAATTTATCGTATTTAATCAAAACACCATTCTTATTTCAACGCTTGCAGTCAATTCACTCGAAGACCTGTGACAACTTCGGGTGTGACAGAGACTTCACCAATAAACACTTACCTTTGGGCTCCCTGTGGGATCGACATCTGAACTTCAAAACTAGCTATAAACGATCCGTGCACTTGCAGACATCAAGATTTTTTCTGGCGCCATTGCCAGGGAGCAAAGTACTAAGTGTTTGTCTTTCGACATTTCAGGTGTTGCTACTACAAAATGTTCTCCTTAGGAGACAAAGGGTCTACACATTCTGGTAGGACCTACCTGCCAGATTATATTGAGCGTGTGCCTGCTCTAAGGCCCGAAGAAATTATTGAAAAACTTTTGAGATCAAATAAAGTTGAGGTTGAAAACTTGAGTGATATTATGGAAATCATGTCTATTTTACAGGACAACTCCTCTGAAACCTGAGAAAACTCTCAGGGAATACAATGCTCCAAGTTCTGAATTTCTTAAATAACCAATAGAGTTCCCTAATCCTGGAGTTAGAGAATATCGATTTGATGGTGGAATTATTAAAATTTTGCAGGAAAAAGCTTTCAGTGGAAGGGAAGATGAAGATCCAGGAAGGCATATAAGAGAGTATGACGATGTGATAACATCACTTGGACCAAAAGGTTTGCCAAGAGATTTCTCTCATCTTAAATTATTTTGATGGTCTCTTCAAGGTAAAGCTCTAGACTGGTTATATTCTCTCCCTCGCCATTACATTAAATGTTGGAAAAACTACATTACTAAATTCGTAAACAGGTTTCTTCCTTTTAAAAAGGTAACTGAACTAAGAAAGAACATAGGAAACTTTAGTCAGAAAGTGGGAGAAAACAACCCACAAGCCTGGGAAAGATTCTTTGGGATGATCAATAGTATTCCTAATCATGGCTATTATGAACTAATAATTTCCCATTTATTTTACCATGGTCTCAATACTCAATGTAGAGAACTGCTTAACTTCTCAGCAGGAGGATAAATAAATACCTTGACTATTAAAGAATGTTTGGAATTAATGTCTACTAGGGCTAAGAAGGATTCTTTATATAATCCTGATTTTGGCATTAAGCCAAAAAAAGGGATGCTTCGAATAACTCCCAATCTTATGCCTGAGGTACGTAAAATTATGAAAGAAAAAGGTATACCTTCTGAACTTTCTAAAGAAAACAAGAGGATTTGCTACAAGTTTTAACTGAAAAAGATGAAACTATAAAAGTTTTTCAAGAATTGAAACATCGACAAGAAAAATCTCATAATAACTTGCATAAGCATTTCCAAAAATACAAAAAGATTTTGGCAGAACTCACTAAAAATTATGATGAGATTGGCCAAGAAATAAAGCTATTTCATAAATATCATAGTATGATTGAAACCCAGTGGGATGAAATAGCATCTGGGTATCAAATTTTTCTTCGTGATGATAAAGATATTTCTGTTTCTACTAATGTTATCACAAGAAGGGGTGCAGTTGTCACAGGACCCTTAGGACCACCGGAATACGAAGCTGAAAAGGAGAATAAGGAAAAAGCCTTGCTTGAAACAAGCCAACAAGATGATACGTTGGTGGATCCTCAAGATGTAACTAGGTCACAAGAGCAAACCCAGGAGGATCACAATGATGCACAGGAAGATCATTATGACTCTGATGTAGAAACAGTTGATCCAAGAGAAGATAAAGAAATAAGAAAGGAAGATGAAGTTGTTGTAGTGGAGAAGAACAAAAGCAATAAGCAACAACAAAAGAAAGCAAAAGAAGAGCCTGACCCCCTGAAAAAGGTAAAAGACAAGAGTAAGTCAGGTGAGAAAAAGCTTCCTTATCCAGATCGAAAAAAGAAAGCACTGGATGAGGTAATTTATAATTCTTTTACAAAGGCACTTAGTGACCTTCGTCTGCAAATTCCATTTACGGATGCAATCAAAGTCCCTACTTATGGTAAATTCTTTCGCGATATTCTTAGTAGAAAGAAGGAAAGAACTGAAATTGTTGCTATGGTTACTAGCTATCCTACTAACGGGAAGCTATTATCTATGTCTAGAGATCCTGGAATACCAACTATTTCATGCTCAATAGGTAAAACAAATATTCATAATGCTTTATGTGATCTAGGAGCAGGGGTTAGTGTGATGCCATACTCCCTCTATAAAAGATTGGGATTAGGGGAGTATTCTCCTACTACTATAACTTTGCAAATGGCTGACAAGTCCACTAAACAACCTATTGGTATGATTGAGGATGTCTTACTTAGGATAGACGAGCATTTTATTCCCACTAATTTTATCATTCTTGAAATGCCAGAAGATGAAAGATTATCTATAATACTGGGAAGACCCTTCCTCAGTACTGCAGGAGCACGGTAGATTGTGCAGAAGGGAAGATAATCTTCAATGTTTATTGTGCGAAAATCATCCAGTATTTTCCAAAGAAGCTAGAAGCAGGGGAAAGATATGTTCCGCCAGCAAAATGAGTTCATGTGGTAAGTGCCATTGATAAGGGGCAACCAAAGGTAACAATTTGAGAAGAGAGAAAATGTTGAGTTATTCAACCACTCTTAATAAAAATCTTAATGGGAGACAACCCATTTTCGTCAATTTAGTAGATTAGAGAATATAAAGTTCATCGTATTCCCACCACTTTTTCACAAACATTCTTGCGGAAGCGCGCCCGTGAAGATGCAGCTGTCAAAAAGTAGTAGAAATGTCGATTGAATGAGTAGATAATAATAATTAGAATAAAAGTTTGAGTTTTCTATTTACAAAAGCTATTTTTTTTGTTTAATATGCTAATGTTGGTTGATAGTTTTTACTATCAATTTTCTGTTAAAAACTTGGTATTTTGCTAAGTTATGGAATAAGAAGGTATCCTCGAAGAAACCAATTTTTTTTTGATGATTACTGATGGTTTAACGACCAACTATACGGAGGGAACAAAAATTCCGGCCATATAGTTCCGGTCGTATAGTTATCTTTGCCATCAAGAAAATATCTTCAGAGTCACAGACAGTTTAACAACCAACTATACAACGGTAATAAAAATTCCGGCCGTATAGATATCGATGCCTTCGTAGAATTTTATTCCAAAGGTACTGAGAGTTTAACGACCAACTATACCGTGGGAATAAAAATTCTGGTCGTATAGTTCTAGCCGTATAGATATAGATGCCTTCGTACAATTTTATTCCAAAAGTACTGAGAGTTTAACGACCAACTATACAGCAGGAATAAAAATTCTGGCCGTATAGTTTCGGACGTATAGATATCGATGTAAGTTTTAGAAATTTATCTCGAGAGACAGACAATTTAACGACCAACTATACGGCGGGACCAATTTGATCCGGCCATATAGTTGCGCCCATATAGCTGTTTCCCTGTATAAAGAAACCCTTGTTGGTGGCACCGCCGCAACTATACGGGCGGAGCACCATCACCCGCCCGTATAGCTCCGGCCATATAGTCCGGTGCGACCACAAAATCGCACCAGGACGGCTAGGTCTTCCTCCTATCCTCATTATTTCTCTCATATTCTCTCTCCAAACCTCTCAAAATTCACCTAGAACTCTTGATTCTTCGTGGATTTCATTTGTTTGAGTGGGGGAATCAACAGATCGGTATGTTTCTCTCCCTATCCATGCTTTATTTTCAGATTTCCATGGTTGAAACTCTTACATTGATCTAGTGGATGAACTCAAGCTTATTTACTTTTCCCTGTTAATTTCTCACGTTAGGATTGAGTTTTTCCTTGTAGAATCATTCATATATTATATAGAAACTATATGCCTAAGTTTTTATGGTGAAATTTTTCAGTGCATCATGATGAACAAAATCGGTAGCCTTTTCCGTCCGAGCAAGTGCCAACAGGGATAGGGCTCAAGTTCGAGAGCCCTCGCCCCGCGCAACTCCAAGATGGACATTGCTGCATCAAGGAGGGTGTTGCCCACACGTTGGGCCGACCACAACTTTCTCACCACGGCGGGGTTGAAGATGGACTTTGACCTCATGTGCAGCAGGTCGGGGTTGGCTGTGATCAGTTTCGCAAGCCATGACACCTACGCCGAGCTCACCCATGAGTTCATTGCTTCCTTCTACGACAACCACAAGGAGAAAGGTAACATGTGCACTATCAGCTTCAACATGAACCAGCAACACTATGATATAAGCTTCGAACAATTCTGCGATGCCTTTAGCCTCCCTCGTACTAGGGAGCCCAATATTACTAACCTATATAGCGTCACGAGTGGAGAGACCTGGGAGGTTGTTTCTGTTAATGGTGGCGGTCACTTCTATCAGAAGAAGATGTCCACCATTCAGAACCCAACCATTCGCTACTTTGCTTTGTTCCTCGCCAACACAATGTTGGGAAGGGGTGATACTGGTTTCATGGCCAATGCGGACACGGAAATGATCACCAAGGCTCTCTTCCCCACTGCAACGCAAAGCCCTTGCCCTGCAGCTCTACTCATCCATCACTTCCACCACCAGAGCAACAAGACCAAAGGTGATATTTGCATTGGTGGATTGGTAACCCACCTTGCCTATCCATTGAACATTGTACTACCTATTATGGAACCTATTGATGGCTCCAAACTTATGGATGTCAAATATTTCACTGCATGTGGCTTCCTTGGTGTTTACCATGCTAACCAGAGGTTCCGAGCATATCAATTTAGTTATCTTGATGACACATAGATTGAGTAGGTCTAGTTGCCATGCCTCGAGGCCTTCTCGATTGTGGAGAAGGACACTTGGATCCTCACCAAGGACCAAGTGACAGAGATCTTGGACGCGTATCAGGCCGAGAAGGAGGAAGATGAAGGGCAACAAGATGAGTAGGAGCAGGAGCAGGAGTAGGAGGGAGAGCAGGGGCACAATCCTACTTGGGAAGGACAACAACAGCAACAACCAGGAGGAACCTGGGAACCGTGGCCTAACCAGCCACAACAGGGGTATGACTACATCCCCTATCAGGAGTTCCAGCAGCTCAACCAGCGCGTTGGGGAGATCGACCACACTCTTCAGGATGTGAATGAAGATGTGAACACTTTGGATCACAACTTTAGTCACTTCATGACCCACTTCCCTGACTTCTACCAGCAGTACCCGCACCAGCCGCCAAATGACGGCAACAACTGAGCATGGCAACAGCTTAAGCTTGGGGGAGGCTTGAAAACCTCCAAAACTTTGCATTCATGTTTTTATTTCTTATTTTGATTTATTTTCTTCAAAAATGGCATGTTTATTTTCAGTTTTGCATTCATAAACCAAAAATAAAAAAAATTATAATCTTATTTGCAAGTTTATTTCTTTGTTTCTCTTGGAGATTTCTTGATTTCAGGTGATTTGGCAATATGGAAATATAGGAGAGGTTCAACTCAAATACAAGAACAAAGAAAGAAAGAGGAGGTATCATATTCCTTTCATCACACTCCTTGCAACCTTAAATTGATCCTACAAATATTTACTTGTGTGCACTAGAGTCACTCCCCACTTAGCTTGTTATCCTACAAATTCTATTCCTTTGCTAGTGTCTCTTTTTTAGCTTTGAAACAATGAGCAATGAACTTGGTTAAAATACTTCCTACATTTTTACAACAAGAAAAAGCATCTAAAAGATGACTTGAGTCCATGATTAGCTCAAAGGATTTGATTTTAGGACTACTCCATCCCAATTGTGCTTAATATAAATAGATTCGATAGTACCCTTGATTGAAATTGTTTGATTAAATGGATCCTTCAAAGTAGTAGAAATTATGCCACTGCTTTTTCTAATAATTACTGTAAGTATTGCTTTACGCGTGTCATTACAAGTCTGTCGTGCTCCAAGGGGAACTATTAACTCCGCTGGCCAACGAACGATCTAAATATGGGAAACCACTTTGATTTCGGCTATTGAGTTATGTAAACGTCTGTAGCAGCAATGCTATGACATGTAATTTTTTTAGTCTCCTCATGGTTTCACGTTCCAAGTGAAGTTGTAGTACTCCTATGACCCATTATTGCTCAACATTATTTATTAGCATGGTCACGAGTGCACAACACAACCCCAATTAACATGTTAAAAATAGTGGCATGATTTCTCTATGAAAGAGCTGAAGTTTTTGAAAGACAAGTGAAAGAAAAAGGTGCTTTGAGAGTCTTGAAATTTTGACATGGGAGTAGATGAGTTGTTCTTAAATTAAATATTTTGATGGCAACTTGAGTACTCTTAATTGGTTATTTGAGCAAGAACAAAAACTTTCCATCTCTCAACAAAGAGAGGCACCAAAAGAATTTGTCTCACCTTGCTAGCTAAAACCTCCGACACTTGCTTGGGAATATGATTTATTTGCTAGCAATATATACGTGGTTAGGAAGTGGACTCAGTGCAATCTTGTGAATACTTGTATGATCATATTCAAGATTGCAGGAATTGTGAAGAAAAGAATTTGACACTAATTCAAACTTGTGGGTTCCTTTACTCTCAGTCCCCAATCTCTGCTATTCTTCCTTATTTCCTTGTCACTCAAGGGCGAGCAACATCTAAGCTTAGCGGAGTTAACAGTTGTGAGATTCGACACATTTTTGATGTCTTTTATTGATGGTTTTCTAACGGATTTGATTGTTTTCTCGCTCTACCTAACACTAATACTTCGATAGCAAAGAAAAATTGGATTTTAATGTGTGTTTCAGGTTCTAGACGTCAACAGAAGGATTTAACTAGAGAAATACGATATTCTGGCGAAAACAAGCAAATCCCAATTTGGAAGCACATGAGGGGAGCTCACAGACGGTTTAATGACCAACTATACGGCGGGAATGACCGTATAGTTCCCCGCGGTATAGCTGCCGCCACCTCTGTCTTGTCAAAAGGGACAACTTCTGTGAAGGGACGGGGACGAAAACACAACGCAATAGCCACCACACCATCGAGAAGTGAGAAAGAAGGGATCCGGAGAAGAAGGAGAAGACGTTCTTCGTCTCGCTCCACGATCTTCGACCTCCTAGCCAATGCACCTCCATAGCCACTACTTGTACTTGAGAGAGAGAGGGATCTCCACCTTGCAAGACTAGGGTTTGAGATTGTTTCTTCCCATATTGAATTGTGTTGCATATTTTTCTATTCTTATTGTGGATCTCCATGGTAATAACAAGACGAATTCCCTTTATTTGATTATATTGATGATCCATTCTTCTCTCATGTGTGAGTAATTCCCTTGGGCGTGGGAGATGTAGGGGATTGGTGAGATGTGATGTGCCTTCATATATTTTCCAGTACTATTGTGATTGATTCTAATTACTATATTATGTGTGCTTGACTATCTGTGGGATGCTTAATGCTTATTGTCCAATTAAGGGCCCAGACAACATGATACCTTGTTCTACATAGATAAGATCTTGCTCGCTAGTGGACCGGCGACCCCTGGGTGACACATGGATATCAACGGAAAGCTAGTTGACTGGAGGACAACGAGTAACCACTGTGCTTATTGCATTAGTCCGATCCAAGGAGCTTAATTTCTAAACGACCTGAAGGGTCTTAATCGTCTAGTGTCTGACCATGGTTTTGGTAGCAGGTAAGTAGGATTATTGAAGTTGGGATGAAATCTACCAAGTGGAGTTCTGGATAATTATGGGTTGCTCGCCTACACATATATCTATAAGATTATAATTGTTATATTCATATTCGTCCACCTGGCACATTCACTATCACCATGAACGAAATCTCCCCGTGCCTTCTTTCTCCATCTATAGAAAACAACAAACAAACAAAAGAAGTCATTCTTTACTTTTATGCATTTTATTTCTTAACTTTACATTTTAGTTCTATTTAAATTTATCGCATTTAATCAAAACCCCATTCTTATTTCAACACTTGCAGTCAATTCACTCGAAGACCTGTGACAACTTCAGGTGTGACAGAGACTTCACCAATAAACACTTACCTCTGGGCTCCCTGTGGGATCGATCTCTGAACTTCGAAACTAGCTAGAAACGATCTGTGCACTTGCAGACATCAGACGCTCGTCCATGCTGGCTTGGATGTGCTTCCGTGGTCCGCCATGAGGATCACGTTGCAGACCTCCTT
The DNA here is from genome assembly GCA_910589775.1 of Avena eriantha. Lineage (NCBI taxonomy): Eukaryota > Viridiplantae > Streptophyta > Magnoliopsida > Poales > Poaceae > Avena > Avena eriantha. The sequence goes on along the minus strand of OU342745.1, from coordinate 204,132,829 downwards.
GTCCTCCCTATCTGAGGAGTACCCATACAAACCTCCCCACAAGTGGTTGACCTTGGGGTTGGTCTTGTGCTCATCAATGCCTTAGAGGAAACCGATGCTCCCTCCGGTGGTGTACTGCCTTACACTGGAAGCCCCTAGGTCCTATTTCTAAGGTCCAACATGTGGTCCGGGAAGTCCGTCAGGGCGGTGTTCGAGCTGCTGCTGGTTCGAGTTGGTGCACCATGATGGCTTAGGTGGCGGAGGCTTGCCTTCCTATGTTGCCTGGGCCACATCCTTGAGCCATGAGATGATGACTCGACAGCTGGTTCTCCCATATGAGGTTGTGGGTGTAATTCACACCAGTTCTCCATAGTGCATTCCCCTGGAGGAATTCCGCATCGCTAGGCCTCCCAATTCTGCACTACGCTGGAGCCGAGCGGCTATTGCTACTAATGTGTAGGGTGAGCCCATGGCTATGGCTGCTGGACCACGGCGACCTCCTATTGGTGCCCCTAGGTTACTTCCGCATAGGCCCGTTGGCCCCTAGAGGACCTCGTGCGGTGAATACTTGGCCCAATCCTTCCTTATGAGGCTTCCTAGGGCGTTCGTCCATTGATCTATAGAGCGGAATCCTCCATTCAGGCTCTTGTTGCCGAATCTTTCTGTCACCGTGGGTAACTACCTTCTTGAGGATGACCATGAGCTGATCTAGGGTCTGTGATTCTATGCCCCTCTAAGCATGACGCAGTTATGGTTCCCCGATAGTGAATGCCCACATGATGTCCTTGTTAGAGAGATCAAGTGTGTTGTTCACTAGGATCCTAAACCGCTTCATAAATTCCTTCAATCTTTGCCCAGGGTACTGCTTGATGTTCTTGAATTCCTTGTGAAGTGTATTGGCATCATCTTCTATGGCGAAGGCCTGGATCAGCCCCGGGGTAAAGTCGTCCCAGGTCCTGATTGACTGGGGACCTTGTTTTGTAGCCACTTTAGCATGTTCCCCTTCATACAGGTCGGTTGAGGGTTCACCATATGCCGTGCGTCTCCGCCCATAATGTTGACGGCATGCGCGAATTTTTCTAAGTATGTGATTGGGTCCTGCAATCCGTCATACTCCTCATAATTCCTAGCCCTCACATACAAGGGTACCTCGACGTCGTCTAGCTCGTGGGATAGAGCCCTGCACCCACTGATCAACATTGCATCCCAATCCACATATTCTTGGCCGTACTCATCCCGGGGGTAGCGACGCCGTTCTCGCTGCCTTTCCCACTGTTCGCTCCTCCAATCCCACTAATGGGCTATGTCTGCTTCATCATCGCGCTCGGGGTCATGGTCAGGGTTGCCGCAGTCGTACTGAGATCCTTCCTCCCCTGTCATAGGGTCTTCATTGGGGTTGGTTCCGGTGTCGGTGTTGTCCGCTCAGCCTAGAGAATCCTGGTTGGTCGGAGCTTCTTTCCTCCTCGAGTGCGGCTTTTCTTTGCGGTGAGCACTGATCAACCTGCGGGTTGTATCGGAGCCATCTATCTGTCGGGGGGATGATCCCCAAATACCCCAACCAGACAAGAAACACGGCAGTCGGATAGCGTCCGACTAGCCAGATGCAGCTGGACAAAGCAAGCCAGGCCGGCTACCGCACGGTAGCCGGATCAACAAGAAGCAGCCAACTACGGCGACGTAGCCGGAACCAATCAAGGGGACAGGACGATGTGCATATCAGTGCACGGTACGCCCTGTATGATGACAAGACCGGCCACTACTTGGCCATACCGAAGACTTTGCGGGGATGACGCAGGAATAGTGGCCCGATGCTGACGACAGGCTCGCACGGCGTCCATTGTGCCTACGACAGCCATACCGCTCATACTCCGATGGGACATATTGTACCGGATACTATAGATGACCAGTCGGCTGGGACCCGCTTGTGGGGCCCGCCAGTCGGACTGGCCAGTGAGACCGTTGCCTCTCTGCCTATATAAGGAGAGGCAAGGCCTCAGTAGCAAGGGTTGGTCTCAGTGCATTTAAGGTAGTAGCTAGAGAATACAGCTCGAGGAGCACTTGTAGTTCGTATATCCCCCATAGTCAGATCCGGCAGGAGTAGGAGTTTTACCTCACCACGAGCACTCCGAACCTGGGTACTTCCTGTGTCCAGCTACGCTTGCTTGTTTCCAATCCCACCTGCAGACGCCGTCGATAGCTTCCCTGCTAGTCCACACACCTCTATCTAACCTTCTCAGGTACTGTCGTTCCCAATACAAACAGTTGGCGCCCACCATGGGGCTAGATGGCTTCGACCGGAGTCACGTTCCGCACGGGACCCCGCACTTCAGCCCGTGAGCGCGTGGCCTCCGGCCTGGTGCTCATGCTCGGAAATTTTGACTGCATCATCGACAACGCTTCCTGCGTCACCAGAACCTCCTTCCTGGCGAACGGCTCCATCCTGCTCTTCGGCGACCTCCATGTGTACGTCGCCACTGTTCTGGAGCATTTCCCTAGGGATATCGTCTTTGTCGCGGAGCTGCCGCATCTGGGCAGTAGCGCCTCCATCGCGTCTTGCGGCGTGGAGGTCATGATGGCTGGCTCCAGCTCTCATCCCCGCCAACCGCGGGAGCGAGACGCGGACGAGGTTGGAACTTCCGCGCCTCCGCAACCTCGAAATCTGGTGGAGGATGACATTGATCGGCTCCTGACGCCGGTTAACCTCGGGGATAACCCGGAGGAGGCGGAAGCCAACTTTGCCATGGAGAGACAGATCCTCCTCTAGGAGGCCATGGAGCTGGCGGCAACCCGCAAGCAACTCGAGACCACCCGGCGCGAGTACAACCGCGTGCACGGCTTCACTCTGGCTACCGCGGAGCCGAGCCGGTGCGGCCAGGTATGGCGCCGGGGCGGCGAGCTGGGCGGTAGGATGGAAAAAGGATGGGGAGACGGATCCCGTGCCCGCCCTCATCCGGCCCACCTACAGCACGCCCATCAAGAACCTGCGCGCGGCGCGAGCCGCGACAGAGGAACTGCCCAATCTGGAGGGCGAGGAGCGAGCCCGCCAGCACGCTCGCGTGCAGGAGATCCTCCGCATCACTGACGAGCAGGCTGATGCCAACCAGCAGATGCAGAAGGACCCCAGCTACTCTAGGGGGAGCAAGCTTCCCGTCAACAGCAGGGGCGCGCCGCGCGACACCCAACAGGCGTCCTCCCCTCAGCCGTCTAACGCCCACAGCAGGTGTCGCAACTCTGGCAGCAAGGGCCAGCTGCGCCAGGAGCAGACGGTGAATAGCAACCCGTGGCCTCCCCCTCCACCAACAAGAGCACCCAGACCAGCCGATTCCCGTCTCTTGGGCCGGGTCGGAGCGCCCAACCTGGATTGTCCGGATGCCCGTGACCGCATCGAGCTCCTCGCTCAAGCGCGCGTCATGGAGGAAGAAGACTCTACTGGTCTGGTTTGTTTCGGACCCCGCATCCGGAACGAGCCATTTCTGGATAAGTTCTCCCTACCCAGGGACACCCCCAAGTACGATAGCAGCATGAAGCCGGAAGATTGGCTGACCAACTATGCTATGGCAGTTGGCATTGCCCATGGGAACAAGCGCACAGCCGGGCGCTACGTCCCTATTATGCTAACCGGATCGGACATGGCTCAACAGCCTCGCTCCCAACAACATCAACGCCTGGCCAGACTTCGAGAAGGTGTTCGTCCGGAACTTCAATGGCACGTACAAGCGTCCGAGGCGCCCACGCGACCTGGCCTTGTGCGTCCAGGGTGACCGCGTAACTAACGCGAGTACCTCGCCAAGTGGACGGAGCTGCACAACACCTTCGAGGGCATCCTGGACAGCTAGGCCATCAGCTTCTTCATCGAGGGTTCCTGAGAAGGCACCATGCTTCGCCACCGGCTACTGTGTGACGAGCCAAAAACCATGGCGGAGCTCATGACGGTTCCAGACCAGTACGCCACGGCAGATGCCGCCATGAAGAAGCCCCTTCGAGTAAATGTGGACGGGCGTCTGACTCCCACGGAGCCGGCTCGCGACCGTCTGAGCAATCCGGCTGGCGAAGCCGGGTCCTCCAGGCGCCATGGCAACAACAACCGGTTCCACGGGGACCGCCAAGCCGGACAGCAGAAGACCTGCTACCACGCGCGACAGGTCAACGCTGTGGAGGGCGCACCCGATGCGCCGGCTAACGATGAAAGGAGGTAGAAGCCACGGCTCACCTTCGACCAGATGTTTGACGGCTCGTGCAAGTGGCATAGCAGTCCCTTCAAACCGGCTACGCATACCACCCGGAATTGCAGCTGGACCCGCCAGCTAAAAGACCGGGGTAACCAGCCTCGTCTCCCCCGACTCCTCCTGGTGGACCACCGCCACCGACTAGGGGAGCCGGCAATGATGGTAATGGCAGCAACGGCAGCAACAACAACAACGGCTACCCCCAGCTGCATGCCACCTACCACATCTTCGAGACGGAGCTGGAAGACAAGCACAGCCGCAGGCGACGCTCCAAGGAGGTCAACGCCATCATCTCTCCGGTCCCCTAGTACCTGAACTGGTCGGAAACCCCCATCAACTGGAGCCGTGCAGACCAGCCGGAGCAGCTGCCGACTCCCGGGGGCTACGCCATGGTGCTCGACCCCCTCATCATCTCCAACGCGCGTACCTGCCGATTTTCGCGTGTCCTCATTGACGGAGGTAGCAGCCTCAACCTCCTCTACCAGTCCTCACTGGAGAAGCTAGGCATTCGCGAATGCGACCTGCGCCCGACTACCACAATGTTCCACGGCATACTACCAGGGCCAGCTTGCGCCCCAGTGGGTAAAATCCAGCTGGACGTCATCTAGTTCGAGGTGGTAAACCTGACGAGCTCCTATCGTGCTCTCGTCGGGCGCCCCGCCTCACCAAGTTCATGGCCGTCCCCCACTACGCGTACCTCAAGACGAAGATGCCAGGACCCAACAGCGTGATCACCGTCACCGTCTGCTTCAGGCGGTCGATGGAGTGCGCCTCAGCCTATTCCAAACTGGTAGAGGCCCTCATCATAGCCGAGGAGAAGCACGTGATCATGCGCAATGTGGCCATGGACCAGCAGGACATGCCGGCTAGCAGCAAACCGGCTAGAGAAGGAGCTTTCCAGCCGGCAAAGGAGACGAAGAGGATCCTGCTCGACCCCTCCGACCCGACTAAGTTCGTCACCATTGGTGCCGGCTTGGACAGCAAATAGGAAGGAGCGCTCGTCGACTTCCTCCGTGAGAATCGGGACATCTTTGCATGGTCCCCCAAGGACATGCTGGGTGTGCCGATGGAGTTCACCGAGCACTCACTTCATGTGCGGCCGGATGCCAAGCCGGTCAAGCAACCTCTACGCCGGTTCGCGGAGGAGAAGAGGAAGATAATCGGTGATGAGATCACCCGGCTCCTTGCAGCCGGGTTCATCATGGAAGTATACCACCTGGATTGGCTGGCGAACCCAGTCCTGGTGCTGAAGAAGAACAATACCTGGCGCATGTGTATTGACTACACCAGCCTGAACAAGGCGTGCCTAAAAGATCCCTTCGCCTTGCCCCGTATCGATCAAGTCATCGATTCCACGGCCGGCTGTGATTTGTTGTCTTTTCTAGATTGCTATTCCGGTTACAATCAGATCCGGTTAAACCCGGCTGATCAGATTAAGACATCATTTATCACCCCCTACGGGGCTTTCTTCTACGTAACCATGCCTTTCGGTCTAAAGAATGCAGGCGCTACCTATCAGCACTGCATGTAGAAGTGCTTGCACTCGCAGATAGGCCGAAACGTGCATGCTTATGTGCACGATGTGGTCATCAAGACCAAGGAAAAGCGTACTCTCCTCGATGATTTGGGAGAGACATTTGGCAACCTCTGCTAGTACCAAATGAAGCTGAACCCGGAGAAGTACGTCTTCGGAGTGCCATCCGGTCAGCTCCTCGTTTTCCTCGTATCACAACCAGGCATGGAGGAAAATCCGGAGAAGATTGCGGCCATCGAGAGGATGCAGCCTCCCAGGAGCCTGCTTGGAGTCCAAAAGTTCACCACATGCCTAGCCTCCCTCAGCCGTTTCGTCAGCCGGCTAGGGGAGAAGGCACTCCCATTGTACCAACTGATGAAGAAGATGGACAAGTTCTCCTGGACTTCGCAAGCCGACACCGCATTCCACGACCTCAAGCGCATGCTATCCACAGCACCGGTTCTAGCCACTCCGGCTAGCAAGGAGCCGATGTTGCTCTATATAGCAGCCATCAGCCGGGTTGTCAGCGTCATCCTGGTGGTGGAGCGCCCCGGGGAAGGCAAGGCTCAGCCGGTTCAGAGGCCCGTCTACTACCTCAGCGAGGTTCTCTCCCTCTCCAAGCAGAACTACCCCCACTACCAGAAGATGTCCTACAGCGTGTACCTGGCATGCAAGAAGCTCAAGCACTACTTCCAGGAGCATCCGATTAAGGTCGTGTGCACCGCACCCCTTTCGGAAATCATCAGCAACAAAGACGCCACCGGCCGAGTCACCAAGTGGGCCATCGAGCTTGCCGCCTACTCCATCCAGTACGAGCCCCGGCTCACGATCAAGTCATAGGCATAGGCGGACTTCCTCGTCGACTAAGCCGAGACACAGTATCTCCCACTGGTTCCGGATTCAGACCACTAGAAGATGCACTTTGACGGGTCGAAGATGCTCGGGGGCTTGGGAGCCGGCATCGTGCTCACATCGCCCAAGGGAGACCGGCTGGAGTACGTACTACAGATCCAATTCAAGGCCTCCAACAACATAGCCGAATACGAGGCACTAGCGCATGGACTCGGGCTAGCCAAGGAGATCGGTGTCAACCGGATCCTTTGCTTTGGCGATTCGGATCTGGTGGTATAGCAAGTATCCGGAGAATGGGACACCAGAAATGCAAACATGTCCCTCTACCGGTTCCACATCCAGAAGTCAGCGCCTCCTTCGATGGATGCGAATTCCATCATGTCCCCCGTGTCAACAACGAAGCAGCCGATTCGCTCGCCCGAATCAGATCCACCAGGCAGGCAATCCCACCTGGGGTCTCCTTGGAGCATCTACGCAAGCCCTCCATCAACCCGTCACCGGAATCGGACTCCATCATCTGGGCGGGGAGCGCTCCGGCTGACGGAGCAGCGAAAGCGGAGCCGGCAGAACCTCCAAAGAAGAAGACCCGCACCAACTCCGGCAAGGCAGTACCCTGCGGTTCACAAGGCCCGGGGGCTACCGGTTCGTCAAGCGGCTCGGGGGCTGCCGTCCCGGGTACGTCACCCGGACGACCCCCCGACAACCATCAACCGGAGAGCGGGAGCATCCTTGTCATTTGGGAAGTGCCATCCTGGGCACAGCCCTTCATGGACTACATGACTAATAGGGAACTTCTGGATGACGAGGTGGAAGCCAAGCAAATCCGGTGCTGCGCGCACACGTACACCATCATCAACAACGAACTGTACAAGCGCAGCGTATCTGGCATTTTCCAAAGGTATGTCGATGTGGACACGGGCTGCCGGCTACTCAAGGATATCCACCAGGGCGAGTGCGGGCACCACGCTTCGTCAAGGGCGATAGTTGCCAAGGCCTTTCTCCATGGTTTCTATTGGCCCAGCGCCCTCGAGGACGCTGAGCAGCTGGTCCGTGCATGCAATGTGTGCCAGCGCTTCGGGCAGCTCAGGCACATGCCAACTTCGGTACACAAGACCATACCGATTACCTAGCCATTCGTGGTTTGGGGCCTCAACATGGTCGGTCCCTTCAAGCGAGCGCACGCGGGCATGACCCATCTTCTGGTGGCGGTGGACAAATTCACGAAGTGGATCGAGGCCAAGCCCATCCGGAAGCTGGACGGGGCTACAGTCGCCACCTTCTTCATCGACATCATCAATCGGTTCGGCTACCCCAACAGCATCATCACCGACAACGGCACGAACTTCGCCAAGGGGGCCTTCGCCTGATTCTGCAGCAAGAAGGGCATCTAGCTGGACCTTGCCTCCGTCGCGCACCCGCAGTCCAACGGGCAAGTCGAAAGAGCAAACGGTTTGGTGCTAGCCGGCATCAAGCCACGCCTCATCGAGCCGTTGGAGCGGTCACCCGGATGCTGGATCGAGGAGCTTCCGGCTGTGCTATGGAGCCTCCGCACCACGCCGAATAGATCAACTGGCTACACCCCGTTCTTACTGGTCAACGGATCGGAAGTTGTCCTCTACACGGACATCGAGTTCGACTCCCCATGCAAGCTCCTATACGACGAAATGGCCAACCAGGAGGCGCGAGAGGACGGAGTGGACCTCCTGGAGGAGGCTCGCGAGCTGGCTTTGTCCAGGTCAGCCCTGTACCAGCAACGACTATGCCGCTACCATTCAGGCGGATCCGCCCAGTCGTGTTCCGCGAGGGCGACCTGGTTCTTCGGCTGGTGCAAGACACGAAGGGCATGCACAAGCTATCGCCACCTTGGGACGGCCCCTTCATCATCAACCGGGCGCTGCCCAATGACTCCTACTACCTCATCAACGCGCAATAGCCGCGCAAGAACAAGATGGACAAATCAGATGAGGAAACCGAGCGTCCCTGGAACGCGGCCTTGCTACCCCCGTTTTACACCTAGTCGCCAGACAGTGTATGTATCCCGCAAACCCTATGAATGAAAGTGCGAACCCCTACGAGATGCTCGGGGGCTCCTTGCTAGAAATGTGTTTGCATCTATTTTCCGGTTATGGTTTTCTGACTCCGGCAACCCCTACCCGGGGGCTTGTCGGCTGGCCCGGCCTGCTAAGTCAACAAACCGACTGAGTAGTGTACGATGATGTCCGAGGCCCACTCTTCTTCTCAGCTACAGACCGCAACCCGGCTGTCCGGCTAGCAAGAGCAAAAGCCCGAGGCATCCAACACGAAAAACGGGGAGGAGACGCGACAGACTGGGTGTTCCGGCCTTGCAACTAGCTTAAGGCAATCCGGCTACTAAGCCGTTAGTACCGTGCGCGATGTATTGTTAGCTCCCTTCGATTCCGGCTGCAGACCGCAACCCGGCTGCCCGGCAAGGACACATCGAAAACAGCAGAGCACACAGGAAAGCGACCAAGTGTCCAGAAAGGCGGAAGCTAGTTTTCGAAAAAACAAATCCGTTTGCTAGCTACAATATGGCAGACTAACCTTTTAACATGTGAGGATGTATGTGTATGTATATTGTTGTACGACTACCTTGAGTCGGAATTCAGGAAGAAAAGGAGAAGAAGATTCGAAGTTCTTGCCTTCAACAAGCGCTCGCGCGCCCCTAGTGGAATCTTGTAGTTCCTGACCGGCTAAAGGCGTTTAGCCGGCCATTCGGAGCCCAGGTGAGGATAAGGGCAAGAGCAAGAGAAGACAAGAAAGATTCGAAGCACCTAGCTACGCCAGCTACTCCGAATCTCGGGGGCTACACCCAGTGGGTGCGCTCGCGCGCCCCCACTGGAATGTTAGTTCCCCCAGCTGAATGCGTTCAGCCAGCGAAATAACCGACTAAGACGAGTCTAGTCGGATAAAGTTAGAAGATTTGGGAAAAGAAGGAAGATTTGAAGCACCTGGCTACGCCAGCTACTACGAATCTTAGTGGCTACACCCAGTGGGTGCACTCGCGCGCCCCCACTGGAGGTACAGTTCTCCCAGCTAAAGGCGTGTAGCCGGACGAAGTAAGCCAGATAAAGTTAATCGGCGAAATGTTGAAAGAAAATGCAAAGTGCACAAGCTAAAGGGAACTCAAGCCAGTTCAAAATTAACAAGCAAAGGAAAAAGCAGACGAATATCCCATAAGTTTACCCGGCGCCAGAGACAGCCGGTACAGAGAGACAAATTTCAAACAGAACTAAAAGCAAGACAAATACACCCGGTATCCCGAGGCAGTGACTAGGCAGCAGGACCCTTGCCGTGAGGAGCGTCTTGGCCGGCAGAAGCTTCAGGCGGAGGAGGAGGCGCGGCGCTCGATCCTGTTCCGGCGCCCGCAGGCGGCTGCGTCAGGGCTTCCACATCAGGAGTACCGACGGACTCCGACTCGGTGAGCACCTCGTCGGGGTCCACGTAGTCGGCAATCTTGATGGCGGAGCCTCGGAGCTCTGGATGGGCCTGGCGGATGGCGGCAAGGTCAGCGCCGGCACGGAAGCCTCCATCGATCTTCTCGACACGGGCATCCTTGTACCAGGAGAGCATGAGGGCTAGAGCCATCTCCGCTCCGGCTCGCGCCGCCAAGTCCCGCAGCCGGTCCACCGCAACCGACACCTCCCCCACCTTCGTAGCTAGCTGCGCCATCGTCTCCAAAACCGGAGCATCCGGCCACAGGAAGAAGAAGATGTCCCGCGCCGCTTGAAGAAGCTTGGCAGCTTCTTCACCAAGAAGGACGACGAGCTCCTGGGCCATCGGCTGTGCTCCCAGCCAGTTCTCATGTAGCCGGTTGTATGCCAGCAGGTCTACGCCGGGATAAAACGTTGTCAGAAAAAAGAGTCAGATCCGGCTACCGGATCCGGAAAGAACGGGAGACGGAAAAGAGGAACTTACCCTTAGCCGTGTGGCCAACCTGCATCAGCTCCTCCACCAGAGCCTTCTCCTTCATCGCCAGCCGTTTGATCTCTTTCTCTTAGTCCTTGTTCTAGGCCTCGAGAAGGTTGAAGGCTTCGGTCCGGCTGGCGAGCCAGGCGTCGCGCTCCTTGATGGTGGCCTCCAGACCATCTACCTTCGAGTGCCAATCCTTGTTCTATGGCCGCAGAGTGGAGTTGGACTTGCTCGGCCGGTCGTTCACTTTCTTCAAGCGATCGATCTCGCGTTGAGCACACACGAGGAGAGCTGCGACAAAACCGGCTATCAGCAAAAAAAAAGACAAGCCGGATGAAGCAAACTTACTCTGGGAGGTTCCATTGGCAGCAGCAAGCTTCTGCTCCAAGGACAGGTTCCTGCCGGCTGCGGCCTCCTGCAGCCAGATCTCCTTCACCGCCAGCTCGAGGGTGGCAGCGAGATTTGTCAGCGAGGCGGTGGAGGAGGCATCGCCGTCCACGGCGTTGATGGCCAAGGACTCCTTCGTGGCAACCACCGCTGTCCTCCACTCCTCTCTCGCCTTGTCGTTAGAGTTGTCGTCACCGACAACCACAAGTTCCTTGCCGGTCGCAGCCTCCCCCCGCCCCACGCGCGTGGAAGAGCCACCCGGCTGAGAACCCTCCGCTTCCGGCTGGGCCACCACATCCGGCTGAGGACCCTCCGATCAGGCTGAGGCAGCCGGTTCAGCTCGAGGTGGAGGCGGAGGCGGTGCCTCGGAAGAAGGAGGGGCGCTGGCAGGCGTAGTCGGAGAATAGGGCGGCGACCCGGTCGGCGCTCGCGCCGGGCTCGTGGCTCCAAAGGAGACCAGCGTGCTAAGAAGACAGAAGACGAGAGGAAAGAAAGAAAAGCAAATAAGCCAAAGGAAGAAAGGGAGAAAAAGAAGCAAGTAGAAGACGGTAAAAGAAAAGGGAGGAAGGGCGTACCCCAGCACAACCGGAGGCGACCCCTTCTTCCGGCCAAGGCGGCTCGGCGGAAGGGCGCTGGTCCGCCTCCTCTTGGGGGCCGGCTCCTCTGCGGCAGGCAGGCTGGAGCTAGAACGGCTGGAGCCGCTCCCGCCAGCTTCGCTGTCCGTCGCAGGGCGCTGCGCCGGATCAGTGGCTGGCGTGGCCTCTTCCTCCTCATCAACCTCCAGGTGGGGGTCGGCGGTCGGCTCGTCGTTCCGGCTGGGGAAGGCATCCACGTCCCCGTCCGACTCCTCGCCAGACCGCCGAGCACGCGGCTCGGGCAAGTCAGGCGTGAACTCCTCGAGGGGGGCCTCACCCTCCTCGCGAAGGATGCAAGGGAACATCTGCGGAATACAAGAGATTAGTCGGATAAAATAAGAAAGAAGGGAAAGAAATACAAAAGAAAACTCCGGCTAAAAGGACCTTCCCGGGGCACGCGGTTCTCCCGGCTGTAGGGCGCTAGGCTGATGGTCCAGCCCTCCAGCAGCCGCTCCCTGGTGATCGTCCACACCGACTCCTTCAGGTTGTGGTAGCGGGGATCGCGGTGCGACAGCTGGGTCGGGTCAAGCCGGCCGGAGTAGAAGCACATCTTGTGCGCTTGCTACTGCAACGGCATCATCAGCCGGGACATCCAGCTGAGAGTGACGTCCAGGCCGGTCAGCCGGCAGTGGACGAGGGAGCGCATGCGTTTCGGCATCGCGCCCGACTCCGCCTTGTCGCCATAGATCTTCAAGTACCAGTGCTGCCGGCTGGACTCGACATCCTGGAAGGCCGGAAGATTGATCCGGTTGACGTTGGTGACGTTCTTGACGTAGAAGTACGACTGCTGCCACAGTCGTACCATGTCATGCAGCCGAAACTTCGGGTAGTCGGTTTGCGCGCGGAAGTAGATGGAGGCACCGCCGCAGACGACTAGCGGCCCCTGCGTAAACTGCACCTGCGGCCGGACTCGGAAGAGCCGGCAGAAGAGCCCGAGATCGGGCTAGATCCCGATATAGCTCTCGCAGAACGCTATGAAGTGCGCCAGCGTTCCGATTGTGTTGGCGCCGAGGTGGTGGAGGCGGAGGTGGAAGAAGGCCAAGAAAGTGAGGAAGAAGGGATGCACCGGCAACGCGAACCTGCACGACAGATGCGAGAGGAAGATGACCCGCTCTCCCTCCGCGGGGTGCGGCGAAAACTCTCCCGCCGGCGCTAGCCACACCGCTACTTCCTCCTTTGGTGGAAGGACGCGGGTAGCACAGTACTTCTGGATCTAGTCCTCGGTGACGGAGGAGCCGCACCAGGCCCCGTGTTCGGCTGCCATCTCCGGCTGGCAAGGAGGCGTGGTGACGGAGGAGTGGCGGTGGCCCGTACCATCGACGATGACGAACGGGCGGTGCAGCGGGCTACAATGACAGAAAGGAAGAGCGCAGAGGGCAGGAGCACGGAAGGGAAGGGGGCAACTGGAAGCGGGGGAGCGAAGGAAGGGAACTGCCTCCCCCACGGAGTCCCTTTAAAGGGCCGGAAGGGCAACCGTCCACGGCGCCCCGTGGTAGTCATCTAGGCAACCCCCACCCCAAACACCACCCAGATCCCGTGTGCCGACGCGGGATGCGCAGAAGATCATGGAGCGGGAACCGAAGCGCCAGGCAACGACTTCCCGAGGTGACGTGCGACGAAACGTTACGCTGCCTGCCGCAGAGCAATGATGGCGCGTGTGCGCGTGGCCGGCGTCAGCACTGACGTCACGGGTAGCGCAACCGCCAGGTGTAGCCGCACACAAATTCAAAACCAAGAGGGAGCGCGCGCGCATTTCACCTAAGGGCGGAATCCGCACGCGCTCGGGGGCTAGTGTCGGGGGGATGATCCCCAGATACCCCAACCGGACAAGAAATAGGGCAGTCGGATAGCGTCTGGCTGGCCAGATGCGGGCGGACAAAGCAAGCCAGGCCGGCTACCGCACGATAGCCAGATCGACAAGAAGTAGCCGGCTACGGCGACGTAGCCGGAACCAGTCAAGGGGACAGGACGACATGCATATCAGTGCATGGTACGTCCTGTACGATGACATGAGCAGCCACTACTAGGCCATATCGAAGACTTTGCGGGGATGACATAGGAACAGTGGCCCGATATGACGATAGGCTCGCACGGCGTCCACTGTGCCTACGACAGCCATACCACTCATACTCCAATGGGACATATTGTACCGGATACTGTAGATGACCAGTCGGCCGGGACCCGCCTGTGGGACCCGCCTATCGGACTGGCCAGTGAGACCGTTGCCTCTCTGCCTATATAAGGAGAGGCAAGGCCTCAGTAGCAAGGGTTGGTCTCAGTGCATTTAAGGCAGTAGCTAGAGAATACAACTCGATGAGCACTTGTAGTTCGTATATCCCCCATAGTCAGATCCGGCAGGAGTAGGAGTTTTACCTCACCACGAGGGCTCCGAACCTGGGTACTACCTGCGTCCAGCTACGCTTCCTTGTATCCAATCCCGCCTGCTGACGCCGTCGATAGCTTCCCTGCTAGTCCCCACACCTCTATCTAACCTTCTTAGGTATTGCCGTGCCCAATACAACGACACTATCACTGCTATCAGAGCTCCCACTTTTTTTGGTGAATGATTGATCGCCCCGGCAGACCCACTTGCTAGTTCCGGGGGCCGGAGTGCAGGCTCTATACTCCTCGAGGTGCTTCTCCAGGTCCATTGTGGTCTTGGTCGCTAGGTCCTGGTTGGTCTTTTTCTCTGCTTCCAATGTTTCCTTCTCTACCTCGAAGGCCTGCACGATCTTCCTCTAGACGTCTTGTATATGGGCATAGTGGCAAACTGACTCCCCCATGCTCATGCCGGTGGTGTGAGTTCCAGAGCTGGTGAAACATTCGTAAGCACGGGCTTCCCATGCTACCTACAGGTTGTAAGGAGCGGCATTTCCCCAAGACATCCCCGAGCTTTTTTATGTGCTTGTAGAGGTGGACTAGGCCATTCCCGAGTATCCTATACCATAGCTAGGAGTAGGGTTGGTTACATAATAATCTGTAGGTACAAGGGAAGGGTAACTGATACCTTCGATCCGGATTACGGATGTAGTATAGCTCTTTTTCCCTAGTAGACCTAGGTTTATCGAATCCTCGGGAAGCAGATGCGTAGTGAAGTTACTTGAACGGACCTTTGGGATTTTAATAATTCCTTTTGTGTTTTTATCAGACCAAGAGTTTACGTCTTTTTTTGTTGTCGATGATGGAGAGAGAGGGCCTAGGGCGTTCGGTTTCACCTGTATCTGTGTAATACATCTGATGGGAATAAAAGATAAAGATAAAGTATGCATGTAATTGTTAGAGCAAGATAAATTATATGTGGGCAGTGCATCCATAATTGCTATTGCCTCCACAACCGCTTATAGCAATAACCTACTAGTCTCATCCGTAGAAGAAAGAGAACTAATGATATGCATAGTGATGTCACCGTTAATTCCAAGTAAATCCCTCACATACAGCCGTACTACCCCTTCTGTCACTTGGGTTCCCATCCTGTAGATTAGTCATTACTCATACTCCCTATACCTGGCTCAATCCTTGGGGTCTTGGGGTACCTGATAAGTCTTTAGATTGAGGCAAGATAGCATACAATAATCATCATGTCATACAAACTAATACATGATCGCATATATGATAAATAACATGCACAAAAGCTACATGGCTAGGCAGAAGCCCTTAGCCCAAGGAGAATTACTCACACATAGAGATGAGATCAACAATCACAAACATTGTAACTGAGATCATGAGATTGATAGCAAATAGTCTTACAATGTTGCCAATCGAAGATGAGATCTACTATTACAAGTGGTGGAATATGTCTATGGTGGTGGAGAAGGGCTTTGGAGATTAGATCTAAGTCTATTCTTCCAGTGGCTCTTCGGTGTTGAGATCTGGAGGCGGCTGATGATCTAGGGCAGGGACTCGAGAGGCTCTTTTCTCATCGCCCGAGGCTTCTTTATATAGGGGTCCCTTCATGAAAGTTGTTCTGTTTGACCTAGCAATGTCGATGGCAACTATACAACCAGAACTATACGGTAGAATTTTGTTCCGGTCGTATAGGTGGTCGCTAAAGCTTCCGCCTCTGACTCACGACTCCTGGTTTCTTCTGGTTATAGGAAATCTCATATCTTTGACTTTAATGTAGTGACTCCCATCATCAAACGTAATTATCTGCGCAGGGAAAAATAGAAAGAAAGGATTGCATACCCCTTTGATTATTAGGCATTAGTGGCTGGGTTTAGAGAGATATTTCATCAAAAATATGAATAATATCTAGTTTAAATGTGGACGTAAATGGCTATGTTTCAGAGCCATCAATCTCCCCAAGCTTAAACTTGATCGCTCTCGAGCAAGAAAACCAAAATCAAAAAGGAACTCAACATTTAAACTGAAATAGCGAGATGATGATCTTACTCATTATTGCTAGTCTCATGTATCCTCCACTTCATAAATCTGAAAAACTTTAACATAGATAGAGTAATGGCAAGCATATCATACGGGTTTTTATGCATCCTTATAGTGCAACAAAATTATTGCTAACATGGAAGATTCAAATGAGTAAACTTTATTCCATGTCATGTCATACACTCATAGGCTTGCCTTTGAACAATAAAGTATGATCATGTAAATTGAGAGTGTGAGATTTGTCATGAAAAGCTTATACACTAGAGTATCTCCATTCTCCCACATCAATAAATCAAGACTTTTCAAGCACTACTTTTGTATTCATTATCCTTCAATAATTTCAGTTCTTAACTGAGAGCATGCCAAAAAAATTATTAGTTTACCGGGCTGTGATGGACACTCGTGGCATCACTCACGTTTTTGTTCCTTTTGCATAATGATTACTCATAACAGCCCGAGCAGTGATTCCATCATGAACAGAACTACCCCGGAGTGCCAAGAATCTTACCCACTATAGCATTGTTGCTACATGTGTTTAATTAACTCATAGCCGAAATCTAGGAGTTTCTTCCATGAAGATCGTTCGTAGGCTAGCAGAGTTGTTGGAATCCCATTAAGTTTGACACGCATAAAGCTATATCATTCTTATGATTAACAAGTCAAACTTTGGCATGCTCACAAAAACCTCTAAACATTAATTCAATCAAATAAATCCTTTTAAAGAGAGCTATCAAGTCAATCATCATTTTTAGTGGAGTTGAGTGTCTCTAGAAATAATCCTTCAAGATTAAACACTACAACACCCAAGCCTTCAATTGTGAGACTTTTTCTTATTACAATTGTTTAGCAAATTTTTAGGCAAGACTTGGTTAACTACGAGAGCTAGAACAAAACGTACCCATGCAAACAAAAATCTTACTACAATACAAACACTCACTCCACCAATATAAGATCTCAACATTTACTACTGACTAGCATGGGTTTCTCAAACTTCAAAAGTGGGGAGTCGGAAGGCATACCTCTCATGTTTGGTTCCACTTCTCTCTTTCTTTTTTATTTGTTTCTTGGAAACTCGAATTTGATCACTCTCCTGCAAATACATGAGAACCTCGGGGCGGAAAGAAAAGAAAGAGGGAAAACAAAGAAAACTGGAGAAATCTTTTTGTTGTTTTTAAGAGAGGGAATTTAGAGAAGAAAATTGGCGGCAAAGCTACGCTGGAAAAATCCTGAAAGCAAATAGAAATAACTAAAGATAAAGTGTTGGGGAAACCAACACGAGTGCTTATAAACTCGAATTAAAAACATAACCTCAAAATAAATAAAAGCAAATGAACGCCAAATAAAGATACATGAGGAAACTTACCCAAGATTAGGCTTTTGCAAGCCCTTCAAATCATTGTGGTGGCGGGAAAAAGTTGTTACTCTAGTTTGCAAATTGAGTTGATAAATTACTTGTTGTTCCTCGGAGGTTGAAGGAGAGGTTATGGATCCTCTCCACAGTCCCTCCAAGTTCATGGAAATCTTGGTATGTGGCAAACCGGGTTTGTGGATGCTCCTATTGATAAGGAACTTCTTGCTCCTCTTCCTGGTCCTCATCCTCATCTGGAATCTCCTCCTCGTGTTGGTGTTGCTCAACCTCCAAGTCATATAGTAAACATCCTTCCTCGATAGACAAAAGACCATTAGGCATAGGAGCGGGGTAAAGATGTCCAGCTCCAGCAATATCAACTAATAAACACCACCTCTCCTAGTGAGCATTCCACAAGCCTTTAAAGTAGAGAAACCAACACATCACTCACCTAGCACAGGGTGCAACTCACCTAGGTCGATGCCTAGGGCATTGTCAAGTACGGTGATGACGCCTCCACCCGTGATGGGTCCTTGGCTTTGGGAGGATTGGTGCTCCAGGTAGCACACAAGGATTTCGCCCTGGTTAAGTGATAAGTCACAGTTGGTGTAAGAAACTTTTGCGAGGAATAAGATGTCCTCCTCGTTGAGTCTTGTGAACTCATTTCTTGCGTGCAAGGTGTTAGCAATAACATAGAAGAAACATCAAACTGTAGGATGGTGAATATTCTTCCCTTTGCTTACTCTAGTAGTGAAAGTCATTCCGTTATAATATTGTGTACGGGAAGGTTCTAAGCCAGTAAAGGATGCACGTAAGGCATTAAAATCATTATTTGGGAAATTAAAAGATGCACACCATTCATCTAGTGTTAAAGTGTAGTTGTTGTTCATAAGTCAGAAAGAAATCGTGTCCTCTCCTTGCCATAGTTTAACGGTGCTTTGCAAAGAACTTAGGAATTCAATGGTTAACTGGCGATAAGTAGGCACATCATTATACACAAAGTTTTGTAGGCCAGCTCTATTTCAAAGTAAATTGAAGTCATTAGAAATACTGAGTTGGTTCAATATAATGGGGCAAGCCCACTTGGTTGCCTTCACTTCTCGGTTCTGGATCCTATCGAAGCGATCATGTTGGAGCTCATTCCTGGACCGTATCCCCATGCGTTCTTGAGTGACAGGCCGAGAAGTGCTAGCGGCAGCACGAGCACGAGTTTGGCTCCTTGTGTTCATCGTCTAAAACAATAAAGGAAGACAATAATAAAACATTTTGATCCAACAATAATAAGTATAACATATTCCTCATCATAGCACACTAAAGAATCCCCTCAAAATAATAATCTAGGCAAGAGAATTGTGGTGATTAGTTCATAGTAGGTCTCAACCTAGATTGATAATGACAATAGATCGAAGATGAATTTACAAAATGTAATTGGAGGATCGGAGGAGAAACATATCGTAGATCACTTGTGTGTGAGAAATCAAACGAAATTGAGTAGAGATGAAGATCTCTTGAGGTTTTGAGAGAGCTTAGAGGTAGAAGAGAGAAAAAGGATTGAAGTTTTTGGGTTGGAGGTACCTCCCGTGGTGTTTTTGTGGTCGGACGCAACTATACGGGCAGGAACCATACGGTTGGAACACTGTGTTCCCGCCGTATAGTGGGCCTGCTGTCAAAATTTTATTGTTTCCACCTGGCGGCGCAGCTATACGGCCAGAACAATATGCTCCTGTCGTATAGTTGCTCATTAAACCGTCTGTACCTGGATAAGAATTTATACGAAAGCATCGATATCTATACAATCGGAGCTATACGGCTGGAATTTATCTTCCCGCCGTATAGTTGGTCGTTAAACCTTCTGTATGCATCAAAGAAAATCCGTTTCTTTGGAAATTATTCCTTATCCTGTAACTTAGTGGAATACCTTGTTTTTGACAGAAAAATGACAGTAATATTGTCGACCAATAATAGCATGTATAAAACAGGATTTTTAGTACTACCGAACTTCTTCTCAATTGGAGTTTTCTAGCACTCTTTATTAAACATAAACTTAAACTAAAACTTAAAACTTTACTCAAACCTCTATTTCACATGGGTTACCTCCCATGAAACGCTCTTTTATGGTCAATAGCTTGACCTCAATGTTGCTCACTTAGGCCAGATGAGTGGAACACCAACTCCAAAATAGTTGGCCTTCAAAGCGATGGCTTCCTTTTCATCATGCTTGGCTTTCTTCTTCCTGGGAAAATGAATCACAAAAGGATCCAGCGAAGGCAATTGAAGCTTCACGTTCCATTCATGTAGATTAATCAAAACCTTAATAGTTCTTAAGAAAGGATGACCTAATATAATAGGAGCAGTAGCATCTTCAGGCATGTCAACAATAACAAAATCAATGAGAGCAGGATAGCCTTTAATGTATACTAAAGTATTCTCCTTAATTCCTACAACTTGTTTGTAGTTAGAATCTGCTAGATGTAATTTTAACTCGGTGATCTAAAAATATCCAAGATTTAACTTATTAAAAAGACTTTTTGGAATTGTTGAGACGCTTGCACCTAGATCACAAAGTGCATCTATCTCATTGGTCCCAATCTTAATCTTAATAGTAGGCTCAAATATATCATCAAGCTTCACAGGTAATTTTCAGCAATTTGCTTATATTCTTCCTCAATCTCACATACTGTAACATCCCAAAACTTCTAATCAAGTTTATCAAGTCCTAATCACCCAATTTAGGGTTAACAAAAACTTTTATTAAGAAAATGAATATGAAAGCATGTGTGTTTGCATTAGTACAGAATTGAGTGTATATGTCATGCTTGATTGTTTTAAAAGATGTGAAATGATTTAAAGGTGAAAACTACATCATCTAGACCATTTCAATAAGAAATCAAAAATGAATAAATAAAACAAATGGTAATTTTGACAAAAATAAACCACTAGGCCACTTGGTGTGTTCCTAGAAGAGAAATCTTAACAGAAAAATTTCTACTTCTTTTCCCCCTTACTAGACCAAGTAAAAGTGTATGAAGGCCCACTTTACAAAATTATAAAAACATCCTCCAAATCTATTTAATGGACATTTGAAAATTGAATCAAGTGTAGGTGTTAAGATCCCACTTTTTCAAAAACCCATCAAATGAATTCACCTTGACCTCTCCAAGCAAACATAGACTCTCAAGCTTATTTTAAGATCACTCAAAAATTTTGAATCAAAAATTCCAAAGTTTACTTCATGCGGCCATTTCCACAAACACCTTGCTGATCTAGATTAATACGCTGCCTAACTTCACTGTTGTGCACAGTAATGATCGACCAATTGGTCCCCTCTCCACTCCCATGTCTCCCTAGTACCTAGCCAATCCCTAGACCAGCACCCCCCTTAAATGCTAGCACAGTGGAGCGCCACCCATTTGTGGTCATCGTCGGCCGACCACGGCCAGCTCGCAGCAAACCGCCTCGCGCCCATCAGGATGTCCAGGAGCTATGCCGCACTCTACCGCCACCCCCTGTCCACCCCACGGTTGAAGCCAAGTCCTGGACCACCCTAGTCGCACCGTGCACCGCCTCTCTGCGCCATGTCCAGAGCATGCACGTGCGTCGCGCCCGACCAGCCCCGCCAGCTCACGCCTTGCCCTCACCGCGCACGTGCAGCCTCGCCATGATCACGCCACCCCGGTAGACATCCTCGTTCACTGCCGCGTGAGCCGTAGCTGCCGCACGCCGCCGCAAACACTTCTGTCGCTGCTCAGAATGCCGCACGCACCCGACCGAACCGCACCGCCCCAGGCCATGCCATTATGCCCATAAGAACTGCCAGGGAGCACCGCACCGTCCTATGCCCTCGCCCATGCCTCTAGCCGCCTTTAGCGACGCCACCGTCAAGCTCACCGCTGCACCGCTCGGTCCCCTCGTCGCGCTATAAAAGGAGGCCACCCCCGCCTCTATTCTACACACCGATCCACTCCCCACCTCTCATTGACCTTCCCCACTTCTCCCAGAAGCAAGGCAAGGACCACCATGCCGGAATTTCACCGGAGTCCGTCGCTGCTGAAGGAGAAGGGCGTCGTCGATTCTGACCACTCCAAGCCTTGTCGTGACCGTGCCTCGCCTTGCCATCGTCTACCACATCGATCACCCCTGTCGCCGACCCTAGCTAGAGCCTAGGTGAGCCCCGAGAGACCCCCACCGCCGCCTTAGGGGTGATTCCTTGCCAGAGCTGTTCGTCATCGACGATGACGCACGACCGTTGGATTAGAGTTTGATCGCATGGTCCAGATGCTTAGATACCATTTCGCTGAGTTAGTCTCGCTGACAGGTGGACCCCGCCTGTCAGTAGCCCGCTGTGCTGCGTAGTGCAGCTGCGCCGACCCGTTTAGCTTCCCGCACTGGCCTGGAAATTCAAATATTGAATTTTCCTTTTTAGTTAAAACCCTATTCTGTGCCTAGATTCAAAAATCCATTTAGAAAGTTTCACTGAACAAAATTGCATGATTCAAATTTTGTTAGAAAGATAATTAAAATATCTATCTAAGCCCGCTAGATTTAAATTATTTGGAGTTTGAGATAATCTATAGAAAAAATAACAAGACAGAGACTTTTGCAACTTCAAACATTTTTCAATAATCAACCAGAATAGCTTTTGGGTTGATTCCAACTCTCAAAAATCACATTTGATAATATCTATCTGAATATGTAATTTAGGTTTGCATGCAGTGACATTGGACTAGTACCAAATAATTCTATTAGGGCATTTTTAGTCACTTTAAATCTATTAAAGAATAATCTTAAACTTTATTAAATGTGACCAACCCTTTAAATCACATTCCCATGTATTTGAATATGTGGTGATGACATGTGTCCACATGATCCCATATTCTAATTGGAGAATATTAAATCTTAATTTCAATGAGTAGAAATTACTTTTCTAAAATAAAATGACTCAAACTAGTTCTTTAAATCATGTGATGATTGTGATGATGCTAGATCATCAAGTGTGAGCCTTAGTGTGCTAAATAGAAGTAATTAACTATTGTTTGGTGCTTGTGTATCCTGTATTCATTCATAAACGATAGTACCGACCAAGGATACGAGGAGGAGGAGTTCTACCAAGAAGAAGAAGAAGAGAACTTCAATCACTACACTAATCAAGGCAAGCCATCACTACTAAGCAAGTTAGACCTTGCAAGTTAACCATCGCAAGTATTAACCTAAGCAAGATGCATTAGGCATGCTTTGGTTATATACTTTTGATTTATACAAATCCCAAGTTTTACTCGCAAGCTTTATTATTTTCTTTACCAAAGTTCTTTAGTTTTAGGATAGATAGCATAAAGAGTATAAAACTTGGCCTATCTAGTTATACATAGATGTTATTCTATGGCATGAGATTGAAGATTAGCACCCCTCATTAGTGAACACTCTTAACCTTAGTGGCTAGTGCTAAGCATAAAACTTGATCACTTTAGATGGGAATACTTGGTGAAAATGATTATGATAAAAGTCGAATGATGAGTCATTCTATTGAAATGTTTTGGCATGTGTTGAGAAACCCAATGGTTTGATGATGAAAATGTTGAGGCATGAGCCTTAACCCTTTACAAAAACTGATGGTTGGGTTTGGATGTGATATCATTCCAATTTTACCATACAACCACAATACCTGAATTGGGTAGGGCTTAGCAGGAAGTTTATATGCCTTAGTTTGGGTTCCCTCGCGGGAGAGGTTTGAGCTGAGGCTATCTCTTGATGATTGTCCACCTATGAAGTGCCCAGGATAGCAGATGGCCATGGCTGGGAGGACAAGCTCATAAGGGAGGTGCCTATACTAGAGTATGTAATTGAAAGGTTATGATTGATTATCCGCATACTAAGTATGATGACTCAGGGTTATCCCTGATGGATGTATTGAATTTTGTGCTGAAAGTGTACCACCTCTGCAGAGTGTCAAACTATTTGAATAGCCGCGTCTGCGGTCATGGATAGTTGGAGTGGCCATACTGTTCCGTCATTATATGTTTTCAAAATTATTTGTGAAGAGAACTATGATTTTGATTTGACCCCAACAGGGTTGTGAACTTGAAAACTAGTTTCCCACTTAAGTGATTTTGAACATTAAATTAGTTTTCTTTACTTCTAAACTCAGCTTAAGATAAATCTGCCTTTTTGCAAATAAACTTAGAGCTTAAGATTCCTACTAGAGCTACCTTACTTGTTAGTGATAGTTTGCGAGTACTTAAAGAGTACTCATGGCTTTGTCCCTGGCTATTCCCGTGGCCACACTATGGGGAGGACTATCAAGAAGATGGACAGCAGGATGTCTACGACATCTAGGATCATCTCCCATCGTCAACATTGCCTAGACCCTAAAGATGGAGCCCACTACTACGCTTTATTATTCCGCTGCTTGATTATATTAAGACTGGATCATGAGATCCTTTATTTGTGTAAAACCTTATTATGGTTTCTAATGGATGATGTACTGTGATATCCAATATGTTATGTCTCGCAAAAATGTACTGTGATATCCTAGGATTGCAAGGTATGGCATAACAAGCATATGGGATTAAAAATCTGGGTGTTGACACATACCTTTATTGCTACCTAATTAACGAACTGTTGGTACATAGCTTCCTCATTTCCTTCATTTACCGAGATCTTAACGTTGATCCATTTTACAAGATCTTCAATGGTGTAACTTGGTGAAGGAGCATTACTATAATCAAGTTCTTGAGGCTCCTCCCTTTGGATTCTCATCATCTTGAGGTCTTCAACAGGATTGGGCTCAGCTTTACCTACAAATTTAGCTAAAATGAGAGTTTGACTCCCAGTTATCTTACCTAGCTGTGCCTCAACAATCCTTGTTCTTTCTTGGAGGGCCTGCAAATCATTCCTCAAACTTACAGCTTGGTTAGGTAATTTACCAAGCATAGCATCATGGTTCTCCATTTTTTAAGAAGAATATTGTTTTGTTCATTTTGTGAGTCTATAAAAGACTTAAGTGTTTTTTGGAGACTACCATTACTAGTTCCCATATTATTATTAGAGTTACCTGCAGTATTAGAATAGTGTTTCTGAAAATTCGGATTATAGTTCTTATTCCAAGTAGGGTTATAATCATTACGAGCTATTAAGTCTATTTCTTCAATATTTGTTTCTGGGATAGCTCTTACTTGGGTTTCCTTACGTTTTACAGCTAATATGAGTTCATCCAACTTAGCATTGAGTTCTTCATTTTCTTATGGTGAGACGGAGTTCACCTTCTTCATGTTTGATCTATCCACATGCCATTGGGCATGGTTGTCTTGCATATTGTCTAGCAGCTGCTTTGCTTCAATAATATGTTTACCCATAAATGTTCCTCCAGCTGCGGTATGAAGCATAGACTTAGAAACAGGGTTAAGAGCATTATAAAATAGATTGAGAATTAACCGGTCTTCCATCCCATGACTAGGACAGTTTCTCATGCGCTAGTGGCTCATGCTCTTCCTGTCTAAACCAAGTAATATTAGATCTTAGTTGCATAGTCTTTGCGGGTGGGGAAAATTTAGTCATAAATAAATAAGTGCATTCCACCCATGATGTAATAGTATTTCTAGGCAAAGATAGCAACCATTATTTTGCTCTTCCTCTAAGAGAGAAAGGAAATAAACGCAATTTCACCGCATCGGGGTCAACATCTTTTATGCGCATCATATCACAAATGTCAGTGAAATTATTCAAGTGCATACCTGCGTCTTCAACATCAGAGCCTCCAAATTGATTCTGTTGAACCAAACTTAACTAATGGGGCTTAATTTCATAGTCATCAGCAGCAATTGCTGGCTGAGTAACAGGAGTACCCAAAGAATCATTGTTGGGAGTAGCAAACTCCCTAAGCTTCTTTTCAGCCATATTTCCTATGTTTTTGGGTTTTCTTAAACAGAGACTTATAATAGTAAAAGCAAGAATTTAAGGACTAACTAATTTTTTTGGTTTTTCAAATAAAGACTGAAAGCAAACTAACAAAATTAAAAACAAGAATTAAAACTAGCAAGGTTCCTACTAACCTCACCAAGGTAGCTATTGCTTCCCCGGCAACGGCGCCAGAAAAAGGGTTGATACCTGCGATCTGGATTACGATGTAGTATAGCTCTTTATCGAATCCTCGGGAAGCAGATGCATAGTGAACTTACTTTATCGAACCTTTGGGAGTTTTAGAATTCCTTTTGTGTTTTTACCGGACCAAGAGTTTGTGTCTTTTTGTTGTTGTTGATGATGGAGAGAGAGGGCCTAGAGTGTTCGGTTTCACCTATAGCTATGCAAAATGTCTGATGGGAATAAAAGATAAAGATAAAGTATGCATGTAATTGTTAGAGCTAGATAAATTATATGTGGGCAGTGCATCCATAATTGCTATTGCCTCCGCAACCGCTTATAACAATAACCTACTAGTCTCATCCATAGAAGAAAGAGAACTAATGATATGCATAGTGGCGTCGCCATTAATCCCAAGTAAATCCCTCATATACAACCGTACTACCCCTTCTATCACTAGGGTTCCCATCCTGCAGATTATTCATTACTCATACTCCCTATACTTGGCTCAATCCTCAGGGTCTTAGCTACCTGCCAAGTCCTTAGATTGAGGCAAGAGAGGATACAATAATCACCATGTCATACAAACTAATACATGATCCTATCTATGATAAATAAGATGCACAAAAGCTACATGGCTAGGCCGAAGCCCTTAGCCCAAGGAGAATTACTCACACATAGAGATGAGATCAACAATCACAAACATTGTAATGGAAATCATGAGATTGGTAGCAAATAGTCTTAGAATGTCGCCAATAGAAGATGAGATCTACTATTACAAGTGGTGGAGTATGGCTATGGTGGTGGAGAAGGGCTTTGGATATTAGATCTAAGTCTATTCTGCCGGCTGATGATCTGGGGCAGGGACTCAAGAGGCTCTTTTCTCGTTGCCCGAGGCTTCTTCATATAGGGGTCCCTTCATGAAACTTGTTATATTTGACCTAGCGATGTCGATGGCAACTATATGACCGGAACTATACGGCCGGAATTTTGTTCCCTTCATACGGTTGGTCGTTAAAGCTTCTGCCCCGACTCATGACTCCTGGTTTCTTCTGGTTGTTGGAAATATCGTATCTTTGACTTTAATGTAGTGACTCCCATCATCAAACGTCATTATCCGCGCAGGAAAAAATAGAAAGAAAGGATTGCATACCCCTTTGATTATTAGGCATTAGTGGAAGGGTTTAGAGAGATATTTCATCAAAAATATGAATAATATCCAGTTTAAATGTGGACGTAGATGGCTATATTTCAGAGCCATCAGTAACCTATGTGGACGCCGTTGACGGGAGTGCTAGGTTAGACCACCGCAGGGTTGTAGAAATATGGTACCTCAACGTACCCATAGATGGGTCCTGTGTAAACAACAAGTGGGAGTCCCGATGGGAGCGGAGAGCCAAGGTTGAAGTAGTCGGCCTCCGGTTGTGCGTAGAGTGCTTCAAGGTAACGATGGTACTTGGGCCCATATGCCGCCTCTATGTTGTCGTAGTAGACCTTGCGTGATGTATATGGGGTGTACAAGACGTACTCCTCCTCTGACACCCCGACGACTGGGCGACCGTGATTTAAATATGGAGCCCATGTACATCCGCCCGGGTGGTCCTTGCCAGCTTCATCCACCGGAATGGTAGATATGATTTGCATGACGTGGGCTCCCCCTTCCTGGCACACCAATTAATAAAGGATAGTTTTCACTATCCCTTTGTGTTTCGAAGGATGGAAGAGAGTTTATTTGTTCGACAATCGGCTCGGGCCAGCAGGTTTGGATCTCTAAAAGACAAAGAAGAAGGTATATGGACTTGGGGGTTCCATGCAAACTAACAATTCTAGCAATGTACAACTATGCTAGCTTCGAACTCTGGTAGGTTATCTTGACAGGTATAAAATGGGCTACCTTGGACAGTTTATCCACTATGACCCAAATAGAGTCATTTCCCCTACTAGAAGTAGGCAAACCGGTGATAAAGTCCATTCCGACAGAATCCCATTTCCATTCCGGAATCTGCAAGGGTTGCAAAAGTCCTGTGGGTCTCTGATGTTCCGCTTTGACTCTCTAACAGATATCACACTTGGTGATGTAGCTTCCGATTTCTCTCTTCATCTCGTGCCACCAAAATTGCTCTTTCAAATCCTGATACATCTTCGTTCCTCCGGGGTGGATAGAATAAAGAGTATCACGAGCTTCCTGCATGATAACTTGCTTCAGCTCCGAATCTGCTGGCACACAGATACATCCATTGTACCACAAAACTCCTTCTTCATCTTCGGTGAATATAGGTACCTTTCTTGTACCAATACGACATTTGATTCCGTTGATACTTGCATTTCCCTTCTGGGCTTCCTTGATCTAACTGATCAACGTGGGTTGAAGTTCTATTCTAGCTAAAAATCCTTTGCTAACTAGCTCAGTTCTAAACTGCTCCAACTCTTCATGCAAACTTGGCTGGGTTTCTTTGATCATGGTGTTTAATCCACACGGTAATCTGCTAAGAGCATCCGCTACCGCATTGGCTTTGCCAGGGTGATAGTGAATGTCATGGTCATAATCCTTGATTAACTCTATCCATCTCCTTTTCCTCATATTCAACTCCGTCTGGGTGAAAATATACTTCAAACTCTTGTGATCCGAATAAATCTCACAACGGTTACCCATAAGGTAATGACGCCATGGCTTCAATGCCAACACTACGACTGCTAGTTCAAGGTCATGGGTCTGGTAGTTTTTCTCATGCTGCTTCAGTTGTCGGGACAAATATGCTATGACTTTGCCTTCTTGCATCAACGCACATCCGAGACCACTCTTGGATGCATCACAGTACACATCAAAAGGCTTCTTGATATCTGGCATAATCAATATTGGTTATGAAATCAATCTCTTCATAAGCTCTGGAAAACTCGCTTCACATTTGTCCATCCATTCAAACTTCTTATCTTTCTTCAACAATTGGGTCATCAGTCTTGCGATGCTTTAAAATCCTTCAATGAACTTGTGGTAATATCCTGCTAATCCGAGAAATGCACGGACTTGAGTCTGAGTGGTTGGGGCTTGCCATGCATCAACATCTTTGATCTTGGCGGGATCAACAATGACTCCTCCTGCCGACACAATATGTCCGAGGAATCCTACTTCTTTCAACCAAAACTCGCATTTGCTAAACTTGGCATACAACTGATGCTCTCTAAGGGTTTCAAGGATGGTTCTTAGGTGTATCTCATGGTCTTCTTCTGATTTGGAATAGATAAGAATATCGTCGATAAAAACAACGCAAAAACTTATCCAAGAAATTCATAAAAATCTTATTCATGAGATTCATGAAATAAGCGGGGGCATTGGTTAATCCAAAAGACATGACCGTATACTCATACAATCCATATCTAGTGGTAAAGGAGGTCTTTGGAATATCCGTTGCATGAATCTTGAGTTGATGATAACCAGTCCTAAGATCAATCTTAGAGAACACTCTGGCACCAGTCAACTGATCAAACAGATCCTCAATCTTGGGCAAGGGGTACTTGTTTTTGATGGTGACGTCATTCGGCTTCCGGTAATCCGTGCACAAACGGTTACCTCCATCTTTCTTATCCACAAACAAAACAGACGATCTCCATGGCGATGCGCTTGGTTGAATCAAACCTTTCGCCAGTATAGCATCCAGTTTCTTCTTCAGCTCCACTAATTCAGACGGGTTCATACTATAAGGTCTCTGAGCTATGGGTCTGGTTCTAGGAATTAGTTCAATAATGAATTTGATCTCTCGATCTGGGGGCATACCGGGCAATTCATCTGGGAATACGTCGGGTATTCACAGACTACTCTGACTTGGTCAAGGGTTGGTTGGGCTAAACTCTTGTTGCATTTGAATTGACGGGGCAAGGTTTCAGATACATGCTCTACTGTTACTCCATAGCTACTGGTCATGGTTGGATTTCTTGGCACAGTCAATCAATCCTTTATGTTTCGACATCCAATCCATTCCTAGTACTACTTCCAAACCGTTGGTCCCAGCTACTATTAGATTGGCATAAAAATCTATCCCATGGATTCTGATAGGTACAGCCTTGCAGATTTTTCTAGCTTTGGTGGTTGAACCGGGTATTTGAACTATCATAACATGCTTCAATTTGGTGGGTTGAATCTTACTACTGCATGCAAATTCTTCTATAACAAACGAGTGCGATGCTCCAGAATCAAACAACACTCTTGATAATACTGAGTTAACAGAAAACATACCCAGCACAACATATGGCGCTTCCTGGGCTTCTTCAGTGTTCATGTGGAATAAACGGCCGTTGCGGTTGAGCGAGTTCCCTGGGGAAAATCTTCTTCCTGGCTGAACATGGCGCTGTTGCTGAGCGGGTGCATTCACATTAGTGGCGGCTACAAGCTTCTTGGGGCACTCATTGGAGTAGTGACCCTTGACTCCACATTCAAAGCAAGTAATCTGGGACTTGTCTTTGGCAGCAACATGCACAACATTGCTTCCAGTCCTTGGGGCAATATTGTTGTTGTTGTTGGACTTCGGCGTTGCATGGTTGAAAATGTTGGAGTTGTCGGGGTTGTTGTTATTGTTTCCTCTAGACTTCAGGTTTCCTCCGCTACGATTGGGGTAGCTTGGACGGGACATTGGGGGTCTATTGTTCCTTGGGGCATATCCTGTAGACGGGTTGGGGCGATACTTCTGGTGATTGTTGGATCCACTCTGGTGCATCATTATGTGCTTGCGGTTGTCATTGGCTTGGTTGATCTTCCCTTCCATCTAGATGGCAAAGTCGACTAGCTCTTCGAGGTCTTGAAAACAGATGTTGACTAACACCGTTTGCATCTCATCATGCAATCCGTTCAGGAACCTCTCCTTCTTCTTGGCTTCAGTGCTGATCTCATCAGGGGCATATCTAGCTAGCGATAGAAATATGTCACGGTACTCAACTACCGTCATCCTGCCTTGCTTCAGTTCTCTGAACTCATCTCTCATTCGGGTCACTAAACCTTGCGGCACATGCGTGCGGCTGAACTTGATCTTGAAATCTTCCCAAGTCATGATCTGAACCTGGTTCATAGTACGGGTGCTATTCCACCAGGCTCTTGCATCTCTGCCAGATAATGGGTGGCAAATAGAACATTCTCATTGGCGTCAACTCCGGTGACTTCCAGATAGTTCTCCATGGTTTGGAGCCAGTCATCAGCATCTAAAGGGTCTTCAGACTTACTAAAGATAGGGGGATTGGTATTTTGAAAGTTTTTAAGCTGGATCCATGATGATCCTGATTTCCATGGCCTTGATTGTTATGGGCCATCTGAGCTATCTATTGCAGGGTGGCTAGATTGGCTTGGCGCTCTTCTCTACTCGCTTCACGGTCGGAAACTAGCATCTGAAGAATCTGCAGCGTCGGGTCTTGCGAGGAGCTGCTTCCTCCGGGGTTTCCACGAGTCATCTGAAGATTGAGATATATAATGAGTTAATAGGGAAATTTCTAAGGTTCTTTGTTTTGTTTCAAAAGGCTTTAAACTTTGAGTTTGACTCAGGTTTGGCGAACTAACACTTCTTCTCATTCATTCATTCAAGGCACACCATACAACACAAACCACAACACAAAAGGGAAAACAGATGGTTTTAACAACCATTATGTGAAACTAAGATACAGTGGGACTGATACAACTCATTCCTACGGTAGTCATCAAGTTCATCTACGCATCATCAATGAAGTCGGAATCATCATCATCGGTGTAGAAATCCATGGCATCATCCTCCAGGTAGTCGTTGTCATCACTGAGGTAAGAGTAAATATCACCCTGGATGTCTTCACCTTCTTCCTCTTCCTTTGCTTCTAGTTGGATTTCCTGCTCATAGATGGTCTTCTCGAGGTCGGCTACCTTCTTGCGAAGACGAGTGATGGTGTGATCCTTCTTCTCGCGCTGACGACAAAGTGATTTGTGATCCTTGACTAGCATGGAGAGAGTCTGGTCCTTCTTGGCGGCAATGGCAAGGTTCTGGTTGGCGTAGGCTCGAGCGTTGTCCAATTCCTTCTGCCTATCATACAGCAAGAAGTCAAGATTGTCCACCTGGTGCTTCAGTTCTGGATGTCCTGGCATCTCCAATGGCATTCCCATAGAATCACGCCTTGTGAAGTGAGCAAAGCGAGTTCCTTGGATCAAGTTGATGTTTTGCCCACACAGACGGGCGAGAGCTTCATGCATTACCTAGCTAATCCATCTAGCCAGTTATTCTCCCTCATGGTGAATTGGATCTTGTCCAATAGTGCATCAAGATCCCTCTCAAATATCAATTGGCCTCTGTTTCCCAACTGGTAGAACTTGCAATACTGAACTTCCATCTATAAGAATTTAGGATGAGTAAGTTAGCGAGGTGACGTCAAATTTTAGCGAGTAAGAATTTAGGATGAGTAAGTTAGTGTGTCAAATTTTATGTAGTAAAGTAAGAATTTTTTTGAGGAACATGATTTTTTTTGAAAGAATCAAGGATAAGAGTGGGAATAGGTTTTCTTAAATATTCACTTCTTTTGTTTTGAAACTAAGTTTTTATTCAGACGTCCATTCTAACTAGGGTCTCCTATGGTCAAGATGGCTCTGATACCAACTTGTCAACACCTGGATTTTTAATCCCAGATGCCTGTTATGCCATACCTCGCAATCCCAGGATTACCATTTTTGCGAGACATAACAGATTGATATCACAGTACATCATCCATTACAAACCATTATAAGGTCTTAAACAAATAAAGGATCTCATGATCTTGTCTTAATACAAACAAGCAGCGGAATAATAAGCGTAGTAGTGGGCTCCATCTTCAGGGTCACAGGAAATGCTGATGATGGGAGATGATCCTAGTTGTCATAGACATCCTGCTGTGCATCTTCCTGATAGTCCTCCTCATAGTCTGGCCACGAGAATAGGCAGGGACAAAGCCATGAGTACTCTTTAAGTACTCGCAAACTATCACTAACAAGTAAGGTAGTTCTAGGAGGAATACTAAGCTATAAGTTTATTTGAAAGCCAGATTTATCTTAAGCTGAGTTAAGAAGTAAAGAAAGCTAATTTAATGTTCTAAATCACCGAAGTGGGAACTTAGTTTTCATGTTCACAACCCTGTTGTGGTCAAGTCAAAATCATAGTTCACTTCACAAATCATTTTGAAAACATCTGACGACGGAACGGTATGGCCACTCCAACTGTTCATGACCGCGGACGCGGCTATTCGAATAGTTTGACACTCTGCAGAGGTGGTACACTTTCACCACAAAATTCGAAACATTCGTCAGGGATAACCCTGAATCAATCATACTTAGTATGTGGATAATCAACCATAACCTTTCAATTACACACCCTAGTATAGGCACCTCCCCTATGAGCTTGGCCTCCCAGCCATGGCCATCTGCCATCCTGGGCACTTCATAGGTGGACACACATCAAGAGGTAGCCTCAGCTCAAACCTCTCCCGCGAGGGAACCCATACTAAGGCACATAAACTTCTGGCTAAGCCCTACCCAATTCAGGGATTGTGGTTGTACAGTAAAATTGGAATGGTATCGCATCCGAACCCAACCATCAGTTTTTATAAAGGGGTAAGGCTCATGCCTAAACATTTTCATCATCAAACCATTGTGTTTCTCAACAGATGTCAAAAAATCTCAATAGAATGACTCATCATTCCAAGGTTTTCATAATCATTTTCACCAAGTACTCCCATCTAAAGTGATCAAGTTTTATGCTTAGCACTAGCCACTAAGGTTAAGAGTCTTCACTAATGGGGGGTGCTAATCTCCAATGTCATGCCATAGAATGACATCTAAGTATAACTAGATAGGCCAAGTTTTATACTCTTTATGCTATCTATACTAAATGTAAAGTACTTTGGTAAAGTAAAGGAAATAAAGCTTGCGAGTAAAACTTGGGATTGGTATAATCAAAATGGTATATAAGCAAAGCATGCCTAAAGCATGTTGCTTAGGTTAATACTTGCAAAGGTTAACTTGCAAGGTCTAACTTTCTTAGTAGTGATGGCTTGCCTTGATTGGTGCAGTGATTGAAGTTCTCTTTGTCTTCTTCGGGGTAGAACTCCTCCTCCTCGTATCCTTGGTCGGTACTATCGTCTATAAAGGAATACGGGGTACACAATCACCAAAAAATACTTAATTTCTTCTATTTAGCACACTAAGTGTCACACTTGGTGATCTAGCATCATCACAATCATCACATGATTTAAAGAACTAGTTTTATTCATTTTATTTTAGAAAAGTAATTTCTACTCATTGAAATTAATTAAGATTTAATATTCTCCAAATAGAATATGGGATCATGTGGACTCATGTCATCACCACATATTCTAATGCATGGGAATGTGATTTAAAAGGTTGATCACATTTTATAAAGTTTGAGATTACTATTTAATAAGTTTAAAAAGTGACTAGAAATGCCCTAATAGCATTCTTTTGGTACTAGTCCAGTGTCACTGTGTGCAATCCTAGATATTTTTACATATTTAGATAGATATTATCAAATGTGATTTTTGAGAGTTGGAATCAACTCAAAAGCTATTATGGTTTATTTTTGAAAAATGTTTGAAGTTGCAAATGTCTATGCCTTGTTATTTTTGCTATAGATTATCTCTAACTCCAAATGATTTAAATCCAACGGGTTTGGAAATATATTTTAATTACCATTCTAGCAAAATTTTAGTCATGCAATTTGGTTAAGTGAAACTATCTGAATTGAATTTTGAATCTAGGCACATAATAGGATTTCAACTAAATTGGAAAATCCATATTTCAATTTCCTAGGCTGCGTGGGAAAGCTAAACGGGCCAGCCCAAAATCTCAGCACAGCGCAGCGTGCTGCTGACAGATGGGTTCCACTGGGCAGCGACTCACTAAATGCGAAACAGTATCTTTCAATCTGGATGCTACGATCTAAATCTAATCCAACGGCTGAGGGTCGTCGTCGACGACGAACAGCTCCGGCGACGAGCTAAACCTAACGTGGCGGTGGGGGTCTCTCGAGGCTGACCTGGGCTCTAGCTAGGCTCGGTGACGGGGAAAAACGACATGGTAGATGACGGCGAGGCGAGGCATGGTAACGGTGAGGCTCGGGGTGGTCGAAATCGACGGCACGCTTCTCCTCCAGAAGCGGCAGACTCCGGCCAAATTCCAGCACGATGGTGCTCGCCTTGCTCCGGGAAGAGGTGGGGAAGGTCAGTGAGGAGTGGAGAGTCGAATGGTGTGAGGAATGGAGGCTGGGGTGGCCTTATTTTATAGCTCGGCGAGGGGATCGAGCGGTGTAGCGGTGAGCTTGATGGTGGCATTGCTACAAGCTGCCATCGGCAGGGGCGAGGTCGTAGGACGATGCGGTGTCTCCTGGCGGTTCTCAAGGACTTAATGGCACGGCATGGGGTGGCTTGGTTTGGTCTGGCGCGTGCGGTGCTTTGAGCGGGAGCGGTGGTGTTTGCGACGGGGTGCGGGCGCTACGGGTCGCGCGGCGGCGAACGGGGGTGTTTGTCGGGGTGGCGTGATCATGGCGAGGCTACGCGTGCGTGGTGAGGGCAAGGCACGAGCTGTCGGGGCGGGTCGGGCATGGCGCACTGGCGCGCTCTGGACAAGGCGCAGAGGCACAGTGCAGTGGTGCGACTAGGGTGGTCCAGGGCTTGGCTTCGACCGTGGGGTGGACAGGGGTGGCGGTAGGCTGCAGCGATGCTAGTGGACATGCTAGATGGGTGCGGGGCAGTCTGGTGCGAGCTGGCCATGGTCGGCCGGTGATGACCACTTTCGGGCGGCGCTCCACTATGCCAGCGGCGAAGGGGGGAGCTGGTCTGGGGTTGGGTTAGGCTTAGAGGAGACAGGGAAGTAATTAGGGGACAATTTGGTCGATGATCACAATACCAAACAGTGAAGCTAGGCTAGGGCTTTTTCTATGCATGCCAAGTGTTTGATGAAATGGTCGCATGAAATTTACTTTTGAATTTTTGATTCAAATTTTGTGAGTGATCTTATATTAAGCTTGAGAGACTAGGTTTGCTTGGATAGGTCAAGGTGAATTCATTTGGTAGGTTTTTTAGAAAGTGTGATCTTAACATATGAATTGGATTCAATTTTCAAATGTCCTTTAAATTGATTTGCTAGATGTTTTTGTAAGTTTGTAAAGTGGGCCTTGATACACTTTTACTTTGTCTAGCAAGGGGTGAAAAGAAATAGAATTGTTTCTGTTGGGAATTGTCCTCTAGGAACACCTAAAGTGACCTAGTGGTTTAGAATGATCAAAAAGACCATTTGCTTTATTTATTCTTATTTGATTTATTTTCTTTGGATTTTGTTTGTAAAGGGTTTAGCTGATGTGGCATTCACCTTTAAACCATTTTACAACATTTAGAACAATTAAGCATGGCATATACACTCAATTCTACACTAATGCAAACAAACATGCATTCATATTCATTTTCTTAATAAAAGTTTTTGTTAACCCTAAATTGGGTGATTAGGATTTAATAACCTTGATTAAAGTTTTCGCATGTTACAACAACTATCATGGTTTTCCTGAGTACGGTGATACTTCCATGGGGGAAGCTGAATGGGAGGCTGAAGAAGAGGCACATGATGATGAGCCCACTGATGATCTTGGTCAGACCATTGCTGATGCACGGAGAGACTACGAAACTGAAAAAGAGAGGGAGAAGTTCAATCACATGTTAGAGGATCACAAAAAGTTGTTGTACCCAAATTGCGAAAATGTTCTGAAAAAGCTGGGTAGCACACTGGAATTGCTACGATGGAAGGTGGAGTGTGGTATACCTGACTCCTCATTTGAAAAGTTGTTGAAAATGATGAAGGATATGCTTCCAAAGGATAATGTATAGCCCGCCAGTACGTATGAAGCAAAGAAGGTTGTCTGTCCTCTAGGTTTAGAGGTTAAGAAGATACATACATGCCCTAATGACTGCATCCTCTACCGCGGTGAGGAGTACGAGAATTTGGATGCATGTCCAGTATGCACTGCATTGCGGTATAAGATAAGACGAGATGACCCTGGTGATGTTGAGGCGAGCCCCCCGGAAGAGGGTTCCTGCCAAAGTGATGTGGTATGCTCCTATAATACCACGGTTGAAACGTTTGTTCAGAAACAAAGAGCACGCCAAGTTGTTGCGATGGCACAAAGAGGAACCTAAGTCAGACGGGATCATGAAACACCCCGTTGATGGGTCGTAGTGGAGAAAAATCGATAGAAAGTACTCGGACTTTGCAGATGACGCAAGGAGTTTAAGGTTTGGTCTAAGTACAGATGGCATGAATCCTTTTGGGGAGCAGAGCTGCAGTCACAGCACCTGGCCCGTGACTCTATGTATCTATAACCTTCCTCCTTGGTTGTGCATCAAGCGGAAGTTCATTATGATGCCAGTGCTGATCCAAGGCCCGAAGCAACCCGGCAATGACATTGATGTGTACCTAAGGCCATTATTTGAAGAACTTTTACAGTTGTGGCACAAACCCGACATACGTGTGTGGAATAAGCACAAGAAGGAAGAATTTGACCTCCGAGTGTTTCTTTACATAACAATCAATGACTGGCTTGCTCTTAGTAACCTTTCAGGACATACAAACAAGGGATACAATGCATGCACGCATTGTTTAGATGAGACTGAAAGTTTATATTTGCAACATTGTAAGAAGAATGTTTACACGGGGCATCATCGATTTCTTTTGCCCAATCATCCCTTAAGAAATAGAGGCAAGCATTTCAATGGTCAGGCATGTGACTAGCCGAAGCCTAAGGAATGTACTGGTGCTGATGTATTTGATATGGTCAAGGATTTGTATCAAATAGTAATATTTGAAAGGTTAAGGTGTACAATCTTTTCTGAAGGATGCTGACGGACACGCACCCATGTGGAAGAAAAAATCTATATTTTGGGAGCTACCCTATTGGAAATTCCTAGAGGTCCGCTCTGCAATCAACGTGATGCATGTAATGAAGAATCTTTGTGTGAACCTGCTAGGCTTCTTGGGCATGTATGGGAAGACAAAAGTTACACCGGAAGCATGGAAGGACCAGCAACGTATGAAAGACCCAAAAGGCCTGCATCCAGAATGGTTTCTAGGTCATGCCAGCTATGCTCTTACCAAACAAGAGAAGGAAATCTTTTTTGAATGCCTGAGCAATATCAAGGTCCTGTCTGGCTTCTCATCAAATATAAAGGGAATAATAAATATGGCAAAGAAAAAGTTCCAAAACCTAAAGTCTCATGATTGACACGTGATTATGATGCAATTTCTTCTGATTGCATTGAGGGGGCTTCTACCAGATTATGTTCAAGTACCCATTGTAAAGTTATGTGCATTTCTCAATGCAATCTCTTAGAAGATAATCAATCCTGAAGATCTACCATGATTACAAAATGATGTGGTCCATTGTCTTGTCAATTTCGAGTTGGTGTTCCCACCATCCTTCTTCAATATTATGATGCACCTCCTGGTTCACCTAGTCGAAGAGATTTCCATTCTCGGTCCAGTATTTCTACACAATATGTTCCTCTTTGAGAGGTTCATGGGAATCTTAAAGAAATATGTTTGTAACCGTGCTAGGCCTGAAGGAAGCATCTCCCAGGGCTATGGAACAGAGGAGGTCATTCAGCTTTGTGTTGACTTTGTTCCTAACCTTAATGCGATTGGTCTTCCTCAATCGCGCCATGAGGGGAGACTGAGTGGAAAAGGCACTCTAGGAAGGAAATCAATAATATGTAGGGACGGGCATTCTTACACTAAAGTACATTACATAGTTATACATAATTCTATCTTGGTGGCTCCGTATATCAAGGAACCCAAGCAAATTTTACGCTCCAACAACCTTGGGAAGCATGATGACTGGATTAGAGATGAACACATGAAGACTTTCTAGGGTTGGTTGCAACATCTCATAAAAGAAAACACTCTTGGAGATGAGTTGTACTTGTTGCCTAGGTCACCATCTTCGACTATATCAACTTTCCAAGGGTACAAGATAAATGGGAATACATTTTACATGATCGCCCAAGATAAAACGAGCACCAACCAAAACAGTGGTGTCCGATTTGATGCAACCAACGACAATGGGTCCAAGACCACATATTATGGTTACATAGAGGAGATATGGGAACTTGACTATGGACCTACTTTTAAGGTCCCCTTGTTTTGGTGCAAATGGGTAAAGCTGACAAGAGGCAGGGTAAAGGTAGATGAGCAGTATGGAATGACAACAGTGGATCTCAACAATCTTGCGTACTTAGACGATCCATTCGTCCTAGTCAATGATGTGGCCCATGTTTTCTATGTGAAGGACATGTCTACCAAACCGAGAAAAAATAAAAAATAACCAACATAATACATCAGACGATGAGCCAAATCACCACATAGTTCTTTCATGGAAAAGAAACATCGTGGGAGTGGAGGACAAGACAAACATGTCAGAAGATTGTGATAAGTTACATGAAATTCCGCCCTTCGCAGTGAACACTGATCCAACAATCCTGTTAATTAAAGAAGATGCTCCATGGTTACGACACAATTAGAAAGGGGAACACGCGAAGAAATGATGTGTAATATAATGTATTAAACATTTTATGTAACTGTGTTCTGTAAACTCAGAAGAAAACATTTATGTCATGTATTGTTCCGGAGCATTCTGAATAGTTCCAAGGCAATCTTTTCATCTTTAGTCCAAGTTGGAGACACCAACCGGGACTTAAGGGGTTGCGGAAGGCTGGGGCCAGCGCGAGCATGTTTAGTGTCTGTGGGTGTCTCTAACCGGGACTAAAGATGAACCTGTAGTCCCGGTTGGAGACACCATCCAGGACTAAACGTGAGTGTCGACACTATTTCGTAAGTGGTAGCACTATTCTAGTGAGTGGCAACACTATTTTGGTGTGTGGCAGCACTATGACAGGGGTGAGTGTTAACATTATGTCGTGAGTGTCGACACTACATTGTGATGCTTAATCTATAAATAGGCATCCTTGTGAAGTTATCAACTGCAAACAATATGGTGTGCGGGAGCAGGGAGAACACTACGGCCAGTTTGAGGAAGATGCCGGCGGAGCCCAGTCCTCCGGCATCTCCAACAAACTGGCCATAGATGCACTCCGTAATATGTGAAATTAGTTAGCTCCCCGGCGTATTGATCTAGTTAGAGAAGTTATAAACTGCAAGATGGTGTGCGAGAGCAGGGACAACACTACAACCAACTTGAGGGAGATGCCGCTAGAGCCTAGTCCTCCGGCATCTCCAACAAGTTGGCCATAGATGTACTGCCTAATATATGAAATTAGTTAGCTCCCCGGCACAAGAATTAGTAGTATATAATTAGTAGTATAATTAGTGTAGTTATATAATTAGTAGTATATAATTAGTTAGTAGTAGTATATATTACATATAGTAGTAGTATTAGGGTGTTTAGTAGTAGTAGTAATATATATGTCTATTTTAGGGTGTTTAGTAGTAGTAGTAATACACAGGGTTTAGTAGTAGTAGGAATTATTAGGTTGTTTAGTAGTAGTAATATATATGTCCATTTTAGGGTTTAGTGTATATATGTATATTTTAGGGTTTAGTGTAAATATGTCTATTGTAGTAATATGTCTATTTTAGGGTTTATTGTATAAATTTTAGGGTTTTATGGTTTATGTCTATTTTAGGGTTTAGTGTAAATATGTCTATTGTAGAAATAAATTTGTGGTAGAGTAATATGTCTATTTTAGGGTAGAGTAATATATTTGGTAGAGTAATATATTAATATGTCTATTTTTCTAACTTGTTTTACCTTTCT
Organism: Avena eriantha; assembly: GCA_910589775.1. Taxonomy (NCBI): domain Eukaryota; kingdom Viridiplantae; phylum Streptophyta; class Magnoliopsida; order Poales; family Poaceae; genus Avena; species Avena eriantha. Next base: position 204,092,702 of record OU342745.1, on the reverse strand, counting down.
TTCTGGAATAGTTAAGTGATGGATCGTCACACCGACGACGAACTTCTTGAGGGAATGATAAGAGGTGAAATTCCTCTTATTACTAGAGGTGAAGATGTTGTAGACGAGGGCATAATAAGAGGTGATGTAATCGAGGACGAGATATCGTCATTTATAAATCAATCCGGTGATGGACACCCGCTAGAACTGATGGATGAAGCGCAAACAAACCACAATGATGGCCCCTCAACAACAAGTGGTGAGGTATATATATATTAAGCCTCTTGTGACTAGATGCATTAATTGATCTAGATATATATATATATTAATCACTCTCTCTTCTTCTTTTAGCCCTCCGGATTGACCAAAATGATAGTTAAAACGAAACGAGGCCCAACCGAAAAATTGTATGGTAATCAAAGGTTTACCATTGATGTAATAGATGATACTGGAGAACCGATTGATCCAGAAAAGCACGCCAAGATATTTGTAAATAAAAGCGGGGTGATTGTTAGGGACAACCTCCTGATCACCATTCAAAACTAGAATAAGTCAAAGAAAAAAGGTGAAGACTTCACCAGTTATGTCACCGATGATGCCAAAGATGACCTTTGGCAGAACCTCATAACACATTTCATACTACCTCCAGAGTATGAAGAATTTGAGGCAGATGGTACTACCCCAAGGACGGGTGGGCTTGAAAGAAGAGCGAAAGTCAAGGAGTGGGCTCTAATGAAGATGGGCGAACTGTATTGGAACCACAAGAAAGTTTTATACGCGAAGTTTGTCGCGAAAAAGAAAACTCCAGACTTCAAAGGAGAATACGAGAACTTGAGAGAACAATGGCCTGATTTTGTAAAGTACAAGCTATCTTCTGTAGCCCAGGCAAAGTCAAAAAACTTCTGCCAAAAAGAAATACCGCCATAAAATGGGGATATGTGGCTACAAGAGTGTCATGCCTAAGTGGGAATATATGGAGGACGACATGAGGACTAGAGGGATCATTCCTGGTACAGATGGATGGCCCGATAGGTCAAAGCACTGGTGTTAAAGTTGAACCCTGAAATAGGGGCGACAATTTTTCAAGAAACAATTCTAAGACCCTCGAATGCACTTGTTCAAGCAATGGCCGATGCTCAAGCGGGATTGTTTCGGCCCGATGGAGAGAACGACGAGCTGAAACACGCCCTCAGGAATCCTGAAAAAGGTGGACGAACACGAGGCAAAGGCGCCGGTGTTACGTAGAAGAAAGGGTTTCCCGAGTACGATGATAGTTATAGAAGTCGTAAGAGAAAGAAGGACCGGGAGGCAGACCGGATCGGGAAGATAGAAGAGGACCTAGCTGGGATGAAGAAGTGGGTGGAAGCAATTAGCCAAAAGACATCTCAGTCGCATGATGATGGTCCTACAATGGATCATAGCCAGCGGCGAAGCAGTGTAGCTTCCATGGAGGTCCAGGCTGATGATCAAACACTGTTGGATGATGCACCGACGCCTCGCTACCCCGTGGACGATGTCAGAGAGATGACACAATGTGAGCTGCATCAGCCAATGAACAACTTGTTGAAAGAACATTTCATGTTTTCCTATATTTTGTGTGTTACATAACAATACTGTGGAGATCATTCGTGTGCGCTAAGTGTGTAGGAAGCTTTGAGGGGGGCCGGATAATCCTCCCCACCAAGGGCCGGATAATCCCGCCTACCTCATCGCTCCGTATCCGGTCGGATTTTCTCCCAGAAAATCCGAACTGGGAGCTTTTTACTCCCCAGGCCGGATAATCCGGCTGTCACATGGATCGGATAATCCAGCCCCCAGTTTTCGAGAAAAAGGAGCCAAGGCGCGTCGCTTGGTATCCGGTCAGATTTTCTCCCGGAAAATCTGAAGTAGGGTGGTTTCTCCTCCCCAGGCCGAATAATCTGGCCCTCGCATAGGACTGGATAATCCGGCCCCCAGAAGTTGATCAAGGGCAAGCTCGGCGCAACGCTCTGATAGGGGGCGGATTATCTGCCGGATATTCCGAGTCTGGGTGGTGTTTTCCCGAGACCGGATAATCTGGCCCTCACTTGGGCCGGATAATCCGGCCCCCAAAGTGTCCAACGGCTGGTTTCTGAAGGGGGTATAAATACCCCTTCTTCCCCAACGTTCAGAACTTCTTGATTCATTTGAAATTGTCCAGACATTGTGCAAGAGCTCTCATTCTCGATCTCCCACTTCAACAACCCGAAGGTCTTGATCTTTGGGGGAATTGAAGGAGGAGAAGTTCATCACCATCATCAAGAATCAAGCGCTTCAACTCCTCTCCATTCACTTGGAGAAATCCCTGATCTAGTATTCTTGTTAATACCTAGATCTTGTTTATTGTATTTGATAACTTTGTTCTTGTGGCAGCTTGTTGTCCTTTCGGGAGCCTCCAATTTGTTGTGGAGTTGTTGCCCCACTAGTTGTGTAAAGGCACCGGTGCCCACCTCGAAGGGTACCTATAGTGGAAAGGTGGATCAGGCCTTTGGTGGCGAGATCCATCGGAGAACAGGGTGAGGCCTATTGTGGCGTGGTGGTCTTAGTACCACCCACCCCTCCAACGCAGACGTACTTCCCTTAACAAGGAAGGAACTGCGGTCAATCAAATCCTATGTCTCCCAGTGCTTCACTTCAGTTTACCCATTCCTCTTCCACTCGCTCTTTACTCGCTAGTAGATAGATTTGCATATAGGGAAAATTCCACCTAACAGTTTATCTAGAGAATTTATCCTTTGTGCTAAGCCTAAGATTGAAAAAGTGTTAAAATTTGGTGTAGCACCTATTCACCCCCTCTAGGTGCCCATATGATCCATTTCAATTGGTATCAGAGCCCCGGCTCTTAATTCGGGCTTAACGGCCTAAGAGTAGTACGGGTACCAAGGATGATGGAAATGAGGCCGTGGATAAGGTCACAATGGATGATCTCAAGTCATTGGAAACAACCTTGTTGAAATCCTTTGAGGCCAAGATGGAGGAGATGAATCAAATGATTGCTCGCCTTACATCATCCATAGCCCCATCTCCATCCTCCTTTGAGGCTGCCACACCATCATCTAAGTAAAAGGGTAACACCGGATCCAAGGATGATGATGTGGAAGGTGAAAAACTTAATGGTTCCACCTCCAAGAAGGGAAGTGGTAAGGAGGAATATAGCCACGTATATTCCCCCGACCCACCTATCCCTCATCCTCATATAAACAATAGGGGTGAACCACCCAAGCTCACTACATCCTCCTTCAATCAATGGCAATTCCTAATGAAATCTCATGTTTGCAGTTCCTCTATTGAATTGTGGAGGATTATTGAAGAGGGTCTTCATATTGGAGATCAAACCAACCTAACAAGAAGAGAAGTTGTGGACAACCAGTTGAATTCCACCGCTCTCCACATGATACAGCTGGGTGTGGGTCCCAAGGACATGCCACACATTGAACATCTCAACACAGCTAAAGAAGCTTGGGATGCTCTTACGGGTCTCTTCGTTGGAAATGAAAGTATGAGAAGGAACATGTATGACGCCCTTAGTAATGAAGCTGAGGGATTCTACATGTTGGATGGTGAAAATCATGAGGACATGTATAGAAGACTCAAGGGCATCGCAACAACATTTCGAAAGCATGGGGCCACTCACATTGATGATGCATGGATAAAAAGGAAATATGTGAGGGCCTTAATGCCTTTTGAGCCAACGGACTTGAAGAGCCTGTAAGGTAGACATAACTATCATCAAATGCATCCAACGAAGTCATGCAAGAAATGGCGTCATTCAAAGTGGCAGCAAAGAATGCTGAAGATGCCCGTGCTCGGGCCATTGGAATGCAAAAGGGTGTCAATGTGGCTCTCAAACCCAATGTTGCTGAGCAAAAGGAAGATGAAGGAGCTTTTGAGGGGGCATCCATGGACTGTCCCGATGAAGTCAAACGTGCTCATGGTGAGTACATGGCGTTTTATGCAAGGAACTTTTGGAAGGACCCTGCCAAAGCCAAGTCTAAAGTTGAGCGCAAGAACGGGTCAAATGCAAGAAGAGAAAGTGGCCCAAGATTGAGAACTTGCTTCAACTGTGGAGATATAATGCACTTTGTAGCCGAGTGTCCTTATCAAAATAGAGAAGACAATGGTGGAAGGCTCATTCTTAAAGAGAAATCTAAGAAGAAGCCATTTATTAAGAAGAATGGCCCTTTCAAGAAGCAACCCAAGATTGTATTGGTAGCACAAGAGGAATACTCCTCCGCAAGTGAAGATGAAGAGGATGATGATAGTTCCCACGAGGTGGCTGCTATAGCCACCACATCGACTCCTTCATCTCTCTTCGACTCACCAAACGAGAACGTCATCAACAACAACACCACTTTCCTAATGGCATGAGGGTCCGAGGTATCAACTTCTAGCTCTTCATTTCCTAAGACTAACATAATTTTGGATATGGATGATCATGACAGTCTTAAAATGAAAGAAGAAGTTATTGCTTTGGATACTGTTTTCACTAACCTACAAGGTGAGCACAAACTCCATTTTTATGCTCTTATGAGTCAACTTGCTCAAGCCGAAGATCTTCTTAAAGAAAAGGGCAGAATTGAAAGAGAAGATGTGTTGGAGATAGCTTCTTTGAAGAATGCCTTGGAAGAGGAAGAGGAAGCTCGAGTATCTTTGGAAGAGAGACTCGAATCCATTGAGGAGTCACAGGAAGAAGCTATAGCTCAGCTCATCAAAGAATGTGACCATGCTCTTGCCAAGGTAAAGAAACTAAAGAAAGAAAAGATTGACTTTGGGGCTGTTCATGCTAGACTTTTGGAGAAGTTTGATAATATCGAAAGTGCTCACAGGGCATTGAAGAGTGATCATTCTACTTTAAATGAGTCTCATGACCAGCTCCAAACTCAATTGAAACAGTATGATGTGCCAAGTACCTCCACTTCATCCTCTGGAAAAGAAGACCTTGCAAGAAGTTCTCAACACAAAGGTAAAGGAGTTATTGATGTGATACTGAGCAGGCAAAGGACAAACAATAGTAAAGAAGGTCTTTGTTACATACCCAAGACAAAGAGCAAGAAAAACAACAAGAAGAAGAAGAAGAGCAAGACTGCTCAACCAAAGACTAGCAACATTACCAATGACAAGACTAATTATGATGGTTTTGCAGGGGCCAACAATCCTAACTTTGAACTATATTGCGATTATTATGGTGATGTTTATGCTAGTTATGTAGGCCCATAGGATTGTTACATTCCTTGGTCTATTTGGGTTCCCAAGACCCTTGTTACTAACATGAGAGGACCCATTGAAAATGGGTACCTAAAACCAAGAAGTAATTTTCTTGCAGGGTTATGCTTCCGGTGGTTCTAAATGGGTACTCGATAGCAGCTGCACGAGTCATATGACCGGAAGCAAGGAGATCATCACGGATATGCGGCCAAACCTTGATCACATAACCGTCACCTATGGTGACAAGTCAAAATCTGAGGTATTGGGTCTCGGCAAAGTTGTGGTGGCTCACGATATTTCTCTCGTGGATGTCATGCTTGTTGAGACCCTCGGTTACAACTTACTTTCAGTTCGCGCCCTTGGTAAGATGGGCTTTGCAGTTTATATTGATGTTGATTTGGTGGTACTCCTGTGGAGCAAGTCTCTAAAAGTCGCTTTCGTGGGATATGTCGAAAATGACCTGTACGTGGTGGACTTTTTGGGGAAAACCACTACAAGCCCGATGTGTCTTTTCGGAAAGGCTGACGTGGGTTGGCTATGGCATCACCGACTAGCCCACGTCAATATGAGAACTTTGCAAAGTCTCCACAAGGGTGACCACATTCTTGGACTAAAAGAAAATGTTTCCTTTGCCAAAGATCGTGTTTGCAGGGCGTGCGTTGAAGGAAAAATGCATGACTCACCTCATCGAAGGAAAACTATTATCTCATCAAAAAGGATTTTGGAGCTCCTTCATGTGGACCTTTTCGGACCTCCATCTCATGCAAGCCTCGGTGGGAAGAAGTATTGTCTAGTGATTGTTTATGATTACTCAAGATACACTTGGGTTTATTTCTTCAAGTTGAAGAGTGAAACGCAACAAACAGTCATCGACTTTGCCAACGAGGTTCAACGTCAACACAATGTCCCCATTCTGGCCATAAGAAGTGATAACGGCTCTAAGTTCAAGAATTACACCTTAAATGAGTTCCTAAGTGAAGAAGGGATAAGACATCAATATTCCGCTGCGTACACCCCTCAACAAAATGGTGTAGCCGAGAGGAAGAATCAAACTCTAATGGATATGGCAAGATCAATGTTAGCCGAATTTAAATCTCCATATAACTTCTGGGCTGAAGCAATCTCTACTGTTTTTCATTCATCCAACCGATTATACCTCCACGAGATCTTGGACAAGACTCCATATGAAATACTTACCGGTAACAAGCCAAACATCTCATACATTCGGTTATTCGGGTGTAAGTGTTTCTTTCTCATCAAAGGAGTTCGTTTATCTAAGTTTCAATCTAAGGCTTTAGAAGGTATTTTTGTTGGTTATGGTGCCGAATCCCACACTTATAGAGTCTACAATAAGCTCTCCGGAACTGTTGTAGAATCTTGTAGTGTGGTGTTTGAGGAAAATGACGGTTCTTGTGCGGAGCAAGTTGGTGTTTGTGATGCAGATGTTGAAATACCCCAAGATGCCATAAGAAGAATGGGCGTGGGATTTTTTCGCCCCATTGAGGAACCCCTTGTGGCAGATCAGGAAGGACAATGCTCTTCCCATGAAGAGCCCTCATCTACACATGCCCAACAAGTTCCCACCACGGGAGCAATTTCTGCACCATCTCCATCAACTGCTGAAGGTCAAGCTGTTCCAGAAAACTCCAGGCCGGATTATCTGGTGGACGCCGGATTATCCGTCCACCCCGCTCCAGCTCACCATATTGCTCCTGGTGGTGAAGATATCAACGCAAGCTCCAGGCCGGATTTTCTGGCAAGCGCCGGGTTATCCGGCCCCTCTCCAGTTCAAGCAAGCCCCAGGCGTCCTGATGATGCTGCTACAAAGGATTATCCGGCCATGACTCTATAGTTCAGCAGCCTCCTATTATGGCTACTAACTCACCTCAAGGGCACGCGTCACCACCACCTGCTGCTGATATTCCAGTTCCTGATCAAGGTCGAGTGAATGCTTCCAATGAAGATTCGAGTGATGAATCTACCCCTCCAAGAGACAACAAACTTATTGAACTTCGTCGCAAGGCTCGAGCTGATCGAAACCTTGAGTTGAGGGGTCACACTCTCGACAAAGTTGTTGGTGATCTTCGACGAAGGGTTTCAACAAGAAGAGAATTGGCCAGTTTTGGTGAGCATCAAGCTCACATCTCTATGGTGGAACCTAAGAAGGTCTTTGAAGCTCTTGAAGACCCAGACTGGGTTGTTTCTATGCATGAAGAATTGAATAATTTCGAGCGCAACAAAGTCTGGAAACTCGTCGAGAAACCCAAAGAGTGCCACAATGTTATCAGCACCAAGTGGATATTCAAAAACAAGCAAGACGAGAATGGCATTGTTGTGAGGAACAAGGCTAGACTTATGGCACAAGGTTACTCCCAAGTTGAGGGCATTGACTTTGGGGAGACCTATGCTCCAGTGGCTCGCCTTGAGTCCATCTGTATCCTTGTTGCTTATGCTGCTCATAACAATTTTAAGTTGCATCAAATGGACGTCAAGAGTGCCTTCCTTAACGGTCCTCTACATGAGTTGTATACAGAACACAACCCCCAGGGTTTGAGGATCCTAACTTTCCGAACCATGTCTACAAACTCGATAAGGAACTCTATGGCCTTAAACAAGCCCCAGGTGCGTGGTATGAGCACCTTAAAGAGCTTTTGTTAGATCGTGGCTTCGAAGTTGGGCGAATCGATCCCACTCTTTTTACTAAGAAGGTTAAGGCTAAGCTCTTTGTATGCCAACTATATGTAGATGATATCATCTTTGGTTCTACTAATAAAGCTTTTAATGATGAATTTTCAAAGCTTATGACTGACAGGTTTGAGATGTCCATGATGGGGGAATTACGGTTCTTTCTTGGATTCGCGATCAAGCGACTTAGAGAAGGAACCTTTATTAATCAAGCAAAGTACATCCAATACATGCTCAAGAGATTCAAGATGATGGATCTAGATGGTGTCGCCACTCCGATGCAAACAAAATGTCATCTTGAACTTAACCCACATGGTAAAGATGTGGACCAAAAGGTATACCGGTCCATGATCGGTTCTCTTCTTTACCTCTGCGTATCTAGACCCGATATTGTGTTGAGTGTGGGAGTGTGTGCAAGGTATCAAGTGGATCCTAAAGAAATCTAGTTAGTGGCGGTCCAGAGGATCTTTCGATATTTGGTTCATTCCCCTAACTTTGGTCTCTGGTATCCCAAAAGGCTCCAATTTCTCTTTATATGGTTATACTGACTCAGATTGGGCTGGTGATAAGGATGATCGGAAACCCACTTCTGGAGCTTGTCAATTCTTAGGAAGATCTCTTGTATGTTTGTCTTCTAAAAAGAAGAATTGTATATCTCTCTCTACCGCCGAAGCTGAATATGTTGCTGCTGCCAGCGTTTGCACTCAATTATTGTGGATGAGGCAAACTTTAAAGGAATACGGTGTCAATTGTGACAATGTGCCTCTTTTATGTGATACTGAAAGTGCAATCAAAATTGCGTACAATCTTGTTCAGCACACAAGGACGAAGCATATTGAGATTCAGAATCATTTTATTCGAGACCATGTTGCTCGGGGCGATATTGATCTATCCTTTGTGAGCACGAAGAACCAACTTGCGGATATTTTTACAAAGCCACTTGATGATGCAAGATTCTGCTACTTGAGGAATGAGCTAAATATCATTGATTCCAGGAGCTTGTCTTGATTACCCACGCACTCACTCGTACATCTCAATCCTTCTTTGGTCTAGGTGTGGGCATGGATATAGGGGGAGTGTGGTCGTAACTCATTGGGCTAACCCTCCCCCCATAATGCCAAAAGCAAGATAAATCATTTCTCTTAATATCATTTTGTGATATGTGAGCTTATTGATGAGTATTGGTCGTGAACCCAAGATATATCTTCGCTGTGTCACACCATACACTCCAACAAGGTGGCCTCGGCCACCACCCTCTCCCTTGAGGAGAATTGGCTCTTTTTGGCTGTTCTTTGCTATCTCATGTTTTTATGGGAATCACACTCAATCTTGGCTTTTATTTGATTTGGATTTTGCAATTTTGAGTCTCTAGTACCATCTCAGTTTGGCTCTCTTAATCCTAAGCCTTCCCGTACCCCTAAGACATCTATTCAAGCACACAAGTCCATTGTACACCTTGTGGGGGTGTTGTTTGGGGACGCGTGGGCCTGGTTCTGTGTATAACAGAGTCCCAGATTTGAGGCTAGATAATCCGGCCCAAGTGTAGGCCAGATAATCCGGCCCTGGCAGATTTCATCTTAAAGGGCAGGGCTCGGGGGAAGGGCTCATAATGAGCAACACTTATCCCCCAACCCTATCCTCCTCCTCAGCCGCTGCCTGCCGTCCCCCACCCTCCCTGGAGCCTCTCTGGCCAACGGATTTTTTGGGCCTCCCCGGATCTTCTTCTCCACGCCTCCGGGTACCTTCTCCTCCGCGTTCTTCCTCCAATGAGTGAGGGTAACTCCCTCTCTCCCCATCTTTGGCTAGATGTGTAACTTGTTGGGTGGAACATTGTCTAAAAGGATGTGTTTTCGCATAGAAATCATAGTCTTACAGTTTCTAGGCCCGATCTACTTTTTTCCATTCAATCGAGGTGAAATCGAAAATTTTTGCCAGGGCTAGATTATCCGCAGCCTGGCCAGGCCGGATAATCCGGCCTGACAGATTCGATTCTGGTTCAGTTTCACTATGGAGTATGCATTGAGTAGTTTTGTCCTATGAACTTTTTGACTACTTTTTCCATGCTCTCTCCTGGACTTGTGTGTATACTTATCCCCTTGCTATCACCCTTATTCTCCTCACAGGTGGTTCCGGTGTTCCCAAGACCTACAGGCGCCGCCCTCGCGCCAAATACTTTCGGGACGACGGACAGGGTAACTTAGTGGACGAAGTTGAGTTGAGGAGAAGAAAGAACGAAGAGAAGCGCATGGCTGAACAGGCAAAGAGGACTAGGAAGGGGGTGTCCAAGAGGAAGGGCAAGGAGCCCAAGATCAACTACAGGACTTTCGATGCGGGCTCCTATTCCGCCATCAGTCACCGTGACTTGTTTGCTGAGGTGCTTGGATACTCTTTCCGCAGCAGGGATAGAGCTAGTGGCCACCGGATCATCACCCAGCTGAAGCCCAACAAAGATGCAACTCTCTCTCCTTGCACTTTGGACAATGGCATTGTGGGCACTGTGGCTGGCCTTGCTCCCATCTAGGCTGCCTTAGTGGGTCTCTTCCGTGACTCCATTACACCGAGTGGGGGCAACAATGAAAACATCCATGGTCACCTTGTTCGGCTACTTCAATTTTCTCATGAGGTTGCCTCTTGCGAGGACAAGTCAGTGCATTTACCATGAGTTGTGTGATGCTATGTTCAATCGTCTGTCCATTCCCTATGTGCCCTACATTATGATGCTCATCTGGCACCTGCTTCCTGCTGAGGAGTTCCACATTGACTCGGTACACAAGGCCAAGAAGATCTACAACAAGGTTCGGAAGACCTCTCACCCCTCCTCGGCTCCTGAGGGCCTCATGAGGGATGCTCGCAGGCCCCCTGTGCCTCCCGTTGCCCGTGAGATCAAGCAGCTAAACTGGTTCCAGCGTAACATTCTCTGCATGGGCGTGGACACGCGCAAGCGTCAGTACGAGGCATACAAGCAGCGCCATGAGTTGGCTCACTCCCAGCAGCTCATTCTCCACCATGTGTCCGTTGCCTCGGGTGATCCTCCGGCTCCTACTCCTCCCACTCCGTATGCTCGGTGGGACTCTTCCTCCGGGTTGAACTATGGTGAGCTGGAGCGTCACTTGTTCCCCTCTACGCCTACTGCTGATGATGAGGATGAGGAAGGTGACACTGAGGAGCTTGAAGATGAGGACGAGAATGAAGACGTGGAAGAGGACGAGGACTACGAGTGATCCCGTGGGGCGCTAGCATCGCTCTTCTCCCTTTTTGGTGTCTCGATGCCAAAGGGGGAGAAGTAGTTCTATTAGGTTGTCCGTGGATTTGCATGGGTCGGGCATAAGCACTTGCATTTTTCTATTCGTCGGTTTCTTGCTTATGCCCATTTAGCGTTGAACTTTAAATTTGTGATTTGTGGTTGGTTGAGACTCTATGTGGTTGTCTGGATTATTATGCCTATGGATTTCATGTCATGGATTATGCTTATGGAGCTATCTATTCATATCCTATTGCTGGAGGTTTTATAATGGAAGGCGATTATATTGGTTATCTGGTAATGATTGTGGCTTATGTCAAGGATGCCTTCCCTCTACCTCGATGGTATGTTTTTGTTACTCATATGTCTATGGAATAGATTCACCTATTTGTGTGCATTTGCATTCCAATGCAAAATTATATTATGCACACATTGAGGGGGAGTCTCTTTTATAGTTATTACTGTTTGACTTGTGACTTTCTCCTGCAAATCCTGGTACTGTCATCTAACACCAAAAAGGGGGAGATTGAAAGAAGATTTCATGTTTTCCTATGTTTTGTGTGTTAGATAACAATACTGTGGAGATCATTCATGTGCGCTAAGTGTGCATGAAGCTTTGAGGGGGGCCGGATAATCCGTCCCACCAAGGGCCAGATAATCCGGCCTACCTCATCGCTCAAAGGAAGCCAAGGCGCGTCGCTCGGTATCCGGTCGGATTTTCTCCTGGAAAATCCGAACTGGGGCGGTTTTTCCTCCCCAGGCCAGATAATCCGGCTGTCGCATGGGCCGGATAATCCGGCCCCCAGTTTTCGAGCAAAAGGAGCCAAGGCGCGTCGCTCGGTATCCGGTCGGATTTTCTCCCGAAAAATCCGAACTGGGGCGGTTTCTCCTCCCAGGCCGGATAATCCGGCCCTCGCATAGGAACGGATAATCTAGCCCCCAGAAGTTGATCAAGGGCAAGCTCGGCGTGACGCTTTGATAGGGGCGGATTATCTGCCGGATATTCCGAGTCTGGGGCGGTGTTTTCCCCAGACCGGATAATCCGGCTCTCACTTGGGCCGGATAATCCGGCCCCCAAAGTGTCCAACGGCTGGTTTCTGAAGGGGGTATAAATACCCCTTCTTCCCCAATGTTCAGAACTGCTTGATTCATTCGAAATTGTCCAGGCATTGTGCAAGAGCTCTCGATCCCCCACTTCAACCACCCGAAGGTCTTGATCTTTGGGGGAATTGAAGGAGGAGATGTTCATCACCATCATCAAGAATCAAGTGCTTCAACTCCTCTGCATTCACTTGGAGAAATCCCTGATCTAGTATTCTTGTCAATACCTAGATCTTGTTTATTGTATTTGATAACTTTGTTCTTGTGGCAGCTTGGTGTCCTTTCGGGAGCCTCCAAGTTGTTGTGGAGTTGTTGCCCCGCTAGTTGTGTAAAGGCGTCGGTGCCCGCCTCGAAGGGTACCTATAGTGGAAAGGTGGATCAGGCCTTTGGTGGCGAGATCCATTGGAGAACAGGGTGAGGCCTATTGTGGCGTGGTGGTCTTAGTACCGCCCACCCCTCCAACACATACGTACTTCCCTTAACAAGGAAGAAACTGCGGTCAAACAAATCATGTGTCTCCGCGTGCTTCACTTCTGTTTACCCGTTCCTCTTCCACTTGCTCTTTACTCGCTAGTAGATAGGTTTGCATATAGGGAAAATTCCACCTAATAGTTTATCTAGAGAATTTATCCGTTGTGCTAAGCCTAAAATTGAAAAAGTATTAATATTTGGTGTAGCACCTATTCACCCTCCCTCTAGGTGCCCATACGATCCATTTCACTTGTCCTTCAAGGTGGCGATCGGAACTTCTTTACCTTGTCTACTTGGAGCACTTCACCATTCACTTTTGATTCCACCTGGCTATGCTCGTGTCTCGGTGGATGACCTAGCGGAGGATTTTGCAGACCTAGAGATTGACATCGCTACACCTAAAGGACTTAGGATACTGGGAGATGTCAAGCACCACATCATTCTATGGAAGAAGAAGTACATCAAGTTTCTAGGATCGGCACCAAGGCCACCCGATTCCAAGGAATCCATGTCCACATTCCGTCGACGAGAGGGATGTCGATCGTCAACCCTCAAGTCCTCCATCCCTCGATGAGAGGGATGTCGATCGCTGCAGCGCGAGTACATCTTGATCTCCACCTCCACCTCCGCCCCTGACTAAAAAACGGATGGCGGTTGTCCCTCACCCGCGCCCCACTCAGAAGAAAGGTCGTAGTACGTCAAAGATAGTCGACATCCGCCAGCTCTTCCAAAGAGACCTTATGACATGACTGATGAGGAAAATGCCACGATATCGGCTACCCAAACTCATGCTTTTTTGCACCAAAAAAGCCCTAGCAAAAGCCAATATTTACTAAAAAAACAAAAAGTGGGCTAAGTCCTTTCTTGAGCAACCATCCCAAGTATCGATGAATTTGAAATCAGACTATGACCGCGAAATTATTAAGCAAGCAAAGCAGAAAAAATAACAAGTGCAAAAGTGGAAAACAAGTTGCCCAACTCAGACAACAGAACATTCAGTCGTTCCCCCCGCTCAAAGTGATTTCAGATACCGACAAGGCCTTCAGAGCCGAAATGGACAAGGACATGCAAATAATGGACCCTAGAGCCATGTCTGCCGCTGCACTCTGGGCATCACTATAGCGATGGCCAAAGAACTTGCTATTTCGGCAGGTATGTCTCTTGGTCAATTCTTAGACTATGAACATACGCCAGTGGGTCAGGTAGTATGGCAATATGTTAAAGGGGAACCTCTAGCCAGTCATTAGGAGATCACGCGTCTATCAACACATATGCGAAATCTGCATAATTGGTACACTGCGCAAACACAGAAAAGGCACCAGAAAGAATGGTTTTCGGTGGCCGTTAGAAAGGAGCATCACTTCAAAGAATAGTCGATACAGGTTCAAATGACCGAACTGTTTCAGTTATACAATCAGTGTGCCCTCGACAAATCTATCATCGGTTTCTATTGTCTATAAGTGATTTATTTCTTTAATTAAGTCTTTAGATTAACTAGTTCATTTCAAGTAATATATCATATCCTGACTATATATCCTTTTGTATGGTATTATATTCTGCAGAATTAAGAGGCTTGAATGCAGAAGAGCAACAGTATATGACATTGGGTTTATTGAACCATATATCGTTAATGAATATACGTTACACAATCACCAAAAAATGAACAATATACAAAGATTCTATTTTTTTGAACGGTCTAGAAGATTCTATTGATAGTCTTCATCACAATGAATGATATGCACAAACCTTAAAACACACTTCTCCGACATTCTAGAATCTTCTCCTTCGTTTCTCTGGACCATGTTACCAAAAATTTCAAGTTTTAGATAGCTAATAATCGCTGACTTCTACATGATATAATATACAAAGTACAAGAACCAAATATACACCCATACTTTATAGATGTTAATCAAATTTATATTTTTTTCTGCTTTACCTGTATTATAATTTTATATAGTGATGATATGTTAGACGTTTATTATCTGAGTCTCACGTGCAGGACATGTGCAATTTACTAGTTGTATATATATATGTTGACCAAATTTATAATTTTTTGTCATTTACCTATTATAATTAAGAGCTACGTCCATAAAGTACCATGTGTGTATTTGGTTCTTTGTACTTTGTATCATGTAGAAATCAACCTACTATTAGTTACCTAGTACTTGACATGCTCTAGAGAAATGACGAAGATGATTCTAGAATTACCGAGAAGTGTGTTTTGAAGTTCGTGCATAACATTCAGTGCGCTAAAGAACATCAATAGAATCTTCTAGATGCTAGAATGGATTGAAGATACAACTTAATTTTACTTAGCAGTGTTGGGATTTGTCAGTCTTGACCCAAAAGTAAAAGTTCAAAGTTATTTGTACACTATATAGTGGTAAGATAAGATTATATAATAGGTTAAGCTCAAAATCTTTTAAATATGATGGACATCTATAAAGTATGGGTGTATATTTGGTTCTTTTACTTTGTACATGTTGAAGTCAACATAGAAGGCAATGTTTGTTAACCATACCTAATACTTCAAATTTTGGTAACATGGTCTATAGAAATGTCTGAAAGATTCTAGAATGATAGAGAAGTATTTTGGGGCTTATGTGCATAGCATTCATTGTGCTAAAGACTATCAATACAATCTTCTTCTAGATGCTAGAATGGATTGAAGATCCAACGGTTTGCATGCAATGTTCGGATTTGCCAGTCTTGATCCAACAATCAAAGTTCAAAGTTTCTCATTCGTATAATATATAGTTGTAAGATTATATAATAG
This sequence comes from Avena eriantha, assembly GCA_910589775.1. Lineage (NCBI taxonomy): Eukaryota > Viridiplantae > Streptophyta > Magnoliopsida > Poales > Poaceae > Avena > Avena eriantha. The sequence continues at coordinate 204,077,226 of OU342745.1, read as the reverse complement.
GTAAATCTCAATAAATTATAAATTTGATCTTCATCGTCTATAAATTATATGGGTGTATATTTTCTTCTAGTACTTTGGAAGTGTTTGGTTCCTAGCCACAATTTGCCAAGCCATAGTTTAGCAATTTGGTATGTGTTGGATTTTTGCCATAGTTTGGCTTGCCACACATTATTAAACACTAACAGTGTTTATTCTGCTAAAGACTATCAATAGAATGTTCTGGGTGCTAGAATGGAAAAAAGATCCAACATCTAGCAATATTTTGATTTTCTTGTCTTGATCTAATAATGGTCAATGTGCAAAGTTATTTGTACACTATATAGTGGTAAGATAAGATAACATACATAAGTTTGGCAATTTGGTATGTGTTTGGTTTTTGTCCATAGTTTGGCTGGCCACACTTTATTAAACACTAGCAACATTTATTGTGCTAAAGACTATCAATAGAATGTTGTAGATGCTAGAATGGAAAAAAAGATCCAACATCTAGCAATATTTGAATTTGCTTGTCTTGATCTAATGGTCAATGTTCAAAGTTATTCCTACACTATATAATGGTAAGATAAGATAAGATACGTCCCATCACATTCGGTGAAGTTCATCCACAAGATCTGGCTAAAGTGAGCACCACGCTGATTTCCTTTGTTAAGCAAGTAAAAGTGTTCTAGTACTCTGTATGAAGAGTATGCCTCAGCTAGTGGGTGGAGAATGAGAGCCGAACCCGACTGCTTTTCCATGCTTATTTTCAGGCCCTTTGTATTACTAGTAAATTGCACATACCATGCACGTGAGACTCGGATAATAAACGCGTGACATATCATCACTATATAAAATTATAATAGGTAAAGCAGAAAAAAATATAAATTTGATCAACATCTATAAAGTATGGGTATATATTTGGTTCTTGTACTTATATATCATGTAGAATTCAACGATTATTAGCTATCTAAAACTTGAAATTTTTGGTAATGGTCTAGAGAAATGAGGGAGAAGATTCTAGAATGATGGAGAAGTGTGTTTTGAGTTTTGTGCATAACATTCATTGTGATGAAGACTAGCAATAGAATCTTCTAGATGCTAGAATGTAAAAGAAGATCCAACGGTTGGAAATGTTAGGATTCGCAAGTCCTGATCCAACGGTCAATATTCAAAGTTATTCGTACAGTATATAGTGGTAAGATAAGAAATATGTGGACTTCGATGTAATTTTTCTTTTTTTTGAAGTTCCTGATGTAACATGCACTTCCACTGACCATTTTAAGTATCTGGCTCCTTCTAGGCCCACCCTACTTGGAAAAATTCCACCACCCCACATGTCTTATCACTATATAGTGTACGAATAACTTTGAATATTGACCATTGGACCGAGAATTATAAAGAAACCACATGGTCCACTGTCCACTCTGTGTGATAATTGGGACGGTGGCATTTTCTTTTAACTTTGTTAGAGCATCTCTAGCAGATACCGCATATCACTGCGTACCGCAAAATAACGGCCCGTTTGCGGTACAACGTGGGATAATTGGTCATTCGAGATATCCTAAACCATACCACATCCAAAGAAAAATTATGGTTTCCCGTAAACTGACGCTTCCGTGTCGCATATATACCGCACCGAGGGTTTGTATCGCATCTTGGCGCGTCTGTTGGCGGGAGGGAAGTTTCCCCATCCTTGCTTTCCACTCATAGCCGCCACCGTCGCCAGCTGTTTCCACCCTCCAATATCCCTCTCCTCTCTCCCATCACTCTTTGCCACCATCGCCGCAGCCATGGCCAGACCCAATCTGAATTACTACGAGGCATCGATGTTCGCCCACCACGGTATCCTTGCACCGCCTCGCGTGACGATTCCGGCAGGCTTCAAGCTCAGCCACTTCGGGGTGCCAGTGGCGCCCGTTCCGTGCGGCGCCAAGCTGTATCGCCGGATAAAAGATCGCCGCCTTGAACTGCCAGACCGGAAGCGAGCAATGCCCCGATACACGGCTGTGAGCTCCTATTTGCATAGGCTATTCAAGCTAGAGCGCAGGGCGGCACTTGCCATCTGCATCGAACACCAGCGCGAGGTCCACCCTGATGACCACAACGCTGAAGCTAGGGTGCAATTCTAGGTGGTACCTGGGCGCACAATCAGCACCACCATCAACAATGTGCTCCGGGATGATTTCATGAGGGAGGCGAACCGCGCCGGAATCATCGAGATTTCCGATAGCGGCAGCGACGAGGAGGAGGCAGAGGACAGCGGCACGGAGGAGGCACAGGACGGCGCAAGCGATATAGTCGATTAGGGTTCCCATTTAATCATTCGTTATGCCGCTTTGTTCTCATTTAATCGTTTTCTATGTCCATTGAAAAACTAAAATCCATGGTGTTTCCTAGCAGTGCATGGCGCTACAAATTATTGTGCGGTACAGGTGACGGACAGAACAGATGCTGCAAAACTGAACCGTGAAATGGAATATTCTATTTTGCGGTACAATGTCATAGCAAAGCTGCGATGGGTTCCTGACATGAGGTACAAAATATGGGGAGTAGTAAAATACAGTGAGATGGGGGGAGTAATATCTAGCTCCCTAGTTATTACATCACCTAATTTCTGGCATCTACCTTTTCTCTCTGCATGCGGTAGAGCGCGAACGAAAAAATAAACCAATGGGGAGAGAATTACGGTGTAGTTAAGAGGCTAGCTCTAATAATGTTCTCAAGATTTTCTCACCGATATTCAAGGCCACGTCTTGGTAATTGGCTATGCGAGAGGATGCACAATTACCAAGATAAGCATGCAGGCTTGGTTAGGTAGACACTTAATATTTGAAGGTCAACTATACCGGTGGTAGTAGCTTTCTACCGTTGATTTCTTGTACGTGTACTACTACTACTAGTATATATGTACTACACTTCCAAAATCAAGAGTACAAAAGTACCAAGACTGAGCAACAGTGGATTCTGCCGCAGAGCGGTATCCAGAGAGAGAGAAGGAAATATGGAGGTTGTGTGGGAGAGCGCCATCCGTCTGATAGGGAAAGCCAGGGACACCCACCCCTAGATCGAATCTTTGTAGCGCCTCCGTGTTGTGCTGGCACGCGCCGTGGCACGCACCCATTCTTATGCCATCTTCATAGCCTGGCTCAAGAAGACAGTGGACTCTTTCCTCACCAGCTTTGGTGTCATCACAGGCATGGTGGCTGACCTCACTGCCCGCCTTCAGGCCATGCGCCGTGACGCATACCCAACAGGTACATTTTCCACAATGCATGTTATGGCAACGATATTATATTCTTCTGTGGACTTCATTCATCTAGCCTACCTATAACTGACTTTTAGCCCCAATTTTTGGTTCAGGTGTTCTGCCCCAGGTTGTTGCCGTGCTCACCGCTTTCCTGTCTGGTCTATCTAGAGACGATCTGTTTCGTGTACAGATGGCCTGCAGCTTTCCGAGGCTTTGCCCGCCGCACCAGCGGACATCTACATGCAGGTAGTTGTTATCGCGCAGCATCTTGCCCAGCACGACGAGCTGCACCTCTTCATCAGCCTCCTTGAGAAGTGTGTATTCTAGGGCACGTCGGGCGTGAACAACACCAACCGCCATCCTCCGTCACAGGGATATCCTCGACAGCTTTGCAAAAAAAGATGTCAATCTGGAAGGTACCATTGCTCCTCGTGGCATGGGCAACTGAGGTTGAAGACAAAGGGCATCTCAAGGATTTCGATGTAATTTTAGTTTTTGTTGAGGTGCTTTGTACTATTCGATGTTTCTTTTAATGCCAGGATCCTTTCCGCAAAAAAAGGAGAAGGGAAGATGTATGATGATGCTCCATGGTTACTGTCCCTGTGTCATTTATATGGACAGATCACATGTGGGATTAACAAACATTATGCTTTTAATAAACAACAGTCTTCATAGAGAAAAAAGGCATACATTAAATCTATTAATAATAACTCTATACACATATTGAGAATATAGCCTACGGTTCTATGGAATGTTTTTGGGAAGGGGTGTGACATGATGGTTCTAAGCTAGTGCACGCGGGGCACTACACAGGAGGGGAGAGAGAGGATGGATGGTGAGAGACATCAAAGGGGAGAGAAAACATAGTAGTACTACTAGTAGTACTGCGCTACTAGTAGTAGGTACCTATACCTTGTGTCAGAAACCCGTCAAACTAGCTTTACTCTAACATCACGCCGCCTTCAATCTCTTCTCGCTCTTTGTTTTTTCATCCATTTTTTTCTTTGGCAGCTTTGGGGTTAATTTTCTAGTGCCCCTAGTTCAGTAGAAGTACAGACTACTCAAGTTTTGCACAATAGTCCTTTTTAAAAAAAAATTGGGTCTAGGGCATTCAGATCCAAAATATTCGTGCACAAAATAATTCCGGTCACTGAGGACTTTTTGTTTTTCTTTCAAATGAGGAATATGCCCCGAAGTACCAAGAAGGTCCGCGTTAAAATACAAGGGTGGGTAGAAAAATTAAAATATGGACTACTCATGTTTACCATTTTTTCATGGTAGGTACTGAATTCCTGGTTAGTTTCCAGAACTTCCGGTGATTATCGATGTACTGAATTCCTGGTTAGTTTCAAAAGATTTTTGGGAAATTTTAAGGGTAATATATCGTGCTTACTTTTAGGTTCAAATTTTATACGGATTATGGTGGTGGTACATTTTACATCAATAACCAAAAATGTAAAATTACATTAAGGTCCATACATTTATCACGAAGCACCCTAAAATTAAGTAAGGAAAGCAGTCAGGTTCGACTTCTTCTCGATAGAGGACCTGATCGAGCCTTACTCTTCGTATTTTTTCAAATATGGGCATATTTAGTGGCATGCAAATTCTTGGATATGGGATCATCATCAGCATACAGTATGATATAGATATGGCCATGACCTTGGTCGTTCATCTTGAAATCCAAGAATTTTTATACTCATTGACAACTAAGCTTAAATACGTTCAAATTTTACCACTTACTTCTGGATTTGAATTTTACAAAGATGGTGGGAGTATATTTTACATCAAGAAACTAAAAAATGGGAAATTACACCGAGGTCCATATATTTAGCGTGATGCATCCTAATTACATCGAGGTACTATTGATATTATTTATTATCTTATCTTATCACTATATAGTGTATAGATAACTTTTAATATTGACCGTTGGATCAAGACTCGTGAATCCAAACATTGTTTGACGTTAGATCCTCTTATTTCCATTCTATTATATAGAAGATAATTTTGATAGTCTTTCGTATCTTATCTTATGACTACGTAGTGTACGAATAACTTAAACAACATTCACCGTTGGATTGATCAAGGGCTCGTGAATCCCAACATTAATTGCATCTTCTTTTCCATTATATAGCATTGTATAGAAGATACTATTGTTTAACTTATCTTATCTTAGCACTATATATTGTAGGAATAACTTTGAATATTGACTGTTGGATTAAGACTCATGAGTCCCAACATTGTGAGCCATCATATATTCTTTTCCATTTTATCATCTTGACGATATTATTGATAATTCTAGAATCTACTTAGTCATTTCTCTAGAGCATGTCCAGTATTTGGTAGCTAATAGGTTGGTCTCTACTCCCTCCTTTATGAAATATAAGATGTTTTAGCTTTTGTGAAACGAGTGTATATAGACACCTTTTAATGTGTAGGTTCACTCGGAACCTACACACTAAAATGCGTCTAGATGCATTCTTTTCACAAAAGCTAAAACATCTTATATTTAGAATGGAGCGAGTACATGATACAAAGTAGATGAACCAAATATACACATGATGCTTTATGGACGTGGCTCAAAATTATAATTATTTCACCTATTATAATTTTATATAAAAAGTGATATGTCATACTTCTATTATCCAATTTTCACGTGTGTAAGGCATGTGACACTTTATACTAGTAAGTTGCACATTCCATGCACGTGAGACTCAGATAATAGGCGTTTGACATATCATCGCTATATCAAATTATAATTGGTAAAGAAGAAGAAATTATAAATTTGATCAACATCGATAAAGTATGGGTGTATATTTGGTTCTTTTACTTTATATATCATGTAGAAGTCAACAATTATTAGCTATCTAAAACTTGAAAATTATGGTAACAGGGTCCAAAGAAACGAGGGAGAAGATTCTAGAATGATGGAGAAGTGTATTTTGAGGTTTGTGCATAGCATTCATTATGATAAAGACTATCAATAGAATCTTCTAGATGCTAGACTGGAAAAGAAGATACAACAACTGGAAATGTTGGGATTGGTAAGTCTTGATCCAATGGTAAATATTCAAAGTTATTCGTACACTATATAGTGGTTAGATAAAATAAGATACATTACGGATGGCCTAAGTCTACAAGGCTTAAAGACATATTTATTTTCTCCACAAGTATAAGGTGAACCTTAGGAAATGCCACATAGGCCTTACGGTGTGCTTTTTTTCATATTGCGGATGCCCTTAGCCATGAGAGCACCTCCAACATCATTGCTATTTTGGACTGCTAAAAACTAGCTATAGGAAGAGGCAAGAGAAGGTTCAGCAATCCCAAAAAAATCCTGCTTTCCTAGCCTTCGTATAATACTAGTAAGTTGCACGTGCACTGCACATGAGACTTAGATAATAGACGTCTGACATATCATCACTATAAAAAATTATAATAGGTAAAGCAGAAAAAATATAAATTTGATCAATATCTATAAAGAATGGGTGTATATTTGGTTCTCGTACTTTCTATACTAGTAAGTTGCATGTGCCCTGTACGTGAGACTGAGATAATAGATGTCTGGCATATAATCACTATATAAAATTATAATAGGTAAAGTAGAAAAAATATAAATTTGATCAACATCTATAAAGTATGGGTGTATATTTTGTTATTGTACTTTGTATATCATGTAAAAGTCAACAACTATTAGCTATCTAAAACTTTAAAATTTTGGTAACATGGTCTAGAGAAACGAGGGAGAAGATTCTAGAATGATGGAGAAGTGTGTTTTGAGTTTTGTGCATAGCATTCATTGTGATGAAGACTATCAATAGAATCTTCTAGATGCTAGAATGAAAAAGAAGATCCAACGGCTGGAAATGTTGGGATTCACGAGTCTTGATCCAACAGTCAATATTTAAAGTTGTTCGTACACTATATAGTGGTAAGATGTCACATCCCAAAAAAAAATCTTTAGAAAACATCATCATTGCACTCATATTAGCACGGAATGTGTTGCATTTCATTTAGTTTTACCTCAAAAAATTCTGGTGAAATTTTGAGTTAAATTGAAGCTCATTTGCTAATTCAAATCTTTGTAAAAAGAAAAACTAAAAAGAATAAGCAAAAGGAAAAAACAGTAGCAGCAACAGCCGGCCTATTCGGCCCAATACCCCGGCCCACTAAGCCCACTCGGCTCCCCCTTCTCCCCCGCTATTTTCCTTTCTTACCGATTCCCTTCGTACCCACTCGCTGACGGCCCGACCCCACCTGCCCCGTCACTCTCCACCTAGTCGTCTTCAACTGTACGGGAGAGCCCGCCCCGCTCCCAGCCATTTCCACTCGATTCAGTTCGCACGATTATGGGAGTAATTCCCCACTCTGACCCCTGCCTCTTAAACCCCACTCCCACCTCTCCGTTTCCCCCCAAACCCCGCCACCAGAGAGCCGCCAGGCTTCTCGATTTCAAGCTCGGACCGTCGCGATCACCGACGAGCTTCGGCGATGATTCCGGTGAGAACCAACAACCTCGAGCCCTCCTTTCTGTCCTATAATCTTCACCATCCTCGGGCACATCCATTAACCCCTTTGTTCTATTTTTATCGTACCCCAGGTCATCGCCACGGTTTCCACCGGAGCTTCTTCTGCCGCCGCCGTTCACCGACGGATTACGGTGAGACACGGGTTCCTGCCACCCTATTTTGGCCGCCAAAAGCTTGTACAAGACCTAGCTCTCTTCACTGATACCTTGCTTTACCTCCACGAGCTCTAGGATGACGCCACCATCACGCGCAAGCCCCGACGGCTTCGGCAAGAACTCCGGCGAGAAATCCAGGATGAACCCGAGCATAACCGAGACCACCTCGACCGACGCAACCCTCGGTAATGATCACTGCTTCCCCTACCCCTTTAGAATCGTCAGAGCACCACCCACCCGCCGCGCCGCCGCCGCGTGTAGTAAGCTAGCGCTGCCAGTTCTTGGCCAAGTGCTGAGATCCGTCGGATCCAGATCCAAAGTCTAGGATAGATCACTTAAACAAAGTGGTATCGACCAATCTGATCCGGTCGTTGTCACTTAAATCCAACGTCCCTCGTTGATCAATCCAACCGGACCGCTATGAACCAATAGGAACACGCCACGTCAGTTAATACCTTTGTTAAATTTAGAAAATAGGCACAAAACATGTTTAACTTAGAAATTCAATAACTTTTGATCCACAAATCAGAAAAATACAAATTTGGTGTCCATGGATTTAGAAAATTGAGAACTTCACTATAGTAGCCTTATTTCACCCTTTAGCTTCTGAAAAATTGGAGTTCTGGGCAGAACCTTTTTGGGAGTATTTTACTCATAAAAATTGCTATATAAATTGTTTTTGAATAATCCTGATGCCTTTAGATGGAGTATTTTATCCTCTGTACTGTAGACTCTGAATATTAAGTGTATTATTCATCTCATTGCATAATTGCATGCATTCATATTTTTGTGGTGCGTATATTGATTGTATTATTGTTGTTGTCTTTATGTTGTGTAGATTGTGTGGATTGTGAAGTTTGTTACTGTGAGGATTGTACCTACTCCCCTAACTACCAAGGCAAGTGATATTTTGGTCATTAAAAGTCCTATTTTTTTATGATGCATTAGTGATATTTTTGTAGTATGCATGGTAGGATTATTTATATATGTAACTATGCTATGGCTATCCTATAGAATATACCTTGGTAGTATTTTCCTAGTTAGGAGACATCGTATGCTAGAGTGCTTAGCCATACTATTTAGAATTTGTGGGTGGAAATTGATATTAAGATAGTGTGGAAGTCTATATCTTTTTACTAAGAAAAACAACTAATGTTAATGAAACAGCTGGGTAGAAATGGGACTTGTATGGATTATGTTGAGTGGTTACTCAGCGCCCATGTCTATGGTTTACCCTGGTCTATCGCACTTGTGGGCGGCCACCCAGGAACAAAGAGATTGGAGACATTCTTGTCGTGAAGCTTCCAGTGAAGCCACATGGCATATGGGCTCTGCCTTGACCGACTAAGTTGCGAGAACTCAGTCATACGGACAAAGGATGGTAGTTATGATAGGATGAAACGCGTCCGTGGTGGTCTGATGGATTACTTCTGAAAAGTCTCGTCTCGATGCATGTCGAGTCTTGTGGGGAAAGTGCACCACCTCTCGAGAGGGTAAAAAACTAAGTACTTAGCCGTGTCCCTGGTTATGGACAATTTCTGAGCGTCATGACATTGAAGCAGTTCAAAAATCTCCTCATCCCAATTTCTCTATGTTAAAATTTGTGGGAGAACAAGGGTAGAGATTCATTGATGTCTATCAATGGTACCTTAGTGTTTTGAAAAGGAAAACCTACTCCTCAAAAACTATAAGATAAAACCTTGCTTTTAGCAAAGTCAGCCAAAACCACACTTAGCCATATATTCATGTAGTTGTTTGATTTTACTAAGTAACTATGGTATCACTTGCCAATACAATTCTAACTGTATTGACCCTTTATGGTTGTAACTTATCATGTTGCAGGATACTCTGATGGTGAGTAGGGTTACGGGTCTACACTCGACATTTTTTCCTGTGGCGCATGAAGACAAAAGACTTTATTATTAAACTATGTCTCGTGAACTTTGAATAATATTAGCCTTGAGCTAAGTGAGTTGTGAGAACTATTATATTCCTGGATAAGCGATGTAATAATGACCTTTGTATCTGTGTACTTCATCTTAAACTGTGGGTGCTAGCAAAACGATCCAGGGACTAGCACTGCAATCACAGGGATCTCCACCTTATCAGGTGAGATCTTACATAAGATAAGATCATGTTAAAGTCAACGATTATTAGCTATCTAAAACATGAAAATTTTGGTAACATGGTCTAGATAAACGAGGGAGAAGATTCTAGAATGATGGAGAAGATTCTAGAATGATGGAGAAGTTTGTTTTGAGTTTTGTGCATAGCATTCATTGTGATGAAGACTATCAATAGAATCTTCTAGACCATTCGAAAAATAGAATATTCTAGATGCTAGAATGGAAAAGAAGATCCAACGGCTGGAAATATTGGGATTCACGAGTCTTGATCTAACGGTCAATATCCAAAGTTATTTGTACACTATATAGTGGTAAGATAAGATAAGATATAGCAATCGTAATGTTTTTGTGTGTGTGTGTGTGTGTTAACTGGTGGGGCGAGTATGTCATACATACAACACAATAGCACATATATATATATATATGTACTCCCTCCGATCCATAATAGTTGACTTGCGTTTGTCTAGACTCTAGATACGACACTAAAACTTGACTAGATACATCCGTATCTAGATGAATCTAAACCAACAAATATGGGTAAAAGGGATTATATGTTTATAGCACAGTTTGCTCTCATACATATGTTCATACTAAAACATGTCATGTATATGAAAATGTATATGTACACGCCTGCAGATACTTGGTCACTCACACATCACACACACGCGCAAACAGCTACACGTATACATGTACATGGCTTCACACCACACACGCGTGTGCATAGACACGTACAAATACATGTACACATAGCCACACATGTACACATGGAAAGACACATTTTCAAAAATATAAGCCTTAAGCTCTAGGATAGAGGTAGTACAAATTAATTTTATGATATTTAGGCCTTAATATTGTATTGTTTGGAAGAAGGAAAGTTAGGGTCCTACGACTTCTCTAGCTTTTCTTCTACAGTACAAGTTAGAGGATCTGTACAACTTGTTTCTTGCCAAATATTGTGGTAAATATAGTTTTGGTCTCACTTCTCACACCCGGGGTACAAATTAGTCCCATAGCTTGCAGAGTGGACAAAATCAATCCCAAAACATGCATCCCTAGTGCAAATCAGTCCATTTCAAACAAATTTGAGCGTATTTGACCAAATTCGTACATGTTTAGCTATCCTGAACGTGCCTTTTTGTGATTGAGATAGTAAAATAGTACCGGATGCAAGTGGTGTCCTTCCATGACTTCTATTGCTTTTGAAAGTTCATGTAGAATGTTTGCGTAGATTGATATCGTTTTAGCTTGGCTGAACACTATCCTTTGAAATGCTCAAGTTAACTCAAACTGCACATGTGTGCATTTCACCCAATATTTCATCGTTAGTTTCAAGTTAGATGAAATCTAACCAAATTTGATTCTTTTCGTATATACTTCACATTCCATATGCATCAATTGTTTTATATGTGACAATTCAACTTGAGCATTGCGAAGTACGTTGGATGAGCACATGCACATATGATGTTCGCATATCATGTCAAATTCGCAAAATTTTAGCTTCAGCACATGGGCTTTTCTGTAAACAACGATGCCTTGCATGGGCCCATAAATTACCCTCGCCTCATTTTTCTTATCTTATCTTACATCTTGCAACTATATGGTGTATGAAGAACTTTGAACACTGGTCGTTGAATCAAGATTGTCAAATCGCAACATTGCTAGCGGTTGTATCTTCTTTTCCATTATGGGATCTAGAAGGTTCTACCGATAGTGTTTAGCACAATGAAATTTATGCACAAACCTCAAACACATGTTACCAAAGTAGCTAATAAAGGTTGAAACCTACATTATATAAAGCACAACAACCACATATACACCCAATACTTTATGGATCTAGCTAACTATAATTATTTTTCGAGCTTTACCTATTATAATTTTATAGTGTTGATATGTCATATTTCTATTATCTGAGTCTGACGTGCAAGGCAGGTGCAACTTACTAGTATGGACTAACCTGCAAAACTTCCCGGTAAGGACAACTCAACGAGGTCAAATTCGCTCAGTTCATTCAAATCCCATCCAATCTGTTTGAAATAGACTAAACTGCTCCCGGGGTGCAAGGTGTGGGGCTAATTTTGCTCATTTACAAGATGTGAGACTAATTTGCATCCTGGATGTAAGAAGCGGGACTAAAAGTGTAGCTCCTTTCCAAACAATCTTTTCATGGGCATAGAATTGACAAAGTGAATACATAGCTCGTTCTTACAGGGACTGGACCACGTTTCGACGAATCCTTACATGGTCCTTATTGTTATTTTGTGGGACCTAGTTGTGTTTCCTTGTTTTATTTTGGTCCTTTCTGTAAAATATACCTACAACTTCATTACCACTATGTATGAAAAAACCACACCATAAGCCAAAAAGTACACCTTAAGAGCTATCCATATGCATAGTGGAGTTTGTCCACAAGCCAAAAAGCTTAAGGGTGACCCATAAGCTTAGGGCATCACCTATGTAATACAGATCTCGTTCCGTGAAAAAAGAAAAACAGAGCTCGTACATGCAAGTAAAATAAAAATACAGAGCTCGGATTTTCGAATTACAGTATAACCCGTACCCTAGGCGTCTAGTACTAGGGGGTCAGGCCGGTCACAGTCTCCTCCAAATTAACTACTCCGAATGTCTAGACGTCTACTAGTACTAGGGAGTAGGGAGTCGGCGGGTCACTGTCTCCTCGAAATGCAGGTGAGGAGCGCATGCTCATGTTGATTAATCCAGCTTTTCCACCCTTGCCTATTCCCCTGCCCCCTCCAGGGCGTCTTCCCCTTCTTCTCGACGTCTTCCCCTTCCGCACCACGCGCCGCCGCTGCCGCCATATGCCGCTTTCAGATTCTCTTCCTCGTCTTGCTCAGGAAGTTGCCACCATCGATTCCCCCTCTCTTCTGAAACCCCAATCAATGAAATACATACGCTGCCTTGCAATGTCGTCAGCGAGCAAGAATAGTGAGCATGATTCTGAGCTTTTTCACGACGTGTTTACCGAAGGACCCTTTGAAGAACTCATAACCTGATGCTAAGTCATCACCACCGCTAGCCTAATCGGTTCATCCAAACTTTTTCTTGAATCTGTGAAAGCTAGTGCAACTCTGGATGCTTCAATGCCATTTGGCCTCCCATGTGTTCTTCATTCCCCCCTGACGAAGGAACCGCTAGATTTCTTGCATTACTTCAAAATTGATAGCCTCCCATGCAAGCTGTCGCTGATGGACAGGTTCTCCTTAGATGATATGGTACCAGGTTATACTTCTTGGAAGTGGGTAGGCGCCAATGGAGATTGGATTTCCACGGCTGGCTTTAGAGGCAAGTTGGAGATTTGCAACGTGTACACTCGTTGCAAGATTCCTCTCCTAGAATTGTCGTTCCAAGCAACCTACCAGCCAACCACGTTCTTGTTGGATAATGATCTTCCAGCTGTAATGCAGAAGATTGCTATTTGCCAAGTTTCCACAACTGCTAGGAGATATAAAGATTTCTCGCTTGTTGCAGTCTTCAACGTCAGAATTGCCATCCTTCAGGGCGGTGATGATGGATGGACAGTTCTTTCACTTCCTCTTAACGACACCCTGGTCCCTTATAGTTACAATGATGGAATTACCCACGATGGACTGGTGTTCGCCACAACTCTGTATGGCAACATTCATGTTTGGGATCCTCTGCATCCTGATAATTATTCCTTCATATGTAGTGTACTGGCTTAATTACGCATGTGCCAAGCTATTGAACTGAACTGACATAGGGAGTATTTAGTTTAAATAAAAATACGAGTAGTTATTTTAGACTCTATGAACTATACGAATCATAGTTTTTCCGTAGGATTTTTTCTTATAGCAGTCGTTTGATTCATTGGATTGAATTATGCACATTAGATTTTTCCGGATGCCTTTTAATTCATTCGATAGGAATTTAAGATCTACTTGAAGCTCCTGAAAAGTATCCGTTCAATGGTTTTCCCGTGCAATGTAATCCAACACACCGCAATCCTGCACGAGTATAAATGGACATGCAAATGTAAAATCATGTGTCTTTCCTATCCTATGTTTTCTGCATTTGCACAGGTTTTCGGCAAGTTCCCCGGCAAATGAACTGGGCAATTCTCTTTGCCTTTTTTAGACAACACGAGCCAAAAATTGCCCGTCTTGTTCAAAAAAAAAGATGAGTCCGTTCTCTAGGAAATTTCCCCATTATATAATGCTTTGTTTCCTTTGTACGATTCTAGGTCATAGTTGTTTTTCCTATGTTCGAGCTACTTTGCATGCAGTTCAATTGGAAGAAAAAATTTCAGTAGAAATCACTATATCATGCTGCTGGAATCATAAGTTAACGCATTTTGCTACCTTTTTCAAGGTCCTGCGATGGTCTTGGCGCGACCAGCTGCCGCGGATGAGTTGGTGGATTCATTTCTTAATGCTTCTGGAGACGAGCACGAATAATTTTTTGGTTTTGGTGGTTAGCAAGATCTGCAGATGGTTCAAGACTTCTTCATATATATATGCTTGACGCTTCCTATTATTCTGGTTGTCTTACTTGTCATTAACGCCATCGTATTTGTGCTGCTCATCCTCATGTTGTACATTGCATCTCCACTTATACTTCTGGGTTTGGATGCTTGGTGTCTTAATGAACACTGGTCAGGTTGATCAAGCTAATCCATGGGAAAGGATTGCTGATCTTGGATCATATTCTCTTTTCCTTGGAGTGAACTATCTGATTATCATGCGCGTAGGCGGTGCAGATCTTACCTCAGGTTATCTATCAAGAAGCAACTATGTCTACATCTTACCAACTGCAGCATGACTTTCCAAAGAGTGGTATCCTGAATTATGTCGCTTCAGTCTGAGTGGTAAAGACTATGGTGTTACTTATGAAATCAATATCCTTGAGGGAATTAGTAACCCTCGCTTTTGGATAGGAACGGTGAAGCATTAGCTTTGGTTCGTACCAACCTTCACGAACACCGTCCATTGGAACCGGCCTCATGCTTAACTAAGAAACAATACATGTTGCCACAGTACGTACTAATGTAATCCATATGTAATAGTTAGTACTACAATTAGAGAAATAGTTCTCGACCATGTTGAACTGTTTATTTTGTTTGGTTGTCTGAAGTCATCGTCTTTCAACTTATTGGTCTCCTCTCGTCTGAGACATGTCCTTGTATCGGTACTATGTTTAGTTACTCGTATGAACTTGACTATATTTTTTTGGACCTTTAGCATAATGCACTTTAGTCTGCCGATTCTAGAGTTCCTTTAGAAATTATGGAAATTTTAGCATCAATAGGATGTTACGGACCACATGCCATACACTTGAGCAATCACCTCAATGCTTGTGTAAGGGTCGTACCCTATGAAAACAACCTTGGCTTCAACGATTCTAGCCTCATGCACTAGTCTTGGCTTAAGCTGATATCACGAGACCATATTTTTTAGAGATTTATATTATCTTATCTTATCACTATATAGTGTACGGTTAACTTTCAACATTAACTATTGCATCAGGACTAGGAAATTCCAATATTGCTAACCCTCGAATCTTATTTTCCATTCTAGCATCTACTCACTCTGTTCTATAATATAAGATGTTTTAACTTCTGTGAAATGAATGTATCTAGATGACTTTTAGAGTGTGGTTCACTCCGAACCTACACACTACTTTTAGTGTGTAGTAAAAGATGTCTAGATAGATTTATTTCACAAAAGCTAAACCATCTTATATTTTGAAACAGGGGAAGTACGATATTCTATTGATACTAGACTTTAGCACAATGAACACTACCCACAAGTACAAGAACCAAATATACACCCGATACTTTATGGAAGCGGCTCCAAAATATAATTATTTTCTCAGCTTTACCTATTACTACTTTATGGAGTAGTACAATTTTATATTGTGATGATATGGCATTCTACTAGACAACATTGGCGTGCTAGACTAGCTAGCTTAGTAAAGTTTCCTCGATGCACAAGTAATAGACATCATTGGTGTACTACACTAGCTAGCTAATAATTAAAGTCTCCTCGATGCAGCTCCGCCCTACAGCAGAAGACCGACGAAGGAACACGCAAAAAGCTCCTTGTTCAAACAGCCATACCGTCTTCCCCATTTCCGACAGTATTTGGTATCGTATCCAAAACACGCTTCACTCATTTCCTCCCCATCTCGCCTACAGCATAGGTCCTTCCAGGCCACCACCCTCTCCTCCAAAACCTCCCAACAGTCATAGATTGATCCGCCTCACCCTCAAACCATCGGGACGCGATGGCGGATTCGGGACCTAACCGGCGGTACGATGGATGGAGCAACATCGGCGTCGACGTGTTCGACGAGATTGCTATGCGTATGGTCACTACCAGCACCGTCTGGCTGGCCGCATGCTCCAAGAAGTTGAACCTCCGAGTCACCAGCGGAAAAGGTAGCAGATGCCCCAACGACGGTTTCGGGACATTGGTCGCCTACCGTCAGGTCCACAACCACAAGATTGCATGCGCGCACAGCCCTTGCAACTGCATGGAGGATGGTTGCATTTTCGCCGCCTCGCTGGTGGCGCTCCTCGCCCACCTCCATGAAGCTTACTTGATGAGGGTGCACAGTTTCCGCTACGGCAAAACACGCAAGTACACCTCTAAGTCTCTGCTGGCAATAGGCCTGTAGACAGTAGATATCGTCGGATCCGGGGATGATAGTACTATGTTCGCGGTTCGATTTAACACACTCCAAATGCTACATGTTGTATCTATCGTATGTGTCAGGTCGGCGACGTGCTTGTCGCCGCGGTACATGGTGAAGTTTTGGTCGTCGACTATGATTGAGGGGAGAAGGATAAATAATTCCAGGCTATGCGTGCCGGAGAGCACCGCATCGCCTGACGACATCCCGTTCGATGAGCTGCAGTGGCTCCTGCCGGTGCCGATGTCGCACCTGGTCGCTCGTCGACCGTCGGTGTTCACCCTGGAATACTATCTTCAGATTAACAGGATTCAAGAGTGAGATAAACACATCTTAATGTTTGTTTAAGTATTTTAACTGCTAGAAAGACTTACTACTTATCGTAGTTGTTGTTAGGAGTATTTTTATGGAGTTCAACTACTGCTAATGTATTTTGTAGTAATACCTATTGTATGTACTGGTATTTATCATTTTGGGAGACGTGGTTCCTAGCTTAAGGTAGTTTTGAGTATTTTCTATGGAGTTCTTCCTCTACTAATCTATTTTGCAATAATAACTATATACTGGTGCTTGTTCAGATCGACCGGCGAAATGCAGAATATGGTGTCACTTTACTTTTGAATCAAGCCTAGCTACATCTATTGAATTTCAATGTGTGTATTGCTGAATCTGTCAATTATTGTCTGTATACTGCTAATTTAGTCAGTTTGAAATGCTGCTAAATCACAAGTGCTGCTGAATATGAACAAGGAATCTGTCAAGTGCTGCTCAATATAAACTGGGAATTTATCGATATTTTTTCGGTCTTATTCTGTACTGCTGAATCTTTTAAATGCTACTGAATTTTTCAAATGTTCTATTGTTACTATTAGTACGTACTCCCTCGGTTCAGAAATATAAGATGTTTTATCTTTGTGAATCGAATGAATCTATACATCCTCTAGTGTATAGGTTCGTAGAGGTTTGGAGTGAACCTATAAACTAAAAATGGTCTAGATACATTCGTTTCACAAAACTAAAATGTCTTATATTTCTAAACGGGGGGAGTACAATATAATATTTTGTAGAACTAACTGTGATGTACTTGTACTTATTTAGATCAAGTGCAAAAGATTGTCTTACTTTTCTTTTGGAACTTGGCATTTTATTGAAATAATACTGATGTATGTACTTGTTTAAATCAAGTGCAGTAGATGGTCTTGCTTTTCTTTTGTAACTTGGCCTTGTCATAAACTCATAATCCTGACGAGGCTTTGGGCATTTTGAGAAGCATATGGAGGTCACACATAGGTATTGATGTGAGAACAAGGCATGCACAGAAAAGCAGACTTGATCGCCAGTTTTGCTTGCTCCAGTGATCGAGTGTACGGAGAAAATGACAAACTGAATTAGTTACTTTGAAATGGTGCTGAATATATCCAAGTGACGCTGAATGTGAATTGTGAATCTGTCAATATTTTTCTTTCTTATTATGTACTATTGCATCTTTCAAATGCTACTGAACCTATCAAAAGTTTTGTTCAGTACTTGCTTAGATCGATCGGTCGAGTGAAGAATATGATCTCGCTTTCCTTTTGAATCATTCCTTGCTATATCTGTTGAATTTCAATTTCCGCATTGCTGAATCTATCAATTCTTTTGGTCACTGTCTATGTACTGGCACAACCGGTCACTTTGAAATGCTGTGCTGACTCTATCAAGTGCTGCTGAATATGATACGGGAATCTATCTGATATTTTTATGGTCTTATTCTATACTACTGAATCTTTCAAATGCTACTAAATCGGTCAAATGTTTTGTCATTACTATTAATACAATATTTTGTAGAACAAACTGTGATGTAGTCGTACTTGGTTAGATGAAGTGCATCACATTGTCTTGCTTTTCTTTTGAAACTTAGCATTGTCACAATTATCTGGATGAGTATTGAGAATTTTGGGTTTCTATGGGTGGTCACACGGGAATTGACGTAAGGAGGAGGTCCTCACACAAAATCAGATTTGATCGTCAGTTTTTCTTGCTACAATGATTGAGTCTATTAAGAGAACAGGCCAAATTGATCGTGCGCCAAGGTTTTTTTAGCTGGAACAAGAACTAATTCTCTCTGTACTGCTATTGAATGTTAAGCAGGAAAGCTACTGAATCTCTCAAATGTTCTGTAGTTGCTATTACAAGCATTTTGTGCAACTAATACTGATGTACTGGTATTATATTTCATTGTCTGTATTGCTGTATTGGTCACTTTTGAAATGTTGTTGAATTAGTCAAGTGCTCCTGAATATTAACTTTGAATCTGTTGATAATTTTTCTACCTTATTCTATACTGCTGAATTTTGATATGAATATCTTCCAAAAAGAATTATCGTTTTGCCCCCGCCCTCGCTAAGGTCTTTGTTTCGAATCTGGCAGAGCACATCACAATGCAATCTTATATCTTAGATTTACTAATTGGAGACACCATAGGAGGCTCCACGTTAACTCTCATCAGAAGAGAAAATCGTATGTGCGATCACCTAATGATTTATCTCTAACTGTTAGATTAATTATATGTTGTAGCACGCACGGACTCCACCAGGTTGCACGTAATTGACAGGAAAAACGAACTTAGTCTCTGTCCCATGCCCTAAATCTCCTACCCCTAGCTGCCAAACTCCATCGTTCCACCTTAGGGTATCGCTCCACCACTCTCGGCACCTACCATCGGCTTGCCCTAACTGGACCATTGCTCCTGCCATGTACTCTTAAAATATAAGATGTTTTAGTTTTGTGAAAGGAGTGTGTCTAGACCTCCTTTTAGTCTGTAGGTTCATTCTACACACTAAAGAAGGTCTAGATACACTCATTTCACAAAGCTAAAACATCTTATATTTAAAAACATTGGGAGTATGTCTAGATGACGCCTAGACAAACGTTCTTCTGGTAGAAGTGATGATCACAAATCTTATCTTTCTAATATACTCCCTCTACTCCTTTTCCGATCTGGTAACCATCGCCCTTTTTTCCTCCCTAAGCAGCATGCCTTAGAGTTCAAGGTTTCCCTCGAACAGAGCTAAGCATGTCGCCTAGAGCCTATGTGTGCCACGCGGCCAGCAGGCAAGCAATCAACAACTATAAATCGTGGCCCTCTTCCACATTGTATCTCTCCTCATTAATCGTGCCTTTGAGATGAATTTTTTCTACATGTTTAACATGTAAAAGATCTATCAAGCCAAAGCAAGCGGGATTTAAAGCTGATCTTTTTTTTGCATGTGACTTAAAGCTGATCTTATGTGCCTAGGATTATGGAATTTACAATTTTTTCTATTGTTGCATCATGGTCTTAATGATCATGTTCATCTAATTTCCTCTTCCCTGTAATCTGAACATGTGTTGCCATGTAGGCATAATTAATTACATTTTCTAGATTTTCCTGTTTGTTAGACTAAAACCATGACCGTATTGTGTTTTTAGGACATTGTATGTCAAATTAATTCTTATTTATCTAATTTCCTCTCCAGCCGACGATCAATCAGCAGCACATCATGTTATGATTGAGAGTTGTGTTCTCGCGATAGTATTTCCTTCATGCGACGGTTGTAATGTGATTTTAGGTGCTAGAAGGAGCTTGGACTTGGAGGAAATGGATCGGTAGGTCCCTAAATACATGCAGATTTTTTTAATATGCGATGTCCATGGTTTTCATATACAATTTTTTTGAAATCTGTAGGCTCGAGTGAGTTTTAGCAAGAGAAAATGGATTGGGAACTGTCAACTTCTCTTTATTGATATGGTGATAATGACATGCGCATGTCTTCTCGTAGTTTTTATAGATAATGAAATGCTAATATGAGTTGGAATAGAGGATGGAGACAAGTTCACAATCAGCAGTAAGTTACTGATGTGTTTTTATTTAAATCAAGCTATTCGATCGAGTTAAGAATATTAACGTGGGATTTCTAGGGACTAAATGCATTTGCACCTCTATTACCGGTTGTAATGGCAATTCTCTACATTTCCATATGTACTCTTGAATTGTGAAAACACAATCCATGTTTCGTTGAACCATAACATTATTTTTATAATTTAATGCAATCAGGCACCGGAAGATATCTGCAACTTTTAAGATATTTTTTAGTTAAATATATTTTCTTCATGCTAAAAATTGGACTTAGAGGGTGGTTAAACAACAAAATATTTTATGATCTTTTCTGTTCCATGTATGTGAAGTGTTTGGCCAATATTTAGTTCTGTTTGAAAAAATATATACAAAATGCCTATTTGTCAAAGTCTCGCAACTAGTTGTAATGAGATACAAATATGGAATAGATGTATTCTTATAGAGTTATTAATGCATATAGTAGGTATTTTCATGTAATATTGGTCGAACACTTAATTCCTATAAATATGTAATAGCATGTCGAAAGGTATACAAATGATATTGCTTATATATACTTTGGGTATATTGTGAATGTTCTGCACAAAAGATTCTCCAGTTGAGCGGAGATGCAGGTTTTAATTTCTTTTTTCTTATGCTTCATGAAACAATGTTCAAAACTGATGAGGTTGAGAGCTATGATGCTAATACCTGATACTAAAAGTTATTTGATGCCATGAATGTGTTCATGTTTAGTTATAAGAGATGAATTTGGATCGTTCAGTAACAAAGTTGTTCATCTTAGTGCTGGATTACAACATATTATATTGTCGTATAATTATATCTTCTTGAAAAGGAATAGAGAGAATCCGAAGTTGGATTCTTTGTGGAGATTGGACTGTACCTCTTTCAGTACCTTTAATAATAATCCATGGTCATTAAATTCCTATACCCATTCACTATTTGTGTATTTTCATGTACTTATAACCGTTTTATATATCACATGTAGTTACTTAAATATTCTATTGGTTTTACTTAATGTAGTGAACCAAATCAGAACTATAGGCCAAGCACCCAAGAAGTGTAAAGAATGAGAGTTGTGAAAACTAGCACATTGGAAGGTTTCAGCAAAAATAACCATGAGCACCTGCAATTTCATAAGTCTCAATGACTGCTTTATATATCTACATGGTTACTACCAATTTGTAATGTACAATGTTAATAATACTAAAATATTTATTCTTATTGGATTGGTAAGGAATATTTTAGGTGATTTAATTGTAATAGTTTGAAAATACTAGCCCGTGCAGTAACATGGGTTAATTGACTAGTTTTTATTAACCAGGAGAAGAAATCTAGTACTCCCTCCGATCTAAATTAATGTTCTCACATTTGTCTAGATTTTGATATATCTAGTCATGTTTTAGTACTAGATACTTCCAAATCTAGCCAAAAATGAGAATATTAATTTGGATTGGAGGGAGTAGCTCATTTGGCCCCTCTTTAGCCCAAAACATTTTAATTCATTCTTTTCCGGGTCAGGGACTACTGACCACAGCCCAGCGAAATTTTAGAAAGGAGCCCATGTAGATAGCCGAGAACATATTAAATCGTCCTTTTAGGGGTCAGCGGACTGCTGAGCACAACCCAGTGAAATTTAAGAATGAAACCCATGGAGCATAGCCTGTGAAATATAACCCAATTAGAGCAATAGTCAAACTCTTTTTAATTCGGCCTTTTGGGCATTGCCCCCCACCTCTCATAATAATAATAAATCTGCCTACCCATGTTTTTAAGAAAATACCCCATTATGTGGCTTTTTATAAATTGAGATGCTAGGAGGGCTGCCTTTTATATTTTAAAAGAGATAAACATAGACACACAAAATATTTTAAGAAACCTAATAGAAGTTGTAGTACTAATAAAAGTTTAATGATATTTTTTTTATAAATATCTTTGTTGTAGTGGAAACACTCAGTTTACGTTTATTTAATTTGAAGGTCTTTTGTTCGAATGCCTATGTATCTTGGGTTTACATTTTTTTCTTTTAGCAATATCGCATTATGGAGAGGCTGGCATCACAGACCTACCAGCATGCAACGTCCCTAGAGTTTGTTTTGAGGGTGGGTTCGAAATTAAGGGTTTAAATACTTGTACAGAGAGGCTCGCATTGGGGACCCGCCAAACAGAACATACAAGGCTGCATTAGGGACCGACAAGCCAGATAGGCTGACATAAGGGTCCCAGCAGTAAGACCATACACGGCTACCACGGTGTAAACAGCGGACGTGGCTGGAAAAAAATCCATCATACACATGTTGCACTTACAGAGAAGCTAACATGTTGGATCCAGCAGGCCCAAGCACAGCCCATGAAATTAGCCTATCAGCCCCAAGCATAGCCCAATACCTTCTAATTTGGCCTTTTCATGGTCTTGTGTCCATCGACCATAGCCCATTCAATTTAGGAGTGAGCCCATGAAATATAAGCCATGATAAATAGGGCATCCGCCCCGAGTTAGCCCAGAATCTTTTTAATTCGGCCTTTATGAGCATTTTATGTACTCTAAGGCTGACATCTGGGACCCAAAAAATAGTCCAACATACACATGTTTCTTTCAAATAGAGGTTGTTAGCTAGGACCCAGCATAGACACGTTTCCTGCACAGAGGTGGTTGACATCTAGGACCCAGCCAGTTGCCAAGGTCAAAACAGCGGACATGGCCAAACAAAGTCCATCATACACATGTTTCATTTACAGAGAGGCTGATATGTGGGACCCAGCAGCGCGACTTGATATCTACGCACTTCTATCCTTGTAGAAATTTGTTGGGCCTCCAAGTGCAGAGGTTTGTATAACAGCAGCAAGTTTCCCTTAAGTGGATTACCCAAGGTTTATGGAACTCAGGGAGGAAGTTGTCAAAGGTATCCCTCTCAAGCAATCCTGCAATCAAGATACAAGAAGTCTCTCGTGTCCCCAACACACCCAATACACTTGTCAGGTGTATAGGTGCACTAGTTCGGCGAAGATATAATGAAATACAAGTGGTATGGATATAAGACAACGGTGCCAGAAAATAGCTTGATGGCGTGGAAGATACTAAAGGCAAACTGAAATAAAGATTGAAGTAAGCAAACATGTAACAGATCTAATTGCAAATGGTGTTTCAGTGCTTAGAAACAAGGCCTAGGGATCATACTTTCACTAGTAAACACTCTCATAGAAATATCTTATCTTTATGATACTACTCTGAACTACTCTCCGGTTGGACACTCTAATCCATGGTAGGGATATAAAAGCACACCTCAAAGTTCGCTTTCCCCATATAGATAACCCCACACTGTCACCTTGAGCACTAGATGGTTCCAACAAACACCACAATTTCATAGAGACATCCAACTCCAAATATAACTCATAATAAGTATTTGTAATCTCTAGCCTAAGTGCAACCATGGTGTGCACGCTATCACTTTCACACATATGGGGAGAGCCATAGATCTATTAAAGCACTTGAGTAGCAAGGTAGATCTACTTGATTACAAAGCTCATGATCACAATATGATAATGCTTAGAGAGAGATGAACACATAGCTACCGCGAGAACCCTTAGCCTCGAGAGAGAACTACTCCCTCATCATCATGGGAATCAGCAACGGTGATGGACATGGTGGTGGAGATAGATGGAGATGGCTCCGGGGGCAATTCCCCATCCCGGCAACGTGCCGGAATAGGGACTTTCTGTCCCCCGAATCTCCCCTTCGGTGGTGGCAGCGCTGCAGAACTTTCCATGGCTGGAGGCTTGATTCTTTTGGATTTTTGCATCGGAGGCTTCTTATAGGCGAAAGGGCAAGGTCGGTGGAGGCCGAAGGGGCCCAATCCACCTGGTGGCGCGGCCAGGGGACCCGAGCCACCCTATGGTGTGGCCAGCCCCTGGCCCCTCTCCGTCTCGTCTTCTGGCTCCGTGAGTCTTCCGGTAAAATATCGACATTGGCTTTTGTCCGGTCCAATTCCGAGAATATTCATTTTCTGGCTTTTCTGGAACCAAAAATAGAAGAAATCAGGCAACTAGCACTGTGGCATCTTGTTAATAGGTTATTTCCAGAAAATGTGTATAAGTACTCCAAAGTGTGGACAAAACATAAGAAAGTAGATATAAAACAAGCATGGAACATCAAAAATTATAGTTACGTTAGCAACGTATCAACATCCCCAAGCTTAACTCTTGGTCGTCCTCGAGTAGGTAAGTGATAAAAAGAAAGAATAATTTTTTAGGTGACATGCACCATCATAAACTTGATCAAAGATTTGATAGCTGGGATCATAGTACTTTAACATAGCATGAAAGATATAGTTCTAATAATAAGACATAGCAACTATGATGAAGCATGAAAAGATACAAACAAAAGATTCATGAATAACAATGCTTTGCTAGACGTTTGTTTGTTTCACATATAGAAAACATAGCATAGTGGCATTCAACTTGTCCCTCATAGTGTAGCAAAACATAAATGCATAGGACACCTTCAAAGTACATAAGGGTGACTAGATACAAATAGAGTAAGAACAAGCAATATCAAAGTTATGCATCAATTAACAAGTCTTGGGACAATGCACATTAAACTAAGAATGGCCACTATGCTCTCTTAATAGGTGCATAAAGATAGAAGATGGAGACTCAACATGAAAGTAAAAGAAAGGTCTTCATAGAAGGAAGCAGGGATTCAAGTCTCATAAAGAGCTTTCCAAAAATTATGGTACTTATTAGCTTTCAGCTCTCATTGCTCCTATCATAAGCATCTTGAAGTGATTAAGGTTAAAGCGAACAAACAATGGAGTATATGCTTGACAAAGTATAAGTTGGAAATCTCATGTCCCTTGAATATGAGGTCCGCTCCTCATGCTACTCAAGTTTAGTTTTCGGTAAGTTCCTGTCATAGTAAGTACATGTGTATCATAGAGAACCGCCAACGGGGTACCCCTTGCCCGATAATATGGAAGAATCCCCATATCAAAATGACAAGGCAATCAGACAACGAGCATCTCAGCAATCTTCTTATTTACCATGGGAAAATGGTGCTTTTTTCTCTCTTTCCTCTTTTCTCATCTCTTTTTTTCTTTTTTCCCAATCTCTATTTCTTTTTTTATAAGAAGAATGCTTCATAGACTGCTCATTATGATTACGCTACAGGTTTCCACCATGATTAGGCATGGATTAGACCAGCGGCCCAGGCGTTTCTCTAACACACATACATATCTCCATGGACTTACAAGCTCCCCTTTCATTTCACACCGACGACATCCATAGATAAAAGAGCATGATATCAACTAGGTACAATGTACAAGTGCAATGTTGAAAGTGTTCCTGATGACCCACAAGTATAGGGGGTGTATCACAGTATTTTCGATAAGTAAGAGTGTCGAACTCAACGAGGAGCAGAAGGTGCTGGCTAGTGGTATGGATCAGGAATTCTCTGCAAATACTTAGCAAACGGATTTTTAGGGGTTGTTGATAAGGAAAGTAAACAAAGTACGAGTAAATAAAAGATAGTAGGAATAAATGCAGCAAGTGGCCCAATCCTTTATGCAGCAAAGGACAAGCCGGTTGTATTACTTAAGATGACCAAACGTTCTCGAGGACACATGGGAAGACTGTCAAGTGCTTTCGCTTCATATAGTTGATTAATCTTCTTTAGCTTGCTAAGTGTTACGTGGGTGAACCTGTGCTAATGTACCGACCTTCGCAGGACTAATACATACTTGTGATTATACCCCTTGCAAACATCCGTAAGTACAAGAAAGTAATTAAGGTAGAAACCTAACCACAGCTTTAAACTCTAAGACCCTTACGTCCCTTGTGCAATGGTTTCCTAAAGGGGGTTCAGGTTTCTGTCACTCCGGCAACCCCTATGATTAGTAGCCAAATACACAATGCATTCCCTAGGCCCATATAGGTGAAGTGTCATGTAGTTGACGTTCACATGAAACCACTAGAAGAAGTACACCACAACATAAATATCAAACTATTGTATCTTTCTCAACACAATTTCACTACTAACAACATGACTTCTCCCATGTCCTCTAGAACAAAACGAACTACTCACAAGACATCATATGGATCATGATCAGAGATGGAATAATGATGTATAACAATCTGAACATAAACAATAATTCAACGGTTCACTCAATAGCATCAACTACAAAGAGTAATCAACACCGGGAAAGTTTCCCCTAAGAACTAATGCAAGATTCAACTCAATTGTTACAACAATATGGAGATGGTGATGAGGGTGCTAATGGTGATGATGGTGGTGATGATGATCCCGATGAACCCCAGCTTGATGGTGGTGTTGATGGCGACGATCTCCCCTCTCCGGGAAGGAATTCCCCCGGCAGAAATCTGTCTACCGGAGAGATCTTTCTCTCTCGGTGTTTTCCGCCCTGCAGAGGCGGCGGAATCTTTCTGTGGTCGCTCCCCGAGTCTTAGGGTTTCAGGAGGATAATATACGCCAGAGGGGAGTGCCAGGGGTGGACCAGGGCGGCCACACCACCTGGTGGCGCGGCCTAGGCTGGCCCGCGCCGGGGGGTGGTGTGGCCCCCCTGTGGCCCATCTGCAGCCCCCCTTCTGGCTTCCTTCGTCTTCTAGAAAGTTAGGATTTTCCGTATATTTTCCCGGATTTTCTGATCTTCGCGAATTTTGCCTCCAAACAGCACCTTTTCCATCAGAATCCTGACTGCAGCGGTCCATGCTCCAAAAGTCATCAACCATGCAAAAACAGATGAAATAACATAAGTATCACCTCTCAACTATATCAATGAATAACAGTGAATTATGACATAGAATAGTGATGCAAAATGGACGTATCAACTCCCCCCAAGCTTAGACTTCGCTTGTCCCCAAGCGAAATTGAGCTCAATAAACATGACATCAGGTTTATGGAGTGAAGAGTTGATAAAAGAATACGGACAAGAAGCATCACATTCATCAATACATAGATCATAATAGCAGACAACTCATTATTATTTAACTTAACTTGCAATGAGCAAAAGAAACACAATAAAGATACATAAAGTAAATCATAATTGGTAATGGCAGCTATTGGTCGAAGAATAGTTGATAATTTGCTGAAGTTTATAAATAACTGGTTTTCAATGATAGCTTTCAAAGTACTAAACATCAAGATAAGAGCAATGTGCAAAACAAGGAACATAAGAAACATGATTGAATAAATCATCATATGAATGAATGAAACACAACAACTCAAAATACTTGCTGAGATAGAAGGGAATAGGTTTACTGAGTCAACTAAAAAGTAAAAAGAAAGGCCCTTCGTAGAGGGAAGCAGGGATTGCAAGTCTCATAAAGAGCTCCCAAAAATTATGATACTTACTAGCTTTCAGCTCTCATTGCCCCTATCATAGGCATCTTTAGGCGATTAAGGTTAAAGTGATCAAATATGAGGATATGCATTGACAAGTTGTAAATTGAGAATCTCATGTCCCTTGAATACGTGGGCCGCTCCTCATGCTACTCAAGTTTAGTCACTGGTATGTTCTTGTCGTAAGCACATCTGTATCATAGAGAACCGCCAACGGGGTACCCCTTGCCCGATGATACGGAAGAATCCCCATATCAAAATGACAAGGCAAGCTGACAACAAGTATCTCAGCAATCTTCTTATTTGCCATGGGAATATGGTGCTTTTTTATCTCTTTCCTCTTTTCATAGTATCTTTTTTTTTCTTTTTCTCTTTTTTCTCAATCTCTGTCTCTTTTTTTATAAGAAGAATGCTTCATAGATACTCATTATGGTTACGCTACAGGTTTCCGCCATGCAGCATGGATTAGACCAGCGGCCCAGGCGTTTCTCTAACACACATGCATAACTCCATGGACTTACAAGCTCCCATTTCATTTCACACCGACGACATCCATAGACAAAAGAACATGATATCAACTAGGTACAAAGTACTAGTGCAATGTTGAAAGTGTTCCCCATGACAGCATGGTTCTGCTAATTCACAACTTACAAAGCACACGCATATACGCAGTATAGGTGAGCACAATGGTTCAAGTTTATTAGATGCGAGAAAGTAAAGTGTGCCATCAAGTTCGTGAGAGATTTAATCACTAATTATCACATAACAAGTTTAATTTGGGAGGTAGATAAAACAAGAATTTACTTGGAATAGCAATAGTGCTAATAGGTAGGTATGGTGGACACAGATGGCAAATGTTTTGGTTTAAGCATTGGATGCACGAGAAGAATTTCCTCTCAGCACAAGTTTTTGGCTAGCAAGGCTGGGTAGCAAGTACAAGAGTTAAAGGAAACAAACAAACATACAATGATAAAGACAAACATGCAATCTTCCTTGGAAGCACAAAAGATCTTAACCAGAGAATACTAGACTTATGAGCAAATCAAGAAAGGAACATGATGAAATTATTTTTATTTAGAGTACTTTTATCTTTTTCATTGAACTCTCAAAAATAGTGTTGCTACTGACCGAGCTAGGTTTGCCAAAACCAACTAAATTAACTCAATAATCCCAAAGTGCTACCAATACTAACAACAAGATCAATCATATAACCACGAATTGAAAACTAATATAAGCTATGCAAAAGAGTAAATGATAGAACTTCTCATTAATAATCCATAACGACAACTCACACCAAGGGATACATATCTAATGACAGAGGGGACACTTCCATAATGCAAACCATCCTACAAGATAACTTCTCTATTCATGATATGACTCTACTAATAAGGTAAAAAGATAGAAGATATTGATGTGATACCGTGGCACTCCCCCAAGCTTGGAACAAACCAAGGGGATGCCAAATCTGATGACGAATTACTCCTTTGGTGGTGGTGGTAATATTTTCTTAGTTGACGTGAGGAAATCTTCCAGCATCTTGCGAAGCCTATTTTTCTCCCATTGAAGCATGTCCATCTTCCTCTGCAAGTCTCGGTACTTATCACAGAACTCCTTAGTGACTCGTAGGGCTTCCGTTGATGCATGGCAAGAGACTAAAGGTACCAGCCCATGCTTGGGGTCTTGGAGATCCTCCTCCATAGGCTCCTTCCCATTATCCTTGGCGGGCACCATTGTGCTTCTAAACCTTCAAAGAGTATGTCCTGGCAGAAACAGATAGAAACAAAAACACGACGAAAACACAATATACGAACCTCGAGAGATCCGAGGGATTATATATTACGAAGTTTCACAACACCAGGAAGGTACTAGGAGAAAACGAGTCGGAGGCAGAGTCCGGGGTGGAATCACCACCTGGTGGCGCGGCCAGGCGAGGGCCTGCGCCACAGGGTGGTGTCCGCCACCCTGGCTCTGTTTCCTTCCCTCCTTCCCTTCGTAGCTTTCCTTATTGTCTAAAAACTGCAAAAATATAGTTGGATAGTATTTTCGCGGAACTTTTCTTACCAGAACTGTTACCTATTTGAAAACGGACTCTGCAGGTCTCTGAATTTGGTATCTAGTAGATTCTTCCGGAGTCACCACTAGAATAACATCAATATCTTCATCTTCACACACTTATTACTTGAGTCATAAAACCCTTCTCTTCCTTATTACACCATTATCTCCACTACCTGGAAATTTCTTTCACACAAACTTCACATAGTTCTCATTAGCAACATTGGTATAAATGAAGTGATAAAACCTTTTGAGTCCAACTTCAACTGAAAACCATCAAAACATAATCTACTGTAGCAACTCCTTTCGAAAACCCAAAAACAATTCAAAAAGGAAATCGAATTAAGAAGCAAATGCAAGAGTGGCAAAATCTGTCAAAACAGACTAGCAGGTAAAGATCAATTTTTTCGAAAATCTTCTGTTGCTCAAATCAAAAAGTGCAAAACCAACGAAAGTTAAATAACAACCTGTGGCAGAAGCACAAATAATTACAGCTCAATCCGATATACAGAGATCTCTCACGAATGTTTACGATGAAGCACAAAAAATCTGTTTCGGGACAGCAACTTCTCCAAATCTTACTTCTCTCTCATTAGAAGTTGATCTTGACATAAAAACCAAACAAAAAGGATAAGGAGCGGTTATTACCGAAGTAATAACTTCCAAGACTCAATGAAGCAAAAACAAACTGAAAGCAAAAACAAATTGGGTTGTCTCTCAAAAAGCTCTTTCTTTATAGCCATTAAGATGGGCATGATAATTTTGAAGATGCTCACATAAGAATATGAATTGAGGTGAAAGAGAGCATTAAGAAGCTAAAATACACACATTTAAGTCTAACCCACTTCCTATGCAAGGGAATTTTGTAAACAAACAAGTTGTTGAAACTAGAGGCTACTTGCATAGGAAGGCAAAAGTAGTGCCACATAAAAACTTTCAGCATAAAATGAGGACACTTGATATTATTGAGATGCATAAGAACACTTTTCCCTCTCTCATAGTAACTTTCAGTATCATGCATAAACTTAACAATATAGCTATCACAAGTATGATCGTAACAATCATCACTTATCCTAACAGAAAACATAGGAATACTAGCTCTCATAACACTACTTTGTGAAACAATATTAGAGGTATCCTTACAAAGGATAGTGTGTCCCTCTTCTTCATATTTAGTAACAAAGTCTTTCACATTTGCTATTATAGGTTCATCAACCATTTTTTTATCAGGTTCAACAGCTTTATTTGCACTTTCATTAACCATACTAGCTATCATAGAATGTTCCTTTACCTTAACTGGAAAAGGCATTTTCTCAATGTAAGGTTTAGGTAAGACATAATTAGCATTATAAACTTCAGTATTTCTTGTAGGAACACTCTTAGCAACATCTTTATAAGGTTCATGATACTTATTCCACTTCTTTTTAGGCACTTCAATGTAGGAAGCAAACGCCTTTAAATAAGAAGCAATAGCTTGAGAGTCTAGACCATAAGCATTTTTAATGTTTTGAAAGTCATCAGTTCCCACAAAAGATTCGATGCATTCATAATCATAATTTACACCTGACTTTCTACCTTTGTCATTCTCCCAGGCTTCAGCATTGTCTTGAATACGGTCTAGAAGATCCCATTTAGCTTCTTCTTCCATGCGAGTGAAT
Organism: Avena eriantha; assembly: GCA_910589775.1. Taxonomy (NCBI): domain Eukaryota; kingdom Viridiplantae; phylum Streptophyta; class Magnoliopsida; order Poales; family Poaceae; genus Avena; species Avena eriantha. Next base: position 204,045,586 of record OU342745.1, on the reverse strand, counting down.
GATCCAGCATAAGAAGCATCTAGTAAATCCTTGTCATGTAGAGGGAGCCTTGCATAAAGGTTGTTGATAATAATATTATTGGGGAGCTCATGAATGGGGCATTTGTGTAGCATCCCAATTGTCTAACAGTTGTAATGCTACTTGGTCTAGTAAGATAATGGCTACTTCCTATATATAATTGTTGCATCATAATTATATCATGCTCATGACATCATGCCACCTTGCATTTGAGCATCATATAAAACCTTTTCCCTTTTGGATTTTCTCTCATATGCATTATTAATTGTATTTGCCTCTTGATATATTATATTTGGTTCTTGATAAATGCTTGATGCCCAAGTTGAGTTGGGGGCATATATTTTATTCCACTCCACCACCTTTCTTTGTCACCACCTTATACTTCCACCACCCTAATTACCCATGGGCTTTTATTTTATTTTGGCATTTACTCTAGCTCATGTGGGTTGGGATGGATTCAATTCTAATTTCTTTTGCTTGGCCTTTATTCCATCTTTTGGGAATACATAAGAATAATGCCATGTTATTTATTATTGTTTTCACAAAATAAAACATGGCCTTTAATACTTTGCATGGGCCATGCAAACACCATCACCACTTCTTTTCTTTTGGTTTGCCCTTGGTTTTTGAGTGGATCTTTTCCTTGTGAGTTTGTTCTCTCTTCCTCTCACCATCTCCACCTCATCACCCTTAACATCCATGCCATGCATGATCATGTGAGATATCATCCACATCCTTTTCTCCTTTACACATGATCATGCCACATTAAAGAAAACCCTACACCACCTCTCCTCTCTTCTCAATCTCCATGCCATCACCATACTTGTGGGATCTTAGGATCATCCTAGAGTAAACCCTAACACCTCTCTATTCTCTCTAACCCTAGTTCTAATCTACACCCTAACCCTTAACCTCACCTCACCTCCCTCCTCTCACCATGCCAAGGCTCCCCTCTCCCTGCCATGCAGGCCCCACCCTAGCTACCCTCTCTAACCTAACCAAACCCTAGACTGAGCCATCTACTCCCTCCTAACCTAGGTAACCCGAACCCTCTCTACTGTCTCTCTCGGTACTCAGCAGACCCCACACCGAGCTAGCCCCACAGCCACGCCGTCCCCACCTGGCAGCCCTACCGTGCTTGCCCTGGCCTCCCACGCCGAGCCCATGCTCGAGAAGGACAAGGAGGAAAGGTGGCACCCGAGCCACCTTTTTCTTTCTCCTCTTTGCTGATTCCCCACGGCACCCTCCTCTCTACCTCTATTACCTACCCCTCTCGCGACCTCTCTGCCTCTCCCAGATCTACCCCGAGCCGCTGCTCCGCCCCTCTCTCTTCCCTGCCGCCATCTCCTCTCTCGCCGATCACCGTCAGCACCACCGCTGTTTCCTTGTTCCAGCCGGCGTGGGTGACGTGGAGGTGGTCGAGGAAGTCGAGAAGGGTCCCTTGCATCGCCCGGAGCATGCCCGTGAGGAGGAGGAGGAGCAGTACGTCGATGCCCTCCGAAACCCTAGCGCCTCCGTTCGCCAGCTCCATCGACGATCTGCTGCGCCCCGCCCCGATCAGCCGCCGTCAACCCCCCCGCGGTGAGTCCCTCTCCCGACTAGACAACCTCTTCCTCGCCGTAGACCCCTAGCCTCGCTGGGCGTTTCATCGAACGCTCTCGGTGCGCCGAGACCGCGAGCTTCTGCACGCCTCCGCGTCGCGTACCGCTCTTCTAGCCGCGCTCCCCCGTCCTGACAGCAATCCCCACCTGCCACAGTGGCTGCCGCCTCCGCGCGCGAGCCCCGGATCCCCGGTTCGATCCCCCGCGCCTCACCGCCACTGCCGCGCGTGGATCTGACCGTCAGACCGTGGAGGAGATCCACAGTACCTCTCCTTTTTGCACATGCCCCCCTACGTATTTCGCCGGCTCAACCCGTGGTCCAGCCCGACCCCACCTGCCAGCCGCTGTGGTCATTTTACAAAAAGGCACCCCGGGTTTCGTAACCCTTAACCCGCGCTCTAGTACGCCCCCACCTGTCAGCCTCTGCGGGCTCAGCCGCTGGCACGTGGGCCCAATCCCGCTGGTCCCACCTGGCAGTCACGGCGGCTAGGCAAGCCTGAGGTGTAAAAATTTCTCTACACGCTGCGACTGTCAGGCTGGTCCCTCCCGTCAGCGACTGTGGCTGGGTCTGACGGAGTATAAAAAGGTTTTCTGTTTAACTGTTTGTTTTAATCTTTTCAGGAAATGTTTAAATTCAAATTCAAATCTGTTTTTAAATAACTTTAATATTAGAAATCCAAATAATACAAATGATATATGTTTTTCAATCAGAAAAATGTGAGGAATTCAAATATGCCATCCAAAATATTGTTTGAGCACTTTAAAATTTCAAGATAATTAAAATTACTTTAAAATGCCCTTTTTCTTAATAAATTCATAACTTTAATTCTATAACTCCAAATTCAACAAATAATAGGTCTAAATCGATCAGCGCGACGAGCCCGTTCTATCTATGCATTCCTCGTTCTGAATTGAAGCATGCATCATGTCATTATGAAAAATCAGAACTGTTTATGACAATAAAACTTGACTAAATAATTAATAAAATGCTTTATTCTTGTATCCAACACCTCACCATGCCATGCTACTTTAATGCCATGTAAATTGTGCATCATTCATCATGGCATGCTTGTTTGCTTGTCGCATTTTAATTCATATGCTTGTGCACTTTATTTATGTTGGCCCTTGTTTGTTTGGTTCTTCTCGAATAGACGCCTAGCAGGAGAATTACCAGGAATCACAGGAGCACTACCGAGATCCATCTCTCGCTTCAACTGAGTTGCCATGCAAGCACTACCACATGCTTGCATACATATAGTACCTATTGCCCCTATCTTATTCTTGCATCATTGAGTCGCGATTGCATTAAATTGAATCCCAAGTACTGCATAGCCTTTACTTTTAAACCCCACTGAAGCTTGTTCCTCCATCCCATGAACCATTACTATAGGAGTTGTTTGAGACATGCGAGTCATAGAAAAGCATGTTTAGGGTATGTGAGTGTCTGATGAATAACGAGGTACCTAAACAACATAACCTGAGTAGTAATGGGATAACTAATGAAAGAGGCACCGGTAAGCAATATCTACTATTTGGTTTTTCATGCTCACTTGTGTCCCGTAGGACCCCGAGTACTTGATTCCTGTTCCTTGACTATTCGCACTATCCACATCCGGGAGGCCTTATGGATCCCCTGAGCCAGAGCTTGATTCCTTCCTATTTCTTGGGGCCACAATTAGTTTGGGGCTTTATTATTATCCTGTACTTATGCCATGTTACTGTTTTATTTAAGATTGTGCGTGGAGCACCTGTACTGTTTTGGATCGTGACACGTTTTTGCTGTATCGACAAGCCCAGTCATATTTTCGGGTTCCCAGTCGTTTACCGCCGTCCAAACAAACCTTGAGTCCGTCTCGGAGTCAGCTAGCTTCGTTGCGGGTAGCTTTATGGGGTGGCCCCCTGAAATATTACTGAATCCTGTGATCGCTTTGTCGTGAATGCCTCGTTGGGTTTTGAGTTGGTTTTTCCGAGGTTGATCGAGTGTGTGTTGCTATTTGTGCACCTCTGCAGGGTAAATCTTTCTGAAAGCCGTGTCCGCGGTTATGGACGACTTGGAGCACAGTTTCTCAATCATAGACAAGTCTAACTAAAGTACCGCTTTTAAATTGACTAAGTACCTGACTAGTAAATAGTGCAATACTCATGGAATGGTTAGTAAAACTGCCAACGGATGGGGGGTTGTTCGTCCTCTTCCTCGTTGGTAAGCGAGGAGGAGGATGGATCTGCTAATTATACTGTTATAACTGTTGTTCTAAATTCACGGACATCCGTCTATCATTGGTTAGGCGGATGGTTAGCGAGTATCTATAGACTTGTTAGTTATTATCTTTTGCTGCAATTGCGTCACCCCAGGTTGTGTCCCCTTTAGTGGCATAAAGACTTGCTGAGTACCCCTAGGGTCTCACACGATAAATTGTTTGATTCAGATGAACAGGTGTACCCGCAAGATGGATACTGGGTGGAGGTGACAGATGATATTGGCAACGATCACTCGGTGTAGAGATTACGGGAACGGAGATGTGGAACAGAGACTTTCTGTCCCCCAAATCTCCCCTTCGGTGGCGGCGGCGCTGTGGAACTTTTCGTGGCTGGAGGCTCGATTCTTTTGGGTTTCTGCATCGGAGGCTTCTTATAGGCGAAAGGGGAAGGTCGATGGAGGCCAGAGGGTCCCACACCACTTGGTGGCGCGGCCAGGGGGACCCGCGCCACCCTATGGTGTGGCCAGCCCCTGGCCCCTCTCCGTCTCGTCTTCTGGCTTCGTGAGTCTTCTGGTAAAATATTGACTTTGGCTTTTGTCCGGTCCTTGTCCGGTCCAATTCCGAGAATATTCATTTTCTGGCTTTTCTGGAACCAAAAACAGAAGAAAACTGGCAACTGACACTGTGGCACCTTGATAGTAGGTTAGTTCCACAAAATGTGTATAAGTACTCCAAAGTGTGGACAAAACATAAGAAAGTAGATATAAAACAAGCATAGAACATAAAAAATTATAGATACATTAGCAACGTATCACGACCTTATACAGATGCTGCATCGAACAACGCTGCCAGTTCGAAACAGGGAGGCGCGAGCGAGAAAAAAAGTTTAGCATGCACATGTTTATTATAATGAGAGGCTGAAATGGGGGACCTAGCAGCGTGAGCAAACGGCAGATTTGTCGAGCAATGCTATCTAGTTTGGAAAAGGGTAGCGCTAGAGAAGAAAAAATCCAACATAGACATGATTCTTCTAATGTGAGGCTGACATAACAGACCCACTAGCCTGAATAAACGATTGATGCAGCGAGCAACGCTATCAAGTTCGGAACACGAAGGCACGACAAAGGGTAAAAAATCCATGATACACATGTTCTTCTAATAAGAGGATCATATGTGGGGCTAGCAGCGTAATTGAACGGTAGATGCATCGAATAGCGCTATCAAGTTCGGAACAGGGTAGCGCGAGCGAAGGAAAAAATTCATCATACATACGTTTCTTCTAATAAGAGGATGACATGTGGGGCTCAAGAGGTTGGTTAAACAGTAGATGCGTCGAGCAACGCTATCAACTTCGGAACATGGTAGCACGAGTGATGGAAAACATTCCATCATACACATGATCCTTCTAACGAGAGGCTGACATGTGGGTCCAAGGAGTTTGATTAAATGGTAGATGCATCGAGCAACTCTATCAACTTCGGAACAGGGTAGCGCGAGCGAAGAAAAAAATTCCATCATACACCCGATCCTTCTAATGAGAGGCTGACATGTGGGACCTAGAAGCCTGACTAAACGGCAGACGCATCGAGCAACGTTATCGTGTTCAAATTAGGGAGGCGCGACCGAAAAGTATGGTCCGCTAGAGACACTTATACCCGGGAGGCACACACCTCAAAAGACTTCGACGAGTCAACATCGCGCAAGGAAACGAAAATCTTGCTTCTGCCATGCGCCAGGCGAGCTTCCTCCATGTTTTTAGCGGATCCGTTGTAGTAGAGGGCCACGAAACCGGAAAAAAGTTTTCCATCAGCCACGGCCGAGCCGAGAATTTCGTCACAGAAGATGCGCCTTCTATGACGACCGTCGGGCCAAGTCGTTGCAGAAGGAAAATTTTCTTGTAGTGCCCTGAGGATATGTTTGAATGCATGTGTTCGAGCATAGGCTCAAGTCTTCATCATTTGAGGAAATCATGGACTCATGTCTTTCATTTCTTTAAAACATCAAATATTATTGGGTACGCGGCCAGCTCTCCCGACAGGAGGAGCCCCCGAGGCTATGTTCGAATGCTTGCGTCTGAGCATAGGCTCAAGTCTTTGTCTTTCGAGGAGTTTTTCGACTCAAGCCTTGGATTTATACTATTTTCTTCGAGTTCCTTATTAGTACACCCAAATTTATCTTTATTATTTCCCATACCATCATTGCTGATGATGATTTCTTGCCTTATTCACGTTTCAGTTCTCCTAATGGGACGAGTCAGTGGTGGGCCTATGATGCACGTTGACAACGCGTGGGGGCCATGTCAGCGGTGAGTTCGACCGCATGACCCCACATCGCACATGAATCGAGGCACCACACGATTTGTTGCGAAGTTACCATGGTAACTAATTATTATTACTGTTGATTCCTCCTTTATCTCTGAACACATATTTCCCTTAGGTTTCATCGTGATTCCATGTCTTCTGGATCCAACAGTCTTGGTCTACGACCGGTACTTTATAAGATTTGAGGGGGGGGGGGGGGCGGATTTTTTACGGCTCATCCCCTCCTCTGCCTCTAGACTTATTCCTCCTTGCATTGCATTTGTTCCAGTGCTACTATTTGACACCTTTCTTGCTTTATCTCTTGCGTGCTTACTCCTTCGATGTCATCGCCATCGGGAGAAGCAAGGGCGCTGGTTAAACTACCGATGCCACCGTTGCCAAGCCGCGGGTGATTGGATGGACCCCTCCAAGTGCACGTAGCGGGACGTTCGCGAGGCCCGAAAGTACTCGCTTCTGAAGGAGGGATCCTTCAAACTTCATAGTAACAAGGCCACACCTGTGTATGAAGAAGGATGGTGGGTAATGTTCATTGCCTTTCTCTATCGTGGCCTTTCTCCCCCTGCCCACTAATTCATTTGTGTGCTTATTTTTTTATGATGTGTAGCTCTACTAGCTCACGCCCAACTCCATCCTCCATATTGCTTCATTACTCTCTGTGAGAGCTTCCTTAGGATTCATCCCCATTGGGGCCTGTGGAAACGCCTTTTCCATCAAGAGGAATGTGACCAGAGCATTTTTCTCTGATGTTGACAGCGCTGTCATCTATGTTTGCCTGGATGTTGATTATTTTGACCTCAAGTTTGTGGATTCTGCCCAAGACTAGAGGAAGAAATGGCTCTACATCACGGATGCGTCATCCAAGGGCAAGTAGTATGGATTAACTCCTTTCGACACGACAAAAAGCGTGAGGTGGCTTAAGTCTTGGGGGAAGGCGCAACTCTAGGGGAGATTAAGAAAATGCATCCCATGGTGGACCATACCCACGATCTTTGTTATACAGCTAGAAATGAAGTTTCTAGTGTCTAGCTCAAAGCACATTTTCTTTGCATCCGTGTTCATGCTCTTCCGGCCCGGCTTTTTGGTATGTGGGCATATACTGGCAATAAGGACCTGATGAGGGTGTCCTATGAGAGGCTGGGTCTCAGAGTCCAATATGGATCGGTTACAAGTTTGATTACAATTACCCGACTATGTCGGTTTGTATCTCTATCTTGATTAAGATGTCTGGTTCCTGGGCTTCGGATGCTTCTAGGACTCTTTATTTCTTTGTGGGACTTGGGCCATAGTCTAAGTATATACTAGGTATACGAATTATAGGAACGCGATAAGGCATATCCATGCTAGTTGCCCCCAAGACTCCATACAAATTGTAGATTCGGGTTGAGTCTCAAAGATATTTTCGATGTATGGACCCAAAGTTTTATTCGAGTAGAACTTTTTGTTTATAGATAATTATGTCATGGGGATTTTGATAACACAAGTCTGGTGCATCCGATGGACCGGGAACCAGTTAAGTGCTCTTGGGAAAAAACATCATAAACCTACTTCAACCTCAAGTCCCCGGACTCAAATTCAGTATGTATTAGCGTAATTCAGCTCGGGCCACGTAGGTCTTATCGAGTACTGGATTCCAGGATCATATTCTATGGGTACCCAATGTGTCCTTCAGGATTTTTTCATCGTATCATGGATATGGATAATAACTAGAAGCGCGCATTCCAGTGTGGTTAGTAGGCATCACGGGATGGATCATAGGGTCTTACCTTCATGTCGAGAGACACGGCATTCGGACATATTATCATGGCGGACGTGGTCCGAGAATTTTTGAGATTTTCTTGACTGCCTTCTTTGGTTGTTGGAATTGCTGAAGTTGTTAACTTGTTTATTTATTTTTGTTTTAATATTCCTAATGGGAGTAACCATCTGAGGATATATTTGTGTAATTATCATAGGTGTCGTCTCCATTGGAGGATTTTTTTATATTATATCGGGTGCGTGGCCAGCACTCCTGATGGGAGTATTCCCCGAGGCTACAATCGAATATTTATATTCGAGTGTAGGCTCAAAGCATCTTCATCCGAGGAGGAACTTGACTCGGGTCTTGTTTGTATTGACATGAGTGTACATTTTATTGGTACCCTCCATACAACTTCATCGGGTGCGCAATCAGCGCTCCTGAGGCTATGTTCGAATGCTAGTATTCGAACATAGGCTCAAGTCTTTATTAGAGAGAAAAATTCGACTCGGGTTTTGAAGTTTGTTTTCTCAGATTCTTTTGTTGAAGGCATCCGAAGTTTTTCCATTACTTTCCATGACATCATTGCTGGCGATGATGTCATGCCTTTGTCACGTTTCAGTGCTCCCATTGGGAAGTTTCAGTGGTGGTCCCATGAAGCAGGCTAACGATGCATGGAGGCCATGTCAATGGTGAAATTGACTGCACGACCCCATGTTTGCATGGAAATCGAGGCACCGCACGGTTTTATCAGAAATTACTAAAATAATTAATTCGCATTACGGTTGATCCCTTTATTACCGTGGACGTGATGTGTTATTAGGTTTTATCGTGAGGCCACTACTTCTAGAACCAACTGTCCTAGATCTGTGGAGGTTACTTTATAAAGTGGCGAGGGCTGGATTTTTACTACTCATCCCCATCCGCCACCGCTAGTCTTCTTCTTCCTTGCGCTCCACCTTTTCCTGCATTGTTGCTTCCGCACTTAGCTTTTTTGCACACAGCCCCCTTGCAACGTCATAGCCATGGGTAGGAGTAAAGGCGCTTCCTCTGTTGTTGATGCTATGGCCGCCAAGCCACGGTCAATTGGGTGGGAGCCCTCTAGGTGCTCGACATGAGAGCTACGTGATTCCCGCAAGTACGGCCTGCTTGTCGAAGTTTCTTTCAAGGTGTCCGGAGACAAAGCTATTCTTGCGCCCGAACAGGGATGGCGGGTAATGTTTCTGTCTTTCCTCTATCGTGGTCTTTCTATCCAAGCCCATGAGTTTCTTCATGGGCTTCTCTTTTTTATGGCGTGCAACATATCCACTTACGCCCAACTCCAACCTCCACATTGTTGTTTTCATCACTCTTTGCGAGAGTTTCCTCGGGATCCATCCCCACTAGGGTTTGTGGAAATATTTTCTCTGTGTCCGAAGGAATGCCTCCAATACTGTTGTCCATGAGTTTGGTGGCGCCATAATCTCTGTTTGCTCAGACGTTAATTATTTTGACCTCAAATTTGTGGATTTTGTTCAAGGCTGGCGGTCCAATTGGTTTTACAACAAGGACAAGCAGGTTGAGGGTTAGTCCTTTGGGTTAGCACCTTTTGACCCTGAGGAGACCTGCCAGAGGCTTGTTCCTAGGAATAGCACCCAAGTTTGGAAGAAGTGAAGGAAATCAAGCCATGGTTGGACCGGATCGACCAGCTGCACACCCAAGTTTGCAGATAATGACTTATTTCTCCAGATCCACATCCAACCTCTCTAAGCCATACTATCAGGTATGTGGACATATTCCGGGAAGAAAGATTTGATGATGATATCTCGTGATGATTTGCCTACTACTAATCTCGATAAAAGGGTCAGATCTTTTACCAATCTCATGAAGAAAGACGTTGTGCCCTTAGAGTGTTGGGTCAATTCTTTGGCAAAAAGAATCTTGTTCCTGATGTAATTCACTTTTTTAATTCCAACTCATACTCTCCCATCTTTTCCCTTGATCTCATTTTTTGTTCGTATGGTCTTGTTTATTTTTCATAGGGTCTTGATCATCTAGATGATATTCTTCCATTGCCTGAGAAGGGTGAGTTGCCTGATGCTGCCACAATATCCGAGGAATTTGCTGAAGATGACATTGTCGGGGATATTGAGGAGCATGATGAAAACTCTATTTCTCATTCCTCGCACTATTCCTTCCACAAATTCTGATTCCTTCAAGGTTGTTGCCAGCCAAGGAAAACGGAAACGTGAGGATATGGATATTGAAGAGGTCCAAGATTCCGATGACTCTAGTGCCTCGAAGCTAGAACTTGTGCAACCAATCAAAACAACTCCTTTTTCGGAAGAGGGGTCTTCTTCGATTTTCTCAAACTGTAGGCTTGGAAGTACTCATGCTTGTTCTTTTCTGTCAAAATGTTACCTTATCATGCTATTTTACCAAATCTCCTTGTTTATTGGGTTAGTGGCAATGAAGGGGATACAACTTCTCCTAGCCCCCCCTGCCGATGATGCTGATGAAATGGATTTCGTGGCTAAGTCACCCATGAGGATGACGGAGCTGGTTAGCCCGCAGGTAGAAACTATGGGTGAACGGAAATCAAACGATCCCGAGGCGGCTCCCATGGCTCCTTCTCACAAAAAATCGAAAGATAGCAGCAAAGGCATAGTCCTCTCGGAGAACCCCACCAAGCCTGATATGAATCATGTAAGTAATTTTTCCCTCTCCTTTTTGTGATACGCTTTTGATGTACAACCCTCAAGTGTGTGGAACCTGTTTTTTTTCTTTCAGTTGATAATCCGTGAAATGGTCAAACTAACCAGTCACTTAATCAAGATTCAGCATGAAGCTTCAACTGCCAAAGGTATTCTACTTTTTTGCTTCCTTACTCCTATGAATTTTTTGCTCTTATAGTTCTTATTGTTGAATAACTTCGAATGCTTCTACATTTGCTGCTACTGAGTCCGAAATTATTCATGAAGATGCTTTGAAGTGTCTGGATGATCTCGAAGCTAAACTGAAGGCTGTTGAGGTGGAACTTGAAAAGTCTCGGGAGGCAGCTAAATCTGTGCTGCCTCTATGGAAGGACAGGAAGAGGATTAACAAGCTAAACTCCTCTAAACTCCTCCCTTTCCAGTAAGTTTTTATCTCATCATGTAATTTTGACAATTTTTATCTATTTTGCAGATTGTAACTCTAATGCTTCCTTTATGTTTGCTAAGATCACCAATTATTCGGGCACCTTGGCTAAGGGCCAATGTGTTGATCTTCTCTCAGATCTCTTGACCATCTTGGATGGGAAGAATGTTCGTGCCCACAACCTATTGATCCGCTCCTACCCCGTGTTGAAGAGTCTTCACGCGGAAATATTCCCCATCAAGGATGTCCCACTGGATCTCAACACCCTGACCGAGGTTTTCAATGCGGACCTGAATCCACTTGTTGGGTATGGGTTGATTCAGGGGAACAACGGTGCAGAAAGTGCGATGGCGATGGCCTGGCTCTGGCGCATGGGAAAAGGTCGACTTAGACAAGGTTAGCTCCTCACTCCCAGTCACCAGCGCAGGCGAAGAGATAAACTTCGAGCCATACTTTATGAAAATCAAGAAGTTTGTTGGGAGCTCCTTGATATATGCATGGAAGAAGATGCTACCCTCATTGCCTATTCTGCCAAAATTTTGGTTTCGCTCCTTGTTCCAAGATTTCTGTTACTTCCCATCTACCAATACTCATGTTGCTGCTAGTGGCGCCATGTAGTTAACTTCAGTTTGCTCCTGTAGTAATTGTAATGAACTCAGTTCCTTGTATAGTTTTGTGATCCTATGGAAAACACATATATGTTATATCCTTGGATGATCCGATAATTTTAATTATTCAATCTGCCCAATGGGTTTATCTTTGTTGATTTCTTTCTTGCATTTCCTTCCCTTAGAATTCATCTAACTTGCCCGGTCCTTCAGTTGTACACATTCCTCTATAAGCCCCTCCTTTGTCGGGTGCTTCTTCTCCTTTGGGCTAGCAACTTTCTTTGGCTGAAGCGGGGGCGACAACTGGTGTTGTTGTTACCCGATACATTGATCCCCCACTTTATGCTAGCAAGATTCATCGCATCAAATAACTATAAAGTGACCTTCGCATGGTAAAATCCCAGGTAGATGTTTCCCTCTCTAAGTCGAAGAAAGCCATGGAACGCGAGGAGTATCTTCTTGACTAAAATGTCAGAGGGCGAGCAAAAATATGTTATGTAAGTTTTTCACACAGTCCCCGAGTACAGGAATCTTCTTAGGTTTCATTGATGTTGAATAATTTTGTCTACTCCAGCTATTCGATTGAGTGTGGTGGAGGAGCCACAACGTATGAAACTCGGATGAGTGCTTTGATGGATGCTTCATCGGGTGCTGGCATAGATTTTTGGACTAACCACCGGTGGGGGTATACTTTAGCGTTACTTCAGCATCGGGTGTCGTAGATTGAAGAATTCATTGAGTGTTGTCGTTCCGCCTTGGCGATGGTGCATAATGCTATGTTTTCCAGAGACCCACAGCCGCAGGGACTGGACGCACTGATGCAAAAAAAAATTTAACATGGTGAGGCGATCTACCACTTTGTCAAGCTCCAACTTATTGCGGGTGTCAAGGTTGCTCTTGCTTGGGTGCATGTTTATCATCCTATGCTAGACCTAGATGCTGTGTTGAAAGGTCTTTCGGCTCCTCCAGGTGGTGGCGATGTAGCCATGGCTTCTCATTATGCGTCTGCTCGTAAATCTGACATCCGAATTATACATCGGTGCTTTGATGCAGATCAAGATTTTTTCCTAAATTTCACCATATCATTAAGATAGTCACCTTGTAGAGAAGAGGACATCACCTTGGAGAGAAGAGGACATGTAAACTATATAAAAATTGTATATATATATCAGTCTAGAATATAACTGTTGTAACTTGATGAATTTTTTCCGATGGCTATTGTGGTTACACCCTACGTGAGACATTTTCGTTAGACTGATGCCCTTTGGATTGGATCATCTACTTGGTTCAAAGCGAGTTTTGGACGTATTTCATGGCGAATTTGAAGATTTTTTGAATTTTTGCATAGTAGCATGTAATAACTTTTTCGATTGAGCTCCTCGGTATCGGGTGTAACATCAAATAGGTAACAAAAAGTAGACTCGGTTGAGGGAACTTATCTTTATTAATATCAGGTACGGAAGTACATGTTTTTGGCGTAATCGTCTGGCCGTTGGCCTTATTGGAAGTAAACTTAATTCTTTCGGCTGAGTAGCCTGGCTGTTGGTCTTATCATATATAACTAAGAAAATTATCCCCACTAACCTATTTTTCTTTTACATGCAGCCTATCTACCTCACCAAATTGCCACATATCTCTAAGAAATTTTGCCACCTCAGCTGCCGTTTGTTCGTTTCAGTTACCTGTGCGGTTCCATGCAGTTTTCTTGACCCTTTCCCGTGCTCAGCAAACGGCCCACGTGAGGCATGTTACTATTTTTATTTTCGGACAATATCTTCAGCTACCGAGCATAATTGTCTAAAAAAATCTACCGAGCATAAATTCTATTAAGGAGAATCCTAGACGCTACATCTGCTCTGAAGACGAATCGATCCGCTGGCAAACGAGGACACACGAGCAGACGACTGCCTATTTATTTTCCTCCACCCACCACTTCCGTGCATAGATGCTTCTCGGCCCTCCTCGGCTATGGCCACTGCCTACTGCAAGCTCAATTAGCCACCATCATGTGACTCTACGCCACCATCGAACCACGACCGTCACGCTTCTTTGCCGAGACACATCTATCCCAGACTCCCAGTTCCCTCTCCATACTGCACGCCTTCGTATCAGCGCCGCGGCCGCGCCGCAAAATCCTGTTTTTGGATTTCCACCCCATCGTATACATGGATCCATCCGAAAAAAGTAGCTCCGAAAGCACATCGGCAACCTAGATCATCATGTTGATTCTACATCACTAGGTATCTGTTTTCTATTTCGGGAGAGCTACATGGGTCATGGCGAGATGCTATCCACGACTCCACCAATGGACAATAGCAGTCTCACTAATTTTCTTGAAAAGTTAGCAGGTAAATTTTGCTAAAGAAATCAAGATAGCTAGAAGCCTAGAACCAAGCAGTGCCCCTCGACCAAATCAACCAACCAGCGCCTCCTCTTGCTGCTCTCAGAGCACACACTCTGTGTATCTCTCAACGCCCGCTTCATGTATACGAAGTGATGTTGTTGGTTTTCTTTGTAGCAAGAAGATCTCTACTCTCATCTGTCAAGATTGTTTGTGCAGCAACTGTGGTCAAGTGGTCATCTGCTAACTGATCCATACTTTCATAGTGTTTCACACTCCTAATTATGAAAATTGGTAAGAAAATCTCAGCTTTCTTTTTATATATATATGATATACTTTTCATCCTTTTTTGGGGAAGATGTACTTTCTCATGTGTTAACTCTCCGTGTATTAGGGGTATTAACACATTTCGATATTATCTGAAGTACATACGTTGGACAATGGCTTATTATTGACGATGTACATACCTCCCAACCCTGTCAACGCGTTACAGCAATTTTTTGATTATTTGCATCTACAGTTTTGTCACATTTTCCTTTCGATTTTACCGCTATTACAAGTATATGATATACTATTACGACATGTCTACTTATGTGAAGATTTTCTTTTGTTACGTACAAATAGGGTGGGGGACAAGAATGAGTTATCCATGTAAAGAATCAAGAAAAAAAATGATTGGCCAATTATTGGTATGTTCATTGGCTTCTATCGAGTTCTGTTAAATTAGTTTATGTATCATCACAAAAGGTTGTCAGACCTTTGGATAAAATTCTTGGTCAAGGATCAAAAGCCTGTTTTTTGCAGGTTGAGGAGGGTTTACCCACACAATTCTTAGTAACATATTTTCAGAAAACGCTTCTTCCTGGTATTTATTTGGGTCCACACCTTTCTTAGTAAGATAAAGCATGCTCTCTATGTACCTAACAAATTTGTTGTAATTAAGGGGAATTACCTGAACCATATTCCTACAATATTTCAGTACCAGCTCTTTTCCTTTTGCTGATTAGGAGGGAGAGAGCACATGAGAACAATATTGTATTTAAATCTATGGTGGAGCAACTGAATGAAATCAATAGCTCCAGACTTCATTATTTCACCCTCTCTCTCTCAAACAATCTATTTTTAATTGGGTGCACTTTATGTTGATTGCAACAAACATTGTTTTCGAAGGTATGGCTTTGTTCTTCCCATTAAATCCTGTTATGTTTGTATTTTTTTGCATTGACACGTTGAGAGCAGTGCTTTACCGCTAAACATGATCTTAAGGCATATCAATATGGTGTATGCTTCTTGCTTCATTTTCTCTAGCATAAATTTCTACAAACATGTTTTGTTAATATAACATCTATTTAAAGAATTTTACTTTTTTGCAACAATTATTTCCGCAGCAATGCGCGGGTATTTTCTAGTTATAAGTAAATTGGGGGATATAGATGTCCTAGGCATAAAAATGCTGCAGCTGCACAACATTTCATGGGTTGGGATACTTGATGAATTTTGTTTTGAGTAGGTGATGGATTTATTTTCCAATGGCCTTGTGTATTGGCTCCGTGGAGCGGTGAAACAATTGTTTTCCTATGTGGGACTAAGGTTAGAGGCCACATAAGTTGTTTTCTTATGGTCCATCGGATGGATTTGCTCTTCCTTTGTGTTCTTTGCTGCATTGAAATATTGGTCGGGAATCGATCTAATTGCTCCTGGCATAACATCATCTTCGTCTATGATCTTGATCTAGGAAAACTCTGTTTCCATGCTGAAGGACCCATGGATCTTGTTGAATTCTTGGTTGCAGTTATCTGAGCAAGTGAACCTTCCTTCGAAAGATATGATTCCATTGGGTGCTGGTATCTTCATCATGAGGTACGCGTAATGTGGTACCGCCATGAATCTTGCAAATGCTGGTTGTCGCAGGATCGCATGGTACTGCGATGGCCAGTCCATGACTACGAATTCGAGTTTTTTCTTCTAAAATTTACTCGGGTTCCGAAAACAACATCAAGGTAGATTTTTTCTAAGGGGACCTCGGCATAAAGGTATCCGTTCAGCATTGTATGAAGATCTAGCTGAAAACATTAGCCACCGTTTTGACTAACATACGCTACATGTGGGTGCTAACATGTGGGTGCTAACAACTGCTAAATCAGTGGACACGTATGCTCTAGAATGGTTGATTTGCTTCATCTTTCTCAAAGGTGTCCTACTTCCAATCGTACCCCGGACGCACACAGAGGAGTCTAATATATTAGAATGTTGCCACACTCTAACTCAAATACGTAACTCGCATATGATTTAATAGGATACTGACTTATCTCCCACTCAAATATGTCATCTACTTATTTACATATTAGGAAACTCCCTTAGCTCCCACTCAAATATATCATCCACACGTTTGATCAAGAAACTATTTAGCTCCCACTTAAATACTTCACAATTGCAGATCTTATTGATTATTTTGTTAATTGCAAAATTCCTTTGATCATACATCAAATCCAGAATTGCCCACTACGAGATACTTAGCATCCATATGGTTCGACAAAATCCTCCTTGTTGTACCAATTACAACCCTTCTTCAAGCATGTCATCAAAAAACCTGCAGCTTTAACAACCAACTACCAATTGTCCAAATTGTAGTAATTGCTTAGTGTAAATCCAACAGACTTTCAGCATCGTTACATGTTGTAGTCAATCATTTGAATTTTTCAAGACAACCTCCATGACAAATCGAGCTTTACGTCTTCCTTTAAAGTTTCAATTATTTCTTAGAACTTCATAGTTATTGGGAAAGATCAAGTAACATATTTACTTAATAAGATCAAGTAACTTATTACTTCATAATCTTAAATCGAACTTACTTCAGAATTTCAGGATTCTTAGTGATTTCTCATACTTAGGTTCATCATTGCTTCTTCATAGTCTGTGGGTATGTCTTGTTCCATTAACATGATAAGTTAATAAATAATATAATTCCACAAATGGTGGAGTCTATTATTGAATCCTACTTTTTTTAGTAAAAGCACTAAGCTGAAACATTATGATCATCATCATTACTTTCTCCTCTATTTGTAGAGCCTTTGCTTTAGAAATACTTCAGTTGCGCTACTCTACACTTGGAGGTAAGGTCAAATACCTTGTTTGAGTTTTTACTTTCTGTCAACACCCGGATTTTTAATCCCAGATGCCCGTTATGCCATACCTCGCAATCCCACGAATACCATTTTTGCGAGACATAACGGATTGGATATCACAGTACATCATCAATTACAAACATACATAAGGTCTTACACAAATAAGGATCTCATGATCCAATCTTAATACAACAAGCAGCGGAAATAAAAGATAAGCGCAGCGGTGTGGTCCATCTTCAGGGGCACAGGCAATGCTGACGAAGGCAGATAGTCCTAGTTATCATAGCCATCCTGCTGGCCATCATCTTGATAGTCTCCTTCATAGTCTGGCCATGATAATAGCTAGGGAGAAAAGCCATGAGTACTCTTTAAGTACTCGCAAACTACCACTAACAAGTAGTATAGTTCTAAAATTAAAGTGCTAACTCTATGTTTTGATGGGTTCGTAGCATGGAAAACAAAAAAATTCTACCGCAAGAACGAACAAAACCCAGATCTAATCTAGATAAAAGCCAAGATCTAATCTATTAGACATGTGCAACGAGATAGATAGGAACAAACCCTCGTAGATCCGAAAGCGTTAACGAGATTAGATCTCGTGGTTGATGTAGTCGATCACTTGCCGATCTCAAGATCGTGTGGATGATCCTTCCGGCGTCGCGTTCCGGCAGCGCTTCCGCAGTCGGTCAAGTGGACGATCCTTCCGGCGCCGCGTTTCGGCAGCGCTTCCGCAGTCGGTCACACGTGCGGAGTCGAAGCAGACCTTCCTCTCCTCGTTCCAGCGAGCAACGGAGGTAGTAGATCTTCTCCACGGAATCCCAGTAGCACGACGGCGTGGTGGTGGTGGTGGAGTAGAGAATTCTGCAGGGCTTCGCCTATGCCTGTGCAGAAGAAAGGAGGAGGAGAGAGGCGGCAGAGATTGGGAGTTATGGAGCAGGGGTGGAGGGGGCTCCCCTGCCCCTCTATTTAAAGGGGGTGAGGCGCCATGGGAGGGGGAGTCCTTGTAGGACTCCCCTCCCTCTAGGGCCGGCGGATTGGGGAGGGGGGAGGAGTCCTCCTCCCCGACGAATCCTAGTCTTGACCCACCAGGACTCCTTGATCCCTTCCTTGGTTTTGAAGCAAACTCCAAGAAACCTTCCAGAACCTTCCGGAACATTCCAAAACCTTCTAGAACCCTCATACAAATACTCCGGAACATTTCCTAACTCAGAAAATGATCCCCAATATATGAATCTCATTCTCCGGACAATTCCGGATCTCCTCGTGATGTCCCGGATCCATTCCGAGACTCCGAACAACATTCGGTCTCCAACGCACATTTCATATCTACTTAAAACAACTTCGAACCTTAAGTATGTCACCCTACGGTTCGTGGATATGTAGACATGACAGAGACACATCTCCTATCAATAACCATCAGCGGGACCTGGAGATCCATAATGGCTCCCACATACTCAACGATGACTTCGTGATCGATTGAACCATTTACATACGAAACCAATTCCCTTTGTCATGCGATACTATACTTATCCGAGGTTTGATCGTCAGCATCTCCATACCTAGTTCTACCTCATTACTGATAAGTACTCTTTACTCGTTCCGTGATATGTCATCCCTTGTAACCCAGTCACATGCTTGCAAGCTAACTAGATGACATTCCACCGAGAGGGCCCAGAGCATATCTATCCGTCATATGGATGGACAAATCCCAATCTTGGTCTATGCGCTTCAACACATACTTTCAGAATACCCAATGACACCTTTATGACCACCCAGTTACGAAGCGGTGTTTGATGTCATCAAAGTACCCATCCGGTGATGGTGATTAACACAACCTCATGGTCGAAGGATTAGGTTACTATGCTTTTTAAAAGCTTACAGCAATACGAACTTAATGACTTGATCTTATGCTACGCTTACTATGGGTGTGTGTGTCCATCACATCATTCTCCTAATGATATAACCTTGTTACTAATCACATCCTAATGTCCATGATCAGGAAACCATGATCATCAATTAATCAACAAGCTAGTTCAACAAGTGGCTTACTAGGGACTCTCTTATGTTTACAAAACACACATGTATTAGTGTTTCCTAATAATACAATTATAGCATGGGATGTAAACATTCATCATAAACACAAAGATATAATAATAACCACTTTTATTATTGCCTCTTGGGCATATCTCCAACAGTCTCCCACTTGCACTAGAGTCAATAATCTAGATTACATGGTAATATACCGAACACCCATGGCGTTCTGGTGTTGGTCATGCTTTGCCCTAGGGAGAGGTTTAGTCAACAGATTCAAATCAGTGTGTACTTTGCAAATCTTTATGTCACCATCTCGGACATACTCGCGAATAGCGTGGAAACGTAGCTTGATGTGCTTCAGCTTGCTATGTGACCTTGGCTCCTGCGCATTAGCTATGGCACCTATGTTGTCACAGTAGATGGCCATCGGGTCCAACGCACTGGGAACCACGCCAAGTTCAGTAATGAATTCCTTCATCCAAACGGCTTCTTGTGCAGCCTCCGAAGCAGCTATGTATTCCGACTCAGTTGAAGATTTCGCCACAACGCTTTGCTTCGCACTCCTCCAGCTCACTGCAGCACCATTAAAAATAAATACGTATCCCGATTTTGTCTTTGAGTCATCCGGATCGGTGTTCCAACTAGCATCGGTGTAACGGTTTACAACAAGCTGTTCATCACCTCCATAAGAAAGAACCATATCCTTAGTCCTATTTAGGTACTTTAGGATATTCTTGACCGTTGTCAAGTGCTCCATTGCAGGATCACTTTGATATCTGCTAGTCAAACTAACAGCATGTGCTATATCCGGTCTTGTACACAGCATGGCATACAAGATAGAACCTATGGCCGAGGCATAGGGAATATTATTCATTTTCTCTCTATCTTCTGCGGTAGCTGGACTTTGAGTTTTACTCAAGGTCTTACCTGACAACATGGGCACGAACCCTTTCTTGCTATCTTCCATTCTAAACTTCTTTAGAACTTTGTCCAAGTATGTACTTTGTGAAAGCGCTATTAGGCGTCTTGATCTATCTCTATAAATCTTGATGCCTAGAATATATGACGCTTCGCCAAGATCCTTCATTGAAAAACTATTATTCAAATAGGTTTTGACGCTATTAAGAAGTTCTATATCATTCCCAATCAACAATATGTCATCTACATACAGTACTAGGAATGCTATAGAGCTCCCACTCACTTTCTTGTAAATACAAGCTTCTCCATAAGTTTGTATAAACCCAAAGTTTTTGATTATTTTATCAAAACATTGATTCCAACTCCGGGATGCTTGCTTCAGTCCATAAATAAAGCGCTGAAGCTTGCATACCTTGTCAGCATCTTTAGGATCGACAAAACCCTTGGGTTGTACCATATACAACTCTTCCTCAATGTCACCATTAAGGAACGCCGTTTTGACATCCATCTGCCAAATCTCATAATTGAAATGTGCAGCAATTGCTAACAAAATCCTCACAGACTTTAGCTTCGCTACTGGTGAGAAAGTCTCATCATAGTCAACTCCTTGAATTTGTCGGAACCCTTTCGCGACAAGTCGAGCTTTATAGACGGTAACATTACCATCAACATCTGTTTTTCTCTTGAAACATTTGTTCTCGACAGCCTTACGGCCATCCGGTAAGTCCACCAAAGTCCACACTTGGTTTTCGTACATGGATCCCATTTCGGATTTCATGGCTTCTAGCCATTTGTTGGAATCTGGGCTCACCATAGCTTCTTCATACGTCGCAGGGTCATCATCGTTGTCCACCAACATGACGTTCAAGGCAGAGTCATACCAATCAGGAGTGGTACGAACCCTCGTTGACCTGCGAGGTTCAGCAGTAACTTCATTTGAAGTTTCATGATCATTATCATTAGCTTCCTCTCCAATTGGTGCAGGCGGCACAAAAACATCTTCCGGTGCTGCGCTACTCTCAAATCCGAAAGAAGGTTCAATAACCTCATCGAGTTCTACTTTCCTTCCAGTCACCTCCTTTGAGAGAAACTCCTTCTCAAGAAAGGATCCATTCTTTGCAATAAAAACTTTGCCTTCGGATCTATGATAGAAGGTATACCCAATTGTTTCTTTAGGGTATCCTTCTCCGCTTTGGGTTCTAGCTTATCAGGTTGTAACTTCTTTACATATGCCTCGCAACCCCAAACTTTAAGGAACGACAACTTAGGTTTCTTACCAAACCACAATTCGTACGGTGTCATTTTAACGGATTTAGATGGTGCCCTATTTAAAGTGAATGTGGCTGTCTCTAATGCATAGGCCCAAAATGATAACGGTAAATCTGTAAGAGACATCATAGACCGAACCATATCTAAGAGAGTTCGATTACGACGTTCGGACACACCATTACGCTGTGGTGTTCCCGACGGTTTCAACTGTGAAAGTATTCCACATTTCTTTCAATGCATGCCAAACTCATAACTCAGATATTCACCTCCGCCGTCAGAACGCAGAAACTTAATCTTCTTGTTACGATGATTTTCCACTTCACTTTGAAATTCCTTAAACTTCTCGAAAGTTTCGGACTTATGTTTCATAAAGTAGACATACCCATATCTACTCGAGTCATTCGTGAAAGTGAGAACATAACGATATCCACCACGCGATGCTACACTCATTGGACCGCACACATCGGTATGTATTATTTCCAATAAGTCTGTAGCTCGCTCCATTATTCCAGAGAATGGAGTCTTAGTCATTTTTCCCATTAGACATGCTTCGCATCTTTCAAGTGATTCAAAATCAAGTGATTCAAGAAGTCCATCAGAATGGAGTTTCTTCATACGCTTCACTCCAATGTGACCAAGACGACAGTGCCACATGTATGTAGAATTATCATTCAATTTTATTCGTTTAGCATCTATGTTGTGAACATGTGTATCACTACTATCGAGATTCAGTAAGAATAAACCATTCATCTCAGGTGCATTACCATAAAAGATATTACTCATATAAATCGAACAACCTTTATTCTCGGACTTAAAAGAGTAACCGTCTCGCAATAAACAGGATCCAGATATAATGTTCATGCTTAACGCAGGCACCAAATAACAATTCTTCAAATTTAAAACTAATCCCGAAGGTAGATGTAGAGGGAGCGTGCCGACGGCGATCACATCAACCTTGGAGCCATTTCCAACGCGCATCGTCACCTCGTCTCTTGCCAGTCTTCGTTTATTCCGCAGCTCCTGTTTCGAGTTACAGATATGAGCAACCGAACCAGTATCAAATACCCAGGCACTACTACGATTACTAGTAAGATACACATCTATAACACATATATCAAATATACCTTTCTTCTTGATATTGCCGTTCTTCAGATCCGCCAGGTACTTGGGGCAGTTACGCTTCCAGTGACCAGCACCCTTGCAGTAGAAGCACTCAGTTTCAGGCTTAGGACCTGCCTTGGGCTTCTTAGCAGAAGCGGCAGCTTTCTTTCCGTTCTTCATGAAGTTGCCCTTGTTCTTAGGCTTGCCCTGTCTCTTGAAATTGGTGGTCTTATTGACCATCAACACTTGGTGCTCCTTCTTGATCTCCACTTCAGCAGTTTTCAGCATGGACGACAGTTCAGGCAACGTCTTGTTCATGCAGTGCATGTTGTAGTTCATCACAAAGTTCTTGTAACTTGGTGGCAGTGATTGAAGGAGACGGTGAATCCCCAATTCATTAGGAATCGATATTCCCAACTCTTGGAGATTGTTTGCGTACCCAGACATGGTGAGCACGTGCTCGCTAACGGAGCTTCCCTCTTCCATCTTACAGTTAAAGAACTTTTCGGAGGCCTCATAGCTCTCCATGGCCGCGCGAGTCTCAAAAATTAGCCTGAGCTCCTTAATGATCTCGAACGGGTCGTGGTGCTCAAAACGCTTTTGGAGCTCCGCTTCTAAACCATACAGGATGGCACACTGAACTGTGGAGTAATGATTTTTCCAAGTGGCGTAAACATTCTTTACGTCATCGGTGGCATCATCTGCATGTGGGTCACCTAGCGGTGCTTCGAGCACATAGGTCAACTGACCAGCCCTGAGGACGATCTTCAGTCCACGGAACCAGTCCGTGAAATTGCTTCCATTGTTCTTAAGCTTTTTTTCTCTAGGAACGCATTGAAATTGATGGAGGGGGTCGCCATAATCTACAACAATTTGCAAGTAGTTTAGACTAAGTTTATGACAAATTGAGTTCAAATTTGATTCTTAAACTAACTAGGTGAACTCCCACTCAAAACAACATCCCTCACATTGTCTTAGTGATTACACGAACCAAGTCCACTACACCAAGTCTGATCTTCACGAGAGAAGATGTAGTTTCATTGGCGAACAATCTTCATGTTCATCATATCATTTATATGACTCATGCTCTACCTTTTGGTATTCCGTGTTCCGAGACCATGTCTGTACATGCTAGGCTCGTCAAGATAACCTTAGTTTCCGCATGTGCAAATCCGGCTTGCACCCGTTGTATGCACACGTAGAATCTATCACATCCGATCATCACGAGATGCTTCGAAACGACGAGTCTTAGCAACGGTGCCAACTAAGGGTGAACACTTTATTACTTGATATTTAGTGAGGGGGATCATCTTATAATGCTACCGTCGCGATCTAAGCAATACAAGATGCATAAAGGATTAACATCACAGGAAATTCATAATTAGTGTGATATGATATGGCCCTTTCTTCTTGCGCCTTTGATCTCCATCTCCAAAGCACGAACTTGATCTCCATCATCACCAGCATTGCGTCAAGGTCAGTGGTGCCGCTTCATGGTTGTGCATCATCACCAGCAACTATTACAACTACTTGGAATAAAGCTATTACAAGATGAATAGACACGCAGGTCTTAACAGAATTAAAGACAACCATTAGGCTCCTGCCGGTTGCCATATTACAACAAGGATCATTGCATACATCAAATACAATCACAATCACATGATGGCCATATCACATCACAAAACCCCTGCTAAAACAAGTTAGACGCCTCTAATTTTCTTTGCAAGTTTTACGTGGTTTTGGGCTTTCGCATAAGACCGATCTTACCTACGAACAAGAACCACAACGTTGATACAAGTGTTGTCAGGTGCTCATTGTAAATTGAATCTTAACTATGGTGGGAGAGACAGACACCCGCAAAGCCACTTGTGCAATGCAAGTTGCACGTCAAGCGTGGAGCAAGTCTCATGTGTGATGACATGTAATGTTAGCCCGAGCCGCTTCATCCCACCATGCCACAAGATGCAAAGTACACGCTAATAC
This sequence comes from Avena eriantha, assembly GCA_910589775.1. NCBI lineage: Eukaryota > Viridiplantae > Streptophyta > Magnoliopsida > Poales > Poaceae > Avena > Avena eriantha. The sequence continues at coordinate 204,021,217 of OU342745.1, read as the reverse complement.
ACCGACAACAAAAGCATCAACGCCCACAAAAACATTGTGTTCTACTCGTGCAACAGATCTACGCATAGATACGGCTCTGATACCACTGATGGGTTCGTAGCATGGAAAACAAAAAAATTCTACCGCAAGAACGAACAAAACCCAAATCTAATCTAGATAAAAGCCAAGATCTAATCTATTAGACATGTGCAACGAGATAGATAGGAACTAACCCTCGTAGATCCGAAAGCGTTAACGAGATTAGATCTCGTGGTTGATGTAGTCGATCACTTGCCGATCTCAAGATCGTGTGGAGGATCCTTCCGGCGTCGCGTTCCGGCAGCGCTTCCGCAGTCGGTCAAGTGGACGATCCTTCTGGCGCCGTGTTTTGGCAGCGCTTCCGCAGTCGGTCACACGTGCGGAGTCGAAGCAGACCTTCCTCTCCTCGTTCCAGCGAGCAGCAGAGGTAGTAGATCTTCTCCACGGAATCCCAGCAGCACGACGGCGTGGTGGTGGTGGTGGAGTAGAGAATTCTGCAGGGCTTCGCCTATGCCTGTGCAGAAGAAAGGAGGAGGAGAGAGGCGGCAGAGATTGGGAGTTATGGAGCAGGGGTGGAGGGGGCTCCCCTGCCCCTCTATTTAAAGGGGGTGAGGCGCCATGGGAGGGGGAGTCCTTGTAGGACTCCCCTCCCTCTAGGGCCGGCGGATTGGGGAGGGGGGGGGAGTCCTCCTCCCCCACGACTCCTAGTCTTGACCCACCAGGACTCCTTGATCCCTTCCTTGGTTTTCAAGCAAACTCCAAGAAACCTTCCACAACCTTCCGGAACATTCCGAAACCTTCTAGAACCCTCATACAAATACTCCGGAACATTTCCTAACTCAGAAAATGATCCCCAATATATGAATCTCATTCTCCGGACAATTCCGGATCTCCTCGTGATGTCCCGGATCCATTCTGAGACTCCGAACAACATTCGGTCTCCAACGCACATTCCATATCTACTTAAAACAACTTCGAACCTTAAGTGTGTCACCCTACGGTTCGTGAATATGTAGACATGACAGAGACACATCTCCTATCAATAACCATCAGCGGGACCTGGAGATCCATAATGGCTCCCACATACTCAACGATGACTTCGTGATCGATTGAACCATTTACATACGAAACCAATTCCCTTTGTCACGCGATACTATACTTATCCGAGGTTTGATCGTCAGCATCTCCATACCTAGTTCTACCTCGTTACTGATAAGTACTCTTTACTCGTTCCGTGATATGTCATCCCTTGTGACCCAGTCACATGCTTGCAAGCTAACTAGATGACATTCCACCGAGAGGGCCCAGAGCATATCTATCCGTCATATGGATGGACAAATCCCAATCTTGGTCTATGCGCTTCAACACATAGTTTCAGAATACCCAATGACACCTTTATGACCACCCAGTTACGAAGCTGTGTTTGATGTCATCAAAGTACCCATCCGGTGATGGTGATTAACACAACCTCATGGTCAAAGGATTAGGTTACAATGCTTTTTAAAAGCTTACAGCAATACGAACTTAATGACTTGATCTTATGCTACGCTTACTATGGGTGTGTGTGTCCATCACATCATTCTCCTAATGATATAACCTTGTTATTAATCACATCCTAATGTCCATGATCAGGAAACCATGATCATCAATTAATCAACAAGCTAGTTCAACAAGAGGCTTACTAGGGACTCTCTTATGTTTACAAAACACACATGTATTAGTGTTTCCTAATAATAAAATTATAGCATGGGATGTAAACATTCATCATAAACACAAAAATATAATAATAACCACTTTTATTATTGCCTCTTGGGCATATCTCCAACATGTTTAACTATAAAGTTAAGTATGAAACCTAAGCTGAGTTCTGAAGCAAAGAATGATAAAGGAAAGTTCTAGAATCACTTAAGTTGGGAAGCTATTGTCATAAACACAACCCTGTTGCGGTCAAGTCAAAATTCCTCATTCATTTGAAGTATTTGGAAAACATCTGACAACGAAATAGTATGGTCATTCCAATTGTCCATAACCGCGGATGCGGCTATTCAAATAGTTTGACACTCTGAAGAGGTGGTACACTTTCACCACAAGATTTGATACATTTGTCAGGGATAACCCTGAATCATCATACTTAGTATGTAGATAATCAAACATAACCTTTCCATTACACACCCTAGTATAAGCACCTCTCCTATGAGCATGGCCTCCCAACCATGACCATCTGTCATCTTGGGCACTGCATAGGTGGACATCATGAGAGTAGCCTCAGCTCAAACCTCTCCCACGGGAGAACTAATATTGATGCATATAAATTTCCAGCTAAGCCTTACCCAATTCAGGTAGTGTGGTTGTACGGTAAATTTGGAATGGTATCGCATCTGAATCCAACCATCAGTTTTATAAAAGGGTTAAGGGTCTTGCCTCAACATTTTCATCATCATAAACCATTTGTGTTTCTCAACACATGTCAAAACATCTCAATAGAATGACTCATCATTCCAAGGTTTTCATAATTCATTTTCACCAAGTTTTCCCATCTAAAGTGACTCAAGTTTTTGATCTACTCTAAACTACTAAGTTAAGAGTGTTCACTAAGGTGGAAAAGATGGGTTAAATCTCATGCTATAGATTGGCATCTAAAGGGTTCTAAATAGGTCAAGTCTTATACTCTTTATGCTACCTTCAAAACAAGTCAAGAACTTTGTGTAAACTAAGGGAGGTACAACTTGTAAGTAAGACTTGGGGTAGCTAATAGTCAAAGGAGTGTGGTCAAAGCATGCCTAAGGCATCTTTGCTAAACCATTTAGTTTGATCCTAGCTTGCTAAGCATTAAACTTTTAAGTGTTAGCTTGCATTGTTAATGGTGGCTTGCCTTGGTTGGTGTTGTGGTTGAAGTTTTCTTCTTCTTCTTGGTAGCACTCCTCCTCCTCGTAGTCTTGGTCGGTACTATCGTCTATAAATACATAGAGAGTACACAATCACCAAACAATACTTAACTAGTCTAAATAGCATTCCGATACACACATTTGATGAATTATTATCATCACAAGCATCACAAGTTTAAATCACTAGTTTCATTCTTTTTAAATTAGAAAAGTAATTTCTACTCATTGAAAAATTAACTAAGATTTAATATTCACCACTTAAAATATGGGATCATGTTGACATATGTCATCACCACATATTCTAACATGTGGGAATGAGATTTAAAGGTTGGATCATAATTACTTTGGTTTAAGTTCATTATTTAATGATTTAAAGTGACTAGAAATGCCTATATAGCATTATTTTGGTACTAGTCCAAAGTCACTGCATGTAAACTTTGATATTATTACATATTTAGGTAGATATGATGAAATGTGAATTTTGAGAGTTGGAATCAACTCAAAACCTATCTTGGTTGATTTTATAAAAATGTTTCAAGGTGCAAATGCTTCTATTTTATTATTTTTACTAGGAGAGATCTATAACTCTAATTGAATTAAATCCAACAGGCTTGGATAGATCATTTCAATACCTTTCAGGCAAAATTGGTTTCATGCAATTTGGATTTGTAAAACTTCCAGAATTGGATTTTAAACTAGTGGACAGAAACTAGATTTAACTTCAAAAAAATCCAATTTTGAATGGCTGGGCTACGCGGGAACAAACATGGGCCGGTCCAGTGGCGCTCCGCGACGCGGGGCTCAGCTGACAGGGGGTCTCGCTGGTCAGTGGCTCTTAACACGCGAAACTGTACGCGCGCTATGTGCCGTAGAATTAGAAGTGGGATCTACGGCTGAGGTTCGTCTTCGACGACGAACGGGTCGCTGGCGATCTCGAACCCTAGCGGCTCGGTGGGGGTCTACCGGAGACGTACCAGGGCTCTAGCGACGAAGGCGAGGCGGGCAAACGGACTGGAAGACGACGGCGAGGTTGTGGCGGAGCTTGGGGTGTCCTAAATCGCAGGCGCCCTTCTCCTCCTGCTGCGGCGGCTCCGGCTCCAATTCTGGCGAGGCAGAGCTCGAGCGGCGTCGGCTTGAGGTGGGTCAGGTTCAGTGAGAGGTGGGGAGTGAGTGGGTGTGGACAAATGGTGCTAGGGAGGCCGGCTTAGATAGGCCCGACAGTGAGACCGAGCGGTGTGGGCAGGCGACTCCGGCGAGGGCGGCACAGGGGGCTAGCGGCGCGGCTCGATGTAGGGGACGGTGGCCTCTCTCTTGGCGGTGCGCGGAGGCTTAAAGGCACGGCAAGCCGAGCTCTGTGCTAGTCGGGAGCATCACGCGCTCTAGGCGGCAGAGCCGTCGGGTTCGACGGCGAGCGGTGGCTGGGGTGCGTTGGGCGACCAGCGGGGGTGTCTGGGTGTTCCCTAGGTCATGGCGGAGCGGTAGGCACGGGCTGCGGCCGAGGGGCGGTCTATGCACGCGGGGACAGGGTGTGCTCTGCGGGCGGCGTCGGCATGGTCGACCAGCTCTGGGCACGGCGGTTCCTGGCCGTTCTACTCTCTGTCTCTGGGCTGGGGCTGGTTATACGGTGGCGGTGGACCACTGGTGACGTGCTGGACAAGGTGAGAGAGGCTGGCGGCTGCTGTGGTGCGATGTCGCTGGTGAGGGTGCACAAGGTGCTCGGCCTTAATGGCCATGACCATTGGGTCGTGTGTACAGGGTTTGGCCGGGCTAGAAAAGGGTAGGGTTTGCACTAGGGGGACAAGGAGACAGGTTAGGCCCAAATGGTGACCAAAATCACTGCTCAAAATAGTGTAGTGGATTAAAATGGCCAAAATGACCATTCCTCCCTTTTACTTGTTTTTTATTTGATTTTCTTTAGTAAAAGTTTGGGAATGATGTAGAAGATGTTGAAATCACCTAAGAAACATTTTACACCCAAAGAATCACAGAGGCATGGCAATTCAAATCAATTCCTAATTTAAATGTACATACACATGAATACTTTTATTTTTAATTTGGAAAAGTTTTTGTTAACCCTAAATTTGATGATCTGGATCTTGATAAGCTTGGATTGAAGTTTTGGGATGTTACAAACCTTCCCCCCTTAAACAAAATCTCCTCCCGAGATTTACCCAGAAATCTAGGAACTAAAGAGATCTAGGAACTCTGTCCTAATGTAATCCTCGTGCTCCCAAGTGGCTTCCTCTTCGGTATGGTTGCTCCATTGAATCTTGAGAAACTTGATGCTCCTGGTCGTGGTGGTTCTGTAGGCTTCTTCTAAGATACGGATGGGCACTTCCCGATAGGTCAGATCATTGTTGATTTATACAGCTCTATGGTCGATCTTCTTGAAAACTTCAGTGTTCTCGGGCACTTCCAGACATTTGCGAAGTAACGAGATATGGAACACATTGTGGATGGCTGACATCTCTTCAGGTAGTTCTAGTTGATACGATACTTCTCCTCGACGGTTCAGAATTTTGAAGTGCCCGATATATCTGGGGGCTAACTTTCCTTTCAGACTAAAGCGTTGAGTTCCTTTCAATGGAGAAACTTTGAGATACACAAAATCTCTGACATTGAAAGTCAGGTCTCTCCTTCTCTTGTCAGCATAACTCTTCTGTCTGGATTGGGTGGTCTTGAGGTGCTCACGGACTTTGTGAACTTTCTCTTCTACTTCTCGGAGAATGTCGGGTCCAAAGATCTGACTCTCTCCTACTTGCGACCAATTCAAAGGGGTTCGACACTTTCTTCCGTATAGGAATTCAAAGGGTGCCATCTGCAAACTAGCTTGATAATTGTTGTTATAGGAGAATTCTGCGAAAGGCAGGCAGTCTTCCCATTTTGAGCCGTATTCCAACAACAAAGCTCTAAGCATATCCTCTAGGATCTAGTTGACTCTCTCAGTTTGTCCATCAGTTTGTGGGTGATACACGGTACTGAAGTTCAACTTGGTTCCTAATCCTTCTTGGACTTTCTGCCAAAATCTCGAGATAAACTGGGTTCCTCAATCTGATACGATGGTCTTGGGGATTCCATGCAGACTAACAATCCTAGCAATATATAGCTTTGCTAACTTTGCGCTCTGGTAAGTTGTCTTGACAGGTATGAAGTGGGCTACCTTGGACAGTCTATCAACTATGACCCAAATTGAGTCATTTCCCCTACTAGAAGTAGGCAAACCGGTGATAAAGTCCATTCCGACGGAATCCCATTTCCATTCCGGAATCTACAATGGTTGCAACAGTCCTGCAGGTCTCTGATGCTCTGATTTGACTCTTTGACAGATGTCACATTTGGCGATGTAGCTTCCGATTTCTCTCTTCATCTTGTGCCACCAAAATTGCTCTTTCAAGTCCTCATACATCTTTGTTCCTCCGGGGTGCATAGAATAAAGAGTATCATGAGCTTCCTTCATGATAACTTCCTTCAGCTCCGAATCTATTGGTACATAGATACGTCCTTTGTACCACAGTACTCCTTCTTCGTCTTCCGTGAATCCAGGTACTTTTCATGTACCAATACGACGTTTGATTCCGTCGATACTTTCATTCCCCTTCTGGGCTTCCTTGATTTGGCTAATTAAAGTGGGTTGAAGTTCAATGCTAGCTAAGAATCCTTTGCTAACTAATTCAGTCCTGAACTGCTCCAACTCTTCATACAAACTTGGTTGCTTCAACTTGATCATGGTATTTAGCCTACATGGTAATCTTCTAAGAGCATCTGCTACCACATTGGCCTTGCCGGGGTGATAGTGAATGTCAAGGTCATAATCCTTGATTAACTCTACCCATCTCCTTTGCCTCATATTCAACTCCTTCTGAGTGAAGATATATTTTAAGCTCTTGTGATCTGAGTAAATCTCACAGCGATTACCCATCAAATAATGATGCCATGTCTTCAATGCTAGAACCACAGCTGCTAGCTCAAGATCATGGGTCGGATAGTTCTGCTCATGCTGTTTTAGTTGTCGAGACAGATACGCGATAACTTTGCCTTATTGCATCAACACACATCTGAGACCAATCTTGGATGCGTCACAATACACATCAAATGGCTTCTTGATGTCTGGCATGACCAATATTGGGGCCGATATCAATCTCTTCTTCGGCTCCTAAAAACTGGCTTCACACTTGTCTGTCCATTCAAACTTCTTGTACTTCTTCAACAATTGGGTCATGGGTCGGGCGATGCTCGAGAATCCTTCAACGAACTTGCGGTAGTGTCCCGCTAATCCGAGAAATGCACGGACTTGGGTTTGAGTGGTTGGGGCTTCCCATTCTTCGACATCTTTGATTTTGGCGGGATCAACAGAAACTCCTCCGGTAGACACAATATGTCCTAGGAATCCTACTTCTTTCAGCCAAAACTGACACTTGCTGAACTTGGCATATAATTGATGCTCTCTCAGGGTTTCTAGGATAACTCTCATATGTTGCTCATGCTCTTCTTCTGGCTTGGAGTAGATAAGAATGTCGTCAATAAACACAACTACAAACTTATCTAGGAAATTCATAAAGATCTTATTCATGAGATTCATGAAATAAGCAGGGCATTGGTTAATCCAAAATACATAGTATACACCATAGAGAGTAGTAAAGGCGGTCTTCGGAATATCCGTTGCATGAATCTTAAGTTGGTGATAACCAGTCCTAAGATCAATCTTTGAGAATACCTGAGCTCCGGTCAACTGATCAAATAGATCCTCTATCTTTGGCAAGGGGTACTTGTTCTTGATAGTGACATCATTCAACTTTCTGTAATCTGTGCACAAACGGTTGCCTCCATCTTTCTTGTTGACGAATAACACTGGTGATCTCCATGGCGAAGCGCTTGGTTGAATCAAGCCTTTGGCTAACATAGCATCCAACTGCTTCGTCAGTTCCACTAATTCTGAGGGGTTCATGCTATAAGGTCTCTGGGCTATGGGTCCGGTTCCGGGGATTAGTTAGATAATGAACTCAATATCCATATCCGGGGCCATACCTGGCAATTCATCTGGGAATACGTCAGGGTATTCAAAGACTACTCTGACTTGGTCTATGGTGGCCAGGGCTACACTCTTGTTGCACTTGAATTGACGGGGTAAGGTTTCAGAGGTATGCTCTACTGTTACTCCAGAACTACTGGTCATGGTGATGGCTTTCTTAGCACAGTCTATCAGTCCTTTATGTCTTGACATCCAGTCCATACCTAGTACTACTTCCAAACCTTTGGTTCCAAGTACAATTAGGTTGGCATAAAAATCTATCCCATGTATTCTGATAGGCACAACTTTGCAAATTTTTCTAGCTTTGGTTGGTGAACCGGGGATTTGAACTATCATGACATGCTTCAGGTTGGTTGTGTGAATCTTCGGTGACAAATTCTTCGGTGACAAATGAATGCGAGGCTCCCGAATCTAACAATACTCTTGTTAAAACTGAGTTGACAGAAAACATACCCATCACTATATCTGGCGCTTCCTGGGCTTCTTCTGCGTTCATGTGGAAGAGACGGCCGTTGCGGTTGTGCGGGTTCCCTGGAGCAAATCATCTTCCTGGTTGAACATGACGCTGCTGCTGAGCTAGGGCATTCACATTGGTATTGGCTGTAGTCTTCTTGGGACACTCATTGGAGTAGTGACCCTTCATTCCACACTCGAAACAAGTGATCTGGGACTTGTCCTTGACTGCGATAGGCACAGCATTGCTACCAGTTCTGGGTGCAGTGTTGTTTTTGTTGCTGTTGTGGTTCTTGGGAGGTGCACGGTTGAAATTGTTGGCATTGCCAGAGTTGTGATTATTTCCTCTGGGCTTCACATTGCCTCCGCTACGGTTGGGGTAGCTTGGGCGAGACGTTGGGGGTCGGTTGTTCCTTGGTGCATATCCTTGTGAAGGGTTGGGATGGTACTTCTGGTGACTGTTGGATCCAGACTGCTGCATCATACGACGCTTGCGGTTGTCGTTTGCTTGGTTAATCTTCCCTTCCATCTGAATGGCAGAGTCAACTAGCTCTTCGAGGTCCTGAAAACGGATATTGACAAGGACAGTCTGCATCTCATCATGCGGTTTGTTCAAGAATCTCTCCTTCTTCTTGGCCTCCGTGTTGATCTCATCGGGTGCATATCTGGCTAGTGACAGTAATCTCTCACGGTACTCCACCATAGTCATTCTTCCTTGCTTCAATTCGCAGAACTCATCTCTCATTTGGTTGACTAGTCCTTGCAGCACATGGGTGCGGCTGAACATGACTTTGAATGCTTCCCATGTCATCACTTGACCATGGTTCATATTGCGGATGCTATTCCAACAAGCTCTTGCATCTCCTGCCAGATAGTGGGTGGCAAAGAGAACTTTCTCATTTTCATCAACTCTTGCAACTCCTAAGTTGTTTTCCATGGTCTGTAACCAGTCATCAGCATCTAATGTGTTTTCAGAGGTGCTAAAGATTGGGGGATTGGTATTCTGAAAGTTTTTGAGTTTGGATCCTTGGTGATCCGGATTTCCATGCCCTTGGTTGTTGAGAGCCATCTAGGCGATCTGCTGCAATGTTGCTAAGTTGGCTTGGCGCTCCGCCTTGCTTGCTTCACGGTCTGCGATGAGATTCTACAAGATCTGCAACATTGGGTCTTGCGACGAGCTTCTCCCTCCTTGATTTCCACGAGTCATCTGAAGATTTAGAAGGATATAGGGGTAAGAGGGAAATTCTAAGGTTCAGGGTTTTGGGTTTTCAAAGCTAAAACTTTGAGTTAGACTCAGGTTTTTCAACTAACTTCATTTCATTCATGCAAGCAAGCACACAATACAACACTCACCACAACAATCAAAGGGAAAACAGATGGTTTGAAGAACCATTTTGCAAGCTATGATACAGTGAGATCGATACGTCTCATGCTACGACAGTGCTCTAGTGCATCTACTCATCGTCTATGAAGTCGGAGTCCTCATCATCAGTGTAGAAGTCCACAGCATACTCCTACAGAAAGTCATCATCGTTGTTGAGGTAAGAATCCATGTCTCATTGGATGTCTTCACCCTCATCTTCTTCTTCCTTGGCTGCAAGCTAAGCTTCCTGCTCCTTGATGGTCTTCTCGAGGTCGGCCACCTTCTTGCGAAGACGGGCGATGGTGTGATCCTTCTTGGCACGCTGGTGGCGAAGAGACTGGTGGTTTTGGACAAGCAGTGCGAAAGTCTGGGCCTTCTAGTCGTCAATGGCACGGTTCTGGTTAGCGAACTCTCTAGCATTGTCCAGTTCCTGCTATCTGTCATGCAGCAAGAAGTCAAGATTCTCCACTTGACGCCTCAACTCTAGGTGACTTGGCATCTCCATCAGCATCCCCATGAAGTCACGTTTTGCATAGTGGGCAAAACGAGTTCGTTGGATCTTGTTGACGCTGAGGGCACATAGACGTGCGAGAGCTTCATGCATTGCCCTGGCTAATCCATCTAGCCAGTTGTTCTCTCTCACGAAGAAATAAATTCTCCCAGAAGTTGGTGCTTCAATGCTCCCTCTAAGATCCGTGGTGACTAGCCACTGTAGGTCTCCTCCTGGAGATCCTGGAAGTTGAGCTCCAAGAAACTCCAGGTGCGGGCGTCCCAGTAACTCTGATAGTGAGTCCAGATCCCTCTCGAAGATCAGCTGACCTCCGTTTCCCAATTGGTAAAACTTGCTGAACTAAGTCTCCATCTACAAGAATTAAGGATGAGGAAGTTAGTGAAGTGATCAAGTGTGTCAAATTTTAAGTAGTAATGTAAGAATTTTGAGGAACATGAATTTTTGAGAAGGAAAGAATTCCCAAGGGTAAGAGAGGAGATAGTTTTTCGTAAATACTCACTTTGGTTTTGAAACTAAGTTCTTGTTTGAACGTCCATTCTAACTAGGGTCTCCTATGGTCAGGATGGCTCTGATACCAACTTGTCAACACCCGGATTTTTAATCCCAGATGCCCGTTATGTCATACCTCGCAATCCTAGGATTACCATTTTTGCGAGACATAACGGACTGGATATCATAGTACATCATCCATTACAAACCATACATAAGGTCTTACACAAATAAGGATCTCATGATCCAGTCTTAATACAACAAGCAGCGGAAATAAAAGGTAAGCGTAGCGGTGGGGTCCATCTTCAGGGGCACAGGCAATGCTGACGAAGGCAGATAGTCCTAGTTATCATAGCCGTCATGCTAGCCATCATCTTGATAGTCTCCTTCGTAGTCTGGCCATGATAATAGCCAGGGACAAAAGCCATGAGTACTCTTTAAGTACTCGCAAACTACCACTAACAAGTAGTATAGTTCTAAAGTTAAAGTGCTAACTCTATGTTTAACTATAAAGTTAAGTTTGAAACCTAAGTTGAGTTCTGAAGCAAAGAAAGATAAAGTAAAGTTCTAGAATCACTTAAGTTGGGAAGCTATTCTCATAAATACAACCCTGTTGGGGTCAAGTCAAAATTCCTCATTCATTTCAAGTATTTGGAAAACATCTGACAATGAAGCAGTATGGCCATTCCAATTGTCCATAACCATGGACGCGGCTATTCGAATAGTTTGACACTCTGCATAGGTGGTACACTTTCACCACAATATTCGATACATCTGTCAGGAATAACCCTAAATCATATTACTTAGTATGCAGATAATCAAACATAACCTTCCCTTTACACACCCTAGTATAAGCACCTCTCCTATGAGCATGGCCTCCCAACCATGACCATCTGTCATCTTGGGCACTACATAGCTGGACATCATGAGAGGTAGCCTTAGCTCAAACCTCTCCCGCGAGAGAACTAATACTAATGCATATAAATTTCTAGCTAAGCCTTACCCAATTCAAGTAGTGTGGTTGTACGGTAAATTTGGAATGGTATCGCATCCGAATCCAACCATCAGTTTTATAAAAGGGTTAAGGGTCTTGCCTCAACATTTTCATCATCATAAACCATTTGTGTTTCTCAACACATGTCAAAACATATCAATAGAATGACTCATCATTCCAAGGTTTTCATAATTCATTTTCACCAAGTTTTCCCATCTAAAGTGACTCAAGTTTTTGATCTACTCTAAACTACTAAGTTAAGAGTGTTCACTAAGGTGGAAAAGATGGGTTCAATCTCATGCCATAGAATGACATCTAAAGGGTTCAAAACAGGTCAAGTTTTAGACTGTTTATGCTGCCTTCAAAACAAGTCAAGAACTTTGTGTAAACTAAGGGAGGTACAACTTGTAAATAAGACTTGGGGTAGCTAATAATCAAAGGAGTGTGGTTAAAGCATGCCTAAGGCATCTTTGCTAAACCATTTAGTTTGATCCTAGCTTGCTAAGAATTAAACTTGCAAGTGTTAGCTTGCATTGTTAATGGTGGCTTCCCTTGCTTGGTGCAGTGGTTGAAGTTTTCTTCTTCTTGTTGTTGGTAGCGCTCCTCCTCCTCGTAGGCTTGGTCAGTACTATCGTCTCTAAATACATAGGGATTACACAATCACCAAACAATACTTAACTAGTCTAAATAGCATTCTAAGACACACATTTGATGAACTATTATCATCACAAGCATCACAAGTTTAAATCACTAGTTTCATTCTTTTTAAATTAGAAAAGTAATTTCTACTCATTGAAAAATTAACTAAGATTTAATATTCACCACTTAAAATATGGGATCATGTTGACATATGTCATCACCACATATTCTAACATGTGGGAATGAGATTTAAAGGTTGGATCATAATTACTTTGGTTTAAGTTCATTATTTAATGATTTAAAGTGACTAGAAATGCCTATATAGCATTATTTTGGTACTAGTCCAAAGTCACTGCATGTAAATTTTGATATTATTACATATTTAGGTAGATATGATGAAATGTGAATTTTGAGAGTTGGAATCAACTCAAAACCTATCTTGCTTGATTTAATAAAAATGTTGCAAGGTGCAAATGCTTCTGTTTTATTATTTTTACTAGGAGAGATCTATAACTCTAATTGAACTAAATCTAATAGGCTTGGATATATCATTTCAATACCTTTCAGGCAAAATTGGTTTCATGCAATTTGGATTTGTAAAACATCCAGAATTGGATTTTAAACTAGTGGACAGAAACTAGATTTAACTTAAAAAGAAAAATCCAATTTTGAATGGCTGGGCTAGCGCGGGGCTCCGTTGACAGGGGGGTCCCGCTGGTCAGTGGCTCTTACCACGCGAAACGGTACGCGCGCTATGGGCCGTAAAATTAGAAGTGGGATCTACGGTTGAGGTTTGTCGTCGACGACGAACAGGTCGTCGGCGAGCTCGAACCCTAGCGGCTCGGTGGGGGTCTACCGGAGACGTACCAGGGCTCCAGCGACGACGGTGAGGCGGGAAAACGGTCTGGAAGACGAAGACGAGGCGAGGCGCGGTTGCGGCGGAGCTTGGGGTGCCCTAAATCGCATGCGCCCTTCTCCTCCTGCTGCGGTGGCTCCAGCTCCAATTCCGGCGAGGCAGAGCTCGAGCGGCGTCGGCTAGAGGTGGGTGAGGTTTAGTGGGAGGTAGGGAGTGAGTGGGTGTGGAGAAATGGTGCTGGGGAGGCCGGCTTATATAGGCCCAACGGTGAGACCGAGCGGTGTGGGCAGGCGACTCCGGCGAGGGCGGCACAGGGGGCTAGCAGCGTGGCTCGAGGTAGGGGACGGTGGCCTATCTCCTGGCGGTGCGCGGAGGCTTAAAGGCACGGCAAGGCGAGCTCTGTGCTGGTTGGGAGCGTCACGCACTCTGGGCGGCAGAATCGGCGGGTTTGATGGCGAGCGGTGACTGGGGTGCATTGGGTGGCCAGCGGGGGTGTCTGGGGTGTTCCCTAGGTCATGGCGGAGAGGTAGGCGCGGGCTGCGACCGAGGGGCGGGCTGTGAACGTGGGGACAGGGCATGCTCTGCGGGCGGCGTCGGCATGGTCGATCAGCTCCGGGCGCGGCGGTTCCTGGCCGTTCTGCTCTCTGTCTCTGGGCTGGGGCTGGTTGGACGGTGGCGGTGGACCACTGGCGACGTGCTGGACAAGGTGAGAGAGGCTAGCAGTTGTTGTGGCGCGATGTCGCTGGTGAGGGTGCTCAAGGTGCTCGGCCTTAATGGCCATGACCATTTGGTCGTGTGCACAGGGTTTGGCCGGGCTAGCAAAGGGTAGGGTTTGCACTGGGGGAACAAGGAGATAGGGTTAGGCCCAAATGGTGACCAAAATCACTGCTCAAAATAGTGTTTTGAATTTGGCCAGATTTGTGCCTGCAACCTGTTTGATGAAATGGCCGCAAGAAGTAAACTTTTGAATTTTGGTTTCAAAATTTTTGGGTGATCTACACTAGTGCTAGGTAGTCTCTGGGTGCAAGGTTTTTGAAAGGGGAGCTCATTTTGATGGTTTTTCAAATAGGGGTGATCTATGCGTATGCATTGAATTCACTTTTCACATGCCATTTAAAATAATCAAAAGAATGTTTTTATCAGATCAAAAGGTGGGCCTTGGTACCTCATTATGTGTACTAGCAAGGGGTGCAACGATCATGAATTGTTTCTGTTAATAAATGAGTGCTAGGAACACTCAAAGTAGTGTAGTGGATTAAAATGGCCAAAATGACCATTCCTCCCTTTCACTTGTTTTTGATTTGATTTTCTTTAGTAAAAGTTTGTGAATGATGTAGATGATGTTGAAATCACCTAAGAAACATTTTACAACCAAAGAATCACAAAATCATGGCCATTCAAATCAATTCCTGATTTAAATGCACATACGCATGAATGTTTTTATTTTTAATTTGGAAAAGTTTTTGTTAACCCTAAATTTGATGATCTGGTTCTTGATAAGCTTGGATTGAAGTTTTGGGATGTTACACTTTCTTCCACCAACACTTCCTTTGAGAAACTCTTTCTAGAAAACAATGAACTTGACAATAGCAAGTTTGCCATTTTGTTGCGGAATACGTATTCATAGTTGCCCAAGAATACTCTTCAAAGATTTTTTTATTCTCCACGACTTTGAATTATTGAAATCTCTAGAAACTCGAACATGCCATATCTCATATGGTGTTGTTTCCACAAACCTGGATGATTTCCTTTTTCAGTGTTTTGCTAAAGTTGGCTTATAACTCCGTAAGAGATAACTTAGACCATATGTATCTTACACAATATAATTATGATGTTTAGATATATCAATATGCTTTGAAATATGCAATCGTCACAATTTGTGGAACATATTTCACAATTCTTCCTATTATGCTTTGGTTTAACTCAAAATACAAGTCACTTTGATCAAATCTCATAGACTTGTGTTTTGTGTTAATTTATATCCAGCTTTGTTTGGAAAGTCTTTGAACACTCCAATTAATTTTATATTCATGATTCATTTAGTAAATACTTATATTCACTTAAATCCACAATCATGTTTTCAAAATAATGATATCTACTATCTCGATTAATTACGATACATCACTATGTATGAATTCCAACAACTTAGCAAAAATTCTGTTTTACCAAAGTGTGAGGTTTAAGTCATCTTTGGCCAAAGAGGCATGGTTTTGCATGTGTCAAAAGATCACATATCTAAAGACATTTTTTTCATAAATTATGAGACTATGCACACGCACCAATGTGACTTCAAACAATAGTGTCATTCATTATTAAGTTTGGATGCCTTTTAGCATTCAATGTTTTATAAATGTCCAAGCCATTATTATCAAGATTACAATAAGAATAACACATTCATAACCGAAAATGTGACCATAATAGAAATTATCATAATAATAAAAAACGATTTATCACTAACTCATGACGAATAACTGTCTTGCCGGATGCAAGACACACTAATAAGTTCACACACTCAAATCAATTACAAAATTTATTCAAATTCTAAACTAATCTAGACGATAAATGTATAAGGATAAGTGTCATCAACCATCAACATCTTGCTTGCCATCAATATGCCATGTCTCCGCATCTCCTCCACGTAATGCTCAGGTAGATCGTCCTATTTCCACGAAACAAAACAGAACAAGTATTAATATACTTGGTAAAACTACAATAAGTGTTTTGTGAGAAACACATTTATAAACTGTATACCATATATACCTATCCCGTCGATGATCTCTCCTACAATAGGTTCTACCTTGATAGTCCTCAACTGTGCCATGAACTGATGAAAGGTGAGTGCATCATTTATCATCACAGCCTCTGACGACCTCTTTGTAGCTAGGAGGGAGGACGCGCAACACCATCTATCGCAAATTGTTCCATCATCCAGTAGTCCAAATCATACATGAGTCGTGCATGATACCTATGCATGATCTCCAAGTGATTGTCCAGGCACGTTTTTTCTTCCATCTTTTGTGAAAAAAACTTATCCAACAACTCAAACTTCAAAAGCCTGATTTGTTCTATGAACATTGCCTTCAACCCATCAATCGTATCATATGGCACAGTCTATGGAAACTGACTCGTAGCTTAGGTGCCATTGCCCATCGCGTGGTGCAAGAGACGAGAATGAACCGGTCACAGTACCTCATCATCCTCTGCCTCAGTTGCATTATGATCAGCAGCATCTTGATACATTCCAAATGTATGTATAATTTTTGATGTTCCATGCTTGGTTTTATCTACTTTCTTGTGTTTTGTCCACACTTTGGAGTACTTTTCATATGATTTCTTGGACTAACCTATTAACAAGAGCCACAATGCGTGTTGCCTGTTTTCTGCTGTTTTTGGTTCCAGGAAAGTCAGAAAATCAATATTCTCATAATTGGAACAGACAAAATCCAAAGTTGATATTTTCCCGGAGGACTCCGGGAGCCAGAAGACGAGACGGAGGAGGGCCAAGGCCTGGCCACACCATATGGTGGTGCGGGTCCCCCCAGGCCGCGCTAGGGCATGGTGTGGGCCCCCTGGCCGCCCACCGACCTTGCCCTCTGGCCTATAAGAAGCCTCCCGAGACATAAACCCTAAATCGTCAATCAGAAATCCACGAAAAGTTCCGCAGCACCACAGCCACCGAAGGGGAGATTCAGGGGACAGAAAGTCTCTGTTCCGGCACCCTGCCTGGACGGGGAAGTGCCCCCGGAGCCATCTCCATCGATCTCCACCACCATCTCCATCACCATTTCTGATTCCCATGATGAGGAGGGAGTAGTTCTCTCTCGAGGCTAAGGGTTCTACCGGTTGCTATGTGTTCATCTCTCTTTCTATGCATGATCTTATTGAGATCCTGAGCTTGTAATCGATAGATCTACCCTGCTACTCAAGTGCTTTAATAGATCTCTACTCTCCTCATGTGTGTGAAAGTGACAGCGTGCACACCATGGTGGCACTTAGGCTAGAGATTACAAATACTTGTTATGAGTTATATTTGGAGTTGGGTGTCTTTTATGAAATTGTGGTGTTTGTTGGAACCATCTAGTGCTCAAGGTGACAGTGTGGGGTTTCTAGATGGGAAAGGCTTACTTTGAGGTGTGCTGTTATAGCCCTACCATCGATTAGAGTGTCCAACCGAAGAGTAGTTAAGAGTAGTATCATGAAGAGAATATATTTATATGAGTGTTCACTAGTGAAAGTATGATCCCTAGGCCTTGTTTCTTAGCATTGATACACCGTTTGCAATTAGATCTGTTACATGTTTGCTTGCTTCCATCTTTATTTCAGTTTGCCTTTAGTCTTTTCCACACCATCAAGTTATTTTCTATCACTTGTATTTCAAGTTATTTTCTATCAAGCTACCACTTATAATTATCCATACCACTTGTATTTCACTATCTCTTTGCCGAACTAGTGCACCTATACACCTGACAAGTGTATTGGGTGTGTTGGGGACACAAGAGACTTCTTGTATCTTGATTGCAGGGTTGCTTGAGAGGGAATACCTTTGACCACTTCCTCCCTGAGTTCGATAAACCTTGGGTGATCCACTTAAGGTAAAACTTGCTGCTGTTCTACAAACCTCTGCACTTGGAGGCCCAATAACTGTCTACAAGAATAGAAGTGCGTAGACATCACATCTCCTAGTGGTTCTTGTATTGTGTAGACTATTTCATTAATGGTGAGGATGTCCCTCTAGCATTCATACCAGTCTATGAAGTTGGACCCATCTATCTTAAGCTCCTCATCTTGCAAAAAAAGTCACAGGATCAAAATACATAGGCTTGCAAAGATATTAATACTAAGTTCATAATACGAGTTCAAGTTTTATAATCGAGTTGTTACATGAGATCCCACTAAAACTATCACCCCTAAGATATTTTAGTGATTACACGATCCAAATTAACTACATCACCCCCGAGCATCACGGCCGGTGATATAGCTGCAAAGGTAGACAATGCAGTGTCAATCACATCATTCATGTGACTCATGCTCGATCTTTCAATATTCTCGTGGTCTGAAGCCATGTATGTACACGCTAGGCTCACCAATTCAACTTAAGTGTAGTTGTTGTGCAACATGGCTTACACCCACCGTATGTGAACATCGATATGTCAACACCCAATCATCACGCGTGCTTCATAATGATCGCCTTTCATAGTGGTGCACATTGAGGGAGAACACTACAATTGGTATAAATTAGGGATCATCGTATTAGTTGCTACCGTCCCATATCTAAGATGCATAATCACAAACATCACATGCAATAATATTTGTGATATGATATGGTCCTTTACAACGTGCCATGATATCCATCTTGGGCCTTGGCGTGATCTCCATCTTGCCCACCGGTCCAGCGCCAAATCCACGATGCCACTAGTTGTCTGTCCATCATGATGACTATCACTACTACTTATTAATGGAAAATAAACGAGTTTACCTTAATCATGATTACAGCCATATCATATCACACCCCCTGCAAAATAAAGTTAGACGCCTCTACTTTATATTTTGCATGTTTTACGTGGCTGCTAGGGCTTTCGTGATAGAACCATTTCATACCTACGAACTTCAGCCACAACATCGATCAAATAGTAGTCTCTATTACATGCCTTTCGGGACCCTCTGTTGCAAATGCCTTATCAAATACTATGAGAGAGACATACACCCGCTAGCCACTTATATGGTACAAGACATATGTCGATCGTGGAACCAGTCTCACGTAAGGTCGGTCTAGGCCACTTCATGTCACAGTGTCGCGATATAAACAAGTACACATGAGAGGGTAACAACTATAAGATTAATGCCCACACAATCAACATGTGTTTCACCTGTACTAGCATAACTACGCATAGATCGGCTTTGATACCACTGAAGGGGTTCATAGAAGAAAACAAAACAATTTCTAGCTAGCGCAACACCAATGCCAATATCTATCTATGAGTTACGGAAGTAATGGGAAAGCTTATGTGATATACCCTTGTACACCCAAAGCGTTTAACGTTTCACGAGAAATGTGGGAGATGTAGTCGTACTCGTAGCCGGCCTCAAGATCACGTTTCTCCTTGCACGACATCCAGGTGCCACAATTGGTAGCACCTCCGTGGTATCGCACACGTCTGGTCTCCTCCAACGTCTCTCGCCCTCCCTGATCGAGCTGGGATGTGCAGTTGTTCTAGGAACCATGCACACAAGATTCAATGATAGAGAGAGAGGAAAAATACCTAAGGAATTTCCCAATTTATTGTGTGTCTTTCCCTCTCCCTTACCCCTCTTTATAATGAACAAGGGAGGGGACAATGTGGGATTAAACAAGGAGGAAGGGCGAGCACCATGGGAAGGAGGGGCCCCACTCACCCCGGTGCTTCAGCCCATGGCTGGTCGGGCGGGATGCCCTAGGCGGGTGCCCCCCATGGGCCTTTCCCTCTGTGAATTGGCCTATTAGGGAAGTTATGCCCCAAAAATCATTTTAAATATTATTTTTTATTATTAGTTCCAATAAATAATATTAAAAACATATTTAACATTTCCTCATGATCAAAAACTCCTTTTCGATCATTCCAAACTTCTTCGGACTTTACCCGTGACCCTTTCGATTTCTCTTTTTCTTTCCACTAGTGATCCCGATGCTTCCATAAAATTCTCAAGGAATTGTAGAACCCTTAAATGTGTTACCCTACGGTTTGGGAACATCATATAAATGATCAATACACCTCTCATATTAATGATCATTAGCGGGACCGGGATGCCCATAATGACCCTTGTGCATTCCACGATTTCTTGTCATTTGATTGGACCATAAACATCAAGTTCAATTCCTTTTGTTTCTTCGATACATAAATTTTCTGATATTTAATCATCGGTATCAACCATACCTCGTTCAATATTGTTTCCGACAAGTCTACTTAACTCATTCACATGATATCATATCCTCATGAACTAGTCATTTGCTGCAGCTTCTTTGGTACAATGTCACCTGGTGGGCCCAATGTATCATCCCGTCATGCGGGAGAACAAATCCCAATATTGATGCATACGCCTCAACCTATCCCTCTATAATACCCAATATACACCTTTATGATCACCCTGTTACGGTGTGACGGTTGATGTAAATATAAGAAGACTTGGGTTATAGTGATTAAATATGATATCATGGTCAAAGGAGAAGGTTACTACATTTCTAATTATTGCAATTATGAACTATGTGACCTGATTGCGTTAGAATACTTATGTTGGGTAATGTCCATCACAACATTCACCAATGATATGAATTCGTTGTCAACTGGCATAAATCCTCCATGATCAGGAAACCTTGATCATTAGTTGCCCAATGAAATAGTTGCATAGAGGCTACTAGGGACCTTAGTTTGTTTACATACCACACCTGCATCAATGTTTCCGCTTGATACAGTTATAGCATGGTATAAAACTATTATGAATTAATTTAGATATGATAATAAACAACATTTATTATTTGTCTCTAGGGCATATCTTCTTCACTTTGTAGCTGGGAGGAAAAGAGCGCAACACCCCATCTATCGCAAAATTTGTCTATCATCCAGTAGTCCAAAGCATATGCAAGGCATCCATGAAGCCC
This sequence comes from Avena eriantha, assembly GCA_910589775.1. NCBI lineage: Eukaryota > Viridiplantae > Streptophyta > Magnoliopsida > Poales > Poaceae > Avena > Avena eriantha. The sequence goes on along the minus strand of OU342745.1, from coordinate 204,000,347 downwards.
ATGCATGATTGCTAAGTGACTCTCCAAGCAGGTATTATCTTGCATCTTGGTTAAAAGGAACTCGTCCAATAGCTCATACTTCATAAGCCTGAATTGCGGTGTGAAGAGCGCCTTCAATTCATCGACCATCTCATATGTGTCGGTGTTGAAGAAACACAGTCACAACTCAGTCTCCATCGAATAGAGCATGGCACATTGGACGACAATAAAGATGTCATGACGAGCATGATAATGATCATTCTCTTGCTCACTCGCAGAGTCATAGGACAATCTCCTATTGGTTCTTGTATCACGTAGATTCGGTCATTTATTTTGAGTGTATCCCTGAGAAGTCGGTACCAATTGAACAAGTTTGACCCAACTAGTTTAAGTTTCTCATCATTCATGAATGACCCAAACTGACTTGAACGTTGGGAATTGACATGATCTATAAGGATATTTGCAAAGATATTTAGACTAAGTTCATAATATAAGTTCATATTATAATCATATTTAAATGACTCCCACTAAAACTATCATCCCTAAGAAGGTTTTAGTGATTACATGATCCTGATTCAGTACACCACCCCCGATCTTCACGAACAATGATATAGTTGCAAAGGTGGACAATGTAGTGTCGATCACATCATTCATGTGACTCATGCTCAATATTTTGATCTATCGTGTCTCGAGGCCATGTATGTACATGCTAGGCTCACCAATTTAACCTAAGTGTATTTATTGTGCAACATGGCTTACACCCACCGTGTGTGAACGCTGATATGTCTAACACCCGATCATCACAACGTGCTTCATAACGGAGAAATTTCTTAGTGGTGCACACTATGGCAGAACACTATTGTTGGTATTAATTAAGGGATCATCTTATAATGCTACCGTCGAGTATCTAATACTAGCAAACAATACTATGCATAAAGGATTAACATCACATGCAGTTATAGTGATATCATATGGTCCTTATTCCTATGGATTTATGTCCATCAAGCGCTCTGGCATGATCTCCATCTTTCCCAACAGCATTATGCCAAGCCTACGACGCCACCAGTTGGTCGTCTATCCTTATGACTACTACTACAACTTAGTAACAGAAAGTCATACTTACTTTACAACCATTACCATATCACATCACATGCCCCCTGCAAAATAAAGTTAGATGCCTCTACTTTATCTTTTACATGTTTTACGTGGATGTTAGGGCTTTCCCAACAGAACCGTTTCTACCTACAAACTTCCAACCACAATAGGGATCAAATAGTTGTGTCTATGACACCCCTTTCGGGGCCCTCTGTTGCAAATTCCATATCAACTACCATGAGAGAGAAAGACACCCGCTAACCACATTTATGGTACAAGACATATGTCAAGTGTAAAACCAGGCTCGCTTAAGATTATGCGTAAAGTCAGTTCGGGATGCTTCATCAAGCAGTGTCACGATATAAACAAGTGCATGTGAGAGGGTAACAACTATAGGATCAATTCCCACATTCAACATAAGTTCTAACGGTGCAAGAAATACTATGGATAGATCGGCTTTGATACCACTAAAGGAGTAAACAACAGAAAACAATATTTTTCTTAACTAGCACAACACCGAATGTTAGGATCTATCTAGGAGTAATGTTGTAACGGAGAAGGTTTCGATGACATACCCTTGTAGACTGAAAGCGTTTAACGTTCATGAGGAACATGGATGATGTAGTCGAATGATACCTTCAATTCGGATTATAGATGTAGTATAGCTCCTTTTCCCTAGTAGACATAGGTTATCGAATCCACGGGAAGCGAATGCGTAGTGAAGTTACTTTAACAGTCCTTCGGGAGTTTTAGAATTCCTTTTGTGTTTTTACCAGACCAGTAGCTTGCGTCTTTCTGTTCTTGTTGATGATGGAGAGAGAGGGCCTAGGGCGTTTGGTTGCACCTGTAGATGTGCAAAAACATATGATGGAAATAAAAGATAGAAATAAAGTATGTGTGTACTTATTAGAGCAAGATCAATTATATGTGGGCAGTGCATCCATAATTGCTATTGCCTCCGCAACCACTTATAGCAATAACCTACTAGTCTCATCCATAGAAGAAAGATAACTAATGATATGCATAGTGATGTCACCATTAATCCCAAGCAAATCCCTCACATACATCTGAACTACCCTTTCTGTCATTGGGGTTTCCAACCTATAGATCAGTCATCACTCATACTCCCTATACCTGGCTCAACCCTCGGGGTCTTGCATACCCGACAAGTCTTTGGATTGAGGCAAGAGAGGATACAATAATCATCATGTCATACAAACTAATACACGATCCCATCTATGAAAGATCACATGCACAATTGCTACATGGCTAGGCCGAAGCCCTTAACCCAAGGAGAATTACTCACACATAGAGATCAGATAAACAATCACAAACATTGTAATTAAAATCATAAGATTGATAGCAATAGTCTTACAATGTCGCCAATCAGAGAAGAGATCTACTATTACAAGTGGTGGAGTATGGCTATGGAGATGGAAAAGGGTTTGGAGATCTGGGAGCAACTTTCTGGCAAGGTATGGCTTCTTCGAGGTCAAGGGTCTCTCGTTTCTCATCACCTGAGGCTTCTTTATATAGGGGTCTCTTCACAAAACTTGTTCTATTTGACCTAATGGTGGTGACGCCAACTATACAACCGAAGCAATATGGTCGGAATTTTTGCTCCGGCCATATAGTTGGCCGTTACGACGTCTGCCTCCATTATTCGGCTCCTGGTTTTTTTTGGTTGTTGGAAATCTCATATCTTCAACTTTAATGTAGTGATTCCCTCCTTTAAACGACATTATCTGCATAGGAAAAATACAAGAACATAGGATTGCATACCCCTCTGAATATTAGCATTAGTGGTAGGGTTTAGAGAGATACTTCATCAAAAATATGATTAATATCCAGTTTAAATGCGGACGAATATGGCTATATTTTGGAACCATCAACCTCCCCAAGCTTAAACTTGATCGTCGTGAGCAAGAAAACCAAAATCAAAAAGGAACTGAACATTTAAACTGAAATAACGAGATGGTGATTTTACTCATGATTAATAGTTTCATGTTTCCTCCACTTCATAAATTTGAAAAACTCCAGCATAGAGTAATGGCAAGCATATCATACGGGTTTCATGCATCCTTATAGTGCAGCAAAATTATTGTAAGCATGGATGATCCAAATGAGTAAATTTTATTCCATGTCAAGTAATCAACTCATAGGCTTGCCTTTGAACAGTAAAGTATAATCATGTAAATTAAGAGTGTGAGAGTTGTCATGAAAAGCATATATACTAGAGTATCTCAATTCTCCCACATCAATGAATCAAGACTTTGCAAGCACTACTTTTCTATTCATTGTCCTTCAAGAATTTCAGTTTTTAAGTAACTCAGAGCATGCCAAAAAATACTAATTTATCGGGCTATGATGGACACTCGTGGCAGCACTAAGGTTTTTGTTCATAATAGCCAGAGGAGTGATTCCATCATGATTACAGCTACCCAGGAGTGGCAAGAATCTTACCTACTATAACGTTGCTGCTATAAGTGTTTAATCAACTCATAGCCGAAATCTAGGAGTTTCCTCCATGAAGTTCGTTCGTAGGCCAGCGGAGTTGTTGGCATCCCATGAAGTTTGACACGCATAAAGCTATATCATTCTGATGATTAACAAGTCAAACTTTTGCATGCTCACAAAAACTACTAAACATTAATTCAATCTAACAAATCCTTTCAAACAGAGTTATCAAGTCAATCAACATTTTCAGTGGTGTCGACTGTCTCTAGAAATAAGCCTTCAAAAATAAGCACTACAACACCCAAGCCTTCAATTGTGAGACTTTTTCTTATTACAATTGTTTAGCAATTTTTCGGCAAGACCTGGTTAATTACGAGAGCTGGAACAAAATGAGCCCAATTAAATACCCATGCAAACGACAATCTTACTATGATACAAAGACTCACTCCACCAATATAATATCTCAACATTTAATACTAACTAGCATGGGTTTCTCAAACTTCAAAAGTGGGGAGTCATAAGGCATACCTCTTATGTTTTGTTCCACTTCTCTCTTCCTTTTTATTTGTTTCTTGGAAACTCGAAGTCGATCACTCTCTTGCAAATATACGAAGACCTCGAGGCGAAAAGAAAACAAAGAGGGAAAATAAGGAAAAATGGAGAAATCATTTTGTGATTTTCTAAGAGAGGGAATTTAAAGAATAGAAAATTGGCGGCAAAGCTCCGCTAGAAAATCTCGAAAGCAAATAGAAAGAACAAAAGATAAAGTGTTAGGGAAACCAACACGAGTGCTTGATACATTGCAAATGTATCTATAATTTTTGATGTTCCATGCTTTGTCTTATCCACTTTCTTGTGTTTTGTTCCAACTTTGGAGTACTTTTCATATGATTTCTTGGACTAACCTATTAACAGGAGCCACAGTGTCAGCTGCCTGTTTTCTGCTGTTTTTGGTTCCAAGAAAGTCAGAAAATGAATATTCTCGGAATTGGACGGGACAAAAGCCAAAGTTCCTATATTTCCGGATGTCATCAAGTGCCAGAATATGAGACGGAGAGGGGCCAGAGGGCGGCCACACCACCTGCTCGTGCGGCCAGGCCTGGCCCGCACCAGGGGGTGGTGTGGCCAGCCCAGGCACCCCCTCGGCCTCCCCTTTCGACTATAAGATGCCCTCGGGACGTAAACCCTAAGTACCCGATCAAAAATCCACGAAAGAGGTTGTAGCCGCCGTCATCTCCATCCCTAGATCAGGAGGGATCTGAAGCTCTTCCCGGCACCCTGCCGGAGAGGGGAATTCACCCTGGAGGCCTTCTTCATCACCATGCAAGCCTCCGGTGTGATGCGTGAGTAGTTCATCCTTGGACTACGGATCCATGTACTAGCTAGATGGCTGGTTCTCCTCCTTTGTGCTTTCATGTTCAGATCTTGTGAGCTCTGTTCATGATCAAGATCATCTATTTGTAATTCTGCATGTTGTGTTTGCGGGGATCCGATGGATATTGAGATGCTATTTCATATTGATTATTGATTCTATCATGTATTTGTTATTTGTGATCTTGCATGCTTTCCGTTGTTAGTAGCTATCTTGGCCAAGTAGATGCTAGCAACTCCAAGAGTTAGTATTTATGCTCGATAGTGGGTTCATGCCTCTGGTAATCTGCGGAAGTGACAGAAATCTCTAAGGTACTAGATGTGTTGTTGCTACTAGGGAGAAAACAACAATCCTTTGTTGTTTACTTTACACGTAGTTCGTAAAGCAATAATATGTTGCTTGCAACTTAATACTGGAGGGGGTTCGGATGATAACCTGAAGGTGGATTATTAGTCATAGATGCAGTTGGATGGCGGTCTATGTATAATGTTGTAATGCCCAGTCGAATCTCAAAGGAGTCAAGATGATTAGTATATGCATGTATTGCTTTCTCGGTGTTTGTCAATTACCCCGCTGTAATTTGTTCACCCAGCATGTTATCTATCTTAAGGAGAGCCACCTCTAGTGAACTATGGATCCCGGTCCTTTTCTTTTACATACAACCTATAAACTGTTTACTGCTTTTTGTTTACTTTCTGCAAACTATTACTTCTTTCCATTTGATACGTTTAATCCTTTGTTTTCCGCAAAACACGGTGAGATTGACAACCTCAGCGCAAGTTGGGGACAAAGTTTTGTGGTTGTGTTGTGTAGGTCTCCACGTTGCTACTAGCACCGGTAGTGCGCCCTGCCAAAGCTCGGCTAGTGAGACCTTTGGGGTGTTTCCTTGGTCCTACTGGTTCGATTAAACCTTGGTTTCATAACTGAGGGAAACTTGCTGCTGTGCTCAGCATACCTTCCTCTTGGGGTTCCCAACGAGCTCTACATCAACACCGCACCAGCATTTTTCTGGGCGTCGTGCATTGAGCCATCAAGTGATTTTCTGGCGCCGTTGCCGGGGAGTCAAGGACATCTTCACAAGGGGAGTCCCTCATAACCAATCTCTTTACTTTTTTTTTCTTAGTTTTTTTTTGCTTTGTTTGCTTGTTTTGTTATCAAAAACACAAAAAAACTAGTTTTACTTGTTTGCTTTCTTATTCAAAAACACAAAAAATTTAAGTCTCCTTTAGTTGTCACCTCTTCCTTAGCTCACCATGTTGATCCCTACATTCACCCTGAAAGACCTTCCAATTGGTAGTGGTTCTATAATTGGGAAAGATAACATTGAAGAATTATTTAATCATGTTAGTAAGCATGAAGATACTGAGGATAGATCCCTTGTAGAACTTGCTCCAAACTATGAGATTGCTGCAGCTTCTTTAATTCACATGTTAGAAGCTAGGTTTGTTAACCTCAACCCCTTAATGCAAGTAATGTTTCTTAAGCTTAAAGAAATTGAGGATCCCGGAAAGAGGGATTTCATTTTAGAAACTTTGTTTAAGGAGTTCTATGATGTTGCCAAGGAAGCTAGGAAAGTCTTTGAACGTTTCAATATACTAGGCTCATGTGTAGATGTTGTTGTTACACGATAAAAGATGAACAAAACCGAACCTAATGGGGAGGAACATAAGATACCAACACCCTTTAAACTAATAGCAATACATGATGCCATAGAAAAGAATCTTGATTGGATTGTTCCTGCAAACCCTTTTGATGAGAATAGTGAACCTAAGAGCATTGAGAGAGGATCCTCTAGAAATTATTTGAATGATATACCTTGCCTTGTTGAAGATATTTCTGGTATTAATCTTAATGCTTCTTCATTTGAGAACACTTGATTCTTTTTCTTGCTTCTTATGCCTAACTTAAAGGCGTTAAAGAAAAGTACTTATTGGGAGATAACCCAAAAGTTTTAGATGAGTCTTGGAAGTTATTACTTATGTAATAACCTCTCATTATCCTTTTTATTTTCTTTTTGTGCCAAGAGTAACCTCTAATGAGAGAGAAGTAATGATTGGGAAAGTTGCTGTCCCGAAACAGATTTTTGTGCTTCATCGTAAAAATTCGTGAGAGAGATCTGTATGTACGATTGAGCTGTAATTTTTTGTGCTTCTGCCCCAGGTTGTTATCTAACTTTTGTTCCTTCAACAATTTTTGATTTTAGCAACAGAAGGTCTTCGAAAAAATTCGTCTTTACCTGCTGGTCTGTTTTGACAGATTTCTGCCATTTTTTGCATTTGCTTCTTGTGGGTTCCTTTTTGAGTTTTTTGGGGAATTGAGATTTTTGAGGGAAGTGATACAGTAGCTAGTGTTCTAATGGAAGTTTATTTGGTGTTAGAACTGAACCTTAAGACTTATTTATCTTAAGTGCACTAATGTTGCTAATAAAGATTGTGTGAAGTTTTGTATGAAGGAAAAATTTCAGGTGTTTGGAAGGAATGAGTAATGAGATGAAGGATGGACTAAATCTCAAGATTGGGGATGCCACGCGCGTCACCCCAAGAAATATCCAAGAAGTACAAGCATCAAAGCTTGGGGATGCCCAAGGCATCCCCTTTTTCATTAATAAAAATTCCAGGTTTCTTCCAAACGCTTCATTTTTATTGTTTAATGCACAGTTGTGTTGTTCTTGGACCGTCTTCTTTTTGTTTTTGTTTTGGTTTTTAGTTTTCTTGGTTTTCTTAGTTTTCTGAATAAATTGGTTGGATCCCCTCTTTCATACATTGGTTTGAAAATAGTTTGGTTTGGTTTGGAAAAGAGTAGGAAAGTTCATGCTTATGTGGTAAAAAGAGCTCGTTTTTTACTGTGGCCTATGCTTTGTCATGCCATGCTTGATATTGTTTTGGCTTTATGCTTAGTATTCTTTGTTGTAGCATGACTTGTTATAAACAATTGAGATTGCTTAATGTGCCTTGGATGAATCATGCGTTGTTTTAGCATATTAAAGCATAGTATAGTGGTATTCTCCTTTGATGCTTTATTTGTGTGACTTGGCGCATGCTCACACCATGTTATGACTATCCAAAGTCACCATAGCCTTTATTATCCTTTAGTTTTCAACTTTTAGTATCACTTTATGATTTGATCAATGATGTTTTGTCGCTCTGCATGATTATGGCCATTATTGCTCTCTTAGTTGGTCGCTCCTAGTCTTTTGCTAGCCTCCACAACAAAGTATGAGTTACACTCATGCATCCAACTCCTTAAACCAAGTTATTACAAAGAGTCCACCATACCTACCTACTAGCTTATGCTATTCCAAGTATATTCTTGTTTTTGTCTACCTTCCAAATTAAACTTGTTATGAGAAAACTAGTGATTAAAGCTCTCACGAACTTGATGGCACACTTTAATTTTCTTACCCTTAATAAACTTGAACCACTGAGTCCTTCTTTGTTGCGTATATGATTGCGTTTTATAAGTTGAAATTAGCAGAACCATGTACCATGGGGAACGCTTTCAACATTGCACTTGTACTTTGTACGCCGTTGATATCATGTTCTTTTGCTTACAGATCTCGGCGATGTGAAATAAAAGTGGAACTTGTAAGATCATGGAGTTTGTATGTCTGTTAGATAAATACATGGGCCGCTAGCCTAAGCCATGCCTAATCATGGTGGAAACTTGCAGCATCACCATAATGAGCACTCTATGAAGCATCCTCAATAAAAACCTATGAAAATAGCAAATAAAAAGATCGCTGAGATGCTCATTGTCTGCTTGCCTGGTCATTTTGATTATGGGAAAGCTCTCGTATCATGTGCAAGGGGTACCCCGTTGGTGGTTCTTAATGATACACATATACTTACAATTACAAGAGCTTACTCATGACTAAAGTTGAGTAGCATGAGGATCGGTCTTCGTAAGTAAGGGGCATGAGGTTTCGGTTTATAACTTGTCAAGCATATCCTCTTAGTTGTGTCACTTTAACCTTAATCACCTTAAAGGTGCTTATGATAGGGGCAATGAGAGCTGAAAGTTATAAGTACCATAATTTTTGGGACCTCTTTATGAGACTTGCATCCCTACTTCCTTTTATAAAGGCCTTTCTTCCACCATTACATTGAGTCTCCACCTTCTATCTTTATGCACTTACTTTGAGAGCATAGTGGCCATTCTTAGTTCTATGTGCATTGTCCCAAGACTAGTTGATTGATGCATACTTTGATATTGCTTGTTTTAAACTATTGTATCTAGTCACTCTTATGAACTTTGAAGGTGTCCTATGCATTTATATTTGCTACTCTATTGAGGGACAAGCTGAATACTATTATGCTATGTTTTCTTTATGTGAAACAAACAAACGTCTTGCACAGCATTGTTATTCATGAATCTTTTGTTTGTGCCTTTTCATGTTGCATCATAGTTTCTTTGCTTATTGCTAGAACTTTGTCTTTCATGTTATGATTGAAGTACTATGATCCCAGCTTTGAATGTTTTGCAAATACTTTGATCAAGTCTTTGATGGTGCATGTCACCTCAAAAATTATTCTTTCTTTTTATCACTTACCTACTCGAGGACGAGCAGGAGTTAAGCTTGGGGATGTTGATACATTGCAAATGTATCTATAATTTTTGATGTTACATGCTTTGCTTTATCCACTTTCTTGTGTTTTGTTCCAACTTTGGAGTACTTTTCATATGATTTCTTGGACTAACCTATTAACAAGAGCCACATTGCCAGCTGCCTGTTTTCTGCTGTTTTTGGTTCCAGGAAAGTCAGAAAATGAATATTCTCGGAATTGGACAGGACAAAAGCCAAAGTGCCTATTTTTCCGGATGTCATCAAGTGCCAGAATACAAGACGGAGAGGGGCCAGAGGGCGGCCACACCACCTGGCCACGCGGCCAGTCTTGGCCCGCGCCAGGGGGTGGTGTGGCCAGCCCAAGCACCCCCTGGCCTCCCCTTCCGACTATAAGATGCCCTCGGGACGTAAACCCTAAGTACCCGATCAAAAATCCACGAAAGAGTCTGTAGCCGCCGTCATCTCCATCCCTAGATCGGGAGGGATCTGAAGCTCTTCGCGGCACCCTACCGGAGAGGGGAATTCACCCTCGAGGCCTTCTTCATCACCATGCAAGCCTCCGGTGTGATGCGTGTGTAGTTCATCCTTGGACTACGGATCCATGTAGTAGCTAGATGGCTGGTTCTCCTCCTTTGTGCTTTCATGTTTAGATCTTGTGAGCTCCGTTCATGATCAAGATCATCTATTTGTAATTCTGCATGCTGTGTTTGTAGGGATCCGATGGATATTGAGATGCCATTTCAGATTGATTATTGATTCTATCATGTCTTTGTTATTTGTGATCTTGCATGCTTTCCATTGTTAGTAGCTATCTTGGCCAAGTAGATGCTAGCAACTCCAAGAGTTCGTATTTATGCTCGATAGTGGGTTCATGCCTCTGGTAATCTGGGGAAGTGACAGAAATCTCTAAGGTACTAAATGTGTTGTTGCTACTAGGGAGACAACAACAATCCTTTGTTCATAGAACAATCGTATTGTTTACTTTACACGCAGTTCGTAAAGCAATAATCTGTTGCTTGCAACTTAATACTGGAGGGGGTTCGGATAATAACCTGGAGGTGGATTATTAGTCATAGATGCAGTTGGATGGCGGTCTATGTATAATGTTGTAATGCCCAATCGAATCTCAAAGGAGTCAAGATGATTAGTATATGCATGTATTGCTTTCTCGGTGTTTGTCAATTGCCCCGCTGTAATTTGTTCACCCAGCATGTTATCTATCTTAAGGAGAGCCACCTCTAGTGAACTATGGATCCCGGTCCTTTTCTTTTACATACAATATATAAACTGTTTACTGCTTTGTGTTTCCTTTCTGCAAACTATTACTTCTTTCCATTCGATATGTTTAATCCTTTGTTTTCCGCAAAACACGGTGAGATTGACAACCTCATCGCAAGTTGGGGACAAATTTCTGTGGTTCTGTTGTGCAGGTCTCCACGTTGCTACTAGCACTAGTAGTGCGCCCTGCCAAAGCTCAGCTAGTGACACCTTTGGGGTGTTTCATTGCTCCTACTGGTTCGATTAAACCTTGGTTTCATAACTGAGGGAAACTTGCTGTTGTGCTCATCATACCTTCCTCTTGGGGTTCCCAAAGAGCTCTACATCAACACCACACCAGCACTTTTCTGGGCGCCGTGCATTGAGCCATCAGTGCTTATAAACTCAAATAAAACGTAACCTCAAAATAAATAAAAGAAAATGAATGCCAAATAAAGATACATGAGGAAACTTCCCCAAGCTTAGGCTTTTGTAAGCCCTTCAAATCATTGTGGTGGCGGGAAAAAGTCATTACTCCAGTTTGCGAATTGAGTGGAGAGGTTACTTGTTGATTCTCAGAGGTTCAAAGAGAGGTTGTGCATCCTCTCCATAGCCCCTCCAAGTCCTTGGAAATCTTGGTATGTGGCGAACCGGGTTTGTGGCTGCTCCTCTTGATGAGGAACTTCTTGCTCCTCTTGCTCCTCATCCTCTTCAGGAATATCCTCCTTGGGTTGGTGCTGCTCAACCTGCGCAGCATATAGAAAACATCCTTCCTTGATAGAGAAAAGACCATTAGGCAAAGGAGTGACGTAGATACGCCCAGATCCAGAAATATGTAGGTAATAAACACCACCTCGCCTAGTGATCATTCCACAGACCCTCAAGGTGGAGAAACCAACACACGTCTCACCTAGTACGGGTTGCAACTCACCTAGATCGATGTCTAGGGCAGTGGCAAGCATGGTGATGACACCTCCTCCTGTGATTGGCCCTTGGCTTCGGGAGGCTTGCTGCTCCAAGTAGCACACAAGGATGGTGCCCAAGTTGAGTGATAGGTTGCAGTTGATGTAAGCAGACTTTCCAAGGACTAGGATGTCCTCCTCGTTGAGTCTCGTGAACTCATTACGTGCCTACAAGGTGTTAGCAATAACATAGAACAAATAGCGAATTGTGGGATGTTGAATATTCTTCCCCTTGTTCACTCTACTAGTGAAACTCATTCCATTATAGTATTGATCGAGGGAAGGAATTAAGCCAGTAAAGGATGCGTGTAAACCATGAACATCTTTGTTTGGCAAATTAAAGCATGCACACCATTCATCTAATGTTGAAGTGTAGTTGTTGTTCATCAGACAAAAAAAACAGTATCCTCTCCTTGCCATAGCTTAACGGTGCTTTGCAATGAACTTAGGAATTCAATGGTTAAGCGGCGATAAGTAGGTACATCATTGTACACAAAGTTTTGTAGGCCAGCTCTATTGCAAAGTAAATTGAAGTCCTCAAAAATACCGACTTGGTTCAATATAATGGGGCAAGCCCACTTGGTGGCCTTCACTTCATGGTTCTTGATCTTGTTGAAGCGTTCGCGCTGGGCCTCAACCATGAACCGTATCCCCATGTGTTCCTGGGTGATCACCCGAGAAGCGCTAGCGGTGGCACGAGCATGAGTTTGGCTCCTTGTGTTCATCTTCTAAAACATTGAAGAAAGTCAAAAATAAAACTTTTTGATCCAACTACAGTAAGTATAATATCTTCCTCATCTAAGCACACTAAAGAATCTCCTCAAGATAATAATATAGGCAAGAAAATCATGGCAATTGGTTCATAGTAGGTCTCACCCTAGATTAGTAATGACAATAGATCGAAGATGAATTTGCAAAAAGTAATTGGAGGATCGGAGGATAAACACACCATAGATCACTTGTGTGCGAGAAAATCGAACGAAATTGAGTAGAGATAAAGATCCCTTGAGGTTTTGAGAGAGTTTGGAGGTAGAAGAAAGAAAAATGATTGAAGTTTTGGAGTTGGGAGTACCTTCCCGTGCAATTTTATGGTCGGACGCAATTATACGGGCGAAACATGTGTTCCGACCGTCTAGTTGGCATTCTTTCAAAATATTAGGTCTTCCTCCTGGCGGCGCAGCTATACGGATGCAACTATACGGGCGGAAAAAAATGTTCCGGCCGTATAGTTGGTCTTATCTGTCCCTGCGATAGAAAATTTGCGAAGGCATCGATATCTATACGACCAGAACTATGCGACCGGAATTTTTATTCCCGCCGTATAGTTGGTCATTATACTCCCAGTATATATAACAAGAAATTGTACGGAGGCATTGATATCAATACGACCGGAACTATACGGCCGAAATTTTTATTCCCGCCATATAGTTGGTCGTTCAGCTGTCTGTACACATGAAAATAAATTATACAGAGGCATTAATATCTATACGGCCGGAACTATACAGACGGAATTTTTATTCCCGACGTATAGTTGGTTGTTAAACTCTCAGTACATATTGTAGAAAAAATTCGATGGTAAAGATAACTATATGACTGGAGATATACAGCCGGAATTTTTATTCCCATTGTATAGTTGGTCGTTAAATCGTCTATGCGCATAAAAAAATGGTTTCCTCATAAACTATTTATTTTCCTGTAACTTAGCGATATACCTTGGTTTTGACAGAAAATTGACAGTAAATATTGTCGACCAACAATAGCATGAATAATGCAGAATTTAAAGTACTACCGGATTTCTTCTCCTCAAATGGAGTTTTCTAGCACTCTTTATTGAACATGAACTTAAATTAAAACTAAAAACGTAACTCAAACCTTAATTTAACATGGGTTGCCTCCCATGGCGCATTCTTTTATGGTCAATAGCTTGACCATACTCACTTGGGCCAAATGAGTGCCACACCCACTCCAAAGTAATTGGCCTTCAAAGTGATGGTCTCCTTCTCGTCATGTTTGGCTTTCTTCTTCCTAGGGACATGAATAACAAAAGGATCCCGCGAAGGTGATTACAAATTCACGTTCCCTTCATGAATGTTAATTAAAGCCTTTATAGTTCTTAAAAAAGGACGGCCTAGTATTATAGGAGCAACATTATCTTCAAGCATGTCAACAATAACAAAATCAATGAGAGCAGGACAACCTTTGATGTAAACTAAAGTGTTCTTCTTAATCCCTATAGCTTGTTTGTAGGTAGAATCTGCTAGATGCAATTTTAATTCAGTAATTTCAAAGGAGCCAAGATTTAACTTGTTAAAAAGACTCTGTGGAATTGTTGATACACTTGCACCTAGATCACAAAGTGCGGCTATCTCATTGGTTCCAATCTTTATCTTTATAGTAGGCTCAAATATGTCATCTAGTTTAACAGGTAACTTTTCAGTGATTTTCTTGTATTCCTCTTCAAGCTCGCATACCTTAATTGCTACTTGATCAACAAAGTGTTGATACATGGCTTCGTTGTTACCTTCACTTACCGGAATTTTGACGTTGATCGAGATCTTCGATGGTGTAGCTTGGTGAAGGGGCGTTACTATAATCAAGTTCTTCAGGCTTCTCCCTTTGGATCCTCATCATTTTGAGTTCTTCAACATGACTGGGTTCAGCTTTACCTGCAAATTTTGCTAGAATGAGGGTTTGACTCTTGGTTATCTTACCTAGCTGTCCCTCAACGATCCTTGTTCTTTCTTGAAGGGCCGGCAAATAATTTCTCAAACTAACAGCTTGGTTAGATAATTTACCAAGCATAGCATCATGGTTCTTCGTAATTTTGACTAGAATATTATTTTGTTCATTTTGTGAGTCTATGAAAGACTTAAGAATTTATTGGAGACTACCATTACTAGTTCCCATATTATTATTAGAGTTATTTGTAGGACTGGCATAATGTTTCTGAAAGTTTGGATTGTAACTCTTCTACCAAGCAGGATTGTAATCATTACGAGCTACAAAGTCTATTTCTTCTATATTTGTTTCGAGGGTGGATCTTACCTGAGTTTCCTTACCTTTTACGGCTAGTATGAGCTCATATAACTTAGCATTGAGATCTTCGTTCTCTTGTGGTGAGATAGAGTCCACCTTCGTAGTTTTTGATCTTTCAACATGCCATTGGGCATGGTTGTCTTGCATATTGTCTAGCAGCTACTTTGCTTCGGTAATATGTTTACCCTTAAATATTCCTCCAGTTGCAGTATCAAGCATAGACTTAGACACATGATTAAGAGCATTATAAAATAAATGGAAGATTAACCAATCTTCCATCCCATGACTAGAACAATTTATTAGGCATTCCTTCATCCTCTCCCATGCAAGCGCTAGTGGCTCACGCTCTTCCTATCTAAAACCAGTAATATTAGATCAGAGTTGCATAGTCTTTGCAGGTGGGAAAAAATTGGTCATAAATAAAGAAGTACATCCCACCCATGATTTAATAGTATTTTTAGGCAAAGATAGCGACCATTCTTTAGCTCTTCCTCTTAGAGAGAATGGAAATAAATGTAATTTGACCACATCTGGGTCAACATCTTTTATACGCATCAAATCACATATTTCAGTGAAAGTATTTAAGTGCATACCTGCGTCTTCAACAGTAGAGCTTCCAAATTGATTCTATTGAAACAAACTTAGTAATGGGGCTTAATTTCATAATCATCAGCAACAATTGTTGGCTGAGTAATAGGAGTATGCAAATAATCCTTATTGGGAGTAGAAAACTCCCCAAGCTTCTTTTCAGCCATACTTCCTATGTTTTTGGGTTTTCTTATATTAAAAATTATAACAGTAAAAACAAGAATTTAAAGACTAACTAATTTTTTTGGTTTATTAAATAAAGACTGAAAGAAAACGAACAAAATTAAAAACAAGAATTAAAACTAGCAAGGTTCCTAATAACCTCACCAGGGTAGCTATTTCTTCTTGGCAACGGCGCCAGAAAAAGGGTTGATACCTTCGATCTAGATTACGGATGTAGTATAGCTCTTTTTCCCTAGTAGACCAAGGTTATCGAATCCACGGGAAGCGAATGCGTAGTGAAGTTACTTTAACAGACCTTCGGGAGATTTAGAATTCCTTTTGTGTTTTTACCAGACCAGTAGCTTGCGTCTTTTTATTGTTGTTGCTGATAGAGAGAGAGGGCCTAGGGCGTTTGGTTTCACCTGTAGATGTGCAAAACATCTGATGGAAATAAAAGATAGAAATAAAGTATGTGTGTACTTGTTAGAGGAAGATAAATTATATGTTGGTAGTGCATCCATAATTGCTATTGCCTCCGCAACCAATTATAGCAATAACCTACTAGTCTCATCCATAGAAGAAAGATAACTAATGATATGCATTGTGATGTCACCGTTAATCCCAAGAAAATCCCTCACATACAACCGTAATATCCCTTCTATCACTGGAGTTCCCAACCTGCAGATCAGTCATCACTCATACTCCCTATACCTGGCTCAACCCTCGGGGTCTTGGGTACCTGACAAGTCCTTGGATTGAGGCAAGAGAAGATACAATAATCATAATGTCATACAAACTAATACACGATCCCATCTATGATAGATCACATGCACAATTGCTACATGGCTAGGACGAAGCCCTTAACCCAAGTAGAATTACTCACACATAGAGATGAGATCGACAATAACAAACATTGTAATGAAAATCATAAGATTGATAGTAATAGTCTTACAATGTCGCTAATCGGAGAAGAGATCTACTATTACAAGTGGTGGAGTATGGCTATGGAGATGGAGAAGGGTTTGGAGATCTGGGGGCGGCTTTCTGGAGAGGTATGGCTTCTTCGGGGTCGAGGGTCTCTTGTTTCTCGTCGCCCGAGGCTTCTTTATATAGGGGTCCCTTCACGAAAGTTGTTCTGTTTGACATAATGGTGGCATCACCAACTATACGACCAGAGCTATACGGTCGGAATTTTTGCTCCAGCCATATAGTTGGTCGTTACGGCGTCTGCCTCTGTTGTTCAGGTCCTAGTTTCTTCTGGTTGTTGGAAATCTCGTATCTTCGACTTTAATGTAGTGATTCCCTCCTTTAAACGAAATTATCTACGTAGGAAAAATACAAGAACAAAGGATTGCATACCCCTCTAAATATTAGCATTACTGGTAGGGTTTAGAGAGATATTTCATCAAAACTATGATTAAAATCTAGTTTAAATATGGACGTAGATGGCTATATTTTGGAGCCATCATCGAACAACGTAGACGACCTCAAAGTCACGTTGCTCATCGCGCGACAATCCAGGTGACACAACTGGTAGCACCTCCAAAATTTTGCACATGTACGGTACTCAACAATGTCTCCCAGACTCTCTGATCTAGCCGAGATTGCGGAAGTAGATCTTCTAGAATAGGGATCCAGCAGTGTGACAGCTTGCCGAAGAAACATTGTCTCCCACACGCATAGTTACTATAACCACGAACACGAGAGCCAATGAGAGAGAGATTCCCTAAGGAAAATTCCTTAGAGAATTTTCTATTTTGTTGTGTTATTCCCTCCCATAGGCCCCTTCTTATATAGGGGAAAATGAGGGACTCCACCAAGCCAAGTCCTAGGGTGGGACTAAATAAGAGGAGGGACAAGGGGAGGCACCGACCAAGGAGGGGAGGTGGTGATGGCTTGGCCCTAGCCTGCGCGCAAGGGCCAAGGCCATCTAGCGTCCCCTCATTGCCTCCTTGGGGCGCCTAGCCCATATGGGCCTTCTCCCTGGGGAGTTGGCCCAATAAAGGTGGGCTTTCCCTAAAAATTAAATTTAAATATTTATTTAATATTAATTCATTTAATTAATATGAAATACATATCATTTAATTCCTTTTGACCGAAACACCTTTTGGATCACTCTAAACTAGTTGAATAGAGGCTCACTAGGGACTTGGTTTGTTTCATACGACATGTGTACCAATGTTTCCGATTGACACAGTTAATGTATGGTATAAAACTATTATGAACTTTGAAAAATGATAATAAACATATTTCCAACAACATAGACCATAATTTTATGTTCCTCCAAAAGTACAAGGTAGGATATGTTTACCTATGGTTGTAGCTTTTACCTTTCCTTAAACAAAAGTTGAGGCTTCAGTGTCAAATTGAATAACATTACATCGTGTGAACATGCACATCACTTCTTTCCTTCTAGATTCTTCTACGGTTTCCATATCCATTTCTTCCTCATGTATGTAGGATTCTTACAGTATCTTTTGAGCCTCGAAGCCATCAGCTTCTTCCCGTTCTAGCATGTGCTTCTATAGTCTCTCGAAAAGCAACGAGTTCCACATATGATGGCATTTCCTTCCTGGCCTCTAAAGGTTCTTCAATGATATCATGTACGTTCTTCATAGTACCACAGAATCAGCTTATGGTGATAGTTTTCCACCATGCACGGGCGATAGCTTTGGCTTCCTACTCTCGGCGAAAATTGTTGATAAATCGGCTTTTTCCGAAGCAGTTGGCCGAACCGTCTCTGATAGTATACACTAGACGGTTTATATAAAAGGCCACCTCTATTAATATAATTTACACAGACGTTTTAAATAATGAACTACCGACGGCCTGGGAGACGATCGCCCATATGAATCGGCTCCAGTAAGCCGGGGCGTCTGCATTTCTACAGATGTCCCGTCAATCTGGGAGTCGGTTTCTATGACAAACCTACTCCAGGTGTTAGTTGACGGTTAGAAATATAGACGCCTCCGCTAGACCGAGGCGTCCGGATTTCTCTGGATGGCTTTTGCATATGTGCTTAATTTCATCGAATTATAGTTGAAACCCATTACAAAGACCACATAATTGAACTAAAGAAAACTTAATTAAGTAGATTTTCTAGTGCTTGCAATTATATCAGTGCAATAACAAAATAAATGACATAGTAGCTAACTAGGACTGAATTCTTCACATATATTGTTCTTTACATACGAGGAAGCAAGCTGAATGTCAAACTCTTGACAAGCACATATTGAACCTACTTTCTTTCTCAACTTTATGATGAAGAACATGACTACCTCACCGACTCTGTAACCTCTGCGGTAAACAATATCATGTCAGGTGGCCTTCTCCATGAATAATCTTCCTTGTTTATCCTAAGACCAATTGGAGAACACAAGCACAACTACGCCACCATGCAATCAAACTTTTCCTGATGAGGGGAGGTCACACTGGCTCATAAAGCCACTACTTAGCTTCTGCAATATAATGAACATTATGTTAGGTAGTGTCCCATATAGAAAAATATGTGAAGTAAAACTGAATTTCTTTTTGTTACTATTTACAAGTGTTTTACGTCCAGGGTTTTTTCCCGTCAACGTATGGATGGCAATTGGGCTGATAAGAGTATAGCTATCTCTGGCAAAAGCAACAACACCATATTTCTCGCTCGATCAAAGTGGCATTGATGGACGTTTTATCACCGATTAAGGATTTCATCACATCCTACAATTACAACATTAGTGCAGTACTTTCTCGGTTAATAAAAAGTATAGTGCTATCTTGTAGTTATGAAGAAATCATATGCTTCAAAAAAATACTTATCAGATGATGATTATTTTATTTAGTTACCCTGTATGGCAATGGATATAGTTTCAAATTGATTTCCTCATCTGCACCATATATTCACAGTTAGCATAATATATCTCAACATACAGACGTGCGCAGCAAATTGTACACAGAGAGTATATATAAACTAACCTGACTTTTCAGAAAGTTTTTTCTTACTACAAAGTTTGTTATATACAATAGCATTGAAGAATTCTTCGTCACCAGCCAAATACACAACAATATGATCATAGGAGCGGATATAGTAGTGGATGATCAAATTATCACACTGCTCACCCCATATCATTGTCTTGTCCTTTTCTTTGAGCAGTTCAAAGCAATAAAAATATCCATCTGGCGTCACGATGCGCATCTTGTCATGAGGAATCATTTCATTTAACAGCTTTCTAACATGGTAAGGGATATACTAAAAAAACAGCAGTCATTTCTCTTATGTAGTGCGAAAATTCATAAACAACAGACTAAATGTTTTGAAAATTCCTTTGTATGCTATCAATATAATTAATCCATTTAACTCACGTACCATTGTATCTTGGGTCCCCACATGCATAGTTAGTACGAAAAATGAGCTACGATGATTCTTCTACCTACATGGTCCCACAATGCTCATGCAAACAGGACAACATGGAGCCTGGACAAAATAAAGCTAACTGGATTATTTCCCAAAAATCTGGCTACAACTTGAGTTATTTCAGGCACACCGTTCTATTTATTTTAGCAAACAAGGTAAAACTCCATACATACAATAATCCATGACTAAATATGAGAGTAAATTGCTAGTAAGTGGAAAATAAAAATTAAAATGCACTATATATACATAGTACAATATTTTACTAGGGTAAACATAGTGGGATCATCATAAACACTATTACATAGTCATGTTTGCAAACATGACTGTATGATAGCGGTTGTGTCGCTCCCAGTGTGGACATCATAGCTAGGATTATACACTACTCGCTCTGTTATGAAATAAGTGACTCAATTATTTCTAGATACATAAGTATCTAAACATAACTGAGTCAGTTACTTCGGAACGGAGAGAGTAGTTATAATACACATATGATACTAGTATGTATAAATTTCCCACTATCTTCTACTAGGCTAGCTAGAGTGGGAGTGTCACCCATAATGCGTAGCTAAAAGTGGTTCTATATTTGCAAAAGAGGGAACTAGAGCAAGAGGGTGCTCCGATGCAAAATGTGGTTCCAAATTGATTAGCCAACATGTGTGTGTCATGTGTCTTCTATTCTCATGCCTTGGACAAAAAATGAGGTATTAGTGGGACCCATGATGCAGGAATTTCGAATAGCTACATTGTAGAGCTCTGGCCAAATTGCATAGTGAACCAAATTTAGCTTTTTGACAGATTTGGCTATAGCAACATTGTGGCTACCCTAACTAGTATCATACACATGATACTAGTGTATGAATTCCCATTATGACAAGCATATATAATGATCTCTATGTTATGACACTACCCACTACAAATATAATAATAAGGTTGGTCATAGTGGAGAGTAACATATGCATGTTACTTATCTAGTAGTAACATATGTATGCCACTCTCCAGTATGACCAACCTAAGTATTATATACCAATACCTAAATACAAGAACTTTGCTATCTCTATTACTAAATAATTAAGGACCCAATTAAATAAGTGGAATCTAAATAAAGAAGTACTCATCTACACATGCCATATGTTTGGTAGCAAAGTCTTTTGAAGTATTTCAACAATACTATATAGTAAGTCAAAACCCACAGTCAAAATACCACATACTAAATAAATACGGAACAACTCTAGAGAAGAATATTGCTATGCATTATACAAAATAAAGAAAAGCAAGGGAAGAAGATAGAACACCATATCTGCAGGGAGGGAGGGCACGGGGGTCTGGTGTTCTAGAAGGTTGCCGCGACAGGGGTGGAGTGGGGTAGGAGTGGAGGGCACGCCTTCAGAGTTGATGTGTCAGTGGGATGGGGCTGAGCATGGGGCGATGAATCCGGCAGGGGAGGGATAGGGGAGGGGTTGGCGAATTCGTAAGAGGAGGGGGCAGCGCGACAAGAGGGGCAAATTTCGAATTGGAGGAGAGGGAATGCTAGGGATTTGAGCGGGGTTGAGGGAATATACCCAAATTTTTGCCCGCAAAATGTACAGATGTCAAATTCAATTAGAAAGTAACATAAATATAAACAGAGGACAAATATAAAAAAAAGGCACATAAAATTAAGGGATTTCTATTTTTGTGCCCCTGATTCGTTAGTTGTACTCAGTTTCCCCAGCTACTTAACTTTTCCTCACTTTTTCCCTCCCTCTATTCTGAAACCCTTGCAGGCGCTCAGACGGAGGGATGCCATCAGGTCAAAGGCTTGACCGTTACATGCTGACCGGTGGAACCGCATTGGGGTAGGTCCTACGTTGAGCGTTACATTACATGGCCTCGACCATTACATGCTGACGGGTGGGGCCGTGTTGGGACGGGTCTTGCATACATGGTGAAGGGTTGGGCCACGTTGGGACATGTCTTGCATACATGGTGCAGGGTGGGGCCGCATGGAGACACGTCGGACCGGCCATTCTCGCTCACCCAAAGCATTCGCTTCCCCCGAGCCTAGAATAGCTCCCACACTGCCCCTCTCGCTCACCCAAAGCATTCGCTTCCCCCGAGCCTAGAATAGCTCCCACACTGCCCCTCTGCTCTCCCGCCATCCTCAGCCACCGTACTGCCCCCTCCCCCTAACCGTAGAGCCCACTCTACCTCCATCTCTACTCCCACTACCACTAGATCTACCCCTTTCGCGGAACAGTATGCAAGGCCGGCTGGTGTACCGGTCCTCCCCGTCGAGCACGAATAATATTGGGTGGAATCGGAGGGATCTAATGCATGGATTTTATCTGGATAAGCATCGTTTCCCTTTGTGGAATGATTATAGGCAGTAATTGAGCACGAATCGTTGATGCTCAACTAACTACCTTGCTTTTCGAATAGGATTGATCCAGCGCTGCCATTTTGGCTAGCGGTTAAACTGGATACTAGCGTAATTAATGGTTGTGAATAGTATCTCTCTGAATTTTACTTCCTAGCGGTGGTTGCAACCTCCATAACTCTCAAAGATTTCAAAGATAAAATCTATTCTAAATTCCCTTGCAGCAATTGTGATTCAGTTGACTTGCAATATTTCAACATTATCGAGCAAAGATTGCTCCCACTAACTAGCGAAGTTGATATGGTAATGCTTTTCTCTTTGAATGTTGTCAAACGTTTTGGTTGAATTCGTCTCCATGTGCAACCTAAAGTTGAACAGACAGGAAAGAGGGTTAAAGCATCATCTGGTGGTCAGGCATCATCAGGTGGTTGGGCATCACGTGTCTTTGTTGTCTCTGCTAATAGTGTGCGCCCCCGTGCTCCTTGTAGGTCCACAACAGTACCATCTGTTCGCACTGCGAGTGTAAGCTAAATCACTCGTGCGGCCGATGTGGAGGATGAAGTAGAGCCTGACGAGGGAGCGCCTCCACTAGATGATGAGGATGAGTTGATGTTTCCTAAATTGGTAGAAAGATTCAGTAAACATGCACTAGAGGATCAATACACGGAGGAAATGGCCCACGGTGCCAGATTTGATGACACTGATGATGAAGAGAATGAGGAGAACATTGACAGTCTCGTTTTAGCCGAGTATGATGGTGCGGAATTGCCCATAATTGAGTGGGACAGGAATGATCCTAAAGATTTCAGAAGGCACCGTATTTGAAATGATGCGGAATTGTCATAATGCCCTTACTACATATTGCATCCACACCAATAATGATTATGATGTTATTAAGAGTGAGCCAGCAAGGTTCAAAGTGAAGTGCCCATACAAGAGGTGTAGGTGGAGGATGCATGCATCCACTGTGCTCAGGAGCAGTTTGGTTCAGGTATTACAACCAGTTGTGTATTTTAGATCATTGTGTAGAGTTTTTTTACTGTACCTGACATTTTCATTATGTTCAGATAAAAAGTAACTGGTTCGAACATTCTTGTCCACCTCAAGGGGGATAGCAAAATGACAAAACAAAACTAGCAAAGGCTAGGTGGTTGGCAGATGTAATCATGGATTGGATGAGAGCGAACCCATCACTTGGTGCAACAATGCTCATAAAAGAAGTTTCTCAAAAGTTTAATATTACAGTAACATACATGCGGATGTTCTATGCAAAGGAAATGGCTCTTGATATGATCAATGGTCCATGGAATGAAAGTTTTCAGTTTCTTTACAGCTTCAAGGCTGAAGTGGAGATGGCTAGTCCATGTAGTGTTGTACAGATAGACGGGCATGAAGTTCAGTATAAAATAAGAGGGAAGACAAAGGAGAAGGAGTGCTTTAGAAGGGCTTTTGTTTGTTTCAAAGCTTGCTGGCAAGGGTTTCTGGATGGTTGTAGGCCTTATTTGGTTGTGGATGCAATAGCTCTACATGGGAGATTTAAAGGATAGCTAGTAGCTGCTACTACAGTTGATGGCCATAATTGGATGTTCCCTTTTGCTTTTGGAGTTTTGGAGATTGAGTCAGAGGAAAGTTGGACTTGGTTTCTGGAGAATTTGTGCGACCTTATAGGTCATCCACCAGGATTTACTATCCACATGGATGCTTGCAAAGGTTTGGAGAAAGCTGTAGAAGCAGTATTCCCCGGAGTGGAGCATAGGAAATGTATGCGACACTTAGTGCGGAATTTTACAAAGAAATTCAAGGGTAAAGTTTATACTGACAATCTATGGCCAGCTTTATACACATGTAGTTTGAGGAAGCATCTATATCATTTGGAATTTTTGTATAAATAAAAACCTGCGGTGAAGGAGTACTTGGATGCACATCATGGAATGGTGTGGTCAAGAAGCCAATTCAATGAAATTTGCAAGGTAGACTATGAACAAGTAACCTTGCAGAGAGTTTCAATGCAAAGGTCAAGTCATTGAAAGGACTTATGTTGTGGAAAATATTTGATAAGATTAGGCATATGATAATTATAAAGATGATTTGCGTCAATGAATTGCATCAATAGTGTATGCTGGCCATCTCATCCTCCCATCTTTGGTTAAGGCTTTGCATGCCAGGGTGATGTCTGCAAGTGCACATATCGTTTGTAGCTAGTTTCAAAGTATAGATATCGATCCCACAGGGAGCCCAAAGGTAAGTGTTTATGTGTGAAGTCTCTATCACACCCGAAGTTGTCACAGGTCTTCGAGTGAATTGACTGCAAGTGTTGAAATAAGAATCGGATTTGACTAAATGAGATGTATTTAAATAGAACTATAATGTAAAATTCAGAAATATAAACCATAAAAGTAAAGAACGACATGGTTGTTTGTTCTTTCCTACAGATGGCAAAAGAAGGCGCGGGGAGATTCAGTTCATGGTGTTAGTGACTGTGTCATGTGGACGAATGATAACTGTAACAATTATAATCTTATAAATATATGTGTAGGCGAGCAAGCCATAATTAGTCGGAACTCCTCTTGGTAGATTTCATCCCAACTTCAATAATCCTACTAGCTTGTTACCAAAACCATGGTTAGACACTGGGCGATTAAGACCCTCCAAGTCGCTTAGCGATTAAGATCCTTGGATCAGACTAATGCAATAAGCACAGTGGTTCCTCGTTATCCTTTAGTCTACTAGTTTTCCATTTATATCCCTGTGTCAACCAAGGGTCGCCGGTCTGCTAGCGAACAAGATCTTATCTTCTAAAACAAAGCATCATGTTGTTTGGGCCCTTAATTGGACAACAAGCATTTGGCATCCCACAGATATTCAAGCACACATAATATAATAATTAGAATCAATCACAAACTACTGGAAAACATATGAAGGCACATCACATCTCACAAATCTCGTACATATCCCATGCCCAAGGGAATTACTCACACATGAGATAAGAACGGATCATCGATATAATCAAATAAAAGGGAATTCATCTTTATATTACCATGGATATCCATAATAAGAATAGAAAAATATCCAACACAATTCAAGATGGGAAGAAACATTCGCAAACCCTAGTCTTGCAAGGTGAAGATGCATCTCTCTCTCAAGTACAAGTAGTGGCTATGGGGGTGTATTGGCTAGGAGGTCGAAGATCGTGGAGTGAGATGAAGAACGTCTTCCCCTTCTTCTCCGGATCTCCACTTTCTCCCTTCTGGATGGTATGGCGGCTGGTGTGTTGTGTTTTCGTCCCCATTCCCTTCATGGAAGTTGTCCCTTTTGACAAGACAGAGGTGGCGACAACTATACGACGGGAACTATACGGCTGAAAAAATATTCCCGCCGTATAGTTGCTCGTTAAAGCTTCTGTAAGCTCCCCTCGAGTGCTTCCAAAGAGAGACTTACTTGTTTTCTCTAGAATATTGTGTTTCTCTAGTTAAAACCTTCTATTGACATTCAGAACCTCAAACACACATTAAAAACCAAGTTTTCTTTGCTACTGAAGTATTAGCGTTAGGTAAAGCTAGAAAACGATCAAATCCGGGAGAAAACCATCAGTAAAAGTCATCAATAATGTATAGAATCTCACAGCTATCAACTCCCCCAAGCTTAGATGTTGCTCGCCCTCGAGTGACAAGGAAATAAGGAAGAATAGCGGAGATTCGAGACTGAAAATAAAAGAGCTTACTTTGAATTGGCATCAAATTCTTTTCTTCACAATCCCTGCAATCTTAAATATGATCATACAAGTGTTCACAAGATTGTGCTGAGTCCACTTCCTATCCACGTATATCTTGTTAGCAAATAAATCATATGCGCAAGCAAGTGTCAAAAGTTTAGCTAGGAAAGTGAGACAAATTCTTTTGGTCTCTCTCTTTGTTGAGAGATGAAAACTTTTTTGTTTTTCTTTATTTAATCAATTAAGAGTACTCAAGTTCACACCAAAGCATTTAATTTAAGAACGACTCATCTACTCCCATGTCAAAATTTCAAGACTCTCAAAGCACCTTTTCCTTTCTTTTTTCTTTCAAAACCTTCAGCTCTTTCATAGACAAATCATGTTGATGACCCACAAGTATAGGGGGCGTATCACAGTATTTTCAAGGGAAGTGAAACCCAATTTATTGACTCGACACAAGGGGAGCCAAAGAATATTTATAAGCCTTAACAACTGAGTTCTCAATTCAGCTGCACCTGGAAATAATGTTGCTCACAACAGTTTATCAGTAGCAACAGTTTTGTAGCAGGAGTAGTGAAGTAGCAGCAGTAGTAAAGTAAAGACAGCAGTAACAATAGCAGTAAATAGTGGGATTCGAGTGCGGTAGGCATAGGGATGGATGGACGGGCGTTGCATGGACAAGACAATTCACATAGCAATCAGAACATAGGGAAATTGCAGATAAATAAAATAAAGCATCCAAGTACTAGATAATCCTAGCCATGTGTTCCATATATAGTCATACGAGCTCGCAATGAGAACTTGCACAACATCTTTTGTCCTGCCAGCCCGTTTGCAGCGGGGCCTCAAGGGAACTACTAGCAATTAAGGTGCTCCTTTTAATAGAGCACTGGAGCAAAACATTAACACTCTGTGAACACATGTGATCCTCACATCAAAGCCATTCTCTCCGATTATCCCGATTTTTGTCACTTCGGGGCCATATGTTCCGGACAACAACGTGTGTATACAACTTGCAGATAAGACCATAAACAATACTATCATAATGAATCAATAACATGTTCATATCTGAAATCATGGCACTCGGGCCCTAGTGACAAGCATTAAGCGCAACAAGTCGCAACAAAGTCATAAAGCACTAGTAAAAGATACTAGGCACCATGCCCTAACAATCTGATGCCATTACATGAATGATCTCATCCAATCCCTATGATCCCCATAGCCTACAGCGGGGGATTACTCACTCATGGATGGGGGAAACATGGATGGTCGATGGAGAAGCGATGGTGATGATCTCCTCCAATTCTCCGTCCCGGCAGGGTGCCAAAACGGAGTTTCTGGTGCTGTTTCGTGGAATCTGGTGGTGGCGGCGGAGCGGAACTCCTTCTAGAAAAACGTCGACCCCCCCTGAGTTTTTAGGTCAGAAGGCTTCTTATAGGCAAAGAGGGAGACTGAGGGGGTGCCTGGGGGCCCACACCACCCCCTGGCACGGCCTGGCCTGGCCCGCGCCACCAGGTGGTGTGGCCACCCCCTGGCTCTTCTCCGTCTCGTATTCTGGCTCTGTGAGTCTTCCGGTAAAATAGGAACTTTGGCTTTTGTCTCGTCCAATTCCAAGAATATTCATTTTCTGACTTTCCTGGAACCAAAAACAGCAGAAAACAGGCAGCTGGCACTGTGGCTCTTGTTAATAGGTTAGTCCAAGAAATCATATGAAAAGTACTCCAAAGTGTGGACAAAACATAAGAAAGTAGATAAAACCAAGCATGGAACATCAAAAATTATAGATACATTTGCAATGTATCAACATCCCCAAGCTTAACTCCTGCTCGTCCTTGAGTAGGTAAGTGATAAAAAGAAAGAATAATTTTTGAGGTGGCATGCACCATCATAAACTTGATCAAACTATTTGTAAAACATTCAAATCTAGGATCAAGCTGGGATTATAGTACTTCAATCATAACATGAAAGACAAAGTGCTAGAAATAAGACAGCAACTATGTTGCAACATGAAAAGGCACAAACAAAAGATTCATGAATAACAATGCTTTGCAAGAAGTTTGTTTGTTTCACATAAACAAATCATAGCATAGTGGCATTAAGCTTGTCCCTCATAGAGTAGCAAACATAAATGCATAGGACACCTTCAAAGTTTACAATAGTGACTAGATACAAATAGTTTAAAACAAGCAATATCAAGGTATGCATCAATCAACAAGTCTTGGGACAATGCACATAGAACTAAGAATGGCCACTATGCTCTCAAGAAAGTGCTCATAGAATGTGTGGAGACTCAACAAGGAAATGAATAGGTTTTGAAAAGTTTGAAAGGCTTCCAAATGATGAAAGTATGGTACTCATTAGCTTAGAGCTCTCATTTCCCCTATCATAAGCATCTTTAAATGGTTAAGGTTAAAGTGACACAACTAAGAGGATATGCTTGACAAGTTATAAATCGAAGTCTCATGCCCCTTACTTATGAAGACCGATCCTCATGCTACTCAACTTCAGTCTTCAGTAAGCTCTTGTCATTGTAAGTGTATACGTATCATAGAGAACCGCCAACGGGGTGCCCCTTGCACATGATACAGGAGCTATCCCATAATCAAAATGACAAGGCAAGCAGACAATGAGCATCTCAGCTATCTTTTTATTTACTATGTGCATAGATTTTTATTGAGGATGCTTCATAGAATGCTCGTTATGGTTATGCTGCAAGTTTCCACCATGATTAGGCATGGCTTAGCCTTAGCGGCCCAGGCGTTTCTCTAACATACATACAAACTCCATGATCTTACAAGTTCCACTTTTATTTCACACCGCCGGGATCCATAAGCAAAAGAACATGATATCAACGAGGTACTAAGTACGAATGAAATGTTGAAAGCGTTCCCCGGGATACATGGTTCTGCTAACTTCAACTTATAAAGCGCAAGCATATACGCAACAAAGAAGGACGCAATGGTTTAGGTTTATTAAGTGCAAGAAAACAAAGTGTGCCATCAAGTTTGTGAGAGCTTTACTAACTAACTTTCTCATAACAAGCAAACATTTTATTCAGAAGAAAACAAGGCATATTGAATATGCACGAAAGTACCAAATGATGCTAATAGGTAGGTATGGTGGACACTTTGGAGATATTTGGTTTAGGGAGTTTGGATGCACGAGTAAAGCATACTCAGTGTAACTGAAGGCTAGCAATAGTAAGGGAGCGACAAACGAGAGAGAAATAGGTATCATAATCATGCTTGCAACAAAATAGGACTAATCATGGCATGAAAGTGATTCAAGATCCTCAAGGCAAAATAATTCATCAAGGCTTAACTTATTATTACAGTCATGTGCATGCGTGAGCATGTGCCAAGTCAATTCAAATGAAACATTCAGAGGAGGATACCACGGTGTCATACCAAGTTATGAATAGAATAATGCAGGCAAACATTCATAGGACATGGTACAAACTATTAGCGAGCTGGAGCTAATCAAAAGAAAGCAAGAACTACTAAGCATCCAGAGATAACATACACCCTACACGAACAGGCTAAGCATGCCCACAATGATGAGTATATGTACAAAAATGAAAGCAAATAGAGTTCATTACTAGACTCTTACCATGCCTCAAGTTGTCATTAATCCTCATTATTTCTCTTCACTTGTGTGGCTTGAATAATAATAATATGAAACCGAATCCCACTGACGACTTCTGAACCCTGCAACAAACTCACAAAGCCAAAGAAGAACGACAAATATTTTTGTTTTTTTCGATTTTTAAAACAAGAACCAAAGGGGAAAAGCAAGCAAAGCAAAATATTTTTGGGTTTTTTGAATAGTTCAAACAAATAAAAAAGGGAAAAACAAACCAAGGCAAAAAGAAGAAGCAAACCAAAGAGAAACAACATAAATAATTTTGGTCTTTTTGTGTTTTAGAAAGCAAAAGCGAAGAAAGAGCGAAAACTAAAAAGAGAATGGAACATGAATATACAAAGTACAGACGCAAAATGATATGGAGATGAGTGCGGTGTCGACGTACCTCCCCCCAAGCTTAGGCTTTTTGCCTAAGTGGGTATGAATCCCAAGCCGGCCAGGATGAAGTGTCACCGTGGTACGACGAGGAGGTACCCTCCTCCTGGTGCGAGCTCGAGTACGTCCCTCCGTAGTGTGCGGAGTAATCGTAGGAGGGTACATCCTCCTGGTGCTGCTCGTGGAAGCCCAGCAAGCGGAGCTGCTCGTCCACCTCCTCCTTAGAGCGCGACCACGGTCTCCTGTGAACACTAAACAAAGAAGGCTGTGGCAAAGGGATCTCCCTTTCATCCCCGTCAGTGAAAAGCATCCTATATACTAGATTGTCCAAATCAGAAGTAGCAGTGACAAAGTGATGAGTTTTCATAGCAACAAGGTCAAGCCTCTGTGGTGCCAGTACAGTATCATTGGGGTCTACTAAAATACCTAATGCATTGACCATACGCGAGGAAATGATGCCCCCATAGATAGGCCCCCTAGAAGCTAGGCGACGAGAAATAAGCGAGCCAAGGTTGTACCTAGTATCATTGTTAAGCGCAGCAGCAAGGAAGGCTAAATGATAGTTGGAGATATTACTTGTGTTCTCCCTACCAAGTATGCTAGTAGCAAGATAATATGCAAAGTATCTAAGAGCAGGGAGTTGGATGTTTCTTATCTTTCCACGTTGCGCCACACGGTCATCATCATTGGTCACCCCTCGGTAAAGCTCCAGCAAATCAGCGGGTCGCCCTTGAATTTTCTTCACGGTCCCAGTCATGCTTACACCTACAATACTGCAAAATCTTTCCAACGGCATGGTAAATGGCAGATTATAAATCTTGAAAGAGACAGTTGGCTGATAGGACGTGTTAGTAAACGTGAATCTCTCAACAAAAGTTTTAGTGAGCATAGCGTATTTCTCACTCTCATCTTGCATATATGAGGTCAAACCAACCCTCTCAATTAGTATCAAGAAATCATCAAGAATCCCTGCAGCTTGTAAGAAAGTAAAACAAGGAAAAGTGGATGGGTGAGCATCCCCATCATCCCTTTCATTACCAATACGAGTTGCAATGAGGTCTTCGTTGTATGATGGCCTAAAGTGAGAGGCTGATCTTGAGGGCCTCGACCTCCTAGGTGCATCACTCTCAAATATCTCTCCAAAGGTATGGTTGTTCATGCTTGGTATTCTGAAATTTAAACACCTATCAAACAAGTGATTGCAAATTAAATATAATGAAGGATTCTACTCATAGGGACTTGTAAGAGGCCTAAACATGCATCAAACTATATTTCTAAGCATCAAACAAGCTTACAAGCTCTCAAAACCTGTCACCTATAGCAGCAAAATACTCAATATATAATCCACTAAACACAAATCTACTTGGACAAGGGGAGGAGTCACATACCAAGGAACAATTGCCCCAAATTTTAGCAAGAAAGATGGGCTGAGCAAGGAGATCGAAAAAATCGAGAGCAATCACAGCAAGAACACGATTTTGAGCAATAAATTGGAGCTTACACGGGAGAGAGAAGAAAGTGGCAAGTGAGAGAGCTAGTGGAGGGCCAGGGGTGGCCCACACCATGGCATGGCACCACCCAGGGCAGGACGCGCCACCAGGTGGTGTGCCTGCTTGGTGGGTCCCCCTGGTACCTCCCAGGTACTCCTCTGCCCCTTTTTTCACGTAAAAATTTAATATGAATTTTCTGGAATTTTTCGAGACACTTTATTTTTGGGAATTTCTCAGGAATAGAAGAATGATTTTCTGACAGACAAATTTGTTTTGGAAATGATGCAATGACAAAACAAGGCTAGAACTACAGAAGTTCTAAGACACTCTATCATGCAAGCAACTAACAACAAAGAAAACTAAACGAAGACAAAAACTAAAATGGATAGCAATAGAAGTAAACGGAGATAATCATAGTGAAAACATTGTTTTGTTCAATGAAATACTTTTATTAACAAGGTTGATCAGGTCTTGTTACCAAAACAACTTTATATGAAACAAAACTTTGTGCTCCGCTAATTATTATGTTACCTCAATCTTGATAGCAATGGTCCCAATCATAATAGTTTCATATTTTTCTCTTGATATGGGACAATATATTTCTCCAACTTGAATGCCCTCAACATGTTCAATTGAATTCAAACCATAAGTCCTTTCAATCTTCTTGGGGAAATAGATTGTATGTTCCTTGTCATTAACATTGAAAGTCACCTTTCCTTGATTACAATTAATAACAGCTCCTGCAGTATTAAGAAAAGGTCTCCTAAGAATAATAGACATATTATCATCTTTAGGCATTTCAAGCACAACAAAATCAGTTAATATCAAGCAATTATGAGCCACTTGAATAGGTATATCCTCACATATACCCACAGGAATAGTGGTAGATTTATGATACATTGCAAATGTATCTATAATTTTTGATGTTCCATGCTTGGTTTTATCTACTTTCTTGTGTTTTGTTCCAACTTTGTAGTACTTTTCATATGATTTCTTGGACTAACCTATTAACAAGAGCCACAGTGCCAGCTGCATGTTTTTTGCTGTTTTTGGTTCCAGGAAAGTTAGAAAATGAATATTCTCGGAATTGGACGGGACAAAAGCCAAAGTGCCTATTTTTCTGGATGTCATCAAGTGCTAGAATACGAGACGGAGAGGGGCCAGAGGGCGGCCACACCACCTGGCCACGCGGTCAGGCCTGGCCCGCGCCAGGGGGTGGTGTGGCCAGCCCAGGCACCCCCTCGGCCTCCCCTTCCGACTATAAGATGCCCTCGGGACGTAAACCCTAATGGTCAATCAGAAATCCATGAAAAGTTCCGCAGCGCCGCCGCCACCGAAGGGGAGATTTGGGGGACAGAAAGTCTCTGTTCCGGCACCCTGCCGGGACGGGGAAGTGCCCCCCGAGCCATCTCCATCGATCTCCACCACCATCTCCATCACCATTGCTGATTCCCATGATGAGGAGGGAGTAGTTCTCTCTCGAGGCTAAGGGTTCTATCGGTAGCCCCTTCGAACCCCGCAGGGGGAGACCCCCTAGACCCCCCTTAGTCGTAGCCCCCTTTTTGTATCTCGTTAAGGTTCATAGGTGGTACGATTTCACATGATCCGGTAGAATGCGATTCTATGCACAACTTGTTTTTGCAGGATTTATGTGATCAGTATGGCCCAAAAAAATGTATGTGATGCATGTATGTATTTTTCATGACCTGCGTGTCGTGAGTTGGGCAACACGGCGGGAGCCATATGTGTTGTCAATTATTGTAATGGCCTGCGTGCCAACTTGTGATGATCCCAATACCATGTAATTTTGATTACTAGCTGTTAGGAGTAATAGCTTGTATTAGTTCTTGGAGAACTCATCACTTGGAGGATGGCTCGCATAGAGCATGAAGATGGAGATCATCATGGTGGAAAGGTTCTATGGCGATGGAGATTACCATGAGAAAATGGGCCATACTGTATCACATCTATGTGAATGCTATTCTTATACGTTTTACTACTATGCATGCTTAGATGATAGAAGTAGAACGATCCCTCACAAAGTTTAAGTTAAACCATGCCCTCCCAACCAAACCTTGCACCAACCTATGCCTGAACAATCGTTGGTGGGTCTATGAAATTAGGGTGCCACGGTTTTCCTTGGCTAGATGGGTTTGTATCGGATACCTACACGCATAAGGGTTGGTGAGCTTAACAAGGTCATCTTAACAGTTAAGGACCTTGGGGCATAAAGGTTGGGCGCCTAGTTTTGACATAGAGATGTCACCCAACAACAAGAGTCATATGTGATATGATTAGCAAAGGTTGCTTACTGATTTACCTTGTCTTCTAGCAGTGATGCTAAAGCTCACTAGTCGACTTGTTAATTGTGGATCTTGAATCACTTAGTATTAATAGAGGGATGTTGATTTAAGTGGGAGTATATGCTATTAAATTGTTTAATATGTTTTACTCTTTCATGGTTACATGGCTTAGTATTTTGCATTTTTTTTGTTGTAGATCAATGGCACCGAACAATTCATCACCTTTTGCTTTGCGTTCGATTCTTGAAAAGGATAAACAAAATGGAACAAACTATTCGGACTGGGTCCGTAACCTGAGAATTGTTCTCAGGGCTGAGAAAAAGGAAACTGTTCTAGATACCCCAATCCCGGATGAACCTGCTGATAATGCAACTGCTACCCTTAAGAATGCCTACAAGAAAGCATGTGATGAATCTCTTGAGGTTAGTTGTCTTATGCTTGCATGCATGGAACCTGATCTTCAAAAGCAGTTTGAGGATCAGGAAGCGTACGATATGATCGTTGCGCTTAAGGACATGTTCCAGACTCAGGCTAGGACTGAGAGGTACAATGTCGGTAAGTCCTTTGTGGAATGCAAGCTGGCAGAGGGAGCAGCTGTAGGCCCCCATGTGATCAAAATGGTTGGTTACAGTCAGACTGTGGAAAAGCTTGGTTTTACATTAGGCCAAGAGTTGGCCACTGATTTCATTTTGGCATCTCTTCCATCTAGCTATGGGCATTTCATTTCGAACTACCATATGCATGGGGTGGAGAGGGGCCTTAATGAATTATGTGGGATGCTGAAAACAGCAGAATGTGACATTAAGAAGTGTGCAGGGCATAGCCATGTGATGGCTGTGCAGAACAAGC
This sequence comes from Avena eriantha, assembly GCA_910589775.1. Lineage (NCBI taxonomy): Eukaryota > Viridiplantae > Streptophyta > Magnoliopsida > Poales > Poaceae > Avena > Avena eriantha. The sequence goes on along the minus strand of OU342745.1, from coordinate 203,965,749 downwards.
CTAGCTTCAAGAAAAAGGGCACTTCTTGGCAGAAGAAGAAGGGCAAGGCTAAGGATACGATCCCTAAGCCAAACCCTGCACCCAAGCAAAAGGCTGGTCCTGCAGGAGACACTGAGTGTTTCTTTTGTCACGAATATGGCCACTGGAAGAGAAACTGCAACAAGTACCAGGCTTCTTTGAAGAAGAGTGGCAGTAAGAGTACTTCCCACTCAGGTACGCTAGTTGTAAATGTTGTGGACATTTTTCTCGCAGATTCTTATGTTAACTCTTGGGTATTTGATACCAGATCGGGTGCTCATATTTGCAATTCGATGCAGGGGATAATAAGGACTAGAGAAGTGCAGAAAGGCGAAGTGGATTTTCACGTCGGAAATAAAGCAAGGGTTGCTGCATTGTTCGTCAGCGTCATGCAACTTCACCTTCCGTCAGGATTTATCATGGAGTTGAATAATTGTTATTACATTCCTAGTATGGGTCGAAACATTTTATCACCTTCATGTTTGATGAGGGATGGTTATTCATTCGCGAGTACAAACAATGGTTGTGTAATCTCTAAGAATGCTATGTTTGTGGCTGATGCTCCCATTGTGAATGGGTTATTTATTTTAAATCTTGATAATGCATGTGTTTACAATGTTAGTGCTAAAAGGCTTCGGCCAAATGATTTGAGTCCTACCTATCTATGGCATTGTCGTTTGGGGCATATAAGTGAAAAGCGCATGAAGAAGCTCCATGGTGATGGTCTTCTAACTTCGTTTGATTTTGAATCATACGAGACATGTCAAGCTTGTTTACTTGGAAAGATGACCAAGACGCCTTTTACAGGGTTTCTCGAGAGAGCGACAGACTTGTTGGAACTCATACATACTGATGTATGTGGACCAATGAGCACGACAGCCAGAGGAGGATATCACTACTTCATTACTTTCACTGATGATTTCAGTAGATATGGCTATGTCTACTTGATGAAGCATAAGTCTGAAACTTTTGAAAAGTTCAAAGAGTTTCAAAATGAGGTAGAGAATCAACGTGGCAAGAAAATAAAGGCCTTGCGATCTGATCGCGGAGGTGAATATTTAAGTCACGAGTTTAGCAATCATCTTAAGAGTTGCGGAATTGTTCCACAGCTCACGCCGCCCGGAACGCCTCAAAGAAACAGGGTCTCTGAACGGCGTAATCGAACTTTGTTGGACATGGTTCGATCGATGATGAGCCAGTCAGATTTACCATTATCATTTTGGGGTTACGCGCTAGAAACAACAGCTTTCACACTAAACAGGGTACCATCTAAATCCGTAGTTAAGACACCATATGAGATGTGGACTGGAAAGAATCCTAGTTTGTCTTTTCTAAAGATTTGGGGTTGTGATGCATTTGTCAAGCGACTTTAGTCGGACAAGCTAACACCCAAATCGGATAAGTGCATTTTTGTGGGGTACCCAAGGGAAACCTTAGGGTATTACTTCTACAACCGAGAAGACGGCAAAGTGTTTGTCGCTCGTAGCGGTGTTTTCCTAGAGAAAGAGTTTCTCACAAAGGGAACGAGTGGAAGGTCGGTGCGACTTGAAGAAGTTCAAGATGAGCCAGTCGGGGATGCTTCTACGAGTGATGCTATTGTAGCAGAACAAGTTGAGGAACCCGTGGCAATAGAAGCACCACAGCCACGAAGGTCGGTGAGGCTCCGCGAAGCGCGAGAGTTATTATTGTTAGACAATAATGAGCCTGCGACCGATGCAGAAGCGATGGTGGACCCAGACTCTGAGAAATGGCTGATTGCCATGAGATCCGAGATAGAGTCCATGGGAGGCAATCAAGTTTGGAACTTGGTTGACCTGCCTGATGGTTTTAAAGCCATCGAGTGCAAGTGGATCTATAAGAAGAAGATTGATATGGATGGAAATGTTCACATCCATAAAGATCGACTTGTTGCAAAAGGTTTTCGACAAGTTCAAGGAGTTGACTACGACGAGACTTTCTCGCCCGTAGCGATGCTTAAATCTATACGGATCATTCTAGCCATTGCTGCACATTTCGATTATGAGATATGGCAGATGGATGTCAAGATGGCTTTCTTAAATGGAATCCTTTCTGAGGACGTGTATATGATGCAGCCCGAAGGTTTTGTCGATCCAAACAATGCTAGAAAGGTATGCAAACTTCTAAAGTCTATTTATGGGTTGAAGCAAGTATCTCGGAGTTGGAACATTCGATTTGATGAAGTTGTAAAGGAGTTTTGCTTCACCAAAAACGAACAAGAACCTTGTGTGTACAAGAAAGAAAATGGGAAATCACTTGTGTTTCTAATCTTATATGTGGATGACATATTATTGATTGGAAATGACATTCCTATGCTCGTGTCTGTTAAGACCTCATTGAAAAATATTTTTTCTATGAAGGACTTGGGAGAAGCAGCATATATTCTGGGTATCAAGATCTATAGAGATAGATCAAGGAGGCTAATTGGATTAAGCCAGAGTACGTACATTGACAAAGTGTTGAAACAGTTCAGCATGGAAGAGGCTAAGAAGGGGTTCTTGCCCATGTCTCACGGCATTAAACTCAGCAAGACTCAGTGTCCTTCGACCACTGATGAGCGAGAACGCATGAGTAGGGTTCCATATGCTTCGGCTATTGGATCCATCATGTATGCAATGACATGTACTCGCCCAGATGTTTCCTATGCTCTAAGTGTTACGAGAAGGTACCAGGCTGATCCAGGTGAGATTCACTGGACAGCGGTAAAGAATATCCTTAAGTACTTGAGAAGGACTAAGGATATGTTCCTAGTTTATGGAGGTGAGGTTGAACGCAGTGTAAAGGGTTACACAGATGCGAGTTACCTTAATGACTCAGATGACGCGAAATCGCAATCAGGTTATGTGTTTGTCATGAATGGTGGTGCTGTGAGCTGGAAAAGTTCCAAGCAAGATACAGTGGCCTCCTCTTCAACAGAAGCTGAATATATTGCTGCCTCGGAGGCTGCAAAGGAAGCTGTTTGGATTAGGAATTTCCTGATCACTCTTGGTGTGGTTCAGGGCTCGTCCAATCCCTTGGACGTTTATTGTGACAACAATGGTGCTATTGCACAAGCCAAAGAACCTAGACAGCACCAGAAGAACAAACATATTCGCATGCTCTACCATCTGATTCGTGAGTTCATTGATGAAGGTAGTGTCATGTTATGCAAAATACATACGGACTCAAATGTTGCTGATCCCTTGCCTAAGCCACTCCCGCAGCCTGCGCATGAAGCGCACACAAGAGCAATAGGTATTAGATACTGTCTAGATTGACTCTAGTGCAAGTGGGAGACTGAAGGAAATATGCCCTAGAGGCAATCATAGAGATGATTGTATTTCATGTGTATCCATGACTTATTATAATGTTCCTTGAATATCCATATACCAGGCAACTTGTATTGATTGGCAATTATGTGAATTGTTTGTGAAACTCTTTACTTGTATGGTTATCTAATAATTGTCCCTAGTCGGAGTTCATGCGAGGACACACGTGAATATTAGACTAGCACATCGATTGGTTGATGACTATGTTTCACAAGTCATTGACATGGAGATGTCAAACCAATGATGTGGACACATGTTATGAACATGGGGTTGGACTGACCCAACATGAGACTAGCAATAATACTTGCAGCTCTCTCTACACAACGTGTACGTTTTGTCCTTAGACCTCAGATTGTCGCATGTACTTGAGATGTGGATCGACCTACTTTGGGGCTATCAAACACTACTCCGTAACTAGGTAGTTATAAAGGTAGCTTTCGGGTTTGTCCTGATACATGCTGCAAGGCATCGGTCAATTAAGATGGGATTTGCCCCTCTCTACTTGAGAGAGACATCTCTGGGCCCCTCGAGTGATCGGATCCAGAAATGCATGGCCGTGCTACATATGGTTAAGAGTTAACCTACTAAAGGGATTCCGAATCACAGTATCGAGAAAGAGAGGTCAGCTTGGAGCTAGACCAAATATCGTGAGGCAAAGGGAAAGACATGTACTCAACCTTGTGATGGTTTGTCCGAATGATCTTTATATGCGTTTAGGAGTTGTCACGTCTTGCTAGAGGCCGCTACCAACTTTTGACGGAGTATGTGTACTCGTGTCATGTCTATACGTGTATGAACCTATAGGGTCACACACTTTAGGGGCTGGAAGCCTAATGAGGATTGGATCTGAATTAGACCAGGCTTAGGCTGCTAATGTGCTGCTAATGTAGAAGCCCACCAGGGATGCCTATATAAGAGAGAGTGAGGCGTGCTGAATAGGAGAGAGCATTCCACCCAGCCGCCACTCCTCTTCCGCCTGTGTTGCACGCGCAGACCTAGGAGTCTGGCGTGTGGCGGCTTCCACTCCGGACGTGTGGATACCTCGGAGGTGCTGCATCTGTAGCACTTGGACGAGCCGCGCAAAGGGGAGCTGCTCGTGGGACAAGGACGAGGAGGAGACATAGAACATCTACACTGCCGCAATGTGCTTCATCGAGTTCCGCACCTGCGCGTCTAGCGGTAATCCCGTGATTTATGACAATAGTATTCCTGGTTGACGCGGTAGAAAATTTTGATTTTACGCTAGTGTAGCCTACCTGTTTCCCTTCAATGATATCTATATCAGAGTGTTCACTAGTGAAAGTATGATCCCTAGGCCTTGTTTCTAAGCATTGAAACTCCGTTTGCTACTAGATCTGTTACATGTTTGCTTGCTTCCATCTTTATTTCAGTTTTCCTTTAGTCTCTTCCACGCCATCAAGCTATTTTCTATCACCATTACCACTTATAATTATCCATACCACTTGTATTTCACTATCTCTTCGCTGAACTAGTGCACCTATACACCTGACAAGTGTATTGGGTGTGTTGGGGACACAAGAGACTTCTTGTATCTTGATTGCAGGGTTGCTTGAGAGGGGATACCTTTGACCACTTCCTCCCTGAGTTCGATAAACCTTGCGTGATCCACTTAAGGGAAAACTTGCTGATGTTCTACAAACCTCTGCACTTGGAGGCCCAACAACTGTCTACAAGAATAGAAGTGCGTAGACATCAAGTATTTTCTGGCGCTGTTGCCGGGGAGGTAAGGTAAAAGGTACTCACATCCTCCGGTGTGAGTGCTCGAAGTTATTTCCTTTAGATTCTGCAATTTTGTCTTTTTGTTTCTTGTTTTCACTAGTTAGGCTTAATGGAAAACAACAACAAAATTAGAGAGCTTTATAGTATTTATCTTGAGTTAGGACATGAAGTGTTTGAAGAGAAAATTAAAAAACCTATGGAACTTTATTTGCATGCCAATAGAAATGTTGTTAGTATGAATTCGTTGGACACCATTATTGCTAATGCTATGGAAAAGTCTAAGCTTGGGGAAGCTAGTTTTTATGAAAATGATCTTTTTAGTTCCCCAGCTTTGGAAGATACCTATTCTATTGTTTATGATGATACCAAACCTCCAATATATGATGATTACATTGATGAATATGATATTTTCAGTCCACCTACTATTGAGGAGAAAATTAATGATTACAATATGCCTCCTATATTTGATGATTATGATGATGAGAATAATAATGATAGCTATTTTGTTGAATTTGCTCCCACTACAATCAATAAGAATGACTATGCTTATGTGGAGAGTAAAAATTATTATATGCATGTGGCTCATGATAAGAATGTTTTATGTGATAGTTGTATTGTTAATTTTATTCATGATGCTACTGAAATTTATTATGAGAGAGGGAAACCTGGTTTTATGTATCTCAACAATATTAAGTTTCCCCTCTTTATGTTGAAAGTCTTAAAGTTGCACTTGTTTTGCTTTTATATGCTTGTTGATTTGTGCTTTCATGACTTATTTCTTTATAATATTCCTATGCATAGGAAGTGGGTTAGACTTAAATGTGCTTTGAATTTGCTTCTTGATGCTCTCTTTTACTTCCATTCATATTTCTTATGTGAGCATCTTCTCAAACTATCATGCCTAACTTAAAGGCGTTAAACAAAAGTACTTATTGGGAGATAACCCAAAAGTTTTAGATGAGTCTTGGAAGTTATTACTTCAGTAATAACCTCTCCTTATCCTTTTTATCTGCTTTTTCTGCCAAGAGTAACCTCTAATGAGAGAGAAGTAATTATTGGGAAAGTTGCTGTCCCGAAACAGATTTCTGTGCTTCACCGTAAAAATTCGTGTACAATCTCTGAACATCTTTTTAAGGCGTCAATTTTTTTGCTTCTGTCCCAGGTTGTTATCTAACTTTCATTAGTTCAACACTTTTTGATTCAAGGAACAGAAGGTCTTTGAAAAAATTCGTCTTTACCTGCTGGTCTATTTTGACAGATTTCTGGCATTTTCTGCATTTGCTTCTTGTTGGTTCCTTCTTGAGTTCTTTTGAGGAATTGAGCTTTACAGTATCTAGTGTTCTAATGGAAGTTTATTTGGTGTTGGAACTGAACCTAAACACTTATTATCTTGAGGGCACTAATGTTGCTAATAAAGATTGTGTGAAGTTTTGTATGAAGGAAAAAATTTCACGTGTATGGAAGAAATGAGTAATGAGATGAAGGCTGGACTAAATCTCAAGCTTGGGGATGCCACGCGTGTCACCCCAAGAAATATCCAAGAAGTACAAGCGTCAAAGCTTGGGGATGCCCAAGGCATCCCCTTCTTCATCAATAAAAATCTCAGGTTTCTTCCAAACACTTCATTTTTATTGTTTCATGCACAGTTGTGTTGTTCTTGGAGTGTCTTCTTTTTCGTTTTCATTTTGGTTTTTAGTTTGCTGAATAAATTGGTTGGACCCCCTCTTTCATACATTGGTTTGCAAATAGTTTGGTTTGGTTTGGAAAAGAGTAGGAAAGTTCATGCTTATGTGGTAAAAAGAGCTTGTTTTTGATTGCGGCCTATGCTTTGTCATGCCATGCTTGATATTTTTTTGGCTTTATGCTTAGTATTCTTTGCTGTAGCATGAATTGTTATAAACAATTGAGATTTCTTAATGTGCCTTGAAAGAATCATGCGTTGTTTTAGCATATTAAAGCATAAGTATTGTGGTATTCTCTTTTGATGCTTTATTTGGGTTGACTTGGCGCATGCTCACACCATATTATGACTATCTCAAGTCACCATAGCCTTTATGATCCTTTAGTTTTCAACTTGTAGTATCACTTTATGCTTTGATCAATGATGTTTTGTCGCTTTGCATGATTATGGCCATTATTGCTCTCTTAGTTTGTCGCTCCCAGTTTTTTCCTAGCCTCCACAACCAAGTATGAGTTCCACTCATGCATCCAACTCCCTAAACCAAGTTATTCCAAAGAGTCCACTATACCTACCTACTAGCTTATGCTATTCCAAGTATATTCATGCTTTTGTTTACCTTCCAAATTAAACTTGTTATGAGAAAACTAGTGATTAAAGCTCTCACAAACTTGATGGCACACTTTACTTTTTTTGCATCTAATAAACTGGAACCATTGGGTCCTTCTTTGTTGCCTATATGCTTGCGCTTTATAAGTTGAAATTAGTAGAACCATGTTTCATGGGGAACACTTTCAACATTGCACTTGTACTTTGTACCCCGTTGATATGATGTTCTTTTGCTTACGGATCCCGGCAGTGTGAAATAAAAGTGGAACTTGTAAGATTATGGAGTTTGTATGTGTGTTAGAGAAACGCCTAGGCCACTAGCCTAAGCCATGTCTAATCATGGTAGAAACTTGCAGCATCACGATAATGAGCACTCTATGAAGCATCCTCAATAAAAACCTATGCAAATAGCAAATAAAAAGATCGCTGAGATGCTCATTGTCTGCTTGCCTTGTCATTTTGATTATGGGAAAGCTCCCGTATCATGTGCAAGGGGTACCTCGTTGGCGGTTCTTAATGATACACATGTACTTACAATGACAAGAGCTTACTCGTTACTGAAGTTGAGTAGCATGAGGATCGGTCTTCGTAAGTAAGGGGCATGAGATTTCGGTTTATAACTTGTCAAGCATATCCTCTTAGTTGTGTCACTTTAACCTTAATCACCTTAAAGATGCTTATGATAGGGGCAATGAGAGCTCAAATCTAGTAAGTACCATATTTTTTGGAAGCTCTTTATGAAACTTGAATCCCTACTTCCTTCTATGAAGGCCTTTCTTCTACCATTATATTGAGTCTGCACCTTCTACCTTTATGCACCTACTTTGAGAGCATAGTGGCCATTCTTAGTTCTATGTGCATTGTCCCAAGACTAGTTGATTGATGCATAACTTGATATTGCTTGTTTTAAACTATTTGTATCTAGTCACTCTTATGAACTTTGATGGTGTCCTGTGCATTTATATTTGCTACTCTATGAGGGACAAGCTGAATGCTACCATGCTATGTTTTCTTTATGTGAAACAAACAAACGTCTTTCAATGCATTGTTATTCATGAATCTTTTGTTTGTACCTTTTCATGTTACAACATAGTTGCTATGTCTTATTGTAAGAACTTTGTCTTTCATGTTATGATTGAAGTACTATGATCCCAGCTTTGAATGTTTTACAAATACTTTGATCAAGTTTATGATGGTGCATGTCACCTCAAAAATTATTCTTTCTTTTTTATCACTTACCTATTCGAGGACGAGCAGGAGTTAAGCTTGGGGATGTTGATACATTGCAAATGTATCTATAATTTTGATGTTCCATGCTTGGTTTTATCTACTTTCTTGTGTTTTGTTCCAACTTTGTAGTACTTTTCATATGATTTCTTGGACTAACCTATTAACAAGAGCCATTGTGTCAGTTGCCTGTTTTCTGCTGTTTTTGATTCCAGGAAAGTCAGAAAATGAATATTCTCGGAATTGGAGGGACAAAAGCCAAAGTGCCTATTTTTCCGGATGTCATCAAGTGCCAGAATACGAGACGGAGAGGGGCCAGAGGGCGGCCACACAACCTGGCCGTGCGGCCAGGCCTGGCCCACGCTAGGGGGTGGTGTGGCCAGCCTAGGCACCCCCTCGGCCTCCCCTTCCGACTATAAGATTCCCTCGGGACGTAAACCCTAATGGTCAATTAGAAATCCACGAAAAGTTCCGTAGCACCGCCGCCACCGAAGGGGAGATTCGAGGGACAGAAAGTCTCTGTTCCGGCACCCTGCCGGGACAGGGAAGTGCCCCCGGAGCCATCTCCATCGATCTCCACCACCATCTCCATCACCATTGTTGATTCCCATGATGAGGGGGGAGTAGTTCTCTCTCGAGGCTAAGGGTTCTACCGGTAGCTATGTGTTCATCTCTCTCTCTCTATGCATGATCTTATTGAGATCATGAGCTTGTAATCTAGAGATCTACCTTGCTACTCAAGTGCTTTAATAGATCTCTGTTCTCCCCATGTGTGTGAAAGTGACAGCGTGCACACCATGGTGGCACTTAGGCTAGAGATTACAAATACTTGTTATGAGTTATATTTGGAGTTGGATGTCTTTATGAAATTGTGGTGTTTGTTAGAACCATCTAGTGCTCAAGGTGATAGTGTGGGGTTTTCTAGATGCGGAAAGCGAACTTTGAGGTGTGATGTTATAGCCCTTACCATCGATTAGAGTGTCCAACCGAAGAGTAGTTAAGAGTAGTATCATAAAGAGATGATATCTATATGAGAGTGTTCACTAGTGAAAGTATGATCCCTAGGCCTTGTTTCTAAGCATTGAAACTCCATTTGCTACTAGATCTGTTACATGTTTGCTTGCTTCCATCTTTATTTCAGTTTGCCTTTAGTCTCTTCCACGCCATCAAGCTATTTTCAATCACCATTACCACTTATAATTATCCATACCACTTGTATTTCACTATCTCGTTGCCGAACTAGTGCACCTATACACCTGACAAGTGTATTGGGTGTGTTGGGGACACAAGAGGCTTCTTGTATCTTGATTGCAGGGTTGCTTGAGAGGGGATACCTTTGACCACTTCCTCCCTGATTTCGGTAAACCTTGGGTGATCCACTTAAGGGAAAACTTGCTGCTGTTCTACAAACCTCTTCACTTGGAGGCCCAACAACTGTCTATAAGAATAGAAGTGCGTAGACATCAATTTATCAGCCATTTGCAAAGATATATCAGTTGGTATTAGTTTTTCTAGTTGAAGCCTCTTATAGAGAGAGAAAGGCATAACAATAACTCCAGCTCCCAAATCACACAAAGCAGTTCTAACATAACTGTTCTTAATAGAGCAAGGGATAGTTGGAATCCCTGGATCTCCAAGTTTCTTTGGAACCTTACCATTAAAGGAATAATTAGCAAGCAAAGTAGAGATTTCTTCATTAGGGATCTTCCTTTTATTCGAGACAATATCCTTCATATACTTTGAGTAAGGAGGCAATTTAATAGCATCAGTCAAAGGAATTTGCAGGAATAGAGGTTTCATCCACTCACAAAACTTATTATAGTGTTCATCTTCCTTTGACTTGTGTTTCTTATCTGGGAAAGGCATAGGTTTTTGGACCCAAGGTTCACTTTCACTACCATGTTTCTTAGCAACAAAATCTTCTTTAGTGTATTTAGTATTCTTAGTGTGGTTTTCAGGTTCTTCTTCAACTTTTTCTTCATTAGGAACTTCATTTTCTTCATTAGCACTTTCAGTTTCAGCATCAGAGATGGATATACTATTAGGATCTATAGCTGGTTCAGAGGGTTCTACAACAGTTTTATGTTTCTTTTAGTAGAGACACTATTTTCAGCTTGTTGAGAATCCTGCTCAATTCTTTTGGGATGCCCCTCAGGATAAAGAGGATCCTGGGTAGCAGCACCACTTCTAGTTCTAATTTCATAAGCATGTTTTTCTTTAGCAGCGTTAACTAGCAAGTCTTTTTGCACTTTAATGAGTTGATCTATTTGAGTTTGAACCATTTGAAAGTGTTTAACAATCATTTTAACATCATTAGAGGTTCTTTCCACAATATCTTTCAACTCAACAATAGCTCTAGTGTTTTCCATTAGATGATTTTGCACCCTTTTATTAAAATTATCTTGCTTAACAATAAACATATCGAATTCTTCTAAGCATTGATCAGGAGGTTTAGAGTAAGGGATATCACCATCATCAAAGTGTTGGAGAGAGTGTACCTCAATAGTGGGTGAGTAGGGAATGGGCGTACATAATTCTTCTATAGGAGTTAAATTCTTGACATATGCAGCTTTAATTCCCTTCTCCTTAAGACATTTCTTAGCTTCCTTCATCACTTCATCATTTAATTCAATAACTCCCCTCTTCTTTGATGTTGGAAAAGACACAGGTATAGTAGGTCCAGGTACAATTACTTCAGGTATAGCTAGTTTAGGAGGAGTCCAATCTTCATAATTCTTGCTTATTTTAGCCATTAATTCCTCAGCTTCCTTGGGAGTCCTATTCCTGAAAACACAATCAGCACAACTATCTAGGTATGTCCTAGATTCTTCAGTTAGTCCATTATAAAATACATCAAGAAGCTCATTCTTAGGTAATGGACTTCCAGCCTGTGCATGAATCAAAGCACAAAACCTTGCCCAAGATTCAGGCAATAACTCTTTTTCTCCCTGTTTAAAATCAAAAAGTTCCTGCAAAATAGCATCTCTAGCACTAGGAGGAAAATATTTCTGCAGGAAAGTACTAATTAAGCAATTATGGCTATCAATAGATCCAGGAGGTAAATTACTAAACCAAGTTTTAGGTTCTCCTTTCAGTGAAAAGGGGAAAATCTTAGCAACAAAGTAAGTACGCATCTTAATATCATCAGAAAATAAGCCACTCATGGTAGAAAGTTCGTTCATATGTGCTACCGCACTTTCATTCTTAGTCCCACAAAAAGGTTATTTCTCGACAATAGCTATGTAAGATAGATCGAGAGAGAAATCATAATCTTCATCTATAATGTTTATGGGAGAAGGAGAAAACTTAGCAACAAGAGACAATTTGTGTCTAATAGTACGCCTCTCAAGGAGACTCTTAGCAGCGCTCCTATCATGGGTGTTTTTACATTCTTTAGTAAATTCATCGGTCATCTCAACATAACCATCTTCAATATCATAACTTTCACTAGACTCAGGTGAACTAACAGGTGTGGTAGTGTCTTCATTAGGAGTTTCGGTATTTCCAGCTATTGTTCTAGCAATGGTAGCATCTAGGAAAAGACCTAATGAACCACTCTTATCAAGCATAGTAGAAGCAGCATCAGAAGTTTCAGATTCAGCAGTAGTAGCAGTGTGTGTAGCATGTGTATGTGGTGGTGTAACGAGCTTACTTATAACAAATGGTGAATCAAGAGCAGCAGAGGTGTTTAGAACCGTACCTCTTATTGTAGTGGATGGTAAAATAGGAAACTTGTCATCACGAAACTTACCCATGATGGATGGATAGCAGCGAACAATAGAGAATCCAACTGAAATTCATAAATAAAGCTATGCTCCCCGGCAACGGCGCCAGAAAATAGTCTTGATGACCCACAAGTATAGGGGGCGTATCGCAGTATTTTCGAGGGAAGTGAAACCCAATTTATTTATTCGACACAAGGGGAGCCAAAGAATATTTATAAGCCTTAACAACTTAGTTGTCAATTCAGCTGCACCTGGAAACAATCTTGCTCACAGCAGTTTATCAGTAGCAATAGTTTTGTAGTAGGAATAGTGAAATAGCAGCAGTAGTAAAGTAAAGACAATAGTAACAATAGCAGTAAATATTGGGATTCGAGTGCGGTAGGCATAGGGATGGGTGGACGGGCGTTGCATGGACAAAAAAATTCACATAGCAATCAAAACATAGGGCAATTGCAGATAAATAAAATAAAGCATCCAAGTACTAGATAATCCTAGGCATGTGTTCCATATATAGTCATACGTGCTGGCAATGAGAACTTGCACAACATCTTTTGTCATGCCAGCCCATTTGCAGCGGGGCCTCAAGGGAACTACTAGAAGTTAAGGTGCTCCTTTTAATAGAGCACCGGAGCAAAGCATTAACACTCCATGAACACATGTGATCCTCACATCAAAGTCATTCCCTCCGGTTCTCCCAATTTCTGTCACTTCGGGGCCATTGGTTCCGGACAACAACGTGTGTATACAACTTGTAGATAAGACCATAAACAATACTATCATAATGAATCAATAACATTGCTCAGATCTGAAATCATGGCACTCAGGCCCTAGTGACAAGCATTAAGCACAACAAGTCGCAACAAAGTCATAAAGCACTAATAAAAGATACTAGGCACCATGCCCTAACAATCTGATGCCATTACATGAACGATCTCATCCAATCACTACCATACCCATAGCCTACAACGGGGGATTACTCACTCATAGATGGGGGAAACATGGATGGTCGATGGAGAAGCGATGGTGATGATGATGGCGATGATCTCCTCCAATTCCCTATCCTGGCAGGGTGCCAGAACGGAGTTTCTGGTGCTGTTTCGTGGAATCTCGTGGTGGTGGCGGAGCGGAACTCCTTCTGGAAAAACGTCGAACCCCCCCTGAGTTTTTAGGTCAGAAGGCTTCTTATAGGAGAAGAGGGATATCGAGGGGGTGCTTGGGGGGCCCACACCACCTCCTGGCATGGCCTGGCCTGGCCCGCGCCACCAGGTGGTGTGGCCACCCCCTAGCTCTTCACCGTCTCGTATTCTGGCTCCATGAGTCTTCCGGTAAAATAGGAACTTTGGATTTTGTCCCGTCCAATTCCGAGAATATTCATTTTCTGACTTTCCTGGAACCAAAAACAGCAGAAAACAGGCAGTTGGCACTGTGGCTCTTGTTAATGGCTTAGTCCAAGAAATCATATGAAAAGTACTCCAAAGTGTGGACAAAACATAAGAAAGTAGATAAAACCAAGCATGGAACATCAAAAATTATAGATACATTTGAAATGTATCACATGCCACTATTTTTAACATGTTAATTGGGGCTGTGTTGGGCACTCGTGACCATGCCAATAAATAATGTTGAGCAATAATGAGCCAGAGGAGTACTACAACTTCACTTGGAATTTGAAACCATGAGGAGATAAAAAATTTACCCGTCATAGCATTGCTGCTACAGACGTTTACATATCTCAATAGCCGAAATCAAGTGGTTTCCCACATTTAAATCGTTCGTTGGCCAGCAGAGTTAATAGTTCCCCATGGAGCATGACAGAGTTGTAATGACACGCGTAAAGCAATATCTTACGGTAATTATTAGAAAAAGTAGTAGCATAATTTCTACTACTTTGAAGCATCCATTTAATCAAACAATTTCAATCAAGGGTATTATCGAGTCTTTTTATATTAAGCTCAAATGGGATGGAGTAGTTCTAAAATCAAATTCTTTGCGCTAAGCATGGACTCAAGGCATCTTTCATTTGCTTTTTCTTGTTGTAAAAATGTGGGAAGTATTTTTAACCAAGTTCATTTCTCAATGTTTCAAAGATATAAAGAAGGCACTAGCAAAGGAACAGAATTTGTAGGATAATAAGCTAAGTAGGGAGTGACTCCAGTGCAAGCGAGTAAATAATTGTAGGATCGATTTAAGGTTGCGAAGAGGGTGATGAAAGGAATGTGATACCTCCTCTTGCTTGCTTCGTTCTCGTATTTGAGTCGAACCCCTTCTGTATTTCCATATTGTCAAGTCACCTGAAATTGAGCAATCTCCGAGAGAAACAAAGAAACAAACTTGCAAATAAAGTTACAACTAATTTTTTTGTATTTTTGGTTTAGGAATGCAAAACTGAAAATAAACATGCAAATTTGAAGAAATAAAATAAATCAAAAGAAGAAATAAAAACATGAATGCAAAGTTTGGAGGTTTTCAAACCTCCCCCAAGATTAGGCTATCGCCAGGCTCAGTTGTTGTCGTCATTTGGTGGTTGGTGCGGATACTGCTGGTAGTAGTCGGGGAAGTGGGTCATGAAATGACTGAAGTTTTGAGTCAAAGTACTCACATGTTAATTCACTTGCTGAAGAGTGTGGTCGATCTGGCCAACGCGTTGGTTGAGCTATTGGAATTCCTGATAGGGGACGTAGTTGTACCCTGATATCTACGCACGCTTCTATTCTTGTAGACAGCGTTGGGCCTCCAAGTGTAGAGGTTTGTAGAACAGTAGCAAGTTTCCCTTAAGTAGATCACCCAAGGTTTATCAAACTCAGGGAGGAAGTGGTCAAAGGTATCCCTCTCAAGCAACCCTGCAATCAAGATACAAGAAGTCTCTTGTGTCCCCAACACACTCAATACACTTGTCAGGTGTATAGGTGCACTAGTTCGGCGAAGGGATAGTGAAATACAAGTAATATGGATGATTATAAGTGGTAATTGCAATCTGAAATAAGAGTGGCAGCAAGCAAACATGTAACAGGAGTGATTGTAAATGGTGTTTCAATGTTTAGAAACAAGTCCTAGGGATCATACTTTCACTAGTGGACACTCTCATATAAATATCTTCTCTTCATTATGCTACCCTAAACTACTCTCGGCTTGGACGATGTAGGGCTATAACAACACACCTTAAAGTTCGCATTCCCCATCTAGATAACCCCTCACTGTCACCTTGAGCACTAGATGGTTCCAACAAACACCACAATCTCATAGAAACATCCAACTCAAATTATACTCATGATAAGTATTTTTGTAACCTTAGCCAAAGTGCCACACGGTGTGCAGACTGTCAACTTCACACACGTGGGGATAAGTAGAGATTAATTAAAGCACTTGAGTAGCAGAATAGATCTATAGATTACAAAGCTCATGATCTCATAAGATCACGCATAGAGAGAGAGAGAGATGAACACATAGCTACTGGTAGAGCCCTTAGCCTCGAGAGAGAACTAATCCCTCCGCATTATGGGAGTCAACAATGGTGATGGAGATGACACTGGAGTCGATGGAGATGGCTCCGGGGTCACTTCCCCATCCCGGTAGGGTGCCAGGACAGAGACTTCTGTCTCCCGAATCTCCTCTTCGGTGGCAGCGGCATTGTGGAACTTTTGTTGGAATTATGATATGGTACTTAGGGTTTTCGTCTCGAGGGGTTTATATAGGTGAAGAGGCGATGCCAAAGGTGGGCCAGGGTGGCCACACCACCTGGTGGCGCAGCCAGGGGGACCCACGCCAGGGGGTGGTGTGGGCCGCCTGTGGCCCATCTCCACTCCTCCTTCCACTACTAGGGAAAAGCCTACTAGAGGCGCATATGAAAGACCATTAGAGTCGCATTATGGATGTGACTCGAGCGCCGCGACTCAAGTATTTGTTACCCGAGTCGTATATGAGATGCGCCTCCTATAACCTATATATGCGACGCGCATATCAATATGGGCCTCCTATATATATAGGACGCGCATATTGATATGCGCCTCGCATATATAGGTTATAGGAGGAGCATCACATATGCGACTCTAGTATGTATTAGATATGCGCCTCCCATAAGATTACATACACGCCTCTAACATGGTCACAGATGCGACTCAAATATCAATTTCGAATTTTAAATTTTACAGATCCACAATACATTCCAAAATACACAGTATACATGTATTATACAGTCAATAACAGTATAAATAGCACATAATTTTCAGAAATTTGCATCACACATCAACACTAATACAAGTACATCACTAATGCAATTATATCACACATCAACTTGAATTATCCGCGACATACGAGAGTTCACACAACTAACGAGAGCATAGATCACACACACAACACCAAGTTCACATCTCTCGGGGGACCGATCAAGTACAAGTTCACAATCGCATTACAACTACATGGACGGCGGAGCTCTCTAGCTAGCTTGGTGAAGTAGAGCACACAACCTACTACAATGAAGATCAAGGTGGTGATCACGATGAAGTTCCTCCACTTCTTCCTCCCGTGCTTCCTCCACTTATCTTCTGCCACCTCTCTACTCTTGTAGCCTTTGTAGCTGTTTCCCGGGAGTTCATTCACTTCCTTCTGGCAGTCCTTCCACTCCTCGTACCCACTTGGAACCCTACCGACGTGCATGACATAGCACTTCTTCGCCATCTCATGTTCACAAGATAGATGATATTAGCTATGTCAGGGGAAAGCAATAGCAGTTCACAAAATAAGATCATGCATATATAAATATGGGTGCAACAAGAATTAAGAAATCACGTTCTAATCATCGGCATTTCGAAAAAAGACAAAAAAAAGCAACCCAAGAATGACTTGCATTAGTGCCTCATACTTAGGTTGGGCATGGAAATAACAATGCTCATTATTTGATCTCGTGCGGCAAGTAGAGTATATGCCCAAATTACTAGTCAACTTGGCACACGAGATCAAACATCGGCATACTCATACACATGATGCCACAACACGTTCTAATCATCGACATTTCGAAGAAAGACAAAAAAAGCAAACCAAGAATGACTTGCATTAGTGCCTCATACTTAGGTTGGGCATGGAAATAACAATGCTCGCTGTTTGATCTTGTGCGACAAGTAGAGTATATGCCCAAATTACTAGTCAACTTGGCACACGAGATCAAACATCGGCATAGTCATACACATGACGTCAAAACACGTTCTAATCATCGGCATTTCAAAGAAAGACCAAAAAAAAGCAAACCAAGAATGACTTGAATTCGTGCCTCATACTATTCGTATCGCCAAAGACAAATGAAGAGAAATACTTCCACGATTCATATAGCATGGGCATGATATGTCAAGAGGCAAATCAAGGAAAGGATTCGGTCTCCACGGCAACGACTCATTTCGAGTTTGGTGTGTCTAAAGGAGTCGTTGCCATGGACCCAGAACCCTTTCCTTGGCTTGCCCCTTAACATATTATGTCTTATGTATATGAATCTCAAAAATATTTGTCCTCTTTCGACTTTGGGTCTACGAGATGAAATAGTTTATCATTTCATTGTATCGCCGAAAGGAAATAAATCATTCCACGATTCATATAACAATGTCGTCAATGCTATATGAATAGTGAAATGATGTCTTTCCTTTCGACTTTGGGGCTACAATGAGATATTTGAAACTACATAATTCACCATTTCATTTAATTCACGCTATCTAAAATATTCGTACCGCCAAAGACAAAAGAAGAGAAATACTTCCACGATTCATATAGCATGGGCATGATATGTCTAGCGGCAAACCAAGAAAAGGATTCGGTCTCCATGGCAATGACACATTTTGAGTTTGGTGTGTCTAAATGAGTCATTGTCGTGGACCCAGAATCCTTTCCTTGGCTTGCCGCTAAACATATTATGTCTTATGTATATGAATCTCAAAAATATTTGTCCTCTTTCGACTTTGGGGCTATGAGATAAAATAGTTTATTATTTCATTGTATCGCCAAAGACGAAAGGAAAGAAATCATTCCATGATTCATATAACAATGTCGCCAGTGTTATACGAATAGTTTAGCAATGTGTTTCCTTTCGACTTTGGGGCTACAATGTGATATTTGAAACTAAATATTTCACCATTTCATTTAATTCACGCTATCTAATCTATTCGTATCGCCAAAGACAAAAGAAGAGAAATACTTCCACGATTCATATAGCATGGGCATGTTATGTCTAATGGTAAAGCAAGGAAAGGATTCGGTCTCCACGGCAACGACTCATTTCGAGTTTGGTGTGTCGAAAGGAGTCGTTGGCGTGGACCCAGAATCCTTTCCTTGGCTTACCATTAGACATATTATGTCTTATGTATATGAATCTCAAAAATATTTTTCCTCTTTCGACTTTGGGGCTACGAGATAAAATAGTTTATCATTTCATTGTATCGCCAAAGACGAAAGAAAAGAAATCATTCCACGATTCATATAACAATGTCGCCAATGCTATACGAATAGTGAAGTAATGTCTTTCCTTTCGACTTTGGGGAAACAATGAGATATTTGAAATATAGAAAAAGCAAACCAAGAAGTAGGGTGGTAATAACGAATCAGAAGCAACATATGACCAAGCACTAAAATAATTCATAACACAAATAACTAGCGTCGCTCACAATCAAGTTCAACGGTTTACGAAACATACTCTAGAGGTTGCTAGGCAAGTTAACATAGGGTCGATAAATTTTACAACACAAGTTTAGAACTAACAGCTAGCTAGGCCAACATCAAGACTTCTTCGGCTAATGAGTCGACACGGGGATATTCATGAAGCCCTGTTTATCTCCTTTCTCTAACGTCATGAACATCCTGCCATCACCCTGCTTCGCTATGTGTTCATCTATGTCCTTGTTGCGTGTTGGAGTGCCGCCGTATAAGAGGCCCCGGATTTTATGACTTGTTGGTGCACGATTGTCAAGATCTCCTCCTGGATATCAAAGAAATCCATCCTGAGGTTGTGATACTGTATACATTGAAGATCTTCATCCCACCTTTGGATGTCAAATGGCAGCGCGCCGTTATGTTGGTCCCGTACGAATGCCTTCATGTGGTGCAGGGGAACTCCGTTGTGTGGCCGAACACGTGCATGTCGTGCCTCTTAACTATCCTACTAGGGACGACGCCTCACGCTGCGACGTATCCATTGAGAGCCTCATCAAGAAGTCTCTTGATAGTGGAGTAGTCTTTCCTCGTCGAACTACCTGAGTCGAGATACAAGGCGTTTGAGTGTTGCACATTCAAGGATATGAGCACGCAGCCTTGGCGACCATTCTTCGACTCTGGATGGTAGGGAATGAGAATCACATCCTTGCCCGGGTTTGTTTGCAGGAAGTATGAGAGGTAGTCGGCCGCCATTTGGACACCCTCATGTGTTCTCAAGAAGGCGTCACGCATGAAGTAGGGATCCACTATCATGATGCCCGGTGTCCCATCTCTAATGATTTGCATCGCCATATTGAGCGAGAACAGCCGGACCAAGGTATCATGCAGCCGGAATCCTTGCACATGTCGAAGAGGTCGGTATGCGGCACGTAGAAAATATCCTCGGGGGCTACTGTGATGAAGCCCGGAACATTTGGCACCTTAGCCTTGTAAACCAGGTACGACTTATCACCCTCTCGAATGCGGCGCTCCTTAACAAACAGACAGCCATGATGAATACTACGCATATCCGAGCATGTGACCGTGAGCATCGTTTCATTGACATTAGTGTACCTGCCTCGTGGACCAGCTTCCTGGGATTTTCTGCAGGGCCGTCATGAGCCCGGACAGCAGGCTTTAGTTTCTGGCTCGCACCCTTAGGCTTCCTTCTACGACCCTTCCTGCCCTTTACAGCTTCAGTATCGGCCGCCACTATCACCTCACCGGCTGCCCTATGGAGGGTGTTGGGGTTGATCATAGGACGAGCTGGCAGCTGAGGCTCGGTGAATGCGGTGGGTGGTGGCGTCTCCTGACTAGATGGAAAGAGACGCAGTTGGAGAGTGGGTTTTGCCGAGGGTCCAGGTGCTGGTTGGGGCACGTCAACTGTCTGCGTGAACACCTGGCCTCCCTGTTTCTCATCCTCATCACCAAACCTTGTGTTCAAGAAGTGGTTGCCGAAATTTTCATCAAATTCATCATCGTCGTCGGCGGGATTTTGTGCCATCTCGATGTCTTCATGATGTGCTGGTTGTGCTACCTCTAGGGTGGTGCCCTGGCCCTCTGTCCCCAGACTGGTCTGGCTCTTTGGCCATATGAACATGTAGCCGAAGCCGGTACTAAGGACTGTCGGCTCGTCACTATCCCATCCATGAGGTTGAGAGGGAGGTTCCAAGCCCTCGTAGCCTAGAAGCACCATACCGTATTTGACCCTAAGCATGTCGGGTGCCATTGGTTTGCTGTGGAAGATGCGGTTCGCCTGTTGAATGATAGAACCCTTGGCAACATCGTTCAACTCGCCGTTCACCCAGTGCATTAGAGTGCAAGGAGTGTCTTCCTGCAAAAGACATGTATAGGCCGGTCATCAGTAAAATTGGGAGAGAAGGGAGATGAAGTCATCGGTTGAGCCTCCCAACTCTCGCTTTTATTAGTTACTCTAAGGGCGTCGAGCTCGGCCAATGTCGAGGCACCACCGCTGACGACGAGTGCGCAAGTGGCGGAGTGGCTGCTTGTTGGCAAGGTGCGGGCCAACGCCTACGCCGCACCAGACAAGGTAAGCTCTAGACCTTCGGGCCCCGCCAAAGGAGTCACCAACACCTCTGGCACCACATTGTCCGATTAGGCGCTGACGATGTTGGGAATCGGGCGCGGCCCCTGTTTACCACTCTTCTTCCACTTGGTGTACTGTTCAAAGTAGGCAGGAAGGATGGTGTTTTGAGCTTCTCGGTCACTTGTGTCTAGACTTGTGTCTGGACTTCTGATTGGAATTGTGTCTGGAGTACCATCACAGCCTCCTTCACTGTATCTTGGAGCAGCTGCGGAAACTTCTCCACTTGTTCCCTTAGGTGTTTTACCTCGGTGCTCTCGGCCTGCTTCCTGCCCTTCCACGGCGAGGTGCCATAGTACTCGGACAATGTAATACCTCCAAAGCCAGGCACACGGCCAGCCGACTTCGGTGGCGCCTGGGGCTCGGCCTTCTTTACCCGGTTCAGCACCCTGTTAAAAGTGGTGTCCCACTTGGCAACTGATGCCGACCCCTGGGATGAGGAGCTCCTACATTCCTTGTCCTACGCATAAGGAACGTGAAGCATTTGAGAAGTTGGACTTCACTGATTAATTGTGAATGAAATTAATCGACTTGCATGCAAATTACTTACATATTTATTGATGAAGTCCGTCACCTTCGGAGCAAAGGGGCCGCAAGGTTTCGAGGAATATTCAGAACTCCCTTTCGGCTTGCGAAACCAGGCCCTGACAAAGTACTTTGCCTGCGGTTTGGTGATATTGGAAAAGGGAGGTGTCTCCCCCTTCTCATGAGCTATGGCATCCTCCTTCTCCCATTTGGGAATCGCAGCTCTATAACCGCCGGAGCCGAGATGGTGGGTACCAATGTTCATCTCGTACAACTCCTTGAAGTACTTACTCTTGGCCTTGCCCGCAGCGGATTCACATATGGCCTTGAACACCTTGAAGGCTTATTTTGTGACCAGAGGCTCCTTCTTGACGACCTCCTCGTAACTTAGATTTTTCTTGTAAATGAGCCTCTTCACCCATGCCTTCCAATTCGACAAGGCCTTGGTCATCGTTTGTTTACCGGATTCCCATTGAGATTGTCATTGTTGTATTTTTGTCCTCATCACCCGGGAATGTGTACCTTGTGTGCAGCTTCCTGAAGAGCTGATGGCGGTAATGCTCGTTCTCACGGGCCTTAGGTTCTCGGTGTTGATCGTGACGGTGTTTCAGAGGATTGTAGAGAGCTACAGTGAGTACGATGCGACAAATTCCTCCGGCTCCAAAGGCACCCCTTTAGCGCTGATGCTTGTGAAGATGGACCTTTTGAGGCCCACCATGATCAAGGTCCGGTCCTTCCGGGGCTTCTTCGGTTGGCGGCTACCGTCTGTGGCTTCACCACCACCATCAGTGGTAGTGGCGTCCTCGCCATCGACATCATACAACACCATCTCCTAATCTGACGATGTATCCTCGTCCTCCATCTCCTCTACCTCCCGCGGCATGAACTCCGGGTCCGCTTGTAATTCCATCTCATCCAAATGCTCCCAATAGGCCTTCTTTCTAGAAGTGCCTGCCTCGGTGTCGTGTTGTCCACTACCCGACATATCTAAACACAAAAAGAAATGGAACTAATAAAAACCAAAATTCAAAAAAAAATTGGGCATCACCTTTACTAATTTTATAGACATAGGAGTGCCAGAAATTCGTCGGAATGGAAATGAATCAACATTCCGGCGAAACATTGGCATCTCAAAAAGAAAAAAACATGCACAAAAAAATGACCTAAATAGGCACAAACACACAACCAGCAACTTGCTGCCAGCATACACAACCACATTCACAATATGAAGTATGTGGATCCTTTGCTGCCAGCATACACAACTATAGGCACAAACACCACCAACATACACCAATATTGAGAAGAAAGAATCATGCACACAAATAGAAAACTGAGATTTGGTACATACAAGTACAAATAGAAAACTGAGCTACTGAAGTATATCAAATAGTAGAAGGAGAGGTGGAGCAGGATATCAAGATGCAGCAGCAGCTGAACCAGATCCATAGCAAAAACAGCCTCAACACAACTGTAGGTTGTTATCTCAAGTAATTACTATTAATCAATCATTCATTCATCTAAAGTATACAGCAAAATAATGTAAGTAAGCACTCATTTATCTGCTGAATCAAAGAAAATTTCAAGGACCAGCCAGCTAAAATCTAATATAGAAGATCAAATAAATCTTTATCCTTCCTATTTTAATTCATATATATATGTAGATAAGTTATTTGCAGCAACTATGAGCTGCAAAGCATATCTTCAGTACTTAACCAAAAATCATGCAAAAAAACACGGACGCATAGATGAAGCAAGTACAAGGTAGCATAGATGAAGCTAGTGCAGCTACTAGAAGGAACAAGTTGAAAGTGAAGCTAGTACAAGGGGTCGAAACATAGATGCCAGGGAGCATTATAAAAAAAAGGGTGAAGCACTGATTCCCTATTCTAAGCCATGTACAGAAGTTCCACTGAACAACAGTAAGAAAATGCAAAGTAAAACATGTTTGTGACTCAGTACCTAACATTACAAAACTCACAAAGCACTAGATCGCATTGGTAACATGTACAACAAGGAATGATAATATGTTAACAGTCCAACTGCATGAGCTAAATTAAAAAATGTCCAACATTTACTTCCATAAATTAAGCACTAGACTGCAATTCAAAGTAAAACAAGATAAATGGACACATAGAAAACAGTTAGTTGCAGCATTGATTAGCTGCAAAGCACATCCTAAATTCTATAGGCAGGCTGCAACTGCAATTTCTATAGGTAGGCTGCAACTACAAATTCAGAAGAGCACATCCTAAATTCAGAACTGCACCTGAAATTATCACTGCGCGCGATAGCATCTACTTCTATAGGAAGGCTGGCTGAACTAGTGAGAATGGGGATGGGTGGCTCACCGTAGGCGGCGGCAGGTCGGAGACGAGGTTAAAGACGGGGGCGGAGACGAGGTAGAAGGCGGTGGGCGCTCCTTCCTCCTCGTCCTTCTTCTTCTTTGATGCGGGTGGGCGGGTGCTCCTTCCTCCTCCTCCTTCTCCTTCTTTGATGGGGGCGGGCGCGCGGTTGTGGGCCTAGCTCCTGGCTCTTGCGGACAACGACACGAGGTCGTCAAAGGGGAAGAGGGAAGGCGGCTCACGACGGCGTGGACTCGACGGCAGCAGCAGAGGGGGACCGATGGTGTGGACTCGATGGCGGCAGTGGAGGGGAATGAATAAGGAGGGGAACGAGCGAACTATCTGCCGAACAAACTGTCTGACGAACTGAACGTGATCGACATCTATCTTAGCCAGAGACTATGCGAGACGCATCCTGGCAATATGCGACTCACATAATAACTTATGTGAGTCGCATATTACCAGGATGTGCCTCCTATAGTCTTGCAACTATATTCAAAAGGAACATAGCGCCTTCTGTTTCACAGAACACTTCATAGCCCAGTGGCTACACACTCCACCCTTTCTTCCCAAGCATCCCAGGTTTGATTCCTAGGAACCACCCTTTTTTGGAACTAAAAATAAATACATATGAACTATTAAAAATAGTCTAAAATTAATATGAACTATTAAAATAGTGTAAATATTTTAAATATCCAAAAAAATTGACTAACTGAAAAAAAAAGCTGAATGTCTGTCTGTCTGAATCGAGCTGGGAGTCGCATTATGTGAGTCGCGTTTCAGAAACATGCGCCTCCAGCAATGTTATGCGAGGCGCATTTATGTAAGATGCGTCTCCTAGAATGTTTCCCACTACACTTAAAGAGAAGCGCGCACAGATGTTAACAGCAAACACTTATTAGCCTAGTGGCTAGGCACCCAATCCAAATACCTCCAAACTCTAGCCACCTAGGTTCGAATCCTGTGGTGTCCACAAAGTTTTTTAAAAGACATTTTAATTGTTAAATCATTTACCAACATTAATATAAACTACAAAATATATTTTAGTACTGTAAATATCAAATTACCAAATAAATTATATATAATTGTGTCGATACATGATATTCTATCTAGAAATTAGCATACAAAAGAGATAACTAATAAGAATGTGTCGATACATATATAATAATGCCCTTCTTCATTGGAGCTAGTTATTAGCATTTCTTGTTGACAATTATCTTCTTGCCCTTCATTGTCGTAGTTGAATAGGTTAGGTCTGGAGCGTCTTCACTTTTTTCTTTTGAACGGGAGTCCTTTCTTAGGTAGGCTTGTGGTGTATGGTGCTTGGTTGTCGTATCCATCTTCCATCTTTGGGTCACCGTACTGGTCAAAGTCTTGCTCGTTGGCGACTCCATCCATTCCGATGATGTTCCTTTTGCCTCTCCTGACAACAACCCGGCTAGGCTTTGACGGGTCGGTAATGTAGAAGCATTGGTCGACTTTACTAGCCAAAACCCATGGCTCATTTCTCGTGGGTACGTTCGCGCCGGTGGTCTTTGACTTTGGGGGTATAACCATGGTGGTGAAATACCGGTATTCTATTTCGACGCTCTTGGCCCACCTGACATAGAACATCGACACCTTCTCCATAACCTAGTCCAGCTCCCATATCTCCTCGATTCTTCCATAGTATCTTTCCGGGACATCGTTAGTGTAGAATATCCCCGTTACCCCTGAGTTCTGGTAATCACATTTATTGTCCTTCTCCTCGGTGTAGAACGTGTATCCGTTGATATCGTATGCCTGATAGGTCATCAGGTTATGCCTTGGGCCCTGTGACAATGAGAATATGAGTTTATCGTCCTCCGAAGACTCGCCCTGCAGTGGACTATCGAGAACCTTCTTCCTAAACCACTACGTGAAACCAGAGTTGTGCTCTTTGATTACATCTTCCTCCATCCTCACCAGGCCATGGTCAGCGTACTTCTTCTTGATAAATTCTTTGTGCTCATGTATATATGGATCGACCACCTGCAGGTGTTGTAGTGTGACCAGGTTTGCTCTTTCAAAGTCCTTGGTTCGCTCCTCAAAGTCTACATGCTTTTCACGCTGACCCTCATGGTGACCCCATCCAGCGAGCCTCCCAAGATGCTTGTTGAATGGCAGACCGGTAGGGGTCTCGGTTTGTAGAAAGTTCGAGCAAAAAGAGATGCGCTCTTCGGGCATGAAGCCGTTTGCTATGCTTCCATCTGGACAGGACCTGTTACGAACGTATCCCTTGATGTGTCCAATCATCCTATCGAACGGCATCATGCTTCGCAGAAACAGAGGCCCGAGTTGGACGATATCCTCCACGACATGGAGCAGTAGATGAAGCATGACGTCGAAGAATGTGGGAGGGAAGTAGATCTCGAGCTCGCATATTATCACCACGATCTCCTCCTGTAGCCTCATGAGCTGCTTAATGCCTATCGACTTCCTAGAGATAACATCGAAAAAGTTGCAGAGGCCAAACAGCGTTTCGCGGACGTGCTTGTCCATTATCCCTCGGATCGCAACGGGAAGTACCTGCGTCATCAGCACGGCGACGTCGTGAGACTTCATCCCGCTAAAGCGCTGCTTCGCCTCATCTAGCCATCTGCTTATCTTCCCCGCGTAGCCGTTCGGAAATTTGACTCCGAGGAGGCACTTCATAAACTGTGTGGCCTCCTCCTTGCTTAGAGTGAAGCACGCAGCCTTGAGCTTAACTTTGGCCTTCTTGATGTTTTTGCCCTTGCAATGACGACTATTCTGCATTTCCGTCTCCTCCTCCTTCGACTGGTCATCGGCTTCATCGTCACTAGGTGGTGGTTGAAGGTCTTTCCTAATGCCCATATGCTTCAATTCGTTCCTTGCCTTTGGCCCATCTTTGGTCTTGTCGGTGTTAAGGATGGTGGCAAGCAGACTCTCCCCCACGTACTTCGTGATATGCATGAGATGGCTATGAGGCACGCGGAGGAGCTTCTAGTATGGAAAGTCCCAGAAAACAGACCTCGCCTTCCAAACCCTCAACAGCGGCTCTGGCTTATTTTGGTTCTTTCCTAGCGTAGGGCACTCATTCCAGTTTTTCAAGAGCTCATTGATTTCTGCGCCACTCCTCTTGTATGGCATTCCTCCAAGCTCGACTGTCCCATTGAACAGATGGGACAACTTTCTCCAGGCGTGATTCTTCGGAAGCCACCTTCGAGACCCCTGGTACACTGTTTTCCTGGAACCGGGATCTTTCTGTAGCTGGCAATACGTTGTATTATCCTTGCACCTAATGCACGCAAAGAATCCTTGGATCACCTGCCCCGCGAAGTATCTGTAACCAGGATAGTCTTGCACCATCGTGATCACCTTCGCTCTCATATCGAAATATTCTTGTGCGGTGGCGTCCCACGTACGAGCTCCGTCTTCCCATAGCATGGCCAACTCCTCTTTCAACAACGTGAGATACAGATTGATGTCTATACCGGGCTGTTTTTGGACCTTGAACTAGCATACTTATGGTTATGTACTTCTTCTTCATGCACAGCCAGGGGGAAGGTTGTAGATCCATACAAACATGGGCCAGGTGCTATGTGTGCTGCTCTGGCTTCCGAACAGATTGAGTCCGTCAGTGCTCACGCCTAGCCTGTGGTTCCTTGACTCTTTCTCGAACCGTTGGTAATATTTGAGGTCCAACGCCTTCCACTGGCTAGCATCCGAAGGGTGCCTCAGCATTTCCTCCCTTTCTAGATCTTTGTCATCTGGCCTCTTTCTTTCCGTGTGCCAACGCATCAGCTGTGCATCCTTAGGGTCCACGAAATACCACTGCAGACGAGGAGTTAGAGGAAAGTACCACACCACTTTTCTAGGAGCTTTCTTGGACCCTCTCTTGTATCGAGAGGTCTTGCACACCGGACACGTCGTCTTCTCCGCGTCCTTGCCCCGGTAGATGATGCAATCATTTATGCAGACATGGTATTTCACGTGCGGTAGATCAAGAGGACACACGACTTTCTTGGCCTCAGCGATACTAGTCGGACATGTGTTCCCCTTGGGAAGACGCTTATGCTAGAATTCCATGTTGTCATTGAAGCATTCGTCGGTCATTTTGTGTTTCGCCTTCATCTCTAGAGCCATGAGTGTTACATTCAGATGGGTATCGTCGTCGTTGCATCTGTCAAGCAGTGGAGTAACCGCGTCTTTCTCTATTTGCTCTAGCTTAGCTTTATCTCTAGCGGTGGCTCTGGAGTTACTCGTCTCCCTGAGAAGCAGCTCTTGGTAATGAGGGTCTCCCAACCACCTTGAATCATGCCCGACACCTTGATCTTCATGTTCCTACCCGAAGCCACCTTGATTATCTTCATGTTCATGCCCAGCGCCATCTGCTTGATCTTCATCATGTTCATGCCCGGCGCCACCTTGTTCTTCATGATCACCTACCCCGTCGGCATCTTGATCTTCGTCTTCACCATTATTGACATCCTCGTCATCATCTTCGTCATCACGTATCCACCAAGTGTAGCCATCCATGAAACCTCGTCGGAGCAGGTGCAACTCCAGCATTCCGCAATCATGCTTTATCAAATACATCAGTTTGCAGTCGCGACACGGATATCTTATCTCCGTCATGTTTGTCGGTGCCATGTCGGCCCTTGTGCATCTCATCCACCTATCCACAAGGGGTGTGCTCAGTGTCGCCTGCGTGGTATACAAAGAGCAAAAGAATAATTAGAGCACGGACGGCGAGATCGCCGGAAAAAATCGGCATGACCTCCCCTAAAAAGAGGACATCCGCCAGGTGCCAGAAATTTGCCGGAACAGAAATGAATAGAAATTCCAGTGAAACATTGGCAACCCAAAATGAAATCCCTGCACAAAACACAAAGGAACCACACAACACAATCTAGTCGGTGTCGCTGACAACACGCATACATGCAACAAACGCCTTCACGCTTCCTCCAATGACAACTAGGAGTACGAGAGCCGGAGGAGAAGTAAAGTGAGATCTTGTAGGTGCAAGATCTTTCACTTACATATGTGTATCAACCAGTAGAGGTTTGGAAAAGCTTCTATAGTGATACAATGGAGAAAATAAGGTGGGGAGGAGGAGGGGGCGACCAGATCTATCTTTGTGTGGAGGAGAAAACAATAAGTGAGAGAAACAAGTGAGTGGGGTGCATGTGCATGCATATGGCAAAAAAGGTGGCGAGATTACTCGAGTCGCATCCTAGAAAGTATGCGACTTGTATACATAGAATACCTGAGGCGCATATACCAGATGCGCCTCGAGTGTCTGGCGCCTGCCATGCTCCGGGCCCACATCACTTACTTGAGGCTCATCTCACCGTAATGCGCCTCCACTACTGAGAACTACTAGAGGCGCATATTGTCTGGTGTGACTCCTATATTGTCGTACCTACCACCACTGGGCCTGCCCACTTTTCTCGAGGCACATCTGCCCTGTATGCGCCTCAAGTAGTTAAACTACTCGAGGTGTATATCTAGTATATGCGCCTCAAGTAAGGGGCAGCCAGATCTAGTCCGTACATACATTATAGGAGACACATCATTTAGTAATGCGCCTCAAGTATTAGATTACTGGAGTCGCACCTATTAGGCATGTGCCTTGTATATATAATGGAGGCGCATATTTTAGTGATGCGCCTCTTGTAAGCATGTCTCATATAGGTTTTTTCCTAGTAGTGTTCTGGCCTCCTTCGTCTTCTAGAAAATAGGAATTTCGGCTTTTGTTTCGTCCAATTTCGAGAATATTTCTTTACTAGCTTTTTTGAAACCAAAAACAGTAGAAAACAGGCAATTGGCACTGCGGCATCTTCTCAATAGGTTAGTTCCAGAAAATGTATAAAAATGCCTCAAAGTATAAACAAAACATAAGATAGTTGATACAAAACAAGCATCCCCAAGCTTAACTCCTGCTCGTCCTCGAGTAGGTAAGTGATAACAAGAATAATTTTTTAGGTGACATGCACCATCACAATCTTGATCAAGGTATTTGTAAAGCATTGATAGTTGGGATCAAAGTACTCTAAACATGAACCTGAAAGATAGAGTTCTAACAATAAGACATAGCAACTATGTTGTAACATGAATAGGTACAGACAAAAGACATTGAAAGACGTTTGTTTGTTTCACATATAGAAAACATAATGAGAGTGGTATTCAGCTTGTCCCTCATGGTATAACAAAACATAAATGCATAGGATACCTTCAAAGTTCATAAGGGTGACTAGATAAAAATAATTTAAGAACAAGCAAAATCAAAGTTATGAATCAATCAACAAGTTTTGGGACAATGCACATAAAACTAAGAATGACCACTATGCTCTCTCAATTGGTGCATAAATATAGAAGATGGAGACTCAACATAAAAGTAAAAAGAAAGGCCCTTCATAGAGGGAAGCAGGGATTTCAAGTTTCATAAAGAGCTTCCAAAAATTATGGTACTTATTAGCTTTCAGTTCTCACTGCCCCTATCATAAGCATCGTGAGGTGATTAAGGTTAAAGTGACACAAATATGAGGATATGCTTGACAAGTAATAAGTTGAAATCTCATGCCCCTTGCTTAAGAGTACCGAACCTCATGCTACTCAACTTTAGTCATGAGTAAGTTCTTGTCATTGTAAGTACATGTGTATCATGGAGAACCGCCATCGGGGTACTCCTTACCCCATGACACAAGAGCTATCCCATATCAAATTGACAAGGCAAAAGACAATGAGCATCTCAGCGATCTTTTTATTTGCTATTTGCATCGATTTTTATTGAGGATGCTTCACGGAATGCTCGCTATGGTTATGCTGCAAGTTTCCACCACGATTAGGCATGGCTTAGGCTAGCCGCCTAGGCGTTTCTCTAACACACATACAAACTCCATGAGCTGACAAGCTCCCCTTTTATTTCACATCAATGGGATCCATAAACAAAAGAACATGATATCAACTGAATAATAAGTGCAATGTTGAAAGCGTTCTCCATGGCACATGGTTCTGCTAATTCACAACTTATAAAGCGCAAGCATATAAGAAACATAGATGTACACAATGGTTCAAGTTTATTAAGTGCAAGAAAGTAAAGTGTGCCATCAAGTTTGTGAGAGCTTTAATAACTAATTTTCACATAACAAGTTTAATTTGGAAGGTAGATAAAAACATGAATATACTTGGAATGGTGTAACACACCATGCATAGGAATTTATAGTGGACTCTTTGGAATAACTTGGTTTCTTGGGAGTTGGATACATGAGTAGAACTCATACTCAGTATAGGTCGAGGCTAGCAAAAGACTAGGAGCGACCAACTAAGAGAGCAATAATGGCCATAATCATGCAAAGCGACAAAACATTATTAATTAAACCATAAAGTGATAATTCAAGTAAAAACTAAATGATCATCGAGGCTATGGTGACTGGTTCATAGTCTTAACATGGCGTAAGCATGTGCCAAGTCAACCCAAATAAAGCATCAAAGGAGAATACCACAATATGCTTTTGTATGCTAAAACAACGCATGATTCTTTCAAGGCACATTAAGCAATCTCAATTGTTTGAAACAAGTCATGCTACAACAGTAATCACTAATAATATGGTCAAAGCAACATCTAGCATGACATGATAAAGTCTAAGTCACAGTCAAAACAAGCTTCCTTTTGTACCACTATAAGCATGAAACTTCCTACTCTTTTCCAACACCAATCGACTTATTCGAAACAACTCTCAAAGATAATAATCAATAAAGACCAGAGATCATGTATCACCCATCTACAAATAAGAACTAAAAGGTTCTAAGCCAAAAAGAACAAGAAAACTAAAGCTAAACGCAGTGCTAGCAAAGGACAACACTCACAGAACAATAAGAGTGAAAACTAGAGTGTTCTAGGCAATGAATAACGGGGTGTGTCTCTCTCCAAAAGAAGTGTGTTGGGATCCAACCAACTTATTGCAGCAAAGAAAGCAAAAGAAAACTAAAAACAAAGACGCTCCAAGAACAACACATAGCGCATAACGTAATAAAAATAAAGTGTCTTGAAAGAAGACCTGAGATTATTGATGAAGAAGGGGATGCCTTGGGCATTCCCAAGCTTTGACACTTGTACTTCTTGAATATTTCTTGGGGTGACACGGTTGGCATCCCTAATCTTGAGCTT
Source organism: Avena eriantha (assembly GCA_910589775.1). Classification (NCBI taxonomy): domain Eukaryota; kingdom Viridiplantae; phylum Streptophyta; class Magnoliopsida; order Poales; family Poaceae; genus Avena; species Avena eriantha. The sequence continues at coordinate 203,933,637 of OU342745.1, read as the reverse complement.
TTGTCCATACTACATCTCATCACATCATTCTCCCCTACACTTGACAATTTCCTTCATCCAAAACTTCACACAATCTTCATTAGCAACATTAGTGTATTCAAAATAATAATCCTTTGGGTTCAGTTTCAACTCAACTAAATCATCCATTAAAAATAAGCTACTGTAGCAATTTCTTTTAAAAGCTCGAGTGATCCAAGAGAACTCAAAAAGAAACCGATTAAGAGGCAAATGCAAATAATGGCAGAAATCTATCAAAACTGACCAGCAGGTAAAGACCGATTTTATTGAAAATCTTCTGTTGCTCAAATCGAAAAGTGCAAAACTAATGAAAGTTGGGTAATAACCTGGGGCATAATAAAAAACAATTACATCTCAATCTGACGTACTGAGATTTTTCACAATTTTTTACAGTGACGCATAGAAATCTGTTTCGGGACAGCAACTTCCCCATATCTTACTTCCCTCTCATTAGAGGTTATTCTTGGCACAAAAAACAAACAGAAAGGATAAGGAGAGGTTATTACAGAGGCAATAACTTCCAAGAATGAACAAAACAAAAATAAACTGAAAGTAAAAATATAATGGGTTGTCTCCCAAAAGCTCTTTCTTTATAGCCATTAAGATAGGCATGATAATTTCGATGATGCTCACATAAGAAATATGAATTGAAGTAAAAGAGAGCATCAAGAAGAAAATATGGAACAAATTTAAGTCTAACCCACTTCCTATGAAAATAATCTTGTAAAGAAACAAGTCATGAAAGCACAAAGCAACAAGCATAGGAAAGCAAAACAAGTGCAACTTCAAAATTTTCAACATAAAGAGGGTAAACTTAATATTCTTGAGATACATAAAACCATGTTTCCCTCTCTCATAATAACTTTCAGTAGCATCATGAATAAAATTAATAATATAAATATCACATAAAACATTCTTATCATGAGCCACATGCATAAAATAATTATTACTCTCCCTATAAGCATAGTGATTCTTATTAATCGTAGTGGGAGATTATATTCTCATCACCATAATCATCAAATATAGGAGGCATATTATAATCATAATTAATTTCTCCTCAATAGTAGGTGGACTGAAAATATCATATTCATCATTGTAATCATCATATATTGGAGGTATAGTATGATCAAAGTAAATTTTCTCCTCCGTGCTTGGGGGACTAAAAATATCATGTTCATCAAAACCAGCTTCCCCAAGCTTAGACTTTTCCATAGCATTAGTTACAAAGGTGTTCAAAAAATTCATACTAATAACATTGCTATTAGCATGCAAAGAAAGTTCCATGGGTTTTTTAATTTTCTCTTCAAACACTTCATGTCCTAACTCAAGATAAATACTATAAAGCTCTCTAATTTTGTTGTTGTTTTCCATTAAGCCTAACTAGTGAAAATAAAACAAGAAACAAAAAGATATAATTGCAGAGTCAAAAGGAAATAACTTCGAGCACTCACACACCAGCAATAATACTAGAAGATAGCTTAGTAGCCAGAGGATGTGAGTACCTTTTACCTTACCTCCCCAGCAACGGCGCCAGAAAATAGCTTTGATGGCGCGTGGTTTACGTGGGAGCTTCTTCTTCTTCAATCCCCAGCAATGGCACTAGAAATAGCTAGATGTCTACGCACGCTTCTATTCTTGTAGACAGTGTTGGGCCTCCAAGTGCAGAGGTTTGTAGAACAGCAGCAAGTTTCCTTTAAGTGGATCACCCAAGGTTTATCGAACTTAGGGAGGAAGTGGTCAAAGGTATCCCTCTCAAGCAACCCTGCAATCAATATACAAGAAGTCTCTTGTGTCCCCAACACATCTAATACACTTGTCAGCTGTATAGGTGCACTAGTTCATCGAAGGGATAGTGAAATACAAGTAATATGGATTATTATAAGTGGTAATTGCAATCTGAAATAAGAGTGGCAGCAAGCAAACATGAAACAGGACTGATTGTAAATGGTTTTTCAATGTTTAGAAACTAGGCCTAGGGATCATACTTTCACTAGTGGACACTCTCATATAAATATCTTCTCTTCATTATGCTACCCTGAACTAATCTCTGGTTGGACGATGTAGGGGCTATAACAGCACACCTTAAAGGTTGCATTCCCCATCTAGATAACCCCTCACTGTCACATTGAGCGCTAGATGGTTCCAACAAACACCACAATCTCATAAAGACATCCAACTTAAATTATACTCATGATAAGTATTTCTTAAACTTAGCCAAAGTGCCACACGGTGTGCACACTGTCATCTTCACATATGTGGGGATAAGCAGAGATTAATTAAAGCACTTGAGTAGCAGAATAGATCTATAGATTACAAAGCTCATGATCTCATATGATCACGCATAGAGAGAGAGATGAACACATAGCTACCGGTCGAGCCCTTAGCCTCGAGAGAGAACTACTCCCTCCTCATCATGGGAGTCAGCAACGGTGATGGAGATGGCGGTGGAGTCGACGGGGATGGCTCTGGGGGCGCTTCCCCGTCCCGGCAGGGTTTCAGGACAGAGACTTATGTCCCCTGAATCTCCTCTTCGGTGGCGATGGTGCTGCGGAACTTTTCGTGGAATTCCGATCTAGTACTTAGGGTTTTCGTCTCGGGGGGTTTATATAGGCAAAGAGGCGATGCCAGGGGTGGGCGAGGGGTGGCCACACCACCTGGTGGCATGGCTAGGGGCACCCGTGCTAGGGGGTGGTGTGGGCCCCCTATGGCCCATCTCCACTCCTCCTTCTGGCCTCCTTCGTCTTCTGGAAAAATAGGAATTTCAGCTTTTGTTTCGTCCAATTTTGAGAATATTTCTTTACTAGCTTTTTGAAACCAAAAACAGCAGAAAACAGGCAACTGGCATTGTGGCATCTTATCAATAGGTTAGTTCTAGAAAATGTATAAAAATGACTTAAAGTGTAAACAAAACATAAGATAGTTGATACAAAACAAGCATAGAGCATCAAAAATTATAGATACGTTTACGACATATCATACCCTTGTTGTGGCTGGTTTGGGCCATGGGTCCCAAGCTCCCCCTTGCTGCTACTGTTGATGTCCCTCCCAAGCAGGGTTGTGTCCCTACTCGTCCTCCTGCTTATCCTCATCCTGTTGCCCTCCTTCTTCATCTTCCTATTCATCGGGCTGGAGTTCGACCATGATCTCCATCACTTGGTCCTTGGTGAGGATCCAAGTGTCCTTCTCCACAATCGAGAAGGCTTGGGGACAGGGAAACGGAACCTGCTCACCCTGTGCATCACCAAGATAACCCAATTGATATGATCGGAGCCTCCGGTTAGCATGGTAAACACCAAGGAAGCCACAAGCAGTTAAATACTTGACGTCCATAAGCTTGGGACCATCGACAGATTGCATAACAGGTAATATAACATGTAATGCATGGGCAAGGTGGGTTACCACTCCACCAATGCGAATATCACCTTTGGTCTTGTTTCTTTGGTGGCAAAAGTGCTGGATGAGTAGAGCTACAGGATTGGAGCTTTGTGTCGCAGTGGGAAAGAGAGCCTTGGTTATCTTTGCTAGTGTCACCTCTTCCCAGTAGTGTGTTGGTGAGGAACAAGTCGTAGTAACGGATGGTTGGGTTCTAAATGGTGGACATCTTCTTCTGATAGAAGTTGGTGCCACCATTAACAGAAATGACCCTCCAAGTTTCTCTGCTTGTGACGCTATAGAGGTTAGTAATAGTTGGCTCACCATCGTGGGGGAAGCCTAAAGCATCGCAAAATTGTTCAAAATTTATTCATAGGGCTACCGGTTCATGTTGAAGCTTACCATGCACATATTACCTTTCTCCCTATGGTTGTCGTAGAAGGAGGCAAGGAACTCATCGGTAAGCTCGGCATAGGTGTCGTGGCTCGTGAAGCCAAGTACTGTGAACCCTTCCTTGTTACACATGAGGTCGAATTCCACTTTCAACCCTGCCGTAGTGAGAAAGCTATGGTCGCCCATCGTGTGGGCAGCACCCTCCTTGAGGAAACCATGGCCAACATGGGGTTGCGCTTGGCTCGGGACCCCGAGCTCGAGCCTTCACCCTGTTTGGCGCTTGCTCGAACGAATGAGGTTACCGATTTTGTTCATTGTGATGCACTGGAAAATTTCACCATATAACCTTAGCCATATAGTTTCTACATGATATATGAACGATCCTACATGGAAAAATTCAATCCTAATGTGATAAATTAATACAAAAACAAAATAAGCTTGAGTTCATCCACTAGATCAATGTGAGAGTTTCAACCATGGAAATATGAAAATAAAGCATGGATAGGGAGAGAAACATACTGATCTATTGATTCCCCCACTCAAACAAACAAAATCCGCAAAGAATCAAGAGTTCTAGGTGGATTTTTAAGAGGTTTGGAGAGATAATATGAGAGAAATAATGAGGAGGGGAGGAATACCTAGCCGCCCCGGTGCGATTTTGTGGTCGCACCAAACTATACGGTCGGAACTATACGGGCGGGGTGATGTTGCTACGCCCGAATAGTTGCGGCGGCGCCACCAACTAGGGTTTCTTCATGCAGAAACATCTATACGGACGCAACTATACGGCCGGATTGCAATGATCCCACCATATAGTTGGTCCTTAAATCGTCTGTTCCTCGAGATAAATTTCTAAAACGAGCATCGATATCTATACGACCGGAACTATGCGGCCAGAATTTTTATTCCTGTCGTATAGTTGGTCGTTAAACTCTCAGTACCTTTGGGATAAATTTCTAAGAGAGGCATTGATATCTATACGACCGGAGCTATATGGCCGGAATTTTTATTCCCGCAGTATAGTTGGTCGTTAGACTCTCAGTACTTTTCAGAGAATTTTATACAAAAGCATCGATATCTATACGACCAAAGCTATATGGCCAGAATTTTTACTCCTGCCGTATAGTTGGTCATTAAATTATCTGTGTCTTCGAAGAAAATTTGTTGAAGGCAAAGATATCTATATGACCGGAACTATATGGCCGGAATGTTTATTCCCGTCTTATAGTTGGTCGTTAAACCATCAGTAGTCATAATAAAATTCTATTTCTTTGAGAATACCTTCTTATCCCAAAAATTAACAAAATACCTTATATTTGTAAGAAAATTGATAGGAGAAACTATTGACCAACATTAGCATATTAAAAGCAAATTTTAGCTTCTTTAGATGACAAACTCGACCTTTTATTTTTATTCTTATTCTAAACTCATTCAATTGATGTTTCTACTACTTTTTGACAGCTGCATCTTCACGGGCGCGCTTCCGCGAGAATGTCTATGAAAAAGTGGTAGGAATGCGATGAACCGTTTATTCTCTAGTTTATTTTATTGACGAGACGGGTTGACTCCCATTAAGCATTTTATTAAGAATGGTTAAATAACTCAACCTCTTCTTTGTTCTCGAATTATTACCTTGGGTTGCCCTTTATCAAAGGCACTTACCACATGGACTCGTTTTGCCGGTGGAATATATCTTTCTCCTGCTTCTAGCTTCTTTGGAAAATACCGGATGATTTCAGCATCATAAATATTGAAGATTATCTTTCCTTTAGCACAATCAACTGATGCCCCTGCAGTACTAAGGAAGGTCTTCCAAGTATTATGGATAATTTTTCATCTTCTAGCATTTCAAGAATAACAAAATAGTGGGAATAACATGCTCATCTATTCTAAGTAGAACATCATCAATCATACCAACGGGTTGTTTAGTGAACTTGTCAACAATCTGTAAAGTGATAGTAGGAGAGAATACTCCCCTAATCCTAACTTTTATAGAGGGGGTATGGCATTACACTAACTCCTGCTCTAGATCACACAAGGCATTGTGAATATTAGTTTTACCTATTGAGCATGAAATAGTTGGTATTCCAGGAACTCTAGACTTAGACAACAGCTTACCATTAGCAGGATAACTAGTTACCATAGCAACAGTTTTAGTTATTTCTTTCTTTCCACTAAGAATGTCACGGAGGAAATTAGAATAGGTGGGAACTTTAGTTGCATCCGCAAACGGAATTTCCCAGACGAAGGTCACTAAGTGCCTTTGTAAAGAATTATAATTACCTGATCTGGTGCTTTCTTTTTGATCTGGATAAGGAAGTTTGTTCTCACCTGACTTACTCTTGTCTTTTATCTTTTGTGGGGCGTCAGGCTCTTTTGTTGCTTTCATTTTGTTGTTGCTTATCACTTTTATTATTTTCTACTACAACAACTTCATCATCCTTGCTTATCTATTTTTCTTCTCTTGGATCAACCGTCTCTGCATCATAGTCGTAATGGTCATCATGTGCATCATTTTGGTCCTCCTTGGTTTGATCTTGTGTTTCAGTTTCATCTTGAGGATCCACCAATGTATCATTTATACATCCATTTTGCATCACTATTCTATATCATAATTTACTGTTATTCATTGATATATTTCATTAAGAGATGATACTTATGTAATTTCATCTGTTTTTGCATGGTTGATGACTTTTGGAGGCATGCACGCTACAGTCGGGATTCTGATGGAAAAGGGGCTGTTTGGAGGCGAAATTCGCGAAGATCAGAAAATCTGGGAAAATACATCGAAAATCCTATTTTTTCCAGAAGACAAAGAAAGCCATAAGGGAAGTGGAGATGGGCCACAGGGGGCCCACACTACCCCTGGCGCGGGGTCACCTCAGGCCGCGCCACCAGGTGGTGGGCCACCCTGGCCCACTCCAGCCTCTCCCCTCTGGCGTATATTATCCCCCCGAAACCCTAAGACTCGGGGAGCACCACAGAAAGATTTCGCCGCCTCTGCGGGGCGGAAAACATAGAGAGATAAAGATCTCTCCAGTAGACAGAATTCTTGTCGGGGGGAATTCCTTCCCGGAGACGGGAGATCGTCGCCATCAACACCACCATCAAGATGGACTTCATAGGGATCATCATCATCATCACCACCACCATCATCTCCACAATCACCACCATCACCACCACCATCTTGTTGGAGATATGCCCAAGAGGCAATAATAAAGTGGTTATTATTATATCTTTATGTTTATGATAAATGTTTACATCCCATGCTATAATTGTATTATTAGGAAACACTAATACATGTGTGTTTTGTAAACATAAAAGAGTCCCTAGTAAGCCTCTTGTTGAACTAGCTTGTTGATTAATTGATGATCATGGTTTCCTGATCATGGGCATTGGATGTGATTAATAACAAGGTTATATCATTAGGAGAATGATGTAATGGACACACACCCATAGTAAGCGTAGCATAAAGATCAAGTCATTAAGTTCGTATTGCTATAAGCTTTCAAATGCATAGTAACCTAATCCTTCGACCATGAGGTTATGTTAATCACCATCACCGGATGGATACTTTGATGACATCAAACACCGCTTCGTAACTGGGTGGTCATAAAGGTGTCATTAGGTATTCTGAAAGTATGTGTTGAAGCGCATGAACCAAGATTGGGATTTGTCCATCCATATGACGGATAGATATGCTCTGGGCCCTCTCGGTGGAATGTCGTCTAGTTAGCTTGCAAGCATGTGACTAGGTCACAGGGGATGACATATCACGGAACGAGTAAAGAGTACTTATCAGTAACGAGGTAGAACTAGGTATGGAGATACCGACGATCAAACCTCGGATAAGTATAGTATCGCGAGACAAAGGGATTAGTTTCGTATGTAAATGGTTCAATCGATCGCAAAGTCATCGTTGAGTATGTGGGAGCCATTATGGATCTCCAGATCCCGCTGATGGTTATTGATAGGAGATGTGTCTCTATCATGTCTACATATTCACGAACCGTAGGGTGACACACTTAAGGTTCGAAGTTGTTTCAAGTAGATATGGAATGTGCGTTGGAGACCGAATGTTGTTCGGAGTCTCGGAATGGATTCCAGGACATCACGAGGAGATCCGGAATGGTCCGGAGAATAAGATTCATATATAGGAGATCATTTTATGAGTTAGGAAATGTTCCGGAGTGTTTGTATGAGGATTCTAGAAGGTTTCGGAATGTTCCGGAAGGTTCTAGAAGATATCTTGGAGTTTGCTTGAAAATCAAGATAGGGATCAAGGAGTCCTGTTGGGTCAAAATAAGGAGTCGTGGGGGAGGAGGATCCTCCCCCCTCCCCAACCCGCCGGCCCCATAGGAGGGGAGTCCTACAAGGACTCCCCCTCCCTGGCGCGCCCTCCCCCCTTTAAATAGAGGGGCAGGGGCGCCCCCTCCTCTCACGCTCTCATAACGTCCAATCTCTGCCGCCTCTCTCCTCCACCTCTTCTGCACAGGCATAGGCGAAGCCCTGCAGAATTCTCTACTCCACCACCACCACCACGCCGTCGTGCTGCTGGGATTCCGTGGAGAAGATCTACTACCTCCGCTGCTCGCTGGAACGGGGAGAGAAGGTCTGCTTCGACTCCGCACGTGCGACCGACTGCGGAAGCGCGCCGAATTGCGGCGCGGAAGGATCGTCAACTTGACCAAGGGCGGAAGCGCTGCTGGAACGCGACGCCGGAGGATCGCTACTTGACGAGGCGAAGCGCTGCTGGAACGCGACGCCGAAAGGATCGTCCACACGATCTTGAGATCGGCAAGTGATCGACTACATCAACCACGAGATCTAATCTCGTTAACGCTTTCGGATCTACGAGGGTTAGTTCCCATCTATCTCGTTGCTCATGTCTAATAGATTAGATCTTGGCTTTTATCTAGATTAGATCTAGGTTTTGTTCGTTCTTGCGGTAGAAATTTTTTGTTTTCCATGCTACGAACCCATCAGTGGTATCAGAGCCGTATCTATGCGTAGATCTGTTGCACGAGTAGAACACAATGATTTTGGGCGTTGATGCTTTGTTGTCGGTGTCTTAGCGTGTACTTTGCATCTTGCGGCATGGTGGGATGAAGCGGCTCGGGCTAACATTACATGTCATCGCACATGAGACTTGCTCCACGCTTGACGTGCAACTTGCTTTGCACAAGTGGCTTTGCGGGTGTCTGTCTCTCCCACCATAGTTAAGATTCAATTTACAATGAGCATCTGACAACACTTGTATCAACGTTGTGGTTCTTGTTCGTAGGTAAGATCGGTCTTATGCGAAAGCCCCAACCACGTAAAACATGCAAAGAAAATTAGAGGCGTCTAACTTGTTTTTGCAGGGGTTTTGTGATGTGATATGGCCATCATGTGATTGTGATTATATTTGATGTATGCAATGATCCTTGTTGTAATATGGCAACCGGCAGGAGCCTAATGGTTGTCTTTAATTCTGTTAAGACCTGCGTGTCTATTCATCTTGTAATAGCTTTATTCCAAGTAGTTGTAATAGTTGCTAGTGATGATGGACAACCATGAAGCGGCGCCACGGACCTTGACGCAATGCTGGTGATGATGGAGATCATGTCCATGCTTTGGAGATGGAGATCAAAGGCACAAGAAGAAAGGCCATATCATATCACATATTATGAATTGCCTGTGATGTTAATCCTTTATGCATCTTGTATTGCTTAGATCGCGACGGTAGCATTATAAGATGATCCCTCTCACTAAATATCAAGTAATAAAGTGTTCGTCCTTAGTTGGCACCGTTGCTAAGACTCGTCGTTTCGAAGCATCTCGTGATGATCGGGTGTGATAGACTCTACGTGTGCATACAACGGGTGCAAGCCAGATTTGCACATGCGGAAACTAAGGTTAACCTTGACGAGCCTAGCATGTACAGACATGGTCTCGGAACACGGAATACCGAAAGGTAAAGCATGAGTCATATGGATGATATGATGAACATGTTGATTGTTCGCCTTTAAAGCTACATCATCTCACGTGATGATCGGACTTGGTGTAGTGGATTTGGTTCGTGTAATCACTAAAACACTAGCAGAGGATGTTGTTTTGAGTGGGAGTTCATTTGTAATTTGGATTAGTCGAACTCAATTTATCATAAACACAATCAAAGTGAATTTGCATAGTTTGTTGTAGTCATTGGCATCCGTTCACCACCTTACGCTTAGTTATAGTTGAGATAGTGGAACTATAGAAATTCTGGATATTTGCTTTACGAACTGGTATCGTATTGTTTTGAGTGTCAATTTAAAATTATAAGTCCTATTGCAAACTTTCAGCAAACTCTATTTACTCCATGAAGTTTAATAAATAGTATTAAATCAAGAGTAACAATTCCAGTGTTAGTATCTAATGTATCATGTTTGCCTCCATGATTCTTGATACTCAAAAGATTGTTTTTAATATCAAGTTTATCTAAGAGCTGAAAGCAATGTTTCAGAAACCATCATATGTGAAAGGTATTGCGATATCTAAAATGTGTTGGTTACAACATGATAGAGTATACGTCCTCATATTTGATGAGAATTTGTGAAGGTTGGAGACGCTAGTCGTCCTAATCCTCCAAAAGGTTTTGAAAAAGAAACATTATACTCGCAATTCACCTTTATAAGCTATAGCAGCTTGATCATGAAAGTTGTCATGATAAGGATGAATAGAAGATGTAAGTAAAATGTTTACTACACTAAAAGATTACTAAAGAATGGAATTTTGAAAGAATGCCAAACATTTGATGATGGTGATCCACTTCAAAGTGCAAGTCCAAAGGTATTGGTATTTGACTATACACACTTTGTACTATGTGTCATGTGAATGACACACTATTGATGTTGATAGATTCTTTTAAAAGAAAAGGAATTGCTGAAAGAGAATCTATAAAATATTTGGCAGAAAATAAAAGGTTGGAGATGTCCAACTTAGGCATATAGAAGATATACATGTTATGGTTGTATTCCTTGCTTGTTAAACAATGTGGTTCTTAGGTATTGGATACCGAATTGGTTGGTATGAAGTGTCATACAGGACAACACAATTCATGAACTACAATGGCCTAAGTAACTAGCAAGAGAATGAGTGATGATGTTCATCGAAAACAAATAAGTGTTGTTGTGTTTTTCGTTGTCATCAAACCTAGCCTTCAAGATTTGTTTAAATAATTGTTATTTTGTTCCGGTATTACGAGAACAATGGTTGTTCAAATAATAACCGTATTCCATAAAGGATGGATGAACTTTACAAGTCTGGTGGGAGAAATCACATCCATAAACACTATTGCTAAAATGTCGCAAGACAAATGATTGAAAGATCACTTGCGAAGTGACATCGCCGTTTAAATTATATTGAAAGGAAACATGAAGAAACTCCATGTTGATGGATTTTTGGAGTCTTTGATTTTGATCAAATGACGCTTGTGATACTTTCCTGGAGATAATTAAAACTCCGTTGTAGGCCAAAAGAGGAACGGACGACTAACTGATTGGAATTTGTACATATTGATGTATATAGTCCATTATGTGTAGTCGTGGGCGATGGATTTCAACTTCATATGCTTTCTCCGAAGATTTGAGTGAGTATATGTATATATTTATTCAATAAGGAAGAAGTATGAAACATTTGAAAAATGTTCAAAGACTTTCAAGATGAAGTGGAAAATCATTGTAACAAGAAAATAAAGAGTTTATGATTCGATCATAAAGAAAGATGTTTGAGTTACAAGTTTAGCAAAACACCTAAGATTTGAGGAATCGTTCCATGGATTTGCATTTCCCAAAACCATAGGAGTATGGAGTGTTCAAGATATGTAATGAAACCTTGTTTGACATGGTAAGATCAAAGGTGTCATTTATAAAACTGCCATTATATTTAAAGATTAAAGCTTTAGTGACTACCGCTTTTACACTGAAAAGAGCTCCATCGTGATCCGTTGAAATGACACCATATAAGTCATGGTTTGGGAAAACCCGAATTGTCTTTTCTTAAATTTTGGTATGTAATGCATAAGTAAAATGTTTACAACCAAAGTCGGATAAGCACGTCTTTGTAGGTTATCCCAAGAATTTGTGGGAATTTCTCCATAACACTGAGGACAAAGAGTTTGTTACTTGGAACGTCAAGTTTCTTGAGAAGGAATTTTTCGTGAAAAGTTAAGTGGGAGGACAATAGAACTTTGATAAGGTTGTTGAACCTTAGCTATATGTGCTAAGTAGCGCAGCGCCGGAAAGTGTCCCGGTGGCGGCCACAATGCTCATGGCTCTCGTGATTACAAAAGGTGTGATCTCGGAGATTAGAGTTCCTATAGAACCGTGTGGGTCGGTAAGAATCAAATAGTAAGATTTGATAAGCAAGTCGTTATTGTTTTGACAATGATGAACCGACTACATGCAAAGAAGCGATGATGGGCCCTGACTCCATAAAATGACTAGAAGTCATGGAATCCGTGATAGTATCCATACACGAGAAATCAAGTTTCTGAACTTAGAAGACCCTCCGGAAAGGCGTGAAGCCTATCGGTCGTGTTTGGATCTATAAAGAAATAGACATGGATGTTTCAAATCTATGAAATAGTCGACATGTCGGAAAGAGTTTACGACAATGTTCAAGGAATTGACTATGATAAGATTTGATCTTTCATAGCGATATTTAGTCTGGACGGATTAATGTAGCAACCACTACATATATTTTGGTATATGGTAGTTGAACAAACAAAACAAGTTCTTCTAATAGAATGGTTACCTAGGACGTGTACATGACACGATCCAAAGGGTTTTGTTAATTCAAAGGATGCTAAAAGAGTATGCAAAACTTCAATGGTTGAAGTAAGCATAGCGGAGTTGGAATCTTCACCATGATGAAACTGTTAAAAGAGTTTAAATTCATCGGAGATGATGAAGATGCTTGCATTTGCAAGAAATTAAGTGGGAGCGCTGAGACATATTTCTAATACATTATGTAGAGGACATATTGTTGATTGGAAATGATGTATCTTATATTGACACAGGTTAAGAATTTCATTTTGATGAAAGACTTAGGCATAACCCAAGAATTAGGCATCAATGTCTATATGAATAGATTGAGGCGCTAATATGGTTTTGCCAAATGTACATAGATAAGATGTTGAATGAGTTCAATATGGAAACAACAAGAAAGGTTCTTGATGCACGGAAAGGACTGAATCAAGATTCAAGTGTGTTGACACGAGATTCAAGTGTTTTGACACTTGGTGAAATCACAAGAATATTTTGATCAATCATTCTTTGAGATGTACACATCCAGATATGTCCTATGCTCTAAATGTTATGAGCATATACCAGAATGATTCATAAGATGATCATTGGACAATAGTAAAATATTCTTATGAGCTTTGGAAGAACTAAGAATATATCATGTATAAGTGACAAATAGTTAAAGGTAGTTCATTGTAAAGTGTTACATTGATACTAGTTTTGTCACAGGATACAAATTAATTTATCTCAATTTAAACTATGGGTGGCACAATGTAATGAAAGGAAGTTCCATAACGGATTTGGTTGACCAAAGTTAAAACATTGTGACGATACTACAACAAAAGGCTAAGTATATAACTGCTATAGTAGCAGCAAAGGAGGGCATTTGTGTTAAGTAGTTTGTTATCAAACTAGGTGTGGTTCATAGCGGGATAATACTATGAAGATACATTGTATGACAATTGTATCAACATGATTTAATCCCGAGGAACTAAAGGTCTCACCAAAGGACCAAATTTATACAATGCCATCTCATTGGAGAATGAGTAATGCGTAGAGACGCAAGGACATGCAAATACACACGGACCTGGAAGTGTCAGATCCGAAGATTATGTTTACCACTAGCAATAGTGTCTATACAACACCAGAAAGCCATAGGTGTTGAATGCACAAGTTTTTAACTAGATTATTGACTCTAGTGCAAGTGGGAGACTGTTGGAGATATGCCCAAGAGGCAATAATAAAGTGGTTATTATTATATCTTTATGTTTATGATAAATGTTTACATCCCATGCTATAATTGTATATTAGGAAACACTAATACATGTGTGTTTTGTAAACATAAAAGAGTCCCTAGTAAGCCTCTTGTTGAACTAGCTTGTTGATTATTGATGATCATGGTTTCCTGATCATGGACATTGGATGTGATTAATAACAAGGTTATATCATTAGGAGAATGATGTGATGGACACACACCCATAGTAAGCGTAGCATAAGATCAAGTCATTAAGTTCGTATTGCTATAAGCTTTCAAATGCATAGTAACCTAATCCTTCGACCATGAGGTTATGTTAATCACCATCACCGGATGGATACTTTGATGACATCAAACACCGCTTCGTAACTGGGTGGTCATAAAGGTGTCATTGGGTATTCTGAAAGTATGTGTTGAAGCGCATGAACCAAGATTGGGATTTGTCCATCCATATGACGGATAGATATGCTCTGGGCCCTCTCGGTGGAATGTCATCTAGTTAGCTTGCAAGCATGTGACTAGGTCACAGGGATGACATATCACGGAACGAGTAAAGAGTACTTATCAGTAACGAGGTAGAACTAGGTATGGAGATACCGACGATCAAACCTCGGATAAGTATAGTATCGCGAGACAAAGGGAATTAGTTTCGTATGTAAATGGTTCAATCGATCGAAAGTCATCGTTGAGTATGTGGGAGCCATTATGGATCTCCAGTCCCGCTGATGGTTATTGATAGGAGATGTGTCTCTATCATGTCTACATATTCACGAACCGTAGGGTGACACACTTAAGGTTCGAAGTTGTTTTAAGTAGATATGGAATGTGCGTTGGAGACCGAATGTTGTTCGGAGTCTCGGAATGGATCCGGGACATCACGAGGAGATCCGGAATGGTCCGGAGAATAAGATTCATATATAGGAGATCATTTTCTGAGTTAGGAAATGTTCGGAGTGTTTTTATGAGGATTCTAGAAGGTTTCGGAATGTTCCGGAAGGTTCTAGAAGATATCTTGGAGTTTGCTTGAAAATCAAGATAGGGATCAAGGAGTCCTGTTGGGTCAAGACAAGGAGTCGTGGGGGAGGAGGACTCCTCCCCACCTCCCCACCTCCGGCCCCATAGGAGGGGAGTCCTACAAGGACTCCCC